>JAVSCE010001151.1:0-610898 GCA_032199065.1 Smutsia gigantea
AAGAGCCTGTTTCAGGTGCATATTCCCCCAAACGGACCCTTTTCCAGGTCACACCTCCTTCCTGTCACTCTGTCATTCCAAGCCTCATTTTACTGTACGTTTGTGTGCCTTCCTGACAACATGAAATTCAGTTTTAATTCAATCACATGTTGCTGGGTCGTTTTGGGAAAACTTCGTGGGTTAGATTTCCAGTTTAACCCTATCTTAAAGTACTGTCAATGCCATGTTCACCAACACTGATACCCAGAGAATTATGCTTAGTTTTTTCAACAGCCTCACCCATTATTTCTAAGTTAAATTTAAACAGCTAGTCCTGCCTTCCAGTTGTGAAATTTTATGAAATACTATATGAAGTCTCCATGGTAGGTAGGTTTCTGGGAGGAAAGTCTGAATACTTAGGTATGCCTTTTATACCTGAGTGCTTCTTTCTTTCTCCCCCTCCCTCTCTCCAGAGAAAGAAAAGAGAAGGAAAAAAAAACCCAGAAAGAATTGCGTGTATGGTTAGAGGTTGCTTAAAATATCACTTCAACCAGGAGAATAGCAACTAAATGTCATGCAGGTACAACTGGAAGTGCTGAATTAAGCCAAGAACCAAAGAGACAGAGAGGTGGAGACATCTTCACAGGAGAGGAGACCCTCCCGGAGCCCCTCCAACCTCCACCAGCTCCAGGAGCAGAAGGTTCTCAGTGGCTGCCCAAGCTCCAGGAGTGGCTCCACAGTCAGGCCCAAGGGAAATCCCCCTTCCTGACTCAAAAGGCACCTTTTCTCCCTCTCTTTTGGCAATCCCAAGGCTGCGTGAGCCAAGGAAGGGAGCGGTTCTTTCTGAGAGAGGACCCGGCTATGGACATGACCATGTGTCCGCAAAGCAACCTTCCGAGCCACGGAGGCTGACTCACCGGTACAGTAGTGCCCATTGCCAGCGTAGCCGGGCAGACAGGCGCAGCTGAACGTGCTGCCTCCATGGTGGACACACCGGGCCTGGCCAGCAGGAGCGCAGGTATGACTGCCATCCTCACAGGGATTGGCAGGGGGTGCAATCACTGGAAAGAGAAGAGGCAAGGATGTCCAAGAGCTCAGGCCTGCATGTGGATGAGCCTTGCTCCTCCCAGGGTGACTTCCACGCCACCAGCATGGGAACATATGGGGGCTTATAAGGCACGCAGGTTCTCAAGCCTCAATGCAGAGCCTGTGAATCAGAGTCTGACATTCAACAAGACCTCTGGATGGTTTGCATGCACACTAAAGTTCGAGAAGTGCTGATTTAGGTTTGTGATTAAAATACTAGGCATGGAGATCGGTCATCAAAATAGTCTCTGATTACAGTTTATGACTCCAGAAATGTTACACATGCATTTCTACACACACACGCTCCAAAACACACACTTAGTTGCTATGATCACTGCTACTTTTTCATCCCATTGGAGTAAAAAGTGTATTTTCTCTATCTTCATCTAGCTCTACCAGTGGGATGAATTTGGAATCCTAGTTCTTTAAGTTCCTATTTAGGTCCAAAGTATAAAGTATTTTTTTTTAGGACCCTAGAAAAGGCACGTTTATTACAGATGGAGCTCTATAGCTCATCAAGTGGGACAAACATTTTTTAATTACAAATCCATTTCATTCTAGTTTGAGAAATATTTGACCTCTATTCTAGAGCTGGTGGTATTTATTAGAGGTTCACAGTTTTGTTACATAACTGGGCCAAATACCAAGACACGTGGTGAACATCTTCAGTAACTCAACACCAGAAGTATCTGTTGAGAAGAAAATGTCAACAACGAAACAAAAAACAAAGAAAATAGGGTCAAACTAAGTCAAAGCTTTGGGTTATTTCTATGTAAATTGTCTGTTTTCTACAAAACCATACAGCAGAGCTTCTGTACAGAGGAAGAGGGAATATTAATGAATCAAAGAGTAAAGTTTAGCACCGTTTGCCCCAAAGGGAGTGATTCTGACACTCACAGATGCAAGTGTGCTGGTCATCTGCAAACTCATAACCACCCCGGCATTCACACCGGTAGCTTCCTGGCAAGTTGATGCACACCGAGTTGGGGCCACAGCGATGGAAGCCAGTTGCACATTCATTGACATCTAAGAAGTAAGAACAGAGAAGAGCTGCTTCAGTCACAGGTCCCACCAATGGAAGGTCTGAAAACAGTATTTTCTCATTACTTGGAGGCTTCAACAGGACTAAGGGTTAGTGGACTAAACAGAAATCAAAATGCAGGATTTCTAAGCGTCAGATATTCAATGCATGTTGCAGTTCATGATAAATAATAAACATTTATTTCAAGCCATTCAAGTATAAGCCACATGGAGAAATATCCTGAACAAATATTCCGAGAATTCTTTAAACATTAAAAAAACTTTTAGAACATTTAGAATAAAAACAGACTAACAACTTTTCTTTTAAAATGTGAAGAAATTTCTGCTGCTTTCTGGGGTATAATAAGTGAAAGAAACACAATGTTTGGAATCCAAAGATAACCAGAAAACAGGCTTTTTTAGACAATGTAAGAAATAACACAGGCTTAAAATTACAAAACTTCAGAATGCCAAATATCCAGGAATGGCAAAAGACGTCGTCTTTTCAGAGCCCCAGCTGCAAATACTCACCTCTCCAAACTGTCCTCTCAAACCTAACCAGAATATGCTTTGGTTTTTAATCACTGTTTTGAGATTAACCGTTGCTAAACTCATCAGCCAATGGAGATCACCAAGAAGACAGCTGTCTTCTGTAAACACAATACTGGACGACTTAATGAGCCAACACAGGGCATGCAGCTCTTACCGGCACAGCTCCGTCCATCTCCCTGGTACCCAGGTGCACACTCGCAGGTGTAGTCTACACCTGTCCCGGGATGGCACTGAGCTGTCGTGTCACATGCGTGGCTACCATCATAGCAGGGATTCACTGGGGCGGGGTCTGAGTCCCCTGTGTGGGTAGAGGATATACAAAAACAAAAGCACAATCTGGCTGTTATAAAGAGAATGGCACCGAAGGAAGGAGATCAAAGAGGCCTTGGAATTGACTGCAGACTTATCCGTGTTCGGGGTCCACCCAGCGACTTTACTAAATGATTAACATCCAGAACGAGGATGGATTATCTGCATTTCAGTTTTGAATTCTGGAATGGCTTTCTCTTGCGTACTCTACAGACAACAAACTTTTCTGGCTCACAGGTTTGTGTGCAGGGAGTAAGAATGTTCAACACATGGCATCATCTTAAACCACTTTCGGTCTATCACCTCATGTGATTCTCAGGATGATTTGCTGAGGTGGCCTGTTGTCCCCATTAATGGTAATTTTTTTTACAGATAAGGAAAGTGAGAGATATTGGGGGACAAAAATTTCCCAAGTCCACAAAGCCAGGGAGGGGTAGAGCAGGGACTCATACCCAAAGTTTCTGCTTCTAAATCAGGTGATCACTCACTAAAATTCACTGTTTTGTAGTTCAAAATCTATTTTTTCAGTGTTTACTTTTTGGGATTAACCTTGCCACAGACCCACCCATCCACTAAGTAGTGATGACTATTAACATCTGAAATGGTTCCAAAAGAACTTTGTTTCTAGACAGAGCATACTAGTGACACCCATTGAGCATGTATGTGCCAGGCACTGTTCTAAACCCTTTACATACCAGTTTACCCCCCAATAAATCATCATGACTACACTGTGAGGAAGGTATTACTATCATTTTCATTTTCACTGCAGCACAGAGAGGTCAAGTAACCTGCTGAAGGTCACACAGTCAGAAGAGGTTGATTGGAGCTAGAACAAAAAGCCTGGCAGTCCAGAGCCTGTGCTTTCTGCCATTTCACTATACCCACCACCAGAGGAACTTTGTAAAGTTACCGCATCTAAGCAAAGGGCACAGAAACGGTGGCATGGGAAAGCCCTCCAGACACTAGACAGTGTGAGTCTGTTAACCTTGGCAGCACTTCCGTTTACTCCTGACTCCTCAGGTGTGACGTGGGAATAAAGATAATGCTTACATCTGCTAGACTGCTCCAGAAAATAAAGAAAACCCAACATAATGTATGTGAGAGGCAATTCCCCCTTTGGCCCAGTTCCCAGCGACTGCTCCTCTTTCCTCCTCAGCGGGGCTACGGCTTTCCTCACCCGAGTTTTCACTTTGTCTTAGTCCCCAGAATTAATTTGGATCTGGCCAGGAGCCCCACCCAAACCTCCCAGACTCTACATCAAACCATCTCTGCTTCTAACGGAACTCTAAGTCAGGAAGACGGGCGTCTGCTTGTACCTGAGGCCCTGTCTTGATAGCCCGCTCAGTACACTCCGAGTCCTTGCTCTACAGCCCTCACTGTTCTGGCAGCCAGCATTGTGGCCTCTGTAGATAGACTTTGGCAGCACTGCCTCCCCCTGGATTCCCTCTCAATTCACGAGCTCACCCACGTCTCCACACCACCCTTACCTCATGTTGGTGGGGTGTGGGGGGCAGGGCAGACTTGCCCAAAGTAGCTCCCAGTCTAGACCCAAGCACTTGCTGCTGTTGCCTGCCTCATGGACTGACTTCTCCCGGTCCTTCAGGACATCTGGCCCGCTCCCCAGGACTTGCCCCACTGCCCACACTGGGACTCTTGCAGTTTCCTCTATTAGTCTGCTGAGTCCTAAAGGGACCCCCTTGCTTCCTGGTAGACGTCTCCCGTTGCTTCTTAAGAACAACCACCATGTGTTCCTGCAGTGGAAACACCTTATATTATCGAGCCCCATATTATGGCCTAAAAAAAGGAGGGCCCTGATTGACCCTTGGGTCATCTCGATGCTGCTGGCTGGAGTAACAGAACCTTGGCCAGGAAAAGACCAGCAAACAGCTCCAGCACTTTTTAAACCTGAGGAGCTTAGTCAGCATAAGCCTAGACCCCAGATCACACACACATGCCTGGGTGACCCTCACCCCTCCCTCTGGATCTCTTGGCAGATGGGACAGAAGTGGCTTGGGGGTAGCGAAGACAAGTTCCTGAGTCAGCGCCCAGCATGTGCTACGAGTAAGAGCAACAGGGTCACGTCCCCACAGAGACCTGATGTAAGACAAGAACCTGGTTCTCCCTCACTATTATTTCACCATTTTAGAAGAAGATTCTATACAAAATGCCTGGCCTACCCAGCCAAAGGGGAAGTCAGCTTCAAAATGTTTTAATATATAAATACTAACGCTTAGCTTTCTTGTTCAGTATTTGCCAGCACCAAATTTTCACTGTGGCACTTTCCAGCAAAGATAGGTGAGTATCCGTGGATATCAAGAGCTTAGCACCCTGCTAGGCATTAAAAGAAAATTGATAAAGGCAACACCAGGTTGACTTGCAAAACTTGGACAAGATACACTGGCCTACCTGAAATTGAGGAAAAAGTGTCCATAATTATATGATACTGATTTAAAATATACTTCACAATAGGACCAGTCACATAATTTGCAGAGCCAGTGCAAAATGGAAACGGGGATCCCCTCATTCAAAAAGTAAGTTTCAAGATGAAGATGGCAGCACATTAAGCCAAGCATACAGCCCTTCTGAGCTCGGGGCCCTGTTCACTGCATTTGGTTTCCAAAAACATTATTTTAAAAATACATTTCTAAAACCACTCTCATTCTCTATGGCTTATTAACTTTTTTCCTATTATAGTAAGAATAGCAGTATCCTTCTTAAGACATTTTCTGTTTCACCCTCAGCTTCTTAAACAGCTTGACTCTCTGACAGAGGATCTGGAATTAATTTACTAATTTAATCAAGAGGGGAAAAGCAGTTTTCCTTAAAGGAATGGTCCGTTCAGCTTCACTGCACAGCCTCTGCCCAGAGTCTCCTCAACTCACTGAAAGGACCTCAAGTGGGGGCAAGGGCAGGAGGCATTCCTGGATCCTGTTCCATGACCCCACAAAAGACAGCCACCCCACAGCTCAGACACCTGGGGAGGGGCAGGGGCCAGGGCTCTGGTGGCTCCCTGGGCAGCTGGGGGCCAGGGGCTCCCCCAGCAGGTGGGGCAGCTGTGTGGTCACAGACACTGCAACCAGATAGTCACTCCCTCTGGAAAAAGGGAAAGACTCTAAGATCATATTGTTATGCACTGAGAGAGAAGGAAAAAGATTTTGTTTTTGCCGTTTTTCCTTCTGTTTTCCCCCCCCATCGCTCTTGCTCTCCTATTCAGGGAGAATGGCCAGCATTGCTGTGGGGTGGATGGAGCAGGGGGCCAACTCAAAGGGTTAAGAACACATTCCCTCTTTTAAAATTTTGTCTAAATGCCAAGGCAGTTCGAGGCCAGTGGAGTCCATGTGGAGAGGTGCCGTGGGGGGACTCTGAGGAGGGCCCTGGGGCCCGGGTTGGAGTCTCACCCTCAGCTTTCCAGCTGTGCTCAGGAAAATTACTTCATATCTGCACCTTGACCTCTGTAAACTGGAGATGATAATCCCCCTCCTGGGGAGGAGCTGTGGCGGGGGTTAATGAGCTAATTCATGAAGGTACTTAGGACAGCCCTTGGCACCAAGTAAACCTTCCTTTACTGTTATTATTAACTGTTATTCTTTGACTTGGGTGGAAGGAAAAATCATATAAAATTCTAAAGACGAACTAGCAACTTGGTACAAGTTTGCTGACTTTCTTTAACCCTTTGTAACTCCCATTCATATGTTTCTAGGAAAACTGCACCCGGAGATCTATCTTTTCCCTACATGATTCAAGAATCTGAATGGGGTTCCATGGCCTGGAGGGCTCTTCCGCTAACTGCTGTTTTTATAGATCAAATGCCTACACCAGTGAGGGGCTGAACTGCACATTGAAAGGTGAAGGTTGTTTCCACAGTTGTTTCTGTTTAAATCTCTCCTTAAGAAATTGACAGTAACAACTTTTCTCTCCTAGTGATGTACATCAGTTTCTCTAAAACCAACTGATATTTTCATTAATTCATTACTTTATAATCCTATCTTTGGACACCCAATGCCTAAGCCCCAAGTTTTCTAAAACAAAACCACCCACGCACCCAAACTAGCATTCAGAGTTCTCATGTCACATCACCCCTGCCTCCTAGAAGAGTCTAGTGCTCTTACTTTATATAGAAATACAATTTTTTGTAAATTGATCTTGTATCCTGCAACCTTGCTGGATTTATTAGCTCTAACAATTTAATGAATTCCTTAGATTTTCTACATGTAAGACCATGTTATAGGAAAAGAGATAATTTTACTTCTTCCTTTCCAATCTGGATGCCTTTTACTGCATTTTCTTGCCTAACTGCCCTGGCTACAACTTCTAGGATAGTGTTACATAGAAGTGGCAAGAGCAGACATCCTTGTCTTATTCCTGTTCTTAGAAAGAATCCAGTCTTTCCTCATTAAGTACGATGTTAACTTGCAGTTATACTTTGTTTATTTTTCCCAGACACTGCCTCTTTGTCCCGCCTTGACTTAACGAAATCTTTCTCATCTTTTAAGTTTTAGCTACACTGTCACTTCCTTGGGGGACATCTTCCCTGAACCTCCAGACTAGGCTCATGGCACCTTGTGCTTACCACAATTATAACAAATATTTGTCAACATCATCCTCCCTCTTAACTTGGCCCCACCTCGTTCACAGGTGAATCCTTAACACAACTGGCCCACACACTTGGGTGTCACCACAAGCCAGCTGCATGCATTATGCTGTATTCCTGAGCTTGGCAGGGACCTTGTTCTAAAAGCTCCTTTCCTACCTCTGTCTCTACCTCAAGAACAGGACCCGGCTTTATTCTTCCTTAAACCCACCTAACACAGAGCCTGGCACTCAGTAACTCTGGGTAACTTCTGAATTGTTCTGAGGCTACTCAAAAAGGAATGAAGGAAGGAGGTGAGATTAAGTTTTGTCCAGCAACAACAAAAAAAGGAAACTGTACCTTCAATAGGGCCGATTCGATTGGTCACAGCAAATCTCAGCACTCCTTCTTCTTCGGTGTACAATGCAAAGACCCGATCCGCATTCAGCTGCTGGGTGGCGGGGATGGCCTGCTGTCTGGGGGCATGCCTGCAGGCCTGGTAGGTGATGTTCTGGCGGACGCGGTAGGACCGCGTTTGGTTGGTGGCACCAAACATGAGAGAGTAGTCTCTGGAACTTGTAGACGTCACAACTGCAATAGACATTCAGCCAAACCAGTAAATTTTTTAAATATTAAATGTTTTTATGTGGGGTGGGTTTTTCTGCACAGTTTTCATCTAATTCCTGGAGCGAGTTTCCTAGGGAAGTTCCTGGGTTTGCATGGCACCCCCGGAACCTAAGCGGATGCAGTGTCGAAATGCTGAGGAGGAGGCAGTGCGTCATTGCTGTCTTCTTTGCAAAGAACGAATGCTATCGTGCGCCAGCCCCCAAGGGCTCTATATACGTGGCCTCATTTACTCCTCACAAAAGCCAGTGAGGTGGGCCCTGCCATCATGTGCGGAGAGCCTTACTGAGGTTAAGAAGTTGTCCAAGTTTCAAGGCTGGTGGTATGTGATGGAGCTGGACTGGAACTCAAGTTGGCCTGAGTCTACACCTCAAGTTTTCAACAGCCCATCCTCTAGGTAGCACGAGGTGACAGCTGCCAACACCCTGGACTTAAGTCTGACGAGTTCCAGGGCTTGCTTCTCTCAGCCTGAGTGCAGAGTCAGGAGCCAGGCCAGTTCCCTGGCCATCAGCTCTCCTGTGCCCCGTCTGGGTCTCTGCTGCCCGGTCTTCCCCTACATCTCTTGCCCGGCTTCCAGCTCTCACGACCCTGGAAAAGCAAAGGCCGGAAGGAAAGCCACACCTCGTGGCACACCTCTGGGCTGCAGGGCGGCCACTGTGGCTCGCAGGATTTTGCGTTCAGGTGCTCTTTTACAGAACACACCCACTTTACACAGATCTACCACAGAGTGTAGACTGAAAAGGTGTTATTCTAAAGATGAGAAAGTAGGTTTTCAGCTGGTAAGTGACCACATTCCCCACATAATCTTAAACCACACTCCTTGATAGGAATTCCTATCTTCTGACTCCAAATCTGTTGTTAGTTTTACAATACTGTGCAGCATCTCTGACTTTAAAGCAGGCTGAAACAAGGTTGGAGGATGAGTATAAATTCCAATCATCAATATTTTTCCATGGCACAGAGAGCAGGATGGTTAAAAACTGTCTATAATCACACCATCGCTACCCACCTCCATAGACGAAGTTGTTGCTGATTATATTAATATTATAATTTGGAAGTACTGAGTAGGGATATTGATATTCTTATGTATACTAGCAGGCCCTTCTCTCATACTGGGTGTCTGATAATAAGAGTAATACTAAAAATGACACAGAGCTCATTGCATATGCCACACACTGTTCTAAGGACATCCCATGTGAGACGTGCACTATCCCCTTCTTACAAATGTGGAAACTGGTTACACACACCTGAGTCTGAGTAGTGGTAGAGCTCCTTGTAGGGAGCTACTTGGGCTGTGAAATTTGCTGGGATGTACGGCACCTGGCCCTGAATGTTGGTCTTAATGCTCAGATAGTTTTCTGGGTCAAGTCCCTCAGCAGTCTGAGTGATTCGAACCCTCTCCTCTCCCGGGTAGAAAGTAATTTCCATGTCATGGATAAAGGCAGCACCTAGAGAGGGAAAAAAATTCAGCAGAGGGGTAAAGAGAGACCTTGCATCTTCCTGCAATAACTACCAGGGCATAATTCCACCCCCAGCTTCTACTACCACTGGACATGGTGCCTAAGAAGCTCATCTGATACCCAAGACTAGGTACCGTCAGCTGTTGATTTCCTCAATTCCCCAAATTTTCTTTCCAAGAGTGTGGTTTCATCCTACCTCATCTCACACTGCTTCCCTTTGTAGGAGGTTGTTTTCTGAGAGAAATAAAATCCTAGAACATCCTTTACCTTTCTAAAGTAGCCAAACTTAGCAAAAACAAACAAGCAAAAATACTGAGGACATCCAGTTAAATTGGAATTTCAGATAAATAATGAACACATTTTTAGTATAAGCATGTCCCATACAATATTTGGGGCACACTTATACTAAATTATTCAAATTACTTACTGCTTATCTGATACTCAAATGCAACTGGGTATTTTATTGATCTACTTTGACTCAAGGTTTTATTGAAAACCTTTGATGAAAAGCAAGAGGCTACAAACAGCTATAGAGCTCTATAGCTAGAGGTAGAGGAAGAACGTCTCTCTCAGCACTTAATGTGCAGTAAAGATAAATCCATGAGGACATGGCTTTTTCAGACGGGGAGGTGAGACAGACAGTTCTCTGGGTCACTCCCTTCCCCGTGAAGTGAAACCATCTTTAGGTATCCTACAGTTACCATTTGTGCATCCCTATTTGACAGTTTTGTATATAACAACTCAACTGAAGCCTGACAAACCATTTTCAACAAATTGCAGTGAGAGGACACCAATGCTCCAGGTGGAATCGTCCTACTTCTCAGGACAACTTGGAGAACATTTAGAAGACATCAGACTTTCAAAAACAGTCCTGTGAGGCCAGACCATCCCCAAATACCTCCAGATGGAAAACTGCATACCTGCGGCTCAGAACACTGAACAGGCAAATCCGCTTTCACTGAAGTCAAACCCAAGTTGCCATGCCACCAAGACAACAGTGACCTTCAGGCCCCTCAGAGGCCTTACTTACCAGTGAGGCTGAAGCCGTTCTCCCAGCCTGGCTTTTCTAAAGCAAAGAGCCAGCCAAACAGGCCTCCAATTGGTGTGAGTGGGAGAAGGGCCTGGGCCGCGGGCTGCGGGATGTGGCTGATAGCCGTGTAGGCTCTGCCGTCATTGCCCACGATGTAAGCGTGCAGGTCCACATCAGTGAAGTGCACAGGGGTGTGGCCCACGCGGAGGTGGCCACTCACTTTCCCATTGACTCGATGAGGTGCCCCTAAAAGACAGTAAATCCAGTTGACCTTGACCATCATCCATGCTGGGGATGGGCACACAGATAAAAATTCCACTGACAGCTCTCAAAACTCAATCTTTAGCCACTGTTCACAGTCCCCTGGCCAACCAGTTATCCAAGTACAAAACAGACGTGTTGTCAGTCTCTTTTGCCCCATGCTCCCTGTCTCCCATCCACTTTGACTCTAATGAGCTGGCAAATAGGAAGAAGCATTTCTGGTTAATCCTCAAACTGGGAAATCAGCCCAAATGTGTTCTTTCCCCAAACATGAACTGAACACCTGCAAGTTGCTAGCACTTTGGTCCAAGCAGTGGAGGTGCAGGGCCTGTCAGCAGAGCTCACAGCAGCAGCTAGAGCAAGCAGGCTGCAGACATCTACCCAGAGCACCCCCAGGGCTCCTCACCTTCCGGCAGACAGTGCTTCCCGCTCCCGTAAAACCGAGAGTGGCAGTGGCAGCAAAAGCCGGTGGTATAGTCAGTGCAGAAGGCATGCCGGGAGCACTGTCCGTGGTTGTGTTCACAGGTCTCCTTGTTGCCAGTGTTATATGTGAAGACTGGAAAGTAAGAACAAACTTGCATTAAAAGGATTAAGTAATTCCAGCATGGATGCCGCCAAGCCTCGTCACGGACACCACATCTGCTCCATAAAATCAGGTTGGATTGTGATGAACAAATGGGTTTTTGATGTTTAAGAGACAGGAATAACATTCAACCCAGGGGAATTAACTTTGTTTTCTGGCAAGAAGTATCGCTGACTGCTCCCATCTGGTCTCACTGCAAAGCTGGTGAACTAGGACGAGCTGCCCTACTCTGGTTTGAGTGCAATTAACAGGACAGTCAACCAGTAAGTAGAAGTCAGGCTGAACTGTGAAAAAAAAAAAGGCTAAATATCAGCATTTTTATGCAGTTCAGCCTGATAGCAATGACCTCAAGAGGAAGTCCAAAGAGAGAAATGAACAAATGTGATCTTTACATCTAACCATTCTTTTTTTAAAGATGATCCTGAACTTAAAGAGAATAACCTATAACTTCTCTCACTACCCAGAAAAATAAAAATTTTTTTCCTTCAGAGAGAGAAGGCCCTTAAAGAACACACATACACCCCCACTCCTACCTTAAAGTGTAGGGGGAGAAGGGGAGAGGGAAGGGAACAGGGAATCCAGCTGTTAAATGCTCTAATGTGCGCTGCTTCTCACGGGCAGGGGTAGTACAAGCAGGATTTCTATGCAGTAGCAGAGAGCCTGGCCACAATCACAGCTTGTCTAGGAAGCCCTAGTGGGTCAGTGCAAGCTCAACCCTTTAGCAGCGGTTCCTTCCATCTCCCACTTATTCTGCCTGTTAAAAAAAAAAAGAGGGCCATTTATGCTACCAAGAAACAAAGGAATTGGAGCTGATGTCACTGTCCTTAAAGGAAATGGCCCAGGGGGTGGAGTGTGGCAGCAGGGGCCACCTTCTCCCCACCGCCGGGGCTGATGCCAACCCCAAGCCTGGCCACCAGGAGGCTAAGGGGCTGGTGCACCCAGGGGTGGGAGTTGGGTGGGGACCCGAGGGGCACCTGACAAGCGGGGTGGCACAGAACATCCTTGCTACACTCCGATGCTGCTGGGAACTGCCAGCTCATGAGGAGACCAGACACCGCATTCTGGAAAAGCTACATAGTAGTTATGTTCCAGGTCTTCAAAGGAGCAAGCAGGAAGGGAAGGATGAAATTGAAAGATCAATACTTACTCAGTATTCCAGGAGAACAGGAAACAGGCCAGTGGAGGGCAGAGGAACACCATGTAAGTGCCAGTACAGCCAGCATAAAGATTGTATCAGCAAGTAAATACAACAAGGTGGACACTTAGATAGTGCTTAATATATGCCATATACTATTCTGTGAATTTTTAACTCTTAATTTGTACAAGAGTAGGGACTGTGTTCATCCCTGTTCTGCAGATAAATAAACTGAGGTACAGATTCAAGTGACTGTCCTGAACTCGCACAGGCAGTAGGTGGCGGGGTTGGGATTCGAACCCAGACAGTCTGGCTCCTGATTCTGAGCAGCTGTACTCTCCTGACCCTCCAAGCACATATGTCATGAGAGACAGGGTAAGGGTCTGATCAGCAAGTAGGGTTTGAGTCATATTTTACCGACAAGGCTTAACAGTAGAAGAGAGCAGATTATCCACATGGATATTAAAGAATACTGGGAAAAAAGCGCAGGTAAAAAGGGAAAGCAAGCAATACATTAACTTTCGGACAGATTTGACTGCGGCTTACAGATTGAGAAGGCAGCAAGCTGAGGTTGTTGGCAGGACGGATAATATTGACTCATGTGGAGTATGTGACTGGGAACATGGTGAGAATAAAGTTGGTGACTCAAGACTTGGTATAGGGCCTTGATGATGTGGCAGAGACATTCCAGTTGGATAAAAATAGAAAATTAGGCATAACCCTGGATGCTGTTTTAAACAGGAATGTGATTTAAAAAAGGAAAGACATCAAGATTAAGGCAGAAAGAAACAGAATGGGTAATGATTAAACAATTAGAGGTTGCTGTGAAGAACACTCTGTATCACTGTCTACCTTTGGTTTAAGAAAGAAGGAGAGGGAAACCCTAGTTTGAGTAAAAAGAAATGAATGTCACTTGTCAAAAGTCTTGAGTTTGTCCAGCCAGAAAGTCACAACTAAGTGTAAAGAAGCCGCCGCTGGGGGGGAACTTATGAGCGCTGTGGCCATCATCCAGCACAGGGGATGAGGGGCAGCAGGGGGTCCCAGGCTGTGGGACTTGACCAAAACCATGGCTTGGGTGACTGCAGAAACCAGGGAAATGCACCGTCTGCCTCAGCCTCCTCATCTTTAAAATCAGGATGACACCCCTTCTCACACTCCATTGCCAGAAATGATATTTTTTCTTCATATCCGAGATAAAAAGGCAATCTGATGCAGGCCTAAAGAGCAGTCATTTTCAGCAAATACAGGAAAAAAATAAAACCAAATCCTAGACAGTTCTTCCAAATTAAAGAAATACAGGTTTGTATTGTATTCCCTCTATTTGCTATTTGTGACGACTCGTTCTTCGGCTCCATTCCTACTCTAAGAGAGGATCATGAAACAGGAAGAGATGGGATAGAGGAGAACTACAGATACTGAGTTAGCTTAATTTAACTAAAAAATGTGGTGTAGGCATGGCTTTTACATTTGTAGAAAGAGAAGCTCTGCAGGGCAGTCAGCAACTTCCCAAAAGTTTAAGCTGATTGGCATGCAGACTGCATTTTTCTGAACACAAAAAAATAATGGCTAGGCTCCCATGGAAGGCCATTGCAAGACTGAAACTATAATTATGATGAGTTGAACTGGTTATTGGTAAGCTGGCTCAGAAAAGTGGTGTGTGTATGTGTGTGTGTGTAATATTGCATTCTCAGGATGGAGCTTACTGAGCCAAGCATGTAAGTTTAGCTTGCTAGCGAGGTGACAGCCACACTAGGGAAAGAAGATGGGTTTGCTCCTAATCAGGGGGAACATAGGCTCCCTTTCCAGTGCCTACCTCCACATACAGGTGTGCACAAGATGCACACACTAACACAACACCTGCTTGTCGGGAAAGGTAAATTCCTGTTGCAATTTTCTTTCATTGACTCAACAAATATTTACTGAGCACTCCCTATGGCCTGCCACTGGTCTAGGAATTAGGAATACAGCAAGGAACAAAGACAAAACTTTCTATCCTGAAGGTCACATCCCCCTAGGCAGCAGTTAACAAACAGGCAAATTACTTAGTGTGGTGGATGTGTTAAGATCTGTGCAAAAACTTAAGTCAGGGAAGGACAAGAGGGCTGGAGGCGGGAGGTGACCTGGCTGTTTTAAATAGGATACTCAGAGAAGACCTAAGGAGAAGGGGACATTTGGACAGAGGCCTGGAAGCAGGGATGCTCTGTCGGCCTGAGCGAGGGACAAGGACAGTGAGAGAAGGCTGGAGAGGCAGCCCTGGCCTGTTCTCTTCGGGTCCCTTAGGTCACAGGAGGGACTTGGCTTTGGTCTGAGTGAGCCGGGAAGCCACTGGGGGTGGGGGATTGAGCAGAAGGGTGGCAAGACCTGACGGTACCCCCAGAAAGAGCTGGTGCCTTGGCAGTAGGAGGTGCTGGTGGACAGGATGCAAAGGGAACAGCTCTGGAATGTTTGGAAAGTGGAGCTGACAGGGTTTGTGGATGGACTGGGTGGAGGGAGAGAGCAAATGGGGAGAGAAGGAGAGAGAGGAGAAAGGGAGGACAGAAAGGTACAGCGTGATGCTCACGCCTCACCTCCGTGTGTGAGGCCCAGGAGGGTGAGGCTGCCGCTCCCTGAGGTCGGAGGCTGTGGAGAGCAGGTTTGAGGAGACCAGCTCCAGCAGCAGCGGCGAAGCCTCAGGGAAGCTTGCTCCAGCTCTGCCAAGGCCCCGTACCCCCGTGTGGCACTATTCAACCACTCGGAGGGCTGTGTTTCTCCGGGTATCCTAGGATGCGTTACATCAGGATCACCTGGGATGCCTGTAGAAAATGCAAATCCCAGGGCGCTCCTACCAATTCAGACTCTACGGGTGGCCCCTAGGAATCTGCCCCTCAGCCATTCCCCATGATAATGATGTTCAGGATACTTGCAAGCTTTTTATTTCTGAGCTAGAGAATGCTCATTATAGTGTGGTTGGTGGATTTCATGTGACCAATTAGCTCGTGGAGTAGGTAGGAGTTTCAGGGAATGCTGTCGCATTCATTCCTGGCCAGTTGGGAGTAGACCCTAGGGGAGGTGACCCAGAAGCCCACAGGCCAGGCCCCTTTCCCAGTGAGGGGGAGAACTGGACCTAGAAACGCAACCCCACGTGCAGCTTCTGGCCAGTGTAACTTCCCAGATTTCTGTGGGAATTGCAGGTAGATGAAAGCTGCTGAACTACTTGAAGAAGTGAAATCCATGTTTGGATCTCAGCTGGATGAGATATGTAGTGAACATGCCCCAAAAGTGGCGTTTTTTCTTTCTCAGTGGTCATTTTTATGCCTCTTTATATTGTAGTTTTGAATGTTTTTTCACACACTTCTTTTTCTGGTAAGGAAATATCTCCTTTTTACGGATGAGAGAACTGAGGCTCACAGCCATTATCTGATCTTCTGGATCCAAAGCCCATGCTCTTTTCATTACAGAGGCAGTACTCAAATGTGGTTGGCTTCGGAATCACCAGGGGACCCAGTTTAAAAATGCAGATTCTGGTTCAGAAGGTGGAGGAGGGTCTGGGAATCAGCATGATTAACAAGGGCCCCAGGTGAGTTAATGCAGGTGGGCTAGAGCCCATACTTTGACAGTGTTTATTCCATGGCTTCCTCTCTCCTGAATTTGCCCACGGGGGGCAGGCTGCCTTTCAGACCCTCACTGACCCACACTGCCTGGAAGTGCCTCTCTCGGAGAGTCAGTGGTACAGACAAGCCGGCAGGCAGCTGCAGCCACAGCAGGAGGGCTCCGTTTGCAAAAGCTTTGTTAATGGAACATAACAGGAGGATTTTAAAATCTCATTTCTTTTTCCCATTTAATGCTGTTTTAGTCTTCTCATATCCTTCATGAAAAGGAAAATGGTGGGGCCCAGAAGAGGGGAAAGCAAACGTACTGCCAAAGCGACAGCCACTTGTCCAAACTGGATGTTTCCACAAAGATGGAAAACTCGGCGCTTGTTCTGATTCGTCCTTCAATCTCCATTTTTTCAGAAACACGTTAGCACTTGTCCTCAACCCTGGACCTGCCCTCCTGCTCTCAGGCACCTGGCCCAGCCCTGTGGAGGCAGGCAGGCTCTGCAGTGGAGACTGCCCACGTTCACCATGTGAGCACAAAGCGGATGGGGGGCTTCCTGCATGGGGCTGCCCAGGAGGCCGGGGTGACTTCGAACAGCTTTTACTGCTACCTCAAAAAAAATGACCCACATTTTCACTGCAGGACATATGTTTCTAAGTTTCCCCACTGCCCAGAATGATAGACTAGTAAGAAAGCATTCAATTTTATAATGAAAAGCAGTGGTATGCTTTTCCCTCCAGTTTTCGGGCTGGTTGGTTTTCTCTGTGTATGATGTATCATGATGCTGGTTGGGCAAACAGTTAATAGGACCCTGGGCCGGCAGTGGTTTACATCTACCGTCATGACACCAGCAGGCTCTCCATGCAGGTGTCTTCACAGGTATGGGGGACCCTGCTGTTCACAGGCCCTCCGCAACCTGGAGGTATACCCAGGAGAGGGGCTTTCTCGCATGGAAGGATGGATTGGACAGCATAGCCTGTTCAAATTCATCCCAGGGTAGAAACTGCTTGAGCAGCACACTCCTGCTGACTGTCCCAAGGCCAAAAGCAGAGCTGGACTGGAAGCCACAGGGAAATCCCTGTTCCCACTCTACGTTTCCCAACATGACTGCCATCTAAGTGGAAACCAGAGGATCCCACATTATAGTACAAATACCCGAGGTTTTGAAAGCCAGGTGCACCCCCCCTTTCTAACTCATCATGCAGACTGACCTTAGATTAAGCTCCTTGTAGCACCTCTGGGCAGGTTCAAGAAGCTCTAAGACCCCCGTCAGTCATCCGCGCTCCCACCCCCCACAACGCAGGCAGGCCCGGGTCCGGTCAGGGGTAGCCCTCACTGCGGCTGCCTCTCTTGCACCTCCTCCCCCACCCCGACTTTCTCTCTCTCCCTCTCTTTCTCCATTTCCACCTCTGGACCGCCAATCTTGTCACTCTGTCCAGAATATTTCCCCACATTTTCCCTCTCTATAAACATCCTGAGCCAAGGCCTGGCTCAACCCCCCCTCCTCCACAGAGCCGTGCCTGACTATAGCAACCTGCCGTTTGCCCTGGGGGCATTTCCTCACAGCTTGGGCTAAGGCTTCCAGTCTGGGTCGCCCCCTGGCAAGGCACTCAGTACTTGGTATCTACCTCACAGGGCAGTTCTGAGGGCTAACCGTGACAGCACAGCCTAAGCAATGCTCCCACTTAGGAGTTCCCTTGGGCACTCAATAAAGGCCAGCAAAAACTAACCCCAGTGCCTTGGTCAGAGAGGAACACAAGGCAGATGCTCAGGTTTGACGAGAAGTTTCTGGAGATCCCTGGAGAACAAGACACCTCAGACCGGGTGCTTGCACGTCCATTCTATTGCAGGGTCTGTGGTCTATGAAAACAGAACAAAGCAAATCATATACTTGAGGCCAGAACTAGAGTGTGACTGGAACAGACATGTTCTGAAAAGATTCTAGGTTTCTCAACAAAAAGAAAAATGTAGACAGAGTCCTTTAGGAAAATAAAAAGAGAACAAGATACATTTTGGGAGTCTTTAACTAAATCTTAACTTCTTGGTTTAGCAAGATGACCACTACAGAGCCTAAAGTGGAAACTGAAATGAATTGGGCACCCAAAACCATGCTCCGCCACTCCGCCAGCAGAGAAGGCCATGCAGGACGGCTCAGGGCTGGCAGCGGGGAGGCAGTGTCCTACCTGAGTTTCTGGACCCCCACCCACACCCCCCTCCAACCTGCTCCCCCAGAGAGTCTCACTTTTGCCTGATGGACCTTTGGGGCACCAATGTTTCATTTGAAAAACAAACAAAAACCGTTCACTGACCAAAAAAAAAAAAAAATCTAACAACAGCAGGGGTCTTACTTCACATAGTCTTCCCAAAGCCTGAGGTGAAAACAGAGGCTCACCTATTTTCCCTCTCTGCTTTCAAGTTTTAAAGTTTTCCCTCTTTGCCCTCCTAGTCAGATTTTTTTCTAAATGTCTCAGTGTACTAAGCAGCTTTTTCATATGCATTTTCCCATTTCCAAGATATCAGAAGGAGACACCGCCCAGCCCCTGATAAATTCATAGCTCATGCCGCAGACGGGTTCTCGCCGCCGCCTCTGTTCTACATACCCTCTCCCTAAACCTCCTTCCTGGTCGCTGCAGCCATGTCAACAGCTCAAATGCAGCCCTTTCTCCTTAACTCTAAATTACATCATTCCATGGATCCACTTTTCAATACTCCAACCTCTTCCCAGGGCAAGAAATTACAAATGTAAAGACCATCTAGGAATTCATCTTTACCTCAAAGTGCCTTTGCTAAAAATCTTTGATATTTGACTTCTAATTGTTTTTAGGTACACAGAATTTAGGCTGAAAGGTCAGAAAGGTGTGAAGGTTCTGAAATCTTCCAATAAAACTCACATCTTCAAGTTGACAGAAATGTGGCCTTGAGGCTCAAATTAAGGCACAACTAACCAGCCCATTTTCTATTCTCTACCCACTCCCCACCCCATTCCCACTACTCTGAATCTCCTATAATTAGTAAGAGCAGCCACCATTTATGAGTAACTGATTAGTGCAGACACTAATCTAAGAGCTTCATTATCTCATTTAATCCTCTCAACAATGTAGAAGAAAGCAGAGGCTTGGGGGCTACATAAAGATGTCTCAAGCCACCCAGCAAGGCAGCGAGCATGGTAAAGATAAACCTGTGATGTCTGACTGTAATGCTCTCCCTCTAATCATTATACAATGCCATTCAGTCACAGAAGAGTTTCTTTCCTCCTAAAATAAGCACCTGTTCAAGCAAATTCTTGCCAATCAGCAACACAGCAGAAGGCCCTCTTTGCTGGGTCAATGTGTTTTTACCACTAGGAAACAGAAAAGGAAGGGGGAGGGGGGCAAAAAAGGAGGTCCTGACAAGCATTCACCTCTGACCTCTTTCCTCCTATTTGAGGTCAGATGAGCAGTCCCTGGAACAAATGGAATAAATCTGTGGTCATTTTCCCACTCATGTGTTTACATCCCTGACTGGGAAAAGAGCAGACATGACAAGTCTCAACCAGGGAAAGAGGCGACATGGACTCCGGGTCTGTGTTAATTAACTGCTGCTTCCTCAGGCGTTTCTCTCCTGGCCCCTTACTCCGGTCAGTGAGTCATGAAAAGAGGACAGGGCTCCAGGGAGGTGAATACCACAGCTGTGCAGCCAGGACCAGAAATGACAGGACGCAGGTGGTTAGCAATCTTCTTTCCCGTGGGTCCCCTCTCCCACACACCACCAGTGCACCTCTAACCGAGGGCGCACAGGGCTGCCCCATGACAGGGCAAGAATCTGGAACATGTGCCAGAGCCGGCACAACTGGCCGCTCACAGTGAGAGCCTCAAGTGCCCCTCACAGCAATGTGTACGAAGCCTCAGAACATTTTACCTTTGCTGAACTTTCAAACAAAAATACTTCATTACACTTGAGAGTGTAGCTGGCACGATCAACCCAGTTCTTCCCCACTCGCTTCATGAGGCGCAATTTTAAGAAACATTATTAATGGTCAAGAGATTCCAAACAGAATTTTCCTGCCAAGATTTATTTGGCAAAGGAAAGATTCTCCGTCTCCTGAAACACATGGGTTTAAAAATCAGTTCCAATCTTCTCTGCACTAAACTTTTTACCCATTTGTTTGAGAATGAAATCACGACTCTAAGCAAAACCAGCATTTCTTAAAATGAATCTTGGCACCCAGTTTCCTAAAACCCACTTACCCTCAGTATTGGAAACGATGTCGTCTTCCACCCCTACCACTTGCCTCCCTCCAGCCAGCGGTGGAGTGTGATCTGGCATGGGGTAATTGGGAAGAACCCCCTCTCCTTCAGAATGGGCTGGAGGAATGTCCACTTCTGCAGGCGGTGCCCCTCCACCGGGGTAGGGCCGGGTGCTTCTGTTCTCGGGCTGGTGAGCTGGGGCTTCCTGGGAAGGCCCCAGTGAATCTCCTTCTGTCTCTGATGGACCTGGGCGTCTGGTTGCTGGCTCTTCATAAGACTCAACTTGGCCTTTTAAATCCGGGGCATCTTTCTCCTCCAGAGGCCCCCCATCTTGGGTTTGAGGATCCAGGGCGGCAGAGTCCCTGTCACGGTGGAATGGCCAGTCACTGGGTGTTGGATGTGGCAAAGGGGAGGCCAGATCAGAATCTGGTGGAGAGATCCCACCTCCTACAGGCCTTGACTCAGCTTTTGATTGAAAGGAAACATCGATACTGCTGTGGCCGTTAGATGCCTCCTCTGGTTCACCCGGGGGGTATTCAACTTCCTCCTCGTTCTCATCGTAATAATCCAAATTGTCCACAGTGTAGCTGCTTTCCAGGGCCACAGCCTGGCTGAAGGCATGTCCCAGGGGAGCCACAGTGTGGGTCTTGGAAAGGTCTACTCCAACGACTGCTGGCCTGACATTGTCCAGTGGGGAGGTGCTGCCGATATGGAAAGCCCACACTCCGGGAATGCCCAGGTTGCTTTGTCTAAATAAAAAGGAAGTAGTGAATTATAACAGAACTGTCCATTCACCAACCATCTACAAGAGTAAGCAGTTTCTTTTAAAACTGAAAGCCTATTAAGTCAGATTCAGAGTTTTCACCATTGTATAAAACCAGATATACATGGTAACTAAAAGAATTATATTGGAATTTTGATATAAACTACCTCTTATTTAACATTAGCTTTCAAAGGTGTGTGCCCACAGAATGCTAGACTGTCAGATCTGAAATGTACTCTACAATCCATGTCTTAATCTAAAATTTGGCTGTTTGAAAACAAGTAAGGATGCAGGAATATTTTATTCTTCCTCTACTTTTAACACACTCAAGAAAACATATTTAAAGATCTTTGCCAAACATTTAAACAATGACAGCTACTAAATGCTTTTGAGAACCAGTCATATGCCAAATGCTTAACATTCTTCAATAGAATATGCAAGGTTGGGGCAGTGATCATGGCCAGTTTGACAGAGGGTAAAACAAGTTTAGAGGCTAACTAATATTAAGGTCATAGAATTAATAAATGGCTGAGTTTGGACTTGAATTCAGACTAACACCAAAGCCCAGGCTCTAAACATCTGCATTATCTGCATTATATTATGTCGGAAAACCAATAGAATCAATCAGTATCTGAATGAGCATTAGTCTACAGAATGTTAAAGACATTTCACAGTTGGATGGCATGGATTAATCAATTAACTGATTCTCAGGGAACAGGGAGTCAATGCAAAACCTCAAGTATAAATACCCACATCTAAAAATAATGTTGAGCAAATGCATAACAAAATTAAGGGGGAAATAAGGAAGTAGTTTAATCAAAATGCCACAGGTCATAAATGAGAGGTGCTCAAAACCATCTGGGATTACAGAGCTCACTTATTTTCTGCACTAGAAAAGAACTGGGACTCCACTCAGTCTTCCAAATATCCCAGTAAACCATTATTTTAGTCAATAATACATTCTGAAGAGAACAACTAAATTTAAGAGTTTTAAAAATAAGAAAAAACTTAAATGAGGGTCTGGCTAGCTTGAATAGCACAATTTCTGAACTCTGGTGTATACAAAATACCAGGTTTGAAGTCTCCCAAGCTATGCGATTGCCTCAAAAGTCCAGTCTATGAGGTATGAGTTAATGACTAACAAGATAATAAGAAATTCATCAAATCATTACAAGAACAAGAACCTTTGCTCATTTAGGTAGGTCCTCATTATGTTCTATATGTATTTCTATAGGAATAGTGTTTTCCAATACAATCCTGAGAATGTCTCTTTCCCTCCTCCTTCGGTCCCTCCCGGCTTCTCTTTCCCTCTCCTCTCTCCCTTCCCCCTCCCCCCACCCATGCCCCATCTGTGTGTCTGTATCTGCTACTGTTGTCATTAATTTAGGGAAAGGGGACCATAGAAAACAAAACTGTGATCCTTTGTACCATATGCTATGTATACTTGGTACAGTTTAAGCATTAATGTTGGTGTTTTTTGGCAAGCAAATAAGGAACACAGAAGAAGATAAGAGAGAATCCTGAAGATCTGAGGATACTAAGTTTATTATCATATCAGAGGTGCTGCAGCTGTGAAATTTCTTCTTGAAGTTAGAAGCAGAAAACCATAAAAACTTCAAAGAGTAGGAAAATACAAATTATGGCAGATAAAAGTTAACTAAAATAACCTTGTAATGAAATACAAATGACTGTCCTGTCTTTTGTCATTGTGCATGATAGGAAAGTAATCAATTTAAGTATCCAAAAATCCAAGGTCATATAGAAAGCTTAGTGGTAGAGAGAATTTAGGAAAACAAGGTTACAAAATAGGGCAGCAATGTCCTCCTCCCCAGATTGTTAGGAGGGTTAAGTAGGAAAGCCATGCTGTTAAATGCCTAGCACGGGGCACTGCACGTAAGTACTTAGAAACTGTGCCTTCCAGGACATAGAAAAATAAAATCTCAAAAAATTCAAATGTGTGTATTCATATTTGAATTTGTAGATGATTTATGACAAATACACTATGAATAATATAATTTATGACCTTTGAGCTTATAAGTTTGAGGAAGACAAAGATTCCATTAACTAAGAAAATAACTTTATGCATTAGAGATGCATACTGAAGTATCTAGGAGTGAACTGGCATGTTTGTGACTTAATTTAAGCAAAAAAAATAAAATGATGAATATGGAAAAATGTTGACAACTTATAAATTTAAGTGACAAGCAATCGGATGCTAATCTAACTATTCCCTCTTCTGTATATTTTTGAAAACTTAAATAATGAAAAGTAAAATAGAAGATTAAATTGAATAACATTTCTATAATTTGAGGTAGAGAAAGCCTTTCTAAGAAAACAAGACCTAAAATCATAAAGGAAAAGACTAATAACTTTGACAACCCTAAATTTACAATTTACAAGATTATGAGTAACTTTAAAGAGGAACAATTGGATAAAAATATTCACAGCATATGAGAGGACTAATATCCTTACTATATTTTTTTAGAGTTCTTTGTAAATTCCCCAATAGAAAATAGCAAAGGATATGGAAGACAAGTCACAAAAAAGATAGATAAATGGCTATTAAACATGTGAAAAGATGTTCAGTTTTACTAGTAATCAAAGAAATTAAGAGTGAAAATATGAACATTTGGTACTTATCAGATTCACAAATAATTAAAAAGAACAGAAGCCTTGTAGGGAGCAGACACTGTCAGTCACACTTCTACATTATTGGTGAGAATATAAATTGGTGCCACATTTCTTAAGGGCAATTTGTTAATATACATCAGAATGTTAAATTGCATATATCCCTTCTGAGCAATTCTAATTTTAAGAATTTATTTTTTGGAGAAATTAGCATCTGAACAACATGTATTATGCTGTTTACTGCAATGATATTTATAAAAGGAAAAATCAGAAATAAATGTTCATCAATAGGTTATTGTTTTAATACTACAGGATATATATGATGCAACATTTTGTAGCATTAAAATAAAAATATAAACATCTTTTGAAAGATGCCTGTAAGACAGTGATATATGGGAAAATGCTCCATTTTGGTTTAAAAATGTTTTTGCACATACCTAAAAATCTGAAGTGACTGTTAAAACTGGTTATTACTGGAAGTAGTGATAATGGGTAGTTTTGACTTTTATTTTACATTGTTCTTCATTTTATTTCTTATATTAAGCTTGGATGACACATAAACACAAAAAAAATTCCTCTGCCAGTCCTGTATCTTCTTCTGCTCTCATTAAGAGACTCAGAGGTTTCTAGGAAGCATGAACGATAGATAGGCAGAAAATGGAAGTGTTTTGTGAGTGAGTGTGTGTGTGTGTGTGTGTGTGTGTGTGTGTGTGTGTGTGTGTGTGTGTGTGTGTGTTAGGTCTCAGAGGCCTTTATAGCTTTGGTGGGTCAGCACAACTGCTTTTTCCTGCAGGTTTTTTGCCCCCCACCCCCACCCCATACCAGGTAGATGGCAGCGTTCACTCCACTGCTCTGGCATTGCTGATCTATTTGTTGACCCCACTGGACTACACGTTGCTAGTGGGCAGGGCCTGTGCCTTAGTCACTGTGTTTCAAGTGCTGGGCCCACTTTATTATTCTCTCTCAGTAATGTGTGAGGAGGAGAGCATCAGTGGGCTCCAGAGGAGAAGAGGAAGGTGGAACCCAGGGAGAAAAAGCAAGGAGCTAAGTTTTCTTGAGTTGAGACTAAGAGGCAGCCTGACTGGAGACCTAAAGATGCCCAATGTGGGTCATGAGGATGGGAAAGGAGACCAGGGTTCAGCATAAAATCCTTGGTTCAGAGCTCCAGGCTTGTGCTTGAATTTTGGCTTTGCCACTTAGAAACTCTGAGATCACAGGCAACTTAACTTTCTTAAGCTCATTTGTCCATTCGAGAAAATAGAACTTACACCCTAGGATTCTTGTGAGCTTTAATTAAGATGACTTCTGGAAAGTGTTTAGCCCAATGTTTGGCAAGCAGTAAGCTCTCAATAAATGTCAGCTCTGAGTGACCATATTTGGGTGCAGGGCCCGCTCTCTGGTAGCCGAGTGGAGCAGACGGCACACAGAAGTGTAAGGTCTCCCAATACCCAGGAGTAATGTATTTAAACTGAGACACAGTTAAGGGGGGCTAAGTAACCATTGTGTTCTATCTGGCTTCTGGACCAGTATTCAGGAAAGGAATTAGAGCAAAGATTTTTTAAAAGCCCTGAAATTAGTAAATCAGGTGCTAACCCAGAAAGTGGCCCAATGTGGACTGATGAAAATTGGAAGAGCCTAGTACCGCGCCAGCCGAGTAAGCTGCTGCCGGGACTGGGCAATGTGCCCCGTTCTGGCTACCTCATGGGAACCGATTGGTATGATTGCAGTGAAAGAAGCTATGGAGGAATCCTGAGCCTTCTAAAAATCTATAGATCTGTTCATTTTGTTTTCCTTTTTTATCCAAATTACACTACTCTTGATTTAACATGTATCTGTCTAAAAGACTAAATCACAGTGTCTCCTGTGAAATGATTAACCTGGAAGATCCTCAGTCTGGGCAGTTACATTACTGGGTATTCTCATGTTGTTCCAAGAGCAGTGTTTTCCATAGCAAGCTTCAGTGGCTCTGCAAACACATACACACACTCTTCTGTTTCCGGGATCTATACCCAGTAGGGCAGGAAAAATAAAGGACCTTTTATATTTTAGTGAACTTGCTCCTCCCAGGCTCTAAGCTAGTTCTTGGTTTTAATCTGATGTCTCCCTCGGAAGCCACCAGCACATGTATTTAATGGACTTATGGCCACTCAAGTCTGGGTAGCAACTAAGGGTCCTCACATGGAACAGGAAAGAGCTGAAGCCCTGTGTTACTTACTGGTAGAGATTTTTCACAGACTGTTCAGTGCTAGTCAAGCTGAAATACGGTCCCTCCCTCTTCAGGTCCTCAGCCTCCCCTCGGCAGAAGCCCACCCGGGCTGGAAGTTCGAGTTGGACATTGTAAGACTCTTTAGGGCGGGTTCCAAAGAACTGAAGGCCATTGGCAGGATAAAGAAAGAGGGCGTAGGTATCAGACTCATCAGATGCCAGAACTGCCTGGAAAGTATTCAGCTGTGAAAAGAAAAAAGGAGATATTCTTAATAAAACAAACAAGAAAAAAAACAGACTGCAAGAAAAACACAACAAGGTGCAAAGGGTTTTCCCCCTTCTTAGGATTTCTCAAAATTGATTTTATACATAATATTCTTTTAAAAATCTTCAAGTTATAATTTTATAAGATATTATTATTACAATCATCTTTTATCAAATTAATAGTTGATATAGCATAGGTAGAAAACACAGGTTAGAAAAATATTTTTTAAGGTTTCAAATTTCTCTATCCAAGCCTCTTTCAGAGCAAAGAGCATGTAATAAAATTACCCTGTACATTCCTATAGTCATTGGCCCAGTTTACTGCCCTGGGTACTCGCCTGGATGGCTCATTCATTCATTCACTCACGGGTTTATTGAATGCCCATTATGGACAGGCTCGGTGTTAGGCACTGGCTGGTCGAAAGGCCTCCTTACTGTTCTCACAACCCACTCTCTTTTCTCCTCCATCTGCATTTGCACACCAGCATCAGTGTCATCCTACCCTCATTTCACAGATGAGGAAACAGAGGCCTTAGGGCTAATAGGTCTGTCTCTGGTCATGCAGCTAGTCTGTGAAAGCAGGTGAACTGACTCCTGAGCCCATGCCCTGCACCTCTAGGCCATCCTGACCACTCCTTAGCCTCCCATTCAAAGTGATCTGAAGCTGCCCCAAACTCTCTTCCCAGGTTCAGATCTGCTGCATCTTCCTCAGATCATTTAATAATCCCCATTTACACCATGTATTTTGATGCTTCTGTTCTTCTGCTCATTTCTCTGTGCCGGAAGCCCTCCTAACCTTCTAATGCTGCCTGCTGAGGTCTTTTTGATTCCCGGCAGATTTATTTCTGTTCTCTGGCCCTCTATAACACCTTTGTGGGTGCTTCTAGCTAGCACCGACCTCGTTTTGCCTGATTAGCTGTTTGTGTGTTTGTGGACTCCATTCATTATTTGTCAGTACATTAGTTCAGACAGCCAAGTGCCTGCATGCCTACTGAGCACTTGACATCATGCTCGGCACCAAAGGAGCAAAGGAGAGGAGACTCCGGCTCAGCCAGCCTCCCAGCTCAGGAGGGAGAAACAGCCATGGCTGGAATTCCAGGAGAGTTACTGAAGAAGGTAGTAAAGGCCAGAAGAGGGTGTGTGCCCACGGCCTCAGGGTTGGGGTGGGGGGCGTCACCGAGGCCAGGCGGCCTGAGAAAGTCAATAAATGCAGCAGCAGCCAAAGCAGACCAGGATGAGAGACCCGGAGTACGAATTAGCCACAAACGCGACACCCAGGTCCTTACAGAATCACTGCTTGAAGTTCAAATTACTCTGGTTATTTTCAACAAGACACTTTTCTTGCATTTGCCTACATAAAGCTATCTTCCTCCTCCTCCCCAACAAATGATCTGTTAATGGTGCTTGATTATCTAAAAAGATTTATATTTAGGACTCTGAGAACACCTCTCTCATTAAATCCCCTTCCTTTTACAATTTAGTAGGGAACTAGGGAGGCATTTACAAATACCACTACTTCCTAAATAATGTGACTCTCAGAAATGTTATTTACTGGGAGCTAGTATTATTTCTCCATTTTCCTAGTTAGACAAAATTAGGCACCGAGAAGAACATTACATTTTACTAAATACAACAGCAAACAAGAGGAATGGGCCCTGCATCTTGTTCTGTCCTGGGTCCTTTCCCATGTGGTGCTCAAGCTCTCGCCGAATGTTAATTCTTCCTTTCAATGTTTAATTTCAAAGTATGCTTTTGAGGTTTTGCTTATAGGACAAAGAAATTCAGGTGTTAAAATCTTTTTCAAGAAAAAAATACAATACACAACCTTTCTTTTAGTTCTCAGAAAAAGTTACCTTGCTTTTACTGAAAGAAGGGGGGGCTAGTATATTTGCAATTGTAGTTGATTGTTTTCTCAGCAAAGATTGACTTCTCCAAAAACAAAACGCAAGGAATGTTTTCTAGAATTTCTCAAAGCTAGAAAGCCATGACTTCTCCAACTGTAAACAAAGGCCACTCTGCATCATATCTATACTTAATATATACTACATCATCGATTAAGGTTGATTCCTTAACTTCAGAGTTTTACTTTAGTCAGAATAAATAAAGTTCAACTAGGGAAAGAAAAATACTTGAGGAAGGAGAAAGAACCTGTTTACAAAGCTAAGCTTTCAAAGCTCCTGGTACTGACTGCCCACAACAAACGTCAGATAGGAAGAAATCCTGTTTTAAGTTTAGAGAAATTCTGTTTTATAAGGTGGGAGGTCCTATAGATTGTGCAGGAATTGAAGGGGGTGGGAGGTGGGGGGGGGGGAAGTAAACAGAGATGAAGGGGAGTGTCTCGTTTTTTATTGAGGGGTTTGGGTAGTTACACTTTCTATTATTTATTCTTTCAGTCAGTCCATGAACAAATTCATGTCAATGAAAATGTATTCAACGTCTTTTATATGCCATCCCTGAGTCAAGGACTTATTACAGGTGGCAAGCATTTACTCAATCAACTTGTCTCCAGTGAAACAGGCAAAGAGAAGAATTTTAAATAGAATTTATGATCTCAGAGTTCAGGCTGAAAGAGTTTTGCTGTTTAAAAATCACTCACATACCAAATGATTACTTTCAAAGTTCTCTCTCAGTTCCACAAAATTCGACATCTAATTGCTAAAGAGGCCACTTCATGAAGTCCTGAAGGGCTCCTCCTCCACCCAAAGCACTCCTTGACTGGCTTCCAGACCAGAAAGGTCTTCACATTCCTAGGGATGAGCCTTTGCAATAACCCTGCACGCTCTGTCTCTGAAGGGAAACCCTCAGGTGGGCTGCCAAACCTTACCAGAGGGTCACTGGTTCCCAACTTCCTCAGGACCCCAAGGAAGGGAGAAGGGCCTCTCTGGGAAGAGGAGCGGCACCAAGAGGATCAAGCCAGCGGCTGCTGAGCTTCAAGGTGTCTGCCATCCTGTTATCAGAAAGAGACAAACAAGAGCCCTCTACAGAATGCAGGCAGGGTCTGACTCTCCCTTCAAGGTAAAGGACCTCACCAGTTAATGCCGACTTGACTCTTGGCAGAGCCAGGCTGTTGAATACAAAACATGTCCTCTACGTGTTTCTAATTTTTTGGGGGGGTATCATTAATATAAAATCACATGAGCAACATTGTGGTTACTGGATTACCCCCATTATCAAGTCCCCACCACATAACCCATTACAGTCACTGTCCATCAGTATAGTAAGATGCTATCGAGTCACTACTTGTCTTCTCTGTGCTATACTGCCTTCCCCGTGCCCCCCCATGTTATGTGTGCTAATCATAATGCCCCTTATGCCCCTTATCCCTCCCTTCCCACCCACACTCCCCAGTCCCTTTCCCTTTGGTAACTGTTAGTCCATTCATGGGTTCTGTGAGTCTGCTGCTGTTTTGTTCCTTCAGTTTTTTCTTTGTTCTTATACTCCACAGATGAGTGAAATCATTTGGTACTTGTCTTTCTCTGCCGGGCTTATTTCACCTCTAGCTCCATCCATGTTGTTGCAAATGGTAGGATTTGTTTTCTTCTTATGGCTGAATAATATTCCATTGTGTATATTTACCACTTCTTTATCCATTCATCTACTGATGGACACTTAGGTTGCTTCCACTTCTTGGCTATTGTAAATAGTGCTGCAGTAAACATAGGGGTGCATATGTGTTTTTGAAACTGGGATCCTACATTCTTAGGGTAAATTCCTAGGAGTGGAATTCATGGGTAAAATAGTATTTCTATTTTTAGTTTTTTGAGGAACCTCCAAATTGCTTTCCACAATGGCTGAACTAGCTTACATTCCCACCAGCAATGTAGGAGGGTTCCCTTTTCTCCGCATGCTTGCCAGCATTTGTTGTTCCTAGTCTTTTCTATGTTGGCCGTCATAACTGGTGTGAGGTGACATCTCATTGTGGTTTAACTTGCATTTCCCCTGATAATTCGTGATGTGGAGCATCTTTTCATGTGCCTGTTGGCCATGTGAATTTCTTCTTTGGAGGAGTGTCTGTTCAGATCCTCTGCCCATTTTTTAATTGGGTTATTTGCTTTTTGGGTGTTGAAGCGTGTGAGTTCTTTATATATTTTGGATGTTAACCCCTTGTCAGATATGTCATTTACAAATATATTCTCCCCCATGTTTCTAATTTTTGCCGTTCATTTAATTGATTTCAGCTATCTGGCAAAACATCAGAATGGTGCCATCCCTGTCTGCCTATAGCGACTCACAAAAATTCCAATGAAAATTGAGAAGTGGGGTAACTCCTATAGAGGTCACAAAGTTCTCTTTCCTGCCTTCCTCAGGGTCACATGCTCTCCACAGTTCTAGCATCATTGACTTCTGGCCTACAGTGTTTAGGGTGAACACTAACCTCCATTCCTTAGTATATTCTCCATCTTCCACTACCTGTGCATCCTCTGTCACATGCATGACTTTCCCTCATTCATTTTTCTGCCCTAAATCCTACAGAGTCTGCCAAATTTCAAATATAATTACTCAGTGAGATCACATCCCTAATATTACATCCTTCCTGACACTCAGTCTTTAGCAAAACTTCAGCATTTCTTTAACCAATTTCCATGCGTCTATATTCTCCATTACTTCCCAGGTATATCTTAGACTCAAGTTAGACTCTTTCAGATAGACTGCAGACCTCCCCAACCTTCATCAATGACTGTCAGCCTTTGAAATGAGTCAACATGCTTCTGTCGCCACAATGAGGCCTCCAATGGGCAATCTTCCACTCATCCTGTGTTATTGCCCCAAGCTCTTGTCATCCATTTCTCCAAGCTCAGCTCTCTCATCCTTCTCCCAGGACGAGAGCCAGCTCAGAACAGTTTCTCCTGCTGCCTCATTCCCAAGATCAATTCTTTCAGCCCTTTCTGCCCAACTCAAATATTCTGGGTCAACGAAACATTCTCCATACCACACAGATCTGTGCAATGCAGTTCTCCAAAATCCCCATCCTTCAAACAACAACAAAACAACATCCCCCACTGCCACAAAAAAAATCTGCAGCTAAAGTAAACACTAGCCTTCTTTATGTCTCCTTCCAGTAAGTTTTTGAAGGTCAATATGATAACTTCTTTGTTCTGTGAAGTACCAATGACAGTCCAAGGAGTCTTAGAGTAACCGAATTAATAAATACTATTTATTCATATTTTTTTAAATGCCATTATACCTTGACATTTCTGCAATACCCGATGCAACACCCTGTCACACCCACCATGAAAATCCATGGAGAGAAAGTGAAATTTTTTTAAATGGTAAAGACGCCGTTCCTCTGATGTCTTCAAGTTTCCAGTAACTTTGCAACATTAGATTAGTATGCCAAGGTTTAAGAAAGCCATGTAGAACTCACACAGTCCTTCAAGCAAAGTAGGTTACTGTTTGTCAAAATCTATCTCCAAAGAACTATTAAAAAAAGAACTCAAGTCACGTGGCTCTTCAAAGTATTCAGAAGAACCTTCAACGTGGGTAATTGAAAAAACATCTACTCTCCAAACAGATTCTTCGTCTCCTTTCTAAATTAAACAAATTCTGAAGCCAACTCAGCATATGGCAATGTTTGAAGAACAATTTTAATTAGGAAAGTAAAAGAGAGAATCTACAAATCTTCCCGTATGCTCCACCCCCCCAAAAAAGAGACCAGCCAGAAGTTGTAATCCAGAAAACCTTGTAGAGTCCTCACGCAAAGCCTTACCTCACAGCAGACTTACAAGACAGAGAAATAAAAGAACCAGAATCTGGCTCTATCCCCGACATAGGGGACACAGGTTGGCTGAGGGTCCATGCCCAGTAAGTCTAAAGGATTACAATGGCCACTTAAAAATGTCATCCTACTTTAAAATGTCACTTTAGTTAATTCTCATAACAAACTTTATAAGGTAGGCATTGCTACCCCATTTTACAGGTTAGGAAACTAAGGCTGAGGCTGCATCACTTATTCCAGTCACTGCATAACCTTTCATAATCCCCTTCTTCTTTTCAAATGTTTTTGTCTTTATTGTCATTGTCTTCACCGCCACCCTGAAAGTTGAGTAAAAGCAGCATTATTCCAATACTAGAGATGGAGTTGAAAAACTAATTAACAAAGTCATATTGTATTATAATTTTTAAATATGCTATAATGAAACTGGAAGCTGAAAGCTCTAGTGAGATTTCATTGCCCCCGAGGGTCTGTGCAGCTGCTCATCTCTCCAGCTCATCACACTCAACTCAATTTGGTCTTTCTTTTTTCTGTTAAAAAAGACAGATGCAGCTGAATTCTCCTCAGCACTTTGGAGTATTAATGTGGAAGTAATAAGGCATCAGTAGTGTCCTTGGCAGCCAGTTTCACACCAAGTTCATTCTCTTTGAGTGAAATATAGTTCCAAGGACTCTTCTGGTATGAGGATCACAAGACAATAAAACTCAAGCCTCATTTATTGGAAAACTTTGGAAAAACACAACTCTTGTGTCCACCTACACCACTTGAGTAAAGAAAATGGGTCTTGCATGAAAAATCTGGGTAAAAGCAGCAAAACAAAAAAGAAAAAACAAAAAAACCCTGAGAATCAAGAAATTTGTATTCTAAACCTGCCTTTGCCTCACCTAAGAAGGGAATTCTGGACCATCACTCTATCTTCTATTTGCCATTATCTGTAAATGCAAAGAACAATTCTCCTACTTGTCTTGGGAGATTGTTGTGGAAAGACAGTAATGATAAAACATTGTTATAAGAATTAACAAGATAGCTTGAATAAACAACATATGTAATAATTGTCTAAGTAGTCTTTCCTTTGAGCCTTTACCTTATCTATACAGACTAGAAGAACTCTCTGAAAAAAAAAATCAATCCCCTGCTTAAAATCCTTTAAAGTCGGCCCACTTTTAAAGATCCAAGTCCAAACACCTAGGAAAGCATGAGGCCTTTTCAGCCTCACGTCCAACCTCCCCTCCTCTTCAATAATAATGTAGTTCCCCAAACACATTATACTTTATAGCAAATGGTTGATGTGCTATCCCTTCTATTGAGAATGTTCCACTCTGCTCAACTCAGGTTCAAAGCTACTTCCTCCCTGAAACTTTCCATGATCAAGTCCCCTAAAAGTTAAATTCCTTAAGTCAAGATGCTACACTTATCATACTGAACATAATCAACGTCCTTACTAAACCGTGAAGTCCTTAGGAGTAAACATTATGTCCTTTCACAGTGTCTTTCCCAGTCCTGGCATACAGTAAGTGTGCAAAAAGGTTTGTTGGGTGAAAAAATCTGAACTATATTTAGATACACATTACTTATACACATACACAAATATGCCACATACAAGATACATGTTATGAAAAAAAAGACCAAAAGAAAACACAATAAAGTATTAGCATATGCTTAATTTTAAGTAATTTTTTAACTCACAAACAGGAATAAATGAATGAATGAATGCAATATAATGGTGGGGGCCTTACCTAATTCATCTTTCTCTAACCCTCTATCTACATGTTCAATATATTTGATGAGTTTTTGACAAATTAAAATAGAGGTAAATTTTAAGACTTTGATGAGTTACAATAGAGATAAATTGCAAGAGTTTCAGCCCTTGGAATATATTTTAGATTCAGGTCTAATTTCATAGGAGGAAGCCCTTACCTACCCCAAGAATGAGGCAGTTCGCCATTTGCCAAGCTACCCTGAAGTCCATTTGGAGTACTTTAAATGCTGCTGCTGAGCCTAAAGACTGGGGGCTTGGGTTGTTTTACTTTCTTAGGTAAAGCTTATAAAACAAATTGAGGACATTCTCCTGTGAAATAGGAAGCATGTAAACTGGTATCTGTGGTGCAATCTGGTGAAAGCTATCAAGAACCTTAGAAAAAGTGCATCCTCTCTGGTCCACCAATTCCACTTCCTGTAATGTCAACACGTGCAAAGATCGAGCTTTTAAAAAATGCTTCACAAAATTACTTATAATGATAAAAAATGGGAAATAACCTTAACTACCACTGGGCTCAGTGGTGATCCACTGGATTGTATATTATGCAGACATTATAAATGGTGTTGTATAAATACATTTATTGATATTGAAACATATTCACAACTTTTTAGTGGGAAGAAAAACAGATTACAAAACAGTATGTGTGGTGTGAAACCATCATTGTTAATATACAGTGACAGATAAGTACAGATATTGATAGGAAAAAACTGGAAAATACATACAAAAGTATTTAACAGTGGTTATCTTTGAGTAGTAGGAAAATGAGTGGTTGTTCTTTTTTAAATTACCTGTATTTGATGTTTTTTTTCAATGAACATATAATTAGAAATAATTCTTGTATACTTAGACGTGATCCTAAAAATAAACCAAACAGTAAACCGCCTGTGTTCTGAGAGCCTGCTGCATCTGCACTGGGGCCTTGGTATCCCCTAAGCAGTTTTCTTTGCTGAAGCGACCACCTCTCAGAGCCACAGAGGAAGCCTGGAGACAACAGCCCTCACTTCTGAGCCACTTCAGCTCTGGTGCCAACAAAGGATACATCGGGCACAGTGAATTCAAGTCCATCCCTCAACTGGCTCAGCAACAAAGCATTTCTAGTCACTCACCTCCCGTGAGAGCGGCACCCCTCGCTTGGCCTCCTCGTAGGCGCCCACCTGCTCCCAAGTGGCCAAGAAGGCGTGGGTGGGAGTGAAGTGCGCAGCGCTGCCGGGGAATCCTGCGCGCACGTAGCGCGCGGCCAGGCCCAGCACCGCGGGGGACGTGTCCTCGCGGTACAGCACCCGGCCCCTGCCCTGGCTTGTATCGATGTCTGCCAGGAAGGGGGCAATGGCCGGGAAGTCCGTGGGGAAATCATCATCCACATACTGGGTCTCCCTGGGGAAGTCCTGAGTGGAGATAATGCCGTTGGTGCCCACCTAGCGGAGGAGAGGGACAAAGGGTGACGGTGGCATACGCTGCAAGGAGCCCCACGGCGGCCACGACAGGTCCGCACGTGCGCGCCCACCCTGCTCCACAAGGAGTGAGGGAACCGCCCGGGATGTGAAGCTCCCTCTCCCCATCGTCTGGGAGCCCTGGTTCGGGCGACTAGTGCAACTTCAGCAGTTGTCGGCCCCGCCACCCCTACTCCCCAGCGCGGTGCGGTAGGTCTCGGAACCCTAAACTCATTCCCATATCTTCTCACTTAACACACAACCTTGGGGAAACCTACGCGTCCGAGGAGGCAAAACCCCAGCTCTGCAGACGTGCACAGCTTTCCCGCTATCCTAACTGTACCCCCGCTGCGCACCCTAGCAACCCCACCTTCTTTTCCGTCCCGGACGCCTATAGGGCCGCGAACAATTCCCGCTCTCCCTCTCGAGGTAAGAAGCAGCGGGTGAGGCAGCAGCATCGCAGCAAAGCCAGTCCCACCCCAGGGGTGCTCAGGAACAGCCGGGCGTGTGGACCATTTCCTCCCCTCCGAAGGCAGGGGTCGGTGAGATCCACACTACACGATCCCTGGGACGCAACTGCAAGAAATTTGTTGAGTGCCGCACCAGGAGTTGTACTTACGTAGAGGTAGCTGAACTGCGCTTCGTAAAATCGCAGAGGACTCGCCAGCTTCACCGCTGCGGAGCTTTCGTCGTCGCCTTCCTGCAGGAGGTGGTCCCCCCATGCCCGCCCGGAGGGGAAGAGCTCGCCTGGGTGCAGCGCCGCGGTCCGGGACAGCCACAGCCACAGCAGCGGCAGAGCCGGCAGCCCCGCCGCTCGGAAGCCCCGCATGCTAGCTTGGCTCGCGCACTACCCCGCCACACAGCGCGTCCCCGCCCGGCCCGCCAGCCCAGTGCCGCGCGGCGCCAGCCTGCAGCCTGGATCCCGGCGGACGCCCGGAGGGGCGGGACTCCGGCCCTCCCGGAGCTCTGACTGGCTGCGGCCCTCGGCTGGGGCCCAATCACGGGCTCTGAGAAAGTTGGACGGCGGCTGCCACATCTGGTTCTTGTTAAACGTTTTCTAAGGCAGCGGCCCCTGGAGCGGCGGGGCTGGCAAGGTAGAATCCCCTGGCCAGGCTGCCCGGAGCTGCTACTTCTCCGCCTCCGCTCCCCGAGAGCTCCGGGGGGGGTCACTCCCGCCCTGTCGGGGCTGCCCCGAGGTCCCAGCGAGCCCCGCCCCCGGGACCAAACTGCCCGCAAGGTTGGAAGGCAGCGGAGCTGCAGGAGGTGACCTCTGCGCCAAGGGGGAGCCCCGCGGCGGCGTGTGCCGCTGCAGGCTGGCAGGGCGAGGGTGGAGTGGTGGGGTTACTGTTTGCCCCCTGCCCTGGGGTCCCCGACGCTCCTCGCCCTCGAGGCCAGGCCCTCGGGGCGAGAAGCAAACGGGCACTGTCGCCGCCTCGCCGGCCGCTTCTTTCCACCCAGAGACGCCCTGCCCAGAAGCGCGCCTTTGTAGGAAGAAGGGAGGAGGAGGCTGAGTCCTAAATTCCGTCCGCCTCCCGAAGCCGCCGCCCGGGACTCGGCTGAAATGCCCACCAGTCCGGGTCAAGAGCGTTGTTTGTCTTTCCTGGGAAAACCGCGCCCGGGAAGACCATGAAACGCGACTTCTGTATGATCCGCTCCTTTTGCTCGGCAGCCCACGGAGGTGGTAACCCAAGCCGCTCTGTGGGAATGGAAACCACACGACCCCCAAACCAGCTGCGCGGCTGTGAGGGAACCCCATCCATCATAAACATCCCCGCTGCGAAGCATCAGGAACCAGATGAGATTTTATTACCATTTTTTATTATCAAGAGCTTGAAATCTCCCAGATAGTCTGTTTTCTCTCATGGGATCCCCCCATGGGTTCCTTGGAAGAAAAGGTATTTGAAAAAGAAGAAAAAAACCCTTGGAAATGTCCTAAGGAATGTTCAAAATACAGATTCTTCTTGTGGGTGTTTATTCTAGTTACCCAAATCCTTTTGGGCCCACAGGGCCAAGCCCTAAAAACTGACGACACGAGACTGAGACTCAACAGAATCAACACAAAATGGAAAACTGGCCCAAAGCAGTGTGCTTCTCCAGACTCTGGAGACTTGTGTGTATGTTGTTACAAAAATGTATTTGTGCTTGCACATATATGTTCTCATTCTTTGAGGGTATTTTCATTGTCTTTAAAAGGAAACGGAGACTCAAAGAATGAAGTGGCTTGACTCACCCAGGTCTTCCAGAGTTGCTCCTTGCCACAGGGCCCTTTGCAAGGTAGCTCTGGCCTACCTCTCTGACGTCACCCCTGGCCACATGCACCCTTCCAGCTGAGACTTCAGTTGTCCAATGCAACCTCCTATTTTATGGTTTGGAACATCCTCACATGCTAGTCCCTCTACCTATAATGCTTTTTCCAATCAATCTCATTTAGCCAACACTTGCTCTTGAAACTTAGACTTGAATCTAAATCCTTCTACCTCAGGAATCTTTCCTGGAAACCACAGTCTGATTTAGAAGCCTCGTCTCCTTTTCCATGTGCCCTGTGTTTGCCAATATTGCATGTCCAATCACACATGACTCCTATAATCCCTGATTGCCATGTGTCCCCTCACCACCGCCATGGCACTGTGAGGACAGGGACTTTGTCTTATTTGGGGCCTGCCGCAATGCCTGTCTGGCTTATTAGAAGAAAAATTTTTTTTAATGTTTGTGGAATGAGTGAAGGCAAGCAAGCCAACCTGGGGCTAGAATCCTTGTCTGCTGGCTCAAGTGAAAGGTTCTCTCCCCTCCACTACCTTTCTTGCTGATCTGACCTGAGCTTTGTAAGCCTCTTTACTAGGCTGCCTAGCAACTCGCCTGCCGCTGCTCTCAGTTTTTGTCATTCCTTCATTCCTTCATCCTTTCAACAACAATTTTCTGCAAGTTTGCTGTGACAAACACAACTCTCCAAGAAATAACAGAGTAAAAGAGGTGACCCCTGACCTTGGGAGTGCATGATCCAGTCGGGAAATCACAGCACAAATAAGAAATAAGATGCCCCACTGCAGTGCAGCGTGCATTTAGCCACAAAACAGGCCAGTAGGGCCCTGGAGCCAAGAGGGTGTCCCTAGTTTTGAATCTGATGCTGAGTACAAAGTAGTACTTCCAACTGAAGTGAGGGGTCCTGGCTCTCTGTCTGCATAAAGTGGCTGAATTTTCCTTGAAATATGAGGCTTTGGACAGCTGTGCCTGAGCCGACATTCTTTTGAGCTCTTATTCTAATATTATTTTTAAAAGACTCTATGGCACCAAAAGAGTGGTTTCTCTGTTGAAATGCCACTTTGTGTCTTGGGGAGAAGAAAAAAATCTCTCATAGCTATTTCACTGCTCAAGGTGAATATTGAAGAAATACTTCTGTTGTATCCACAGTTCCAGAGGAGAATTTCCATGGCCTGCCAGACTGCCTAAAGAGGCAGAGGACTTTCTTCTGGAGGTCGTTTCAGTCCTCTTAGATTTGGTCTCCCTGGTAGATGTGAGCATTTTTTGAGAGGTAAGATTATTTAGGTGCAGGCCTTTTCATCCCAAGCCAAGATGGTACCAGATGCCTTGCCAATAGGCATCAGCAAGAATCTCCACAGTTACATATTTTTTGTATTATATTTCTGTTACAAATACTGAGACTTCAGAAATGATGACACTTTCTATTACGTTAATCAAAAGAGTGAACACACATTTGCTCCACAGTGTGGTGAATAGATGTTGGTATTTAAAAACAAGTTCTGTATATAGCACTGACTGGTGTGTGTACATGTTTGTAGTGGAGGTGGGCCTGGCAGAAAATGGTCTAGTTCTTGTTGCACACAGTGCTCCTTTGCATAACTTTACTATCCACTAGATTCCAAGGTGGATGTGCTAGCAGGTAGAAAAAATAGAATTGTGCAAATTGGTGAAGGGGCTCAGGATGTTTCTCCAAAATGTGCCACTTTGGCATGTGGACTACTTTGAGCTGAAGACAGTCGAGACTCGGAGGGCTCCAGAGAGATTTTCGCCTCTTCCCTAACTGTATAAAAGAATCTAAACTGGGGTCTTTCCCAGAGTTATTAGCAGGGAAAAATGTTATGTGAATGACCCATGGGTATGGCAGGGCAAACATCTAATCACCACGTCTGGTCATTTTCTTACCATCCTGTGAATCGCCCTCTTCCCCTTCGAAGCGCCAGGCCCCTACCCCATTCCTTAGCTCAGGGTGGCATATGGATCTCGTTGTACCTTTCTGTCTTTCAACTCCTTATGTATGTGTGGTTCCCATATGTATGAACTCAAAATTGATTTTCTCCTGTTAACCTATGTCAATTTAATTCTTAAACCAACCAAAAGAACCTTTGAAGGGTAGAGGAGAATTTTTCCTCCCCCCAACATTAACATGTCTTCGCAGACTCAGGCTTAATTGAAATTGTAGGCCTAAGAAAAACCATGTACTACTTAGAAATTCTGAATAGTGCTTGGGATTTATTTGGAGGTCATTAGAATATAAGGGATGGACTACATTCTAATGACCTCCAGGCATACCCAAGCCCTAAGCCTTCACTTGAGTTTTTAATTTATATCCAACTCCTTGCTTTACATCCACTTGGGATGATACTTCAAACCCACATCTACAAGAACAAGTCTGCTACTCAGAATTTCTGAGTTTTCTGTTTTAGTTACTGGCAACAACATCCAGGCCTTCTTTATCACTACTGCTCTGTTCCAGGCCCTAGTCATTTCCCGTCTGCTGGCTTTCATGGCAGAAATGACAGATTAGCTACCCAACACTTATTCCTGATCTCCACTCTTGAACAAATCTACTATAGAGGTTAGAAGATTATTGCTTTCTCAGCATCTCTTGCAGCTAGAGGTGCCCATCTGGTATGTTCCTGACCTAACCACCAGCAGTTTGCTGGAAGTCCAGTGAGTTCTAGGTGGGCTTTCCATTGGTGATTAAAGGATATAATTGCACCCATTCCCATTCTTGCCATCTTAAACATGGATGTGTTGTTTTGAGCCCGGACAGCCATCTCCTTACCATGATGTGATGGCAAAGCAAGAAGACAGGCAGGAGGCGAGTGTCTTAGCTAGTGAGTAACCGCCTACCTGCAGACTTCTAAGCCACCATTACATTCAATAGTACTGAATCCTAACTGATACTTTGCTAAATAAATCCTTTTTCTACAGGTATCTGAAATACAAATCTGAGCAGCCCATATTCCTGCGTAAGACCCCTTGCTGGACCTCCCTTACCTTGGGGTGAGCCTTAAGCTGGAAAGGCCCTTGTGGCTTGGCTGTTTGTCATCTCATGCCCTTTCCTGCTTACACCTTCAATGATACTGAACTGTTTCTAGCTCCCCATCCTCAGGCGTAGCCTGACTCCGGTGTGCCTCTGTTCCCGTTGTTCCTTGCCTAGAACACCCTTCCCGCCTCCTGATGATCTCTCGTTCCCTCCAGCATTCTTTCAGACAGCGCATCACATGGCCAGCCTCCCTGAGTTCTGGCAGGCAGCCTCCCTCTGAGTGGCAGTGACACCTGGGCACACTCCTGTCTTAGCTGCTCACCAAAAATACTGAAACAATCTATTTATGTTTGTCCCTTTAGTTAAAAGAGCCTCAAGGGTACTTTTCATGTAATGGCACACTTTTGTCTTCTCTTTTTCCTACATACTCTTATCTACTCAGTATGTCTATTTCAGACTATTTTTACCACAAGCCTGAGCATAGGAAAAAAAGATGGTCCTTGATAGTCGCACACAGCCACTGGAATGTGAACCAACCCTTGAAGGCAGGACGGGAGCTTCCTCGTTGTAAATCTCGTGGGTCTAGCATCATACCTGATATAAACTTCTAGGCTGTTCAGCAAACTGTCACTGATTTAAATTGGTAAAAAGTGTTGTAAAGAGATCTTTCATATCTCCTGTACTTTATACTGAATAATCCACTCACTGATTCTTCACATATTAGTTATATTCTGGATTGTTACTGGAAAAATAGGAATTAAAAGGTGGAGCTTTTTTGTTGGTAGACTAAATACTTTCACTGCTAATTATATTTGAAGGTGTTATGACTAAAGGAATTATTTTCCTCTAGAAAGAATGGTGTGAAAAGGCCAGTATTGCTATCTCTCTCTCTCTCTCTCCTCTTATAACTCCTCCTGCAGGTATAGGCTGAACCATACAAGTTAGCACTTAATTATATAACATTAGTATCCATCTTCTTCACAAAGACTTCTCTCTCTACCCAGACTGTAAGTTCCTCAAAGGTTCTCCTTCTGACTTCCTTTAATACTCCCACAGCTATCTAATACAATGCTGAATAAATAAGGGCTGGTCAACTTCCCCTGAGTGACCTCAGTGTGTGCTGTCTCCACTGGGTAGTGGCCGTGGCTGTGTTTCCAAAAGCTGTTGTCCTTGGCTTCATCTGTGTTTCTTTCCTAGACATCCTGTGCTTCTTACCAAATTGAGTCACCTCATTTCTGTTGCACGTGACCTGCTGGCCATTGTCATTCCTCTAGAAGTTAGTTCATGAGTCAGAACAATGCTAATAAAGCCAAAAATAATAATAGCAAGCCTTAATTGAACTTTTACAATTTAACAGGGTCTAGTTAAGGACTGTATCTGCATGATTTCATTACTCCATTGAACGTCTTCAGTTTGTAGATAAAGAAGCTGAACTGACAGAGATTAAGCAGCTTGATCAAGAACTTAGCCAACAAGGTTGAAATCAGAGTTCAAACCCAGGCAGTTTGACTCCAAGACCTGAGCTTTTACCCTCTTAAGAATGTGGATTTGATTCTCTGGTAGAACAGCCACTTTGCTCAGTAACATAGTAATAGACAGTACCTCTAATTTTGCAAGCCTGATAAAGGTTAGGAATTCTAACATTCCCTATCCTCTTTAAAATTGGAATTGTGTTATCTTCATTGAATACTATCTCATGCATAGAGAATTACACTTGGCAGAACAAACATAACCCAGGAGTTTCCAATCTATATTTGGAGATAGCCACAATTTACTGAGCATTTATTATGCAGCAGACACTGTAGTATATTATTTGCAATCCTTACAACAACCCTACAAGATAAAGAAAATGAGATTCTGAGAACTTAACTGACTTGCTCAAGCTACAATAGCTGGTAGTAGCTGCGCTAGGGTCTGATAGCCCCAAGGGCCACATCAGACATAAATACAGTTGTGCTTCATGCATCCGGTGACAGGAACCTGGTCCATAAGCTATCCAAAATTACTGTGAGCACCAAAATGAGCTGGAAATCCTCTAAGTGTAAAGATCAAAAATAACAACAAAAATAGAAAATGGAGACAGAAATATGAAGGATACAAAATCTCTTCAGTGTTTGATTACATAAAAATACCGGCAGATCCCAAGCGGTACAATGTCTGTATCAGAACCTACTCATGGTTCTTTGTCCTGTCATACAACTACCATGGCTAACAAGAGTAAAAACAAGCTCTCAGATTCTAAATGATGTAAAGTGGGCTGTATCCTGTGGCTGCCCTTCTTCTTCTTCCTCTTCTTTTTTTTTCTTTTTTTTACCATGGTCATGTAACTTCATAAATATACCCCATGAAGACTTGCAAGATGGCAGCATGAGAGGTGAGACAGAGAGCTCCTCCCCAAACCACAAATTGTACAAAAATAGAGTTAATTAATACAACTAACCTTAAAACAGCAACAAGAAGGCTGAACCAGACTGAAAACAGACCTCATGAACAGAGCAGACCTCACGAAACAGGGTAACATAGGAAAGCCTTAATCTAGTGGGACCCAAGCCCTTCCCCCACCCTAGCTCACCATCAGGAAGAAGAGAAACGGAGCATGGGAGGGGATGGAAGACTGGGACTGCTGAACACCTAGCCCTGGAGATCTGCTTTGTGAGCAGAATCCTATAGTGTGTGGTGCTCTGGACTTGGAGAGCTCGGACAGGCAGAGTGCTTGAGAGAAATTGACATTCCAGCCATTTGTGGAGGAGGGGATCCACACCCTGCTGCTCTGTGTCAGAGGAAAGGTCAGTGGTCTGAGAGGCTTCTGAGCAGCCAGAGGGCTGCTGAAGGGGTAGGGTTTGCATGGAACCTGCTGGGTGGGAGAAGGGAGAGCTGGACAAGGTTGTCTGGGAGCGCTCTGCGCAGCAGGTTGGGAACTTTGGGGATCGTTAGGTGCTCCATCCCCCTGGCTGCCTACTCAGCTCTGAGGCCCCCCACTGTGACACACAACCTGCCAAGCCTTCCTACTGGCCTGCAGGCACCTGCTCTCAAATCCACAGTCACTGCACAGGCGTCAGGCCACCCAGAGGGAGGCCCCGCCTACAACAGCTAGAGACACAAAGCACAGAGGTTTACACGTGTGTCCTTGGCCCACAGGCTCTGACACTAGAGACAAGCACCAAAGACGAGAATAAGGAACAGATCTTTCCCCCCTCCAGGCACCAGCTCCACTCGCCTATGACCCCCAACCTCACTCTAGGGGCTGAGCAGCTCCAGAGACTGGAGTTTCTGACCGCTAGTGGGTACCACACAGAAATATGAAAAGACAAAAGAACATGGTTTAGACCAAAATCTCACAAACCCCAGAAAGAGGGCCAGAGGTAACCGAACTCACCAATCTTCCTAAATAGAGTTCAAAATAAAAATTATAAACATGCTTATGGAGGTACAGAAAAATATTCAAGAACTCAGGAATGAATTTAAGTCAGAGACTCTATCATTGAGAAATTCCATATCTGAAATGAAACATACAGTGAAGGGATTTAAAAGCTGATTAGATGTAGTAGAACAGACGGTAAATGGAATAGAAATTAGAGAAGAGGAATACGAAGAAGCTGAGGCACAGAAAGAAAAAGGATCTCTAAGAATGAAAGAATATTGAGAACTGTATGACCAATCCAAACAGAACAATATTCGCATTATAGGGGTACCAGAAGAAGAAGAAAGAGAAAAAGGTATAGAAAGTTTCATTGAGGAGGTAATTGCTGAAAAGTTCCCCAATCTGGGGTAGGAGATAGTCTCTCAAGCCATGGAGGTGCACGATCTCCCGACACAAGGGACCCAAGGAAAACAACATCAAGACATATAATAATTAAAATGGAAACTATCAAGGATAAAGACAGACATAAAAGCAGCTAGAGAGAGAAAAAACATCACATACAAAGGAAAACCCATCAGGCTATCATCAGACTCCTCAACAGAAACCTTACAGGCCAGAAGTGAGTGGCATGATATATTTAATGCAATGAAGCAAAAGGGCCTTGAACCAAGAATACTTTACCTGGCAAGGTTATTGGTTAAATTTGAAGGAGGGATTAAACAATTTTCAGATAATCAAAAGCTGAGAGAATTTACCTCCCACAAACTACCTCTACAGTGCATTTTGGAGGGACTCCAATAGATGGAAGTATTCCTAAGGCTAAAAAGATGTCACCCAAAGGAAGACAAAGAGTACAGAATATGATTCATAACATACAAAGAATGGAGGAGGAAGAAAAAGGAGGAAAAAAAAGAACCTTTAGGTTGTGTTTGTAATAGTATATGAAGTAGGTTAAATTAGATAGACTGTTAGATAGTAAGGCAATTGCCCTTGAACCTTTGGTAACCAAGAATCTAAAGCCTGCAATGGCAATAAGTATGTACCTATCAATAATCACCCTAAATGTAAATGGTCTGAATGCACCAATCAAAAGACATAGAGTTAAAGAATGGATAAAAAAACAAGATCCTTCTATATGCTGCCAACAAGAGACTCACTTCAAACCCAAAGACATATACAGACTGAAAGTAAAGGGATGCAAAAAGATATTTCACGCAATTAATAGAAAAAAGCAGGAGTTGCCGTACGTGTATCAGACAAAATAGATTTCAAAACAAAGAAAGTCACAAGAGACAAAGAAGGACATTACATAATGATAAAAGGGTCAGTCCAACAAGAGGATATAACTATTACAAATATCTATGCACTCAACACAGGATCACCTACATATGTGAAACAAATACTAACAGAATTAAAGGGGGAAATAGAATGCAATGCATTCATTTTAGGAGACTTCAACACACCACTCACTCAAAGGACAGATCAACCAAACAGAAAATAAGTAAAGAGACAGAGGCACGGAACAACATATTAGAACAGATGGACCTAACAGACATCTACAGAACATTCCATCCAAAAGCAACAGGATACACATTCTTCTCAAGTGCACATGGAAAATTTTCAACAATTGATCATATATTAGGCCACAAAAAGAACCTCAGTAAATTCAAAGAGGTTGAAATTGTACCAACCAGCTTCTCAGATCACAAAGGTATGAAACTAGAAATAAATTACACAAAGAAAACAAAAAGCCCACAAACACATGGAGGCTTAATAACATGCTCCTAAATAATCAATGGATCAGTGACCAAATACAAACAGAGATCAATCAATATATGGAGACAAATGACAAAAATAATTCAACACCAAAAAATTTGTGGGATGCAACGAAGGCCGTGTTAAGAGGGAAATATACTGCAGTACAGGCCTACCTCAGGAAAGAAGAACAATCCCAAATGAACAGTCTAAACTTAAAATTAATGAACCTAGAAAAGGAAGAACAAATGAGGCCCAAAGTCATTAGAAGGAGGGACATAATAAAGATTAAAGCAGAAATAAATAAAATCGAGAAGAATAAAATAATAGAATCAATGAAAGCAGGAGGTGGTTCTTTGAGAAAATAAACAAAATACATAAACCACTAGCCAGACGTATCAAGAAAAAAAGAGAGTCTACACACATAAACAGAATCAGAAATAAGAAAGGAAAAATCACTACAGACACCACAGAAATACAAAGAATTATGAGAGAATACTATGAAACATTATATGGTAACAAACTGGATAACCTAGAAGAAATGGACAACTCTCTAGAAAAATACAACTTTCCACAGTTGACCCAGGAAGAAACAGAAAATCTGAATAGACCAATCACCAGCAAAGAAATTGAATTGGTAATCAAAAAACTACCTAAGAACAAAACACCAGGACCAGATGGTTTCACTGCTGAATTTAATCAAACATTTAGTGAAGACCTAATACCCATCCTCCTTAAAGTTTTCCAAAAAGTAGAGGAGGGAATACTCCCAAACTCATTCTACAAGGCCAACATCACTCTAATACCAAAACCACGCAAAGACACCACAAAAAAGGAAAATTGCACACCAATATCCCTGATGAACATAGATGCAAAAATACTCAAAAAATATTAGCAAACCGAATTCAAAAATACATCAAAAAGATCATCTAACATGATCAAGTGGGATTCATCCCAGGGATGCAAGGATGGTACAACATTCGAATATCCATCAACATCATCCACCACATCAACAAAAAGAAGGACAAAAACCACATGATCATCTCCATAGATGCTGAAAAAGCATTTGACAAAATTCAATATCCATTCATGATAAAAACTCTCAACAAAATGGGTATAGAAGGCAAGTGCCTCAACATAATAAAGGCCATATATGACAAGCCCACAGCCAACATCATACTTAACATCGAGAAGCTGAAAGCTTTTCCTTTAAGATCAGGAACAAGACAAGGATGCCCACTCTCCCCACTTTTATTCCACATAGTTCTGGAGGCCCTAGCCATGACAATCAGACAACACAAAGAAATAAAAGGCATTCAGATTGGCAAGGAAGAACTCAAACTGTCCCTGTTTGCAGATGACTTGATATTGTACATAAAAAAACCCTAAAGAATCCACTCCAAACTATTAGATCTAATATCTGAATTCAGCAAAGAAGCAGGATACAAAATTAATACACAGAAATCTGTTGCATTCCTATACACTAACAATGAACTAGCAGAAAGAGAAATCAGGAAAACAATTCCATTCACAATCACATCCAAACGAATAAAATACCTAGGAATAAACCTAACCAAGGAAATGAAAGACCTATACTCTGAAAACTGCAAGACATTCTTAAGAGAAATTAAAGAGGACACTAATAAATGGAAATTCATCCCATGCACTTGGCTAGGAAGAATTAATATTGTCAAAATGGCCATTCTGCCTAAAGCAATCTACAGATTCAATGCAATCCCTATCAAAATACCAACAGCCTTCTTCAATGAACTAGAGCAAATAGTTCTAAAATTCATATGGACCCACAAAAGACCCCAAATAGCCAAAGCAATCCTGAGAAGGAAGAATAAAGCAGGGGGATCTCTCTTACCAACTTCAAGCTCTACTACAAAGCCACAGTAATCAAGACAATTTGGTAATGGCACAAGAACAGATCCATAGATGAGTGGAAAAACTAGAGAGCCCAGATATAATGGGGAAATGACAGCCTCTTCAACAGCTGGTGTTAGAAAAACTGGACAGCTACATGTAAGAGAATGAAACGGGATTACTGTCTAACCCCATACACAAAAGTAAACTCAAAGTGGATCAAAGAGCTGAATGTAAGTCATGAAACCATAAAACTCTTAGAAAAAAATATAGGCAAAAATCTCTTGGGCATAAACATGGGCAACTTCTTCATGAACATATCTCCCCGGGCAAGGGAAACAAAAGCAAAAATGAACAGGTAGGATTATATCAAACTAAAAAGCTTCTGTACAGCAAAGGATACCATCAATAGAACAAAAAGACATCCTACAGTATGGGAAAATATATTCATAAGTGACATATCCGATAAGGGATTGACATCCAAATTATATAAAGACCTCACAAACCTCAACAAACAAAAAGCAAATAAGCCAATTAAAATATGGGCAGAGGAGCTGAACAGAAACTTCTCCAAAGAAGAAATTCAGATGGCCAACAGGCACATGAAAAGATGCTCCACATCGCTAATCATCAGAGAAATGCAAATTAAAACCACAATGAGATACCACCTCACACCAGTTAGGATGGCTGCCATCCAAAAGACAAACAACAACAAATGTTGGCGAGGATGTGGATAAAGGGAACCCTCCTACACTGCTGGTGGGAATTTAAATTAGTACAACCATTGTGCAAAGCAGTATGGAGGTTCCTCAAAAAACTCAAAATAGAAATACCATTTGACCCAGGAATTCCACTCTTAGGAATTTACCCTAAGAATGCAGCAGCCCAGTTTCAAAAAGACAGATGCACCCCTATGTTTATTGCAGCACTATTTACAATAGCCAAGAAATGGAAGCAACCTAAGTGTCCATCAGTAGATGAATGGATAAAGAAGATATGGTATATATACACAATGGAATCTTATTCAGCCATAAGAAGAAAACAAATCCTACCATTTGCAACAACATGGATGGAGTTAGAGGGTATTATGCTCAGTGAAATAAGCTAGGCAGAGAAAGACAAGTATCAAATTATTTCACTCATCTGTGGAGTATAAGAACAAAGAAAAAACTGAAGGAACAAAAGAGCAGCAGACTCACAGAACCCAAGAATGGACTAACAGTTACCAAAGGGAAAGGGACTGGGGAGGATGGGTGGGAAGGGAGGGATAAGGGGAAAAAGGGCTATTACAGTTAGCACACTTAATGTAGCGGGGGTGGGGTGGGGTGGGGGGGCACGGGGAAGGTAGTATAACACAGAGAAGACAAGTAGTGATTCTATAGCATCCTACTAGGCTGATGGACAGTGACTGCAATGGAGTATTTGGTGGCCTCTTGATAATAGAGGGAGTCTAGTAATCATAATGTTGCTCAAGTAATTGTAAATTAATAATAGCAAAATTAAAAAAAAGATACCCCATGGATTATTTGGCTAGGATGCATTCCCACTGCCAAAGTAAAGAGGAAAAGGAGCCCCCTCCGCTGCACTGATGGCACAGTCTTACTACCAGGAAGCTGGCACAGACCTCAGAAGTAGCTACATCTCTGGACCTGCCCTGAGATTGGTGAGAACAAGCATATCAAAGTGAAAAGCACCAATTTAGCATGTAGTCACAGCCAATCAGTATCTCCAATAGGTCAGCTTCTTTGCAGTACAGTTTTCAGGTAGATAATGTTGGCAGTGCCCTCTGGGCTGTTGTCTTCAAGTCAGATGTTCTACAGCTTCAGTTCTCAACAACTGCTTCCTACCAGAACCACGTGGGAAATTTCTATACTCCAAGATACCAGTTGAAATAGAACCCTCGGGCTCAGGCTCAGGTATCAATCTATTCCAGAGTTCTCCAGGAGATTCAAAGTATAGCCAGGGCAGTAAAGCACTGTTCTACCTTATGCTAGTCAGTCTGACCTAAGAAGAACCTAATTAAAACTGACTGATTGCTTGAATCTACTCTTTTTCAGGATAATTTTTTCTTTCAGAATAAAATGGTCTCTTCTATAGCTTAGATACAGAACAGTAAGGTTTAAACAAACCCTTTAAGAATCTGAGAAGATTCAAATACGTTTTTTTTTCGGGGAGGGGGAAATATGATTTTACCATCTCGGTGGCTCACTTCTGTAAAGAAAAGAATGATCCCTGGCCTAGGTAAACGTTTAAAAAATAAGGCTTCTAGATTTTCCCAGTAGCATGTCAACTGTGTTAGTGTGTATATCCAACTGTGTTAGTGTGTATATCCGACTGTGTTAGTGTGTATATCTGTGGCCTACAGAGCTGATTTTGATGAGCCACATTACATAGAGAATTTGACCAGGAATTAACCCAAATCCAGCTCTTTGCAATAGTGTTCTAGACACATCTGATATTTGAAACACAGCCTACAGGACACATTCTCTATATTCTATCCTTATATTAAGTTATAGCATCAGAAATAAATGTACTTGCATCATTTTATCTTATGTCCTCCAAAAACTGCCTTGACTAAGATCTAATTTTATGCTTTAAACTTCCATAGAAGGTGTTTATGAGGAAAGTCAACTTGATGCATATTTCAGTGTCTTTTATAAAATGATATTCAGAGAGTATTTATTTTCATGAATTTTCTCATATAAGGTTTATAAGAAAATGCTTCCCAAAATTTGTGACCAGGAATAAATAAGTGCCTTCAGTCCAGCAGGGTCTCTCTTAAATTAGACATTAGGAAAGTGTACAACTCTGTATAGATCAATTGGTGCCAGCCACAAAACCCAAGAGTAAAATCTGGAGCTCATTTCATTTTAGAAAAGCATTTTAATTAGATATCAATTCTTCAAGTCCATTATATTAAACACCAAATGTGTTACCTTTCACACCAACCCAGTCCTCCTCTGCCTTCCATTGCTGTCAACTGCACCATTTTTCCAGACACTCAAGCTGGAAACTTCAGTCACCTCTATTTGATTTCCCTCTTTTCCTTCTCATTGACAAGTACTTGATACTCAAAGTACTTGACAAATACCATAGACCATAAATTCACAGAGATCAAAATTTTGCCTATTTCTTTACTGATGTATTCCCTGTGCCTGGTATACTACCTGACATATTAATGTTCAACAATATTTATTGAACAAATAAAGTTCCATGGATTTCCTTTCTTGTCTTCTAGCCTCTTTAGTCTTTTGCCTCCTTCCAATCCTGCCATCATTCAAGTACAGGTCCTTACCGCCTTGCTTTATCACTGACACCCTAATCTCTCTGACTTCAGTATGTTTGTTCCAGTCTATCAGTTTGGTGGCTCCTGAGTGGGCTTTCTGCAATCCTCACATGTGCCCTTGCCTTGCTCAAAGGCTCCCCTTGACCTTTCATTCAAGATGAGTATTTGATATTATTCTTACATCTGCTTCCAATAATAACTATGTGGTATGAGTACAGACAAGTGGGAACCGTGGCCCGACCATGGCAGCTGTGAAGGAAAACACTGATTAGAACGAAGCACAGGGTCGGGATGGGAACAAATAGCTTAAGCCTCTTTCAGGTTATGGAAATGAAAGGAAGTTATGTAAATGAAAATAGGTGAAAATGGTAGAGCACCATTTTATTTGTTTTATTTGAATGTTTTTTTTGTGAGTAATAGATGTTCATGAAGATAATCCCGAATCACCACCAAAAAATGCAAACATCTCAGAGCAACGGATGTCTCCTTTTAGAAAGACTTCTGTCATAGGTTTTCACTTATAATCTTACCAGCTCATAGCAATCCTTACATTTACAAAGGAGTTTGTGGTTTCTAAGGCATGATTTCACATACATTATCTCATGCAGTTCGTTCCAACATCCTTGAGAAGTGAGTGTTCATTTCCTCATGGGGAGACATAGCCATAGTCACGCAGCTAGCACGTAGCAGTATGTGCCTGACATAATTTACACTATGGAATCTGTTCTCAGGCACACTCTTTATCTCTGTGTTTTCTTGAACTAAAACCCTACCCTTTGCAAGCCAAGTTTGGTGCCGTAGTCACTCCACCCACCTCTGTGCCATTTCCCCACCACCATCCACTGCTCTGCCGTTCCGGGGTGCGTTGGCCACTGCACACCATATGTGGCAATGGGCAGTAAGTAGGCTGGTCTTCCATTTCAAATGTTTCATCATTCAGGCAAGTATGAATTATTTCATTTAATCCTCACAGCAACTCTTTGAGGAGGCAATATTATCTTTTGTTAACATCTGATGAACTGAAGCCCAGGGGAAGAAATTTGGCTAAGGAATACACAGCCACCAGGTGGTGAGGCTAAATTCCAGCCTGGACAGACCAACTTAAAAACCTGAGCATCTAATATCATTATGCCCTGAACTTTGGAAACATCTCCACCTTTCTAAATCATCATTCCCCTCAACAGTGTCATTTGTCTCCCCTGGCCACTCCTTAATTTTTATTCTGTATATTGAATGAGCCAGTGGACTGATAAACAGGTGAGTTAATAATTCAGGAAGATCCTGAGCATTATGTATCCTTGATCCCCACTACTGATTTGATCTAGTTGGGTTTCATACTTTTTTCCCCTTGTTGCATAGACTCATGGCGTTTTAGAACAAGAAGGGGCCTGAGAAATCGTGTAATCTAATCCTCTTGTTTTATTATAACAAAAGTCTGACTCAGAAAGTTTCAGTCACCCGCTCACACGTCACAGCAGTAGGAACAGAATCAAGTCTCCAAGTTCCCAGGCTAGCAATCACTGAGTCAAAGCACCAGGCCTTTCTGTCGCACGCCAGGCCAGGACACAGAAACTCTGAGCAGCGGCACCCTCTCTTAAATCAGCTCTAAGAGCTGGTGGTATACTCCTTCCCTAGTTTTGGGCTATTATCTCTTCAAATACAAAGCATAGAGGAAGGGCTTAGTAGACCCTATTCACTGGACTTAGATATGGAAGCATTAACTTGATAGTTGGGGTCAAAAGATCCCACTCAGCCCCAACTTGAAGCATCTGACAGATGCAGTAAATAGAATAATAGAATCAAATAAGCCCTAAGTGAATTTCCCAATGTTACTTTCTGAAAGGAGGAAAAAGATGTTCTATTACAAGAAGGGAAATAAAACCATAGGCAGGAATTTAAGGGAGGGCACTTCCTTCACTTGGACTCTTGGGTTGGGTGTGCTGTTACGTGAAGTGGTCATTCCATTAGGAACATCTGGCTCATCATAACCATTACTCAGGGTGCAACTGTAAAGACTTATTTACACAGCCTGATGTATCTCGACCATTTCTATTTACAAACCCAAGTTTGTCAAGCCTGACTCATTAACAAGCCATGTGAATAGAGGAGCCCTCATTTCTAGCCTTAGCTGGAAACAGACATGACCAAGAAAAGCTCAGGCTTTCAGCCTCAGGCCAGCTGATTCTGTTGTGTCGTTTCTCCTCCTTCTCATCCTTTTTCTTCTTCTTAACATTTGCCTCTCCATAGATGTGCAAGCTCAGAGGAAAAATACAATTGGAACCAGTGCATTTATTTTGCCAAATACCATGCTAACTGCTAAAGAAGTCATTCTCATGCTGCCTGCCTAAGCATTACATTTTACAGCTTGGAGCCCAGGCAGATACATGCAGTTAGGGCCCACAGAGCAGTCAGAGGAGAGGGCAACCTGCTTGCTTTGGCCCTCGGGGGTCTTCTTTACTCGTAGTTTAATAAAATGAAGAAGGCGTATAGGAATTGAAGATACACGCGATCAAACAATCTTTTGCATCCGATTAATGATGGGTGGGGAAAGGCAACCCGCAGGTGTGAAAGGGGTTAAAAGCCTTAATGGAAACAGCATCCACAATCTGTACAACCCAGTCTTGGATAAAGAGTGTTGACCTCATTATGCACTTCATACAGTTCGCATTTATACAAAGAGTTTGCAAGCTATGGCTCCGAATTCCCAATATCTCCTCAAGTAGCAAGAAAATAGTTAATTTACTGGGCAACCACCTTTGTCAATTTAGAAGCAGTTTCTCTTAACGCTACTAGAGTATCTAGATTTTTTAAAAATAAAATATTAGGTTTTTAACAGTATTTTTTAAAGTCATTTCAAAATTTATATACAGTAAAATTCACTTTTTTGGTGTATAGTTCTATGATTTTTGAGAAATGCTTAGCATTGCATAACTACCAGCACAATCAAATACAGTTCTATCACCCTAAAATCTTGCCTAGAGCTTTCACCTTCCTCCCCCCACCCCTAATCTCTGGATACCACTAATTTGTTTTCCAGGGCTATAGTTGTGCCTTTTCCAGAATGGCATATAAATGGAATCATACAGCCATTTGAGTAGGACTTCTTTCTCTTAGCATAATGCAGTTGAGATTCATCAATGTTGCTGAATGTATCAATAGTTTGTTCCTTTTTAATGCTGAATGGTAGTCCATTTTATGAGCATACCACTGTTTATTCATCACCAGTTGAAAGACATTGAGCTGTTTCCACATGTTGATGATAATGAATAAAGCAGCTACAAACATTCATGTACAGGTATTTGTCTTGTCCTAGAGTGGAATTGCTGGGTCATGGGCTAAATGTATGTTTAACTTTGTGAGAAACTGCCAAACTGTTTTCTAGAGTGGTTGTACCATTTTACATTCTCACCAGCAACGTATAAATGATCTGTTTTTTCTGCCTGCTCTCCAGAATTTGATGTTGACACTATTTTTTACTTTAGCCATTATGATAGATGTGTTGTGATAAATTGATTGTGGTTTTAGTTTCTGTTTCTCTGATTATTAACAACATTCAGCATCTTTTCATATGCTTATTTGCCACCTGTACACACATTTTTAAAACAACCCTTATCTGATTTCACGTGTAATACCTACTTGTTATAAAAATTAAAATGTTACAGAAATTTACACTGAATACCAAAGTTTCCTTTAATAATTTTACTTTCTATTTATAGATACTGTTAACAGCTTAGTGTATATTCCTCCATATATTTCCCATATATATAATATTTATACAATGGAAAAAATGGTGATATTTTATATACACTGTTTGAAAACTTGTTTTTATCACTTAACAATAATCTTGGATAGCCTTCCACAACAGGGCATTCAACTGTATGTTTTATTCAATTGTCCATTTATGATATTTTCTAATAAAACAGAATTTTCTGTTTTTTAGGTAACAAAGTCACATTTTGACAATTCCATATGTTTCAACATATTAGCAATTATATTATTAGTATATCTGAGTACAATTTTAGAGTCATACAAATTCCCGATAAAATTATACACTGCACATTTTCCAGCTTTTGACTAAGAATTATATTGCAGCAATAATGACCATTTTAGAAAGATGACCGGTTGAATTTTGTGGAAATATGAAACAAGATCCAGTTGATTTCATATTTGTGTCTTAAGAAACTTGGCATATGGGTAGCTGCTCTATCATAAAGAATAGGAAGACTACAGAGAAATTTATTACACCATATTCTTATTCACCAGGGTTTCTCATAACAAATAGATTGATTCTGGTATGTACGTTTAATAATTTCATTTCAAGGAAATTCCTTTTTGCATCAATCACTCCCATTAACTCATAATATTCTCATGGGAGTAATATTACTATCAGTGCCCTTTTATTGATGATCTCATAAAGAATAGATATGCTGGCAAGGGAATGTAAATTATTTATTTCTTATGACTTAACCTAAGACCTCTATGCTTAAATTTAAGAAGATAAAGAGAAAATGCTGACAATACGGTCATTCTTAAGTAGATGATTCTAATTCTTAAGTAGATGATTCTTTAGGTCTTTTTATCCACAGATGGACATATATAATACAAAATACAAAAGAAGTAGGAAAGAAAAAGGAAATATCACAGTCCTTTGTGGGTATTTCCTCTCACTCTTAAGGGTACTTAATCTTTCGGTTTTCTAAGCAAATCTCTTGCAGCTGCTTAGTTCTGTGTTTGTGCCAAGGACCCTTTGTTTATACTAACTGCACCCAAAGAATTCTTCTTACACAAGTTTTACTACTTAAGCTCTTTAGCAAGGCTCAGACTTTATCACATCCATGGAGAAACAGAGCCATACTTTTCTTCCTCAACATTCCTTCTGGTTAAAGGAGAATGTAGAGGATTTAATTCCTTAATCATCAAGTCTGAATACTGTCTGCATCATTTGCACATATCAATCAATGTATGAGAAAATTCGTAAGTCGGTGGCTAGATACACCTACCATTTCCATGCAAAGTGAATTCAGAGAGCTGTACAAGGGACTTGGAACAACAAGTTAGTCCATCTGGATTCAGGTAGTTTTTCCAGCCTAACCTTAAAGTCAGCAAGAACCAAAAAGTCTAAGAAACAGAATAAAACAACTGGACAAGCTTCTCCTGGAGAAGACTGGTTCCAGATATTAGCCTATAAGCTTACAACTTTTTAGTTCCATGAAAATACTTATTTTAAACATATTTTAAGGCCTTTGAAGATGAAAAGCTTTTTTTATTATCAAACCCTAAATTACACAATAATTGAGCTAGCTCTCACTTTTTAACATTTTTCCTGAAATCTCAAAGGCTGTGAACTAAAGGAAGTGCCTTTTGTTCAGCTATGTCTGTTTAACTCCAACACTTAATATTATAAAAAACATTTGGATTATAAATGCCATTCACTTAAATTGTCTCAGTTTAGAGATGAGTTCGTCAAAGCTTGGCAGGGTCAAGGAACACATCCAAGGTCATAAATCTACCCATCTGCTGAGGTGGACTTAATCCAGACCTTTCGATTCCTCCATATTCTTTTCATTGTATCACAATTGCTTTTCCCAGATTACCCAGATTTTAAAAATTAAAAACACAGCTAGTCACTCTAATGTTTGCTATCCTCCAGATACAAGTGACTGATACTGTTGTTTGGCATTATATAGATAAAACTTCACCTATGTCCAATTTACTTGACTGACATTATTTCTCTCCAGCCTCTTGTTTCGCACTTCCTCCTCAGCATTGCATTATCTACAGGATTCAGGCCCTACCTTAGTTTAGCTACACCTTACTCACTGTGAGCTGTGTGACCTTCACCAAGATACTTAAATTCTCTGCGCCTCTGTTTCCTCATTTTATGAAACAAGGAAAAAGGTAGTCTTGCCAAACTGGCTGTAGGGAAAATCGGGCAAGAAAATGCATGCAAAGCTTTGAGTGGCAGTGCCCGGCCAGGTTAAGCGCACAGTAACTGGGTTCCAGGAAGGCACCCTACAGAATAATGTATGGGAATATGAAGAGTAGAAAGACTATGGGCCTGGCCACTAGATGGTGAGTAACACAAGTTCGCTCCAGGCTCCAAAATACATTTGATGGCAACATAACAAACAAGGTAAATTGTGAGATGCCAGAGGCAGCTGATACCAGCCAGAGTCGATTTGGGGTACATGGGGGAAATATTTACTACAAGAAATTGGCAAATAGGATAAAACAGGCCTCCCCACGTCTTGCAGAGAGCTGGTTGTTGAACATCCATCGACACACGACTGACAGAGGCCAGGCTTTGAAGTCAAACAGATCTAGGTGTGTATCCGAACCTAAACCTTGACACTTATTAGTTGTGCCCTAGGCAAGCTCCTTGAACCCCGAGTCTCTGGTTCTTCACCTTTTAGATGGAGATAATAGTATGAGTTTAAAGACTGTTGAAAGATCAAGTGAGATAAGGTATAGAAAACACTTAGAACAGGACCTAGGACCTAACATCAAATACTACATGATAGTGGTTGTTATTATTGTTGTAAAAAGACAAGAATATTTTAAAACACAAACTGACCCTCTATATTCCACTTCTTTTGCATGATATTTAATAAAGACATGAATGTGACTTTAGAGTGAACTTGTCAGTCTAGATTAGAAAATAATTTGTTTTGTGGAAAAAATTTCTATTTCAGTTCTTTTATTGTTTCTGTTGCAGAAAATATTTAAACAAATTTGAACATCTAAACAAAGACAATTTTAAAGCCAAACATCTAAGTGCTCTGAGTCTCCTCTAAGCATTTTTCAACAATGTCGGGCCCAAAGCCAAAATACGTTACAACCCTTTTGAACCCACCCCACCCTGCCCCAAGAGCAGGTCTCCCCCAAAGAAAAGAATTTGATACAATGCCAACAAGAGACTCTTCCTCCTTAGAATATCTTAAAGCTTTCATCATTTTTTTTCCAAGTAGCTAAAAACTTGGGATGGTACAGGCTTCAAAATATCAAAGTGCATAGAGCCCAGAGAAATAAATATTAAAAATGTAAAAATCTGTGGTTCAGAGGCATGTGGATGAAGGACCTTGCCATACTGCAGAAACCGCCCGGACAACTGCGGGTCTAGATTCCCTACCCACTCCCAAGTTTCCCATCAGCTCCCTCATCACTAAGGAGCAGCTGGTCACCCTCCTGTGGATGTCCTTGCTGGAGGCCCACTGCAGTAATTCAAGAGTCCAGCTGAGCAGTTGGGTGAAGGGTCAGACATTTATTTTTCAGTCTGTTGCCAGGGCCAGCAGGGGCAGGGTAGGCAAAGGAAAGCACAGACATGACTTAAGGCCATCGGGGGAGCCCTGGAAGCCGCAACCAGGAAGCTGGGGAAGAAAGGACATGGAAAGGATAGTCCCTTGCAGGTCCTCCAGGGTTCTGGGGAAGTCTAATCACTTGCTCTTCAATGTCACCACCTGCCTCCTCCTTTTGCTGGAGGACTGTCAGGGGCACATAATGCATTTGATGCTCCCTACGGCAGGGTAAAATCAAGATTTTCTATGGACAGCTGCTCTGGATTCTCATACAGAATTTCCCTGGCACAAGGGCACCATGAGCTGTTCCACAGCTGTCCCCTTACCATGGGAGCTAGAAGACAAACAGGACCTTAGAATTGCCTTCATTCCACTGACAGGACTCTAAGAGGCGAAAACCTTTTCCTGAGGTGGCACAGCTTGTTAATTGACTGTGTGTCCAGAAGTCAGGTTTTTCTTTTTTACTCCCTTCCAAGTACAATTTTCCCAGTCCACACAGTAACTACAACTTTCACTGCTAAGACCTTCAACTTTAAGTCTCCTTCACCAAACTGATTTTCAGAATTATACTTCAGGCTAATCTTGAACCAAATTCCCACACAGCAGTACCCTTCTCCTTCCGTTTCTTATGAACACTGAACTCCTTCTGACATCCCTGCTCTGCATGCAGAGGCTGGACCCCAGGCCAGACTCTGCAGAGCTCCCAGTGTCAGCGGCTGTGTCTCTCCGGTCCTCCACGTTACTCACTGCAAGTTCAGGGCATGGAGGGGCAGGGTGGGGAAAGGAAGAACAGGGTCTGGGCCTGGTTGAGTTCCTAGAATCTTAGCTGGGTCCTAATTGCTACTTAGAACCCTCTTACTGATCCCTTCTGCATTTTCTCCAAAATTCACCACTAAGACTGGGTAGGCTTTTCTCCCTGTCTAAAAATCTCCTAACTTCTCTGAAAATCCTAGAGTACTGAATCACAGCATATTAAGAACAAATCGATCTGTTAAAGATAATGTCATTCAATGTTCTCATTCTATAGAGAAGGAACCGAGATCACTGATGCTCAAAATCAGTGAGTACTTGAAGGCGCCTGACCCACGCCCTGATTCAGACAGCTAAAATGTTGTGCCTGTGTTAAAGATGAGGCTCGAAAGATTCAGAGACATACTGTTATCTGCTCAAGATCACAGGGCCAGCCAGGCAGATCTTAGAGCAATGCCCTCCTTCTCTTGACTCCCTGACTACAAGATGCTTTCTAATTAGACATCCTCCAGTGTCTCTGTCACTTTCTCTCCTCCTTTCATTCAATAGTGCCATTTGAACATCTACTGTAGTTTCTGCATAAAGGAGGTGCTGGAGTTCAAAAGATATCTAGGATGCACCCCATCCTCCTAAATCTGCCTCTCCTTCCTAGAACCCGGAGCTTAGCCTATCTTACTTTAATTAAGGAAGTTTTCCCATCCTCCCAAATTATATATATTTTCACTTATTAAATATATTTATTAAGTGTCTCCTCTAAATTGTGTCAATTTTCTCAGTTTTCTCCATTATAAATTATGAGTTTAGGTTTCTCAATTCTTTTTTATACAAGGAGCAGGTAGATTTTAGGTCTCACTCACTACTCTACTGGCCAACCTCAGTTCCCCAGAAAGCAGAGCCCAAAGCTGCTGTATATGCCACTACTCCATCTAGGGTGTGATCTCAGGTAACAGGCAGCAGAGACAAGGAGAGCGGGGCAGGGGAGGGAGGAGAGCCAGCCTAAGGGTACTTGATGGCGTTTTCTGCCATTCAGTTCAACTGAAGCCTTGATTATTTTGAAGACTATCCTGAAAAAGCCGAGTATAAACTGTGCCTGGGGTAGGGTAAAGGGGGAAGAATTATCTACCAGTTCTTTCCTTATATCAGTCGAGTGTTTGCCCCACCGATCACTACTGACGTTGGCACTTGAGGCTGTACGTGTGTGAGTACCACAGAGCTGCCTGTCCCACATCGCAGCATCAGCAGGGAAGCCGTGGGGCTGAGGACAGGAGCGATACAGCACTTGGAGAAGCGGAGGCCCTATTAGGGGGCCCTGGTGGGGCCTGATGCAGGTGTCTGATACAACTGTGGACCTCTATCCTGCTGTTTTCTTATAAAGATGAGAATGACTAAAGCTGTTTGCACTTGTTACTGACCTTTCTTTGGATATAGGTCTATGGTTATGATCCTGAAAGGGTTAAGCTGAATGAATGAGCCCAATACTGAGCCTCTATGTAATCGTACTCATACAAAATTTGTATCTTCACAGATACAAATTTGTATCTTTGACCCTTCCTGGAGGGTCAGGGTTGATAGGCTAATTGATCAGATAGCCATTTGCAGCACTGCAAAGAGAGATGTCTTATGCCTCCTTTTGAACTTGAATTTTAATTATTAAATGCCTGCTATTAAGAATTGAAATGCATACTATCTATGCAAAAGATACAGTTTTACTGCAATGTACTAGGAGTGGTTCTTACAGACTCTTTAGTCTTGCCAATAAATTTTTACTACACAGAATGGCTTAAGAATAAATCTTAATAAAAATAATCAACTTTCACATATGTTTCCAACATTCAATCTGATTATATCCGTAATTTCTGCATGACAAATGTGGCTTTTCCCCACTCTCCCTTGTTGGAGAAATTCTGATTTTGTTTCCATAGCCATTTCTCCCCCTGCAGTTCAATGTTAGGTTATTCCTTGGTCTGAGTCTGTCTAGGTGGGCCCATTCAGTGTGGTAGCAATTCTTTGGGTGTGGACACAGGCCACCATGCTGGCCAGTGAGATATGGAGTGAGCTGAGGGACTTTGGGAAACCTTATGTTTGATCTTAAAAAGGCAAGCAAGGACTGGGAATGACTTTTTGTCACTAGATGTTATTGACTAAGAATGGGATGCTTGGAGCTTCTGAAGAAGTCATACGATAGGAAGAGAACCAGCCTGAAGAGGAGGTTGATGCCCTAATGAGGCATGTTCAAAAGCAGGAAAACCCTGGATTCCGGATGATGTCTTTTAGCCACTAAACTAACCGATTCTGGAGATGCCCAACATGTGGGTTTGTTATATACGATAATAAATCCTTTATTGTTTGGACCTTTTGAGTCAGGGTCTCTGTTACTTACAGTTGAAGATGTCCTGATACAACAAAGCAAATTAAATGGTTTACCTGGGTATACAATTAACAATTAGTTTATACTAGCGGCAAACCGGAAAGGTACACTGCTTAAAATCAAAGACTCTATGGAAATTTTATTTAGATTTTTCAATGACTTTGGTGGGAAATTTACATTATCTTCTTTAAAAATTTTCCAATCTAAAAGGACCTGTTCTGTGTCACAGAACTTCAGAGACCTGGAGTCTTTTGATTGCTTGTCTGTAAGTTAGCATGGACCCATAATTGTTTTCTGAGGATGACTTGGGTTATGCCCGTGGTCCAGACAATTGTCCTGGTCATGCTCCTTAATTTCAGGAAGAGGATCATAAACTAACCCTTGGCTCTACTGATTGCCAAAGCATTCGGATCTGGTTTTAATTAGCAACCCAGAATACCTCCACTCCAAGTTTTTGCTAATATTATGAGTAAATATTACAAGCAGTACAAAACTGATCCAAAGCTCAGCTACAAGAGTGAAGCTTGCCAAAAGGCACATAATCCATCATTCTAATGGAGATTAGAAATTTTGCCCTTGGCTCAAGCAAACTGTCCAGCAACCACAGCTGTACTGTTAGGCCTCCTTCCCTTTCCTAAGTCATCTGTCAACCATATTATTACATTTTGAAGTTATATTTTCAATTAAGAATGTTAAAGAAACAGCCAACTAAATTCTGTGTGTGTGTGTGTTTTTATATATATAGATATATATATCCTACCAAAGCAATAGCCCAGGATCTGAGTGGAGTCCTAGTCAAATAAACAGTCTAACGACCAAAAAGTAATTTCAAAATAATGCAGACTATTAACTTGTGTTTTTTAAATACAACAAAGGCAATATACAGTTCAGAGCAATGTTGACCTTAAAAGAAAAATAAAAGAGCCAGCTATTTTACCAGCAAAATGAGTTTATTTGGAAAGAGCAGAGAACTGCAATTTGGACAAGCAAACTATGGAAACCACTGGCAAGTCCAGAGAACAGAGAAAAGGTGCTTGCTTTTATGGAGGAAAGGAGAAAGTTGGGAGGGGATGTTTCAGGGCGGTGGATGGTTCAGAGTTCATGGTGGTGGCTTCTGATTGGTTGGGCTGTTGCTAGGCAAGGAATACATCTGCCTCCTGCCCTGGTATGAGTGGTAGTCTGTGAGGGTTCCCCCTTCAGAGCTTCCTGACTCCACTTTTAATCAGGTTTCCATGATTTCTTTTCACAAGCTCATCATCTTGATTGCAATGATCATTTCAGGAGTGTTGACATATAGCAAAACTTTAAATATATGCAGTTTATTGTATGTCAATTATACCTCAATGAAGTTATTAAAAAGTAATAAATAAGGCTGCTGAAAAAATTGCCACCCATATTCACTCATCGTACCCTATGGTTTCCACAGTGTCTCTCAACCCCTAAAACCCTAGGAAAATCCCTGATTTGTCTTACCCTGACTACCTATTGTCCTTCACCATTATACCCCCTTTCCTATCAATTCTTCATCATGAAACCTCAGAAGAAGTGGCCTACTAAAACCAGGATACTGCTTAGAAAACAAGGATGGAGGAAAAAATAATCAGCCAAAGCCAAATCTTCTTTGAGGAAGAATGGAGGCATGGGAAGGAGAGGCTAGGAACACTCATTTTTTAAACCCTCACAAAGAAAAACCCTCTAATTAAATGTGCCACTGGAATAACCCCAGACATGCAGAGCATGGATCCGGCCTGTACAACCTTCTTGAAGTTTTCTTGAGAAATTAGGCATTCATATATATTAACATGGAAAACAATTTCAAGTTGTTCATTTCTGAAGACTTCTTGTTTTGTTTTCATTTTCTTCCTAATTAAACAACATCTATTTACTGAACACACACCAGCGCCTTATCTCTTAGCTCGCAACTCCAAGTGGACCAGAGCCTTATGTTTGGCACCTGTTCCAGTATTTCCAGACCACCTATGCTCTTGGTCTGACCATCAGGGGGAGGCTGTGCTCTCGGCCCCCATCTGCAGTGATGATTTCAGCCTAGCACACAGCATTATAGTACAGCACTACAGGCCCACCATCCCACCTGACGGCTCCCTAGTAGATCCGCAATGACCCCATGACCCACATTCTTCAGTCTCAGTGTGGTGCCAGCACCCACAGGAAAACTCCAGCAGCCAATGAAGATTTCAGAATGAAGCAATCCATGACTAATATTTCTCAAACACAATGAAGGAGATACATAATCAACAGCAATGCTTCTTAAAACCATTTGCTCTCCTTGTGTTTCTTTCATGCCTCATGGCTCCTCCAGAAACCCCTTAAAGGGTCCCTCTACCACCCTGAATTCACATAATTCTTGGCTTCCCCTCCCTCTATCTTCCCTCCCAATTAGTCATTCAACAAAATTCAGGAAAAGTCTTAAAAAGGCAGAACTGTCTTCAAATGATGGAGGAGAAGAAACTTGGTGAACAAAGCTAAAATACTCTTAAAGGAGCAGGGGAAAGGGAGAGATGGGCAGCATTCATGTATTAATAAATTTGCTCCATCAAAAATCCCTGTATATCACCTGTCACATCACTCTGTGAACACAGGAAAATATTCAAGTGTCAGGAACATGAAAAGCTGTGCTCCTACTAAACAGGAGATTCATTTTCATGGACACTGGAAATCCTCTAGACTTTTATACTTAGGCAGTGAAACATAACCCAAGTGACAGTGGTAGGGTCAAATTTGTTCAGACTTTACAAACTATGAATGGGAAAAAAATGTACCTGAGAGACTCAGTAGGTAATCACATCTTGCCTTATATATAATTACTATAATCCAGAAGAAACTGGATTATATCTCACTTTACATTTAAATCTCACTTTACATTTAAAATATTTGAAGAACTATTTAAAGAAATATGTCACTGACATATCACTCCTGAAACTCTAAGAACATAAAATGAGCTAATCTTATTTTATAATCAAAACTGATCCATTTTTCCATTTTCATGAGATCTGTCAAAACCCCCATAAATTTGCACTATGTGAGACTTGATTCTTCCTCTGACAGATTCCATTTGAAACATTCTGGTCTTGTTGGATATGTGGAGAAGTAGTCAGTCATAGAGCAAACAGATGTGAGCTGCCATTCAAAAAGGTACATGGCTGAATTTATCACCACATGATACAGACTTAGGAGACCTAATATAGTCAAACAGACCCCAGTGAAAGTCAGCCCTAAGACTATACTGAAAAGGTAAGCCTTTTTTCAGGTACTCTTAACCACAAGCACTGTTGATAAGTTCCAAGACAAACAACACTGCAGATACATGCTTGCCAGTGAACATGCTTAAGAGCCTCCATCTGGAGCCAGCACTCTAGACTGCTGTGCATGTGACCCGAGGCTCACTAGAAGGCTTCGAGAAGCACACAACTTCTGGAATCCATCAGCTTCCTTCTCGACCCATGACGGATGAAAGAGGTCGCATCAAGGATAGACAGTTTCCTTTCAATGCCCTTGGATGAACTTCAGTGATTAGGTCAAAGGACTTAAGATCAGACTTATGATCTACTGTTTGGCTTTTCCTTTTCCACTTCTTTCCTTTTGTGTCAATTGTTTTGGCTCTCTTCTCAACTGCTTCCTTTTCAACAAAATTCTCTGAGCTAAATTTGCCTTTCTCAAAGAATTGCAGTGACCACCAAAATTTTTGTTATAGTAAATTTGATAAACAGCCTCAAAACTCACTAAAATAGATATTTTTAAACTTTAACACATCTATACTTGGGTGGGATTCTAGGCTCCTACCAATTAGGTGCTGCTATTGATATTTCTCAGGGCTTCAGGGGAATGCAAGGACATGAGAAAATAAGGAGACAGGTACTCTAAGTATGTAAATTGGTCCAAATTATTTTCCCATAAGGCTATGTAGGAATTACTGCATGATTTTTTTTTAACTCTTCCAGGCACTTCTTCCTCCACAATTAGTCCAGTTAAGATCAGACTGTTAATAGTACCTATTCCCATTAAACAGCACTTCAGTGGATATTTTTTGAGTCTATTCTTGAATAATGAGACAGCCTACTTGTCCTCACCACACCAAAATGTGACCTGTTCTTTGGACATAGTAATCTAGTTGTTTCAAGTATTTAAAAGTATTCTATCATTTGCCCACATTTTATTGAGAGCTTTACATGGTAACTTACCAAGAGTTATTCAATACAGTGGACATATATATAACAGATTTCATTGGTTTACACAATTCCTGAACTATAATGTAAGCTTCATAATTTATCTCTGACAAGGGCCCCCAGTGTAAAATTTTAAAAACTCAAAGTTGAGTTGCTTAAGATGCTAGTATAAATTTATTGGCTAAAATAGTCCTAAACAATAAAATTGCCCTAGAATATTTACTGGCCAACCAAAATGGAGTCTGATAATACATCATAAAAGGCAAAATGATTAATCAATAAAGGGGATAAAAGTCACCTGGTTAATTAAAACTGACCAAACCAATCCTTTGAGATTTATTCCTCTGATTAGGCCTAGCTGACAAAAAACTGAATGCAAAATAGGTTCCAGTTTTCTTGATATTGTAATTCTGCTCATACATGTTTGTCTTGCTCTGCCCTATTCTGATGACACTGCATCAGAAAGCAACTGAGGTTCTCATGGTGAACTGGTTCGTTAGGAGTTCACTTTGACAAAATTGTGCGCTTATTGCCTCTCTCCTCCATTAGAAACATTAAGTTCCATGAGAAGAGCCACTACATCCTCAGTGGTAAGATCTGACAGGGTCTGGCCTGTAACAGGTCTTCAGTAAGAATCTGTAGGTTTCTCTCCCCTGCCCACGCGGAACCCTGGGGAGTGCCCCGCTGTGGCCATGCAGAGCAAGCTACGCTACCAGCAGGGCCAACTCTGTGTGCGTGTGCTGTGGGGGGGTGAGTCAGACCTGGAGCTCGTGAGGGGCGGGATGGGGGCAGGCAGACCAGGAGCCCAGAGCTTGGCTTTGTTACCCCCTGTTGCTTCAATAGCCAAGACTGGGTCTTGGACACAAGTATGCATCTCTAGGAAACACAAGATTTATTTGGGGAGAAAGGCTTTGGAAGACATTGGACTTCTTGCTGTCAAATGCCATCAAGACTTCAATATGTGGGTTAATGGGACCACAGTTGTGTTTACCAGCTTTGGACATAGGGGTTACACTTGCATCTTCCATTTTTAATATGTATAATCAGCCTCTTTGACTAGACTGTAGAATCTCAAGGGCAGGCATTTGATATAAATGGGGAGTTTCATTGGTTGATGATAGAATGAAAATAACCCCTAGAGGTTTAAATCTAGAGAAATCAAGAACAATTAAAAGTAGGTCAGGATCTTCCTAACTTATCCTGTACTCTATTTATAAGGCCCCTGAAAATAATTATTAAAACATATGATATTAGAAAATGCAGCAGCAAGGAGGTTGGCTGAATTAATGTAACTTAACATCCAATATGATCTGCTGGTGGTGTTTGCTTACTTATCTTTCAGAATAGCCAACAATAAGCTTCTTTTTTGCTGCTTGTGATGCAGAAAGAGTAGCCAGAAAAGAACCTGACCAAGAGGAACTGGTCTAATTTGATTCAGCTACTGACTTTGTCTGTGACCCTGATTTCAACATTTACCTTCCTTCCAGCTACATTTCCTCATCTGTTAAACAAGGATTATATTTGTCTGTGTCTGACAGAGTTGTTATAAAAGATTATATAATATGGAAAGCCATTTACAATGGAAACTATTCTATATTAAAAGTGTTTGAGCACCCCTTTAATCACTGCATTTATTTTAAGCAGTATTTATGCTGTGGGCCATTTGCTATCACTGAAAAAAAAACAGATGGTCCTCTATGGTTATTTATACAGAGAACAAGATCATTGCTTTGCAAAAATATATTGAAAGCACAGAGTCGTCTACATAACGTATTCTTGAGAGAGAAACCTTTATTTCAGCCCAGAAATGTTCAGCTACAATTTCCATAGGTTTTCCAGAAGTGGAAGGGAAATCAGCATGCTTGGATCACTGAAAGTTACAGGCCAAGAGCTCATGTTTGCTATTATTTCAACTCCTGGCTCAGAGCAGGCAGTATCGCTGCTGATGACTACAGATGATATTGCTTACTGTTACCCCCAGCTTCTTGCTAATTCAAAGGAAGCATCATCATATGGGAAGCATTTCCTACAGACTAGATTAAAAAGTTGAATGGATTAAACAATAAATGTCATGAAAATGTTGTAAATAAGATATACTCACAAGACATAAAACATTTATAAACATTTCCCAAACTTTCAAGTGTTTCCTGTCTGTTTTCCTTTCTTATTATCACCATGCAGTAGTTTGGTATTTGATAAATATAAATCTAAGAAAAAGACACTGTTTTATTTTCTGGTGAGTGAAGTACAGGGAAGCCATGTGACAGCTTCTGTGTCTTTTAATAATGCGAGAATCAGAATCTACCAGCAGGAGAGTCAGGGGGCGTTTAGATAGCAGACACAGGAGATTTTTCCATGTTTGTCTTAAAAGATTTTGCATTCTCCTCTCACCTCCAGTGGTCTAACGTGGGAGCTGTTTTCAGATCAATAGAAAACTTCTCTTTCCCTAGCCGAGCTCTTCTTTGCTGTAAGTGCAGCAAATATTCCATCTCCTCTGAGGGTTCTGGAAAACCACCATCTAACATTATACCCTTAACTACTGTTGAAATATACAAGGTTGTTGTATATTTATATATAAATCTGTAAAACCTGCACAGCACCTGCATGAGAATGAATGAGGGAAGATCCCTCCTTCGGATGGGCACATGTCTGGCAAGCAGAAGATGCTGTAGTAGGAGAAAAAGGTGCTCCTCTTTCTGATGAAGTCAGCCTGAGCCCGAGCAAGCCTCCACTGACCTCCTCGGGTGCAACCTTCTGCAGAGTGCACAGATCCTGCAACTGTATGGACTAGTTCTTCAGTACTCGAGGATAGTCATCATCACAATGTGGCCTTCTGGCAATGACACTGTTCCATATCTATCTGGGTTTCAGGATTTTAAAGCTCTTTTAATATTATCTTATTAATCCCTTCAGGAATCACTTGAGCACATATTATTTCTATTACTTAGACAAAGCTTAGCTAGGTTAAAGTATGTGGCTAGTAAGTGGCAAGGCCAGGCATTAAAGACCAAGCCTTCTGTTTCATATCCAGTCCTTCTGCTCCTTCTTTATTCCCTAATTTAAACACACCAGCTTATTTCATCATTTTTCATGGATCTGTTTCTTCTTACTTAACAATCATCTTTGTAGATAGCTCAGACTCATATCTTTTTTACATCATGCAGCTCCAAAATCCAGACACCAGCACATAGAGCAACTCTTCAGTCAATAGCCTTTATGGACTGAGTGCATTGCAAGGGGATCCAAAGAGCCAAACAGCACAGCCCCTGAGCTTGAGTCCAGCAAGCTCTCAAGTTGATGGGAGCATCACTGCTATTAAAGCTTACTCATGTTTGCTTCTCTTGAGAATGTCACTATTCAGCACTATAACTTAACAACTGTCATCAGATTGTTAATGACATACTCAGGCTTTCCTTATTTTGTACCTGTATCATTTCATTTTAGACCCGAAATGCCCGCTTCTACTTAATCATTTATCATACTCATTTAAAATTCTTTTCCTGACATTTGACTAACAACTATCTATTCCTCCTGCCTGATTTAGTGGTATCAACAAATCTAGCCAACAACAATGCAGTACTTGAATTCAAGTCATGTGGGACATCCCTCTTACATCTCCTACTATTGATAGAACACCATGGTAAGGTGTTAAATTGTGTAAGGCTATTTCTCTAACTGCACTAGAACAGAGTCAGCAAGCTTTTTCTAAAAAGAGCCTAAGAGTAAATATTTTAGATTTTTAAGGCCGTATCATCTCTGTCACAACTACTCAACTCTGCCATCAGAGCATAAAAGCAGCCATAGACAAAACATAAGCAAATGTGCATGGCTCTATTCCAGTAACAGCTTGATTTATGAACACTAAAATTTGAATTTCATATAATTTTCACATCACAAAATATTATTTTTCTTGTGTTTTTTTTCTAACCATTTAAACATCTAAAAACCATTCTTAGCTCACAAACTGTACAAAAACAGGTTAGGATTTGACAAGATTTGCTAGCCAGGATATAGAGATTAATACTTATATTAACATATTGTGAGCCAGCTATAATCCTGATAAGGGATTAGTATCTGAAATATATAAAGAACTCATACAATTCAATAGCAAAAACACAAACAATCCAATTAAAAAATGGGCCGAGAAACTGAATAGATATTTTTCTAAAGAAGACATGCAGATGGCCAATAGACACATGAAAAGGTGCTCAACATCACTGATCATGAGGGAAAGACAAATCAAAACCACTATTAGATATCACTGCACACCATTAGAATGGCTATCATCAAAAAGACAAGAGATGAGTGTTGACAAGCATGTGGTGAAAAGACAACCTCTGTGCACTGTTGGTAGGAATGTAATTGGTACCCACTATGGAAAACAGTATGGAGGCTCCTCAAAAAATATAAAAATAGAAATACCATATGATCGAGAAATTCCATGACTGGGTTTTATCCAAAGGAAATAAAATCACTGTGTCAAAGAGATATCTGCACCCCCAAGTTCACTGCAGTATTATTTATAATAGCCAAGATATGGAAACAACATAGTGTTCATTGGCAGATAGGTGGATAAAGATGTGGTACCTATATACAATGGGCTATTATTTAGCCATAAAAAAGATGGAAATCCTGTCATTTGCAATAACATGCATGGACCTTGAGGGCATTATGTGAGTAAATAAGTCAGACATAGAAAGATAAATACTGTATGATCTCACTTATATGTAGAATCTAAAAAAACCAAACTCACAGAAACAGAGACTAGATTGGTTGTTGCCAGAAGGGTAGGGCAGGAGATTTGGATACAAATTTCATGTATAAGATGAATAATATCTGGGGATGGAAAGTACAGCATGGTGACTGAAGTTAGGAATACTTATATTTATAAATTGCTAAGAGAGTAGATCTTAAAAGTTCTCATCACAAGAAAAAAAATTGAAACTATGTGAGGTGATGAATATTAAGTAAACTTACTGTCATGATCATTTTGTAATGTACACACATATCAAATTATCATGTCATACACCTAAAGCTAGTGCAATATGCTATATGTCAATTATATTTCAATAAAGCTGGAAAAAGAAAAAAGAAAAAAGTCTACTTTTCCTTACATATTCTATTAATTTTATACACAGGTATGTATTCCATGTGATACACTCTTATGAAAGCCATTAAAATATGAATAAATGAAAACACTTTATAAATTTAAGATGTCCATGCCAATTGAGCTAACTCTAAATGGTATATATTTATTACATATCTAGGCATCATTTATTGAGGAAGCATTTGTTAAATACTTACTCTGAACTTAGATGAAGGGCATATGAAAAAGGAAGATGCATTCCTTTTAGGAAATTAACTCTTTGGGGGGAAAAAACAAATAAATAAATAAATAAATACACATTCTTAATTGCACAAAAGCAGAGTAGGATCAGGCAAGGTTTGCTAGCCCTCATGTGGAGATCTGTCTTCCAGTAACATACTGTGAGCTAGGGACAACTCTAACTTTCCTGCCCTCCCGTCTGTTTCCCAGGCCGCAAAGTCATTAGAATCAAATTCTAAAGCCAGAGGAAGAAACTAATAAAAATGCCTTCAATGAAATAAATTTCAAATTCAATCCAGAAACAACTGCTCCCTTCAAGCTTGAGTACTGATTGCTGTAGCTAAGAATATTCATTTATTCATATGAGAGTTCAGATTTTCATATTTCCCTTCACCCTTCAAACTTCAGCTTCATGAAATGTTCATAAAAAAAATATATGAAAAGAGTTTTGACTCTCCATTAATAACAAACAGCTGAGGCAGTGAGTGCTGGCCACTCCCTCTGGTACCCTTGGCTCTGAAGTTTGATTGGCCGTGTTGACTGCCTCCTCTCTTGGGTGATTTCAGTGCAGGCCCCACAGTCCAGGTCCACGGTACTTGGTTTCTAGTCTGGTTACCTGCTTCTGTGAGTTAAATAAAGGATTGGGATCCAGGACAGTAGATTCTGGATAAACCCCTTTTCAAGAGGAATTTTGAGCTAGTAAGATGAATTGAGGAGGAGGATAAAGAAATGGAGAAATTACCTGTGGTGGAAAATTTAAAGTGGCCTCCCAGACAACTAGCCTCATTAGGACTTTGGACCTGAAAACACCACACACTGGAAGACAAAAAACAATCTGTATCCTATGGACTTAGTCATTTTGGATGTTACTAAAGTTTGGATGATATGCTTTTGTTTAACCCTTCCTGGTTCCCCAGGGGCCTTCCCTCCTTTGCTTCATCCTGTTCTCAGGTGCATCTGCTCCAGTCTTCTACCTATGCTGGGGATTTCTGCATCTCTGCCGCCATCACTTGCCTCTACCTCCATTGTCGTAGCTGTCCCATGGCTGTCCTTTTGAATTAGGAAGTCTCTTTCCTTGGTGTTCTGTCCTTTTCAAATGGCAAAGTTGGGTTCTTGTGAGAAGAATGCAAATTAAAACCAGAAGGTACTATGTTTCATGTCAAATCAATAATGAATATATCTATTTAATGTATATTTATGTATATTATATTTACCATATAAAATATATTTAATATTAATAAATGGCATATTTAATATATATATGTATATGTTTAATGCTATTAAGTGTCAGGAAACACATTCTCACATAATGCACACGTATGTGTAAAGCCAGAACACTAGATAGCCCTATCAGGATACAATTTGACAACATATGTCAAAGAGCCTTAAAATTGTTTGTACCCTTTAACTGCATTGCCCATTTCTAGAAATATATCCTAGCAGAAGAATCCTTAATATAGAAAAAAGTTTCAGCAGAAAGATATTCATTATAATATAATTATGACAGAAAAAAAAGACCTAAATATCCAACTATGGGGGAAAAATAAGAAACTAAACTGCATATAGTTGATGAGTTGTGTATTTATAATACAAGGAAAAATTTAAAAAGCTGGATACAAAGTTGTATGTACATTAATATTCCCACTATTATCAAAAAGGATAGTTGCAAAGTAAAACACTGGAGAAAAATATTCCAAATATTAGTTAACTTCCTCTTCATACCTTTATGCATTTGATAAGTACTACTCTATATACACTGTTAAAATCAGGGAGAAAATCTGTACAGTAGTACATGATTAAATACTGTATGTACACTGGTATAATTAGGGAGAAAGTTAGTGATATGTTACTTAGAGAAAAAAGCTGAACATAAAATTGCATGTATAAAACATGCAATGATTAAGAAAAAACAAAACTACATCAAGGGCATCAATTTAAATGCCCACAGGAGCCATAAACAAACAAAATGAACTGCACTGGGACAATGATAAATTGACAAGCACGTGCCCCTCTAAGGGTGACTGCCTCTCCTTAGCTCCTGCCATTTGGAAATGCATGTTCAATTTTTTAAGAAAAAATCATAAATCTGAATTTTATGTGAAATCTGATTTTTTATGTAAAAATCTAATTTAAATTATAAATATATCGCATGGGCCAAATAAAACATGGCAGATTATTTGCGACCCAAAGGCTGCCCACTTGCATCTTCTGCTCTATAGTTTAAGAAATACACAAACACACACATAAATAGGTCTAAGAATCCAGCCAAAATGGAAAGTCATCATGGCTGGATGACTGGACTCTGGTGATTCCTACCATTTTCTACTCTTCCATATACTCTAAATTTGCTTTAATATGTACAGACACTTTTATAATGGAGACTTTTAAAGCATTATATTTCACCAAAGTATAGAGTTTATTTTTTTTTTGATGATATCTCAGGATCTGGAGCTTCTTCTTCTTATTCCTCTCTACACATTATAGCCACTAAATTAAACTTTTAATTGTTCTTTAAAGGGATGTTACTGACAGCACCGACAGATCATAGGTATACACAAGACATAAAAATGCCAGCATAAAAAATGACAACCATGTGGACAGTAAAATAGGATGCCATTTCAATGTCATTGCCTAGTCACTCTCTCACTGCCCACCCCCTTGCCTTTGTCCCACAGAAACCCAATCAGAAGGAATGATATCCCTTGAGCCTACTTTATTACAAGAGTGCAATCTAGGAGGGGAGAGGAGGCAGTAGCTAAGCTTTTGAGAACTTCTAATAGTGCAGGAAGAGTTGATGGCTTGGAAAAAGTCAAAGGTTCTACATTTTAACCCAGATCATTTTAATAATTCTACTTTGAAAGCTGAGCTGTTTCTCTAGACATTAAGGGGGGAAAAAAAGTAATGAAAGATCATCTGCAATTCTACTCAAGACAGAGCTGCAGATGTTGGAGAAAGAGTTTAAAGGAAGTTAGATTTGCTCTTCTACAAGTTCAAGGGCAATTAAGGGCCCTTTTAGTCTCCTTTATATTTTCCTTTTAAGTTCAAAGGGGCAGTTCAGGTTTCACCTTGTGCTTAGAGGTGGCATGCCCTATGAATGGCACGAGTCAAGTTTTCATCCATTCTTTTGCTTCTCCTTGAGAAGTACCCTGTTTTCAGGCCTGCTCTAAGAGCCCTGGGGGCCTTCCTGCTTTGGCTTAACAGGAAAGTGTTGGGGGAGGAGCATTTTCCCGGGAGTCCTGGGAACTGTGGTGGGCAGGGGACGGTGAGGTGAAGTGTTTGGGGAAGGGGCTTGCATACTTCTGAACTTCTGCCAGAACTGTTTGAAGTTCCCTGGATTTTACCCTGAAAGGTTATATGGTTTGTCTCAGTGATGTGCTGGTAAACATTTAACAACCAGTCCTCTGAGGAAGAGAGCTCTGATTTAGATTTGCCGGGTTTTGTGGTGTAAATACTCTCGCCATAGCTGATTTCAAGCAGCCAACCTGTTGTCACTGAAGGCAGAGCCAGGAAGGGATGCACACAATGGGTTCCTTCAGTACACCACGAGTTTAGCTCTTCTGCTCCAAAATGGACGAGCCAAAAGGTCTGTTGCTGTCCAGTAGGATTGCTCAGACCTGTAAGAAGCTCTTGCTATGAAGCCCAGCTCTGTTCTCTGCAGCCGCTTTAACAACCTTTGATTAGACACAGTCTTACTCTGTGATCTTTTTTTAGCTTATCAGGTTAATAATTTTATCTCAACACACTTTACTGTTATAGCTCTCTTCCTATATTTTATCTTTTTTATTTTATTGCTTTTATTCCTTTACCATTATTTATTTCAAATGAGGAACACTGAATTTGCAATCACTCTGTTCCTAAAAAAGTCAGAGAGTTCATGCTATGATCAGCACTGAGAGATCCCCCTGTGCTCACTTTGGCAGCACGTGGACTAACGTGGGAACAAAACAGAGATCACCGTGGCCCCTGGGCAAGCATGACATGCGAATTCATGAAGCAATCCATATTTTTTCTAGGGACTGTCTTTCTATAAGGTGGCGCCAGATGACTCAGACATGCTAGGCTGAGGATGGCTTTTTCCTCTGAGTTAACTCTGTCACCGCTGCCACCATCATAAGTCCTCCCAGAAATTACCGAAATAACACGGATGGGATATGTATTGTGCTGAAAGTCAAAGTCTCACTTCACCACTAGCTTCTTGTGTGACCTGCTACATGTCACTTAAGCCTTTCAGCATTATTTTTCCTAAATTGGTCCTCAAGCAACAAAAGATTGCTACATCTAACCCCCAAGGGCAAAATATAATGAATTGAAAATTCTCAGTTGGATCTGCTCCTTCTTCCCCAACCAGCGCCCTATAGTAAAATAACCTACACGCCCCTGGGGTTGAGGAAGGGCTATTGCTTCCTTCTTGTGTTGATTTGTACTCTGTCAGGAAATGTACATCCCAGGCTCATCAGAAACTGCTGAACTTTTATAGGAAGCATAAAATTCATCCTCCTTGTTTCATCTTTACCATCACTGTGGTAATCTGGCATTTCATGCCCCTTCTCTATTCAGGTATGCCTGGGCCTTTGCTGTCTTCTTTCTAAACAGATCCTTCTCCATCATCATCCTTGTCATCTTCTGTATGTTAAATCCTTTCATTTACCCTCAATTTCTCAGTATCTATGCAATTAAGAATTAAAGAGAGAAAAAAAGAGGTCCTCTCGATTCATTTACAATAGTTGTGAGGGTCGAAATAACAATACATTTAATTTTTACTACATAAGTAAAACATGTTCTTTGCAGAATACTAGGTAATATGTCTAGCAAAAGAAGAAAAAAAAACATAAGCAAAATGAAATAAAAACCACCCATAATTCTAAAAACCAGATATAACCACTATAACTGGCATATATATACACATATAGTGTGTTCACAAAAGGAATTTATCCTGTACACTCTGTTTAGTAACTCTCTCATTTCTATGTCAATAAACACATTTTTATTTTATCACTTTTAATGACTGCAGTGCAAGTATTCCATTATATTGATATTGATATACCTTATTTAACCTATCCCCCATAGTTGGGCATTTAGGTTATTTCTTATATTTAGCATCCTTGTACATGCATTTTCATTTTTGTGATTGTTCTTTCAGGCTAAATTTCTGAAAGTGTGATTGCCTGATAAAATGTCCCATATTTTTTTAGACTTTTTATTGGTTTACCAGACTACAGCTATAGAGAATTGGGGAAGGGTAGTGGGCTGCATCTGGAAGGAGTTTAATTGAAGAGACAAAACGCTATTATAGAAAGTGGAACAGTGAAATAATTTATACTTAAAGTTATAGTTCAACGGAGGAGGGGAAAAGGAGACACGACCTTACTCCAGAAATGGATTTCCTTAAAGGCGGAAACATGCTCAAGTAGGGTCCTGGAAAGGTGGCGTTATTGGAATCTGCTGTCAGAGATCTTGGAAGTTTGAGCTTTGGGACCAAGCTCAGCTGGCTCCCGATAGAACTATTAGCTCTGCTGTTCGGATTGGGAATGTGCGAGTGTTTCTGCCTGCTCCTGCTACAGTTCTATGTTTCAGCGCCCCGACTCCGTGGCTCAGAGTAACGATTACCTCTCACGGTCTGCAGGTCAGTGACAACGGCTCCTTTTTAGGCTGATCTTCGGATTCAGGATGCGGGTCTCTCCTATACATCTCCTCCCAGCACCCACAGTGAAGGACAGACGGCTTCCGAGCTGATCTACTGGGGCAATTGAAGGTGCCGCTCGCAGCTGCCACCTGTCACGTGGACTTCTCTGTCCATATGCCCTTGGCCGAAGCAAGTCACATAGTCCCGCCCACCGTGGAGGGAGGGGGAAGTGGACTCCGCCCCAGAGAGCCGCGGAGTGGGGAGGGGAGTATTTGCTCAGCAGCGTTCAGTCAGTCACAGTAAGTCTTCAAGGTATCGCACATTTAAGGAAGGTATTGGATGAGTTAGTGTTTCCTGAAAGTGCCCCCAGCTGAGAAAGAAAAGGATGGGCAATAAGAGGGTGGAAAAACAACTGAAGCCACCGCTTGCTTCTAATTCCCTGGGAAGAAATCTCTCACACAAGCTCCTGACCACCTCTAAGTAGAACCACCAACAAGGGTGTTTGAGAGTGTTGCCCCATGACAGGGTGGATCCTGGATTTTGAGGGTCTGGCAGATTATATGACTTGGGGAAGTTTCTTTAAGAAAAAAAATGCAAATAAAATTAAATAGTGTTTATTTAAAATGAAAAAAAAACCCTAAATCATACTTTCTGAAAAAATTTGATAATTAAGAAAAGTATCCCCAAAACGAAAAAAATAACTACCTAACACACTACTATATTTTTCTACATGTCTTTGGCTGCAAATATTTTGATAATCACTTTGACAATAATGTTGTAATATAATTTCTGTAAAGAAAATAGGGAGATTTAATCATTCCTTTAGTGTGATAGCTTTTGACTCTCTGTTTCAAGCCTGTTTCTCCTCCAGGTCCTCACACTTCTGGCATTGGACACCTTGGGTCATCTTCATAGTATGATATCACCACTAGTCCTGGACCTTCCTATTAGATGAGTTAGCACATTGGTCAGGAAAAGTATTCCTGGACACAACACAAATGTCTATTGACCTATGAGTTGGATGAACAAAATGGTGTATTACTTAGCCTTTGAAAGGAAGACAGTACTGATTTATGCTATGACATGGATGAACCTTGAAAACATTAAGTGAAAAAAAGGCTGCATGTAGTGTGATTCCATTTACCTGAATTATCCAGAATGAGCAAACTCATAGAGATAGAAGATAGAGTAGGAAGGAATCAAGAGATTAGGAGCTGGCTGGCAGCGAGGGCGGGAGACAATGGTGAGTCATCACTATTGGGTTTCTTGTGGGTGATGAAATTATTCTAGAATTAGAGAGTTGTGATAACTGCACAACTAGTGAACACACTAAAACCACTACCTTGTATGCTTTAAAAGGACCAATGTTATGGTATATGCATTGTATCTCAGTTAAAAAAAAAGGCATTCTGAAAACCATTCCTACATTCAGACAACTAGAAATAACTGTGCCCAGAAATGCCTGCAAACAATAAAAATATATCACATTGAACCCAAACACACTGTGTCTTTAATTTAACATCCCTTTAGCCAGATTTCAAAATACCCTTGGCTGCAGCGTGGTATGAAAGGAATGGTGATGGAGGGATGTCAGCACAGACGGAGATATTGGTTACTTTTGCAAGTTTTGCAAAATCATACGACCAAGTGAACACATTGCCAGGCCCTGAAAGGGGCTCCTGCAAGTGAGAGCAGCGAGGTTCAAGTGCTGCCGTTAATCCTTTCACACCTAACCTCCCAACCCGACCTCCCCGCCCCACCCCTTTGTAGGCCACACACATTTAAATCTTAGAAAATTGTCAAATGGGCCTGAATCATTTTATAGTTTCTCAAAGGAAACAAAGCAGTGATTTCTTAATGAAGTTATTAATCCTTACATTGTACCTGAGTAGATGGACACACTTACCCTAAAAAAAAAAGCTTTCTTTTCTTGTTCAGGACTTTGTAATTTTCTCCCTTCGCCATGAAATAGGGAGTAGCATCTGAGTGGAATCTCTCTCACCAGAGTTTGACCCTGCCCAGGGGATTAAAATCCTAAATTTCATTTCACCACCAAGGCCTAATGAGAACCCCAGACCATTGGAATCCTCTGCACCGTTAACTCAGCCCCTCCGGCTGACCCTCCCGCTAGTGGAACCTCTCCCCACAGCCGGAGACCCAGTTATGCCCAGTACGTGGCTGGTTCCTTCTCCAGCCTCTCTCCTGCTCAGCTAGACTGGACTCAGGGGTCCAAACTAGCCAGAACTGAGACTTTCATTTTTAAATGGTAGACCAAGTACACCTGCAGTTTCCTCCAAATTCCTAGAAATAGTTGTGCTTAGAAACTAGATCAAGAATTTGGTCACAAATATCTTAAAAAATAGAAAGTTGAGGAAGTTGGATTAAAAAGGAAATTTGTAGTCCAGACTCATCTGCGACTGCTGAGAAAGGTAGGAGCAGAATAAGCAAGTGGTCCACCTGGAGGCTGTGTAAACTGGCCACAGAAAGGGGTCCACGGCAACGGACGGGGTGTAGATGCCATGGCGACAGCAGACAGGCAGCAGTCATGGATGTTTGCCTCCAGACCCTATCAGCTCAGAGACAGGGCAGCAGGTGGCTGGTGACCCTGGCAGGGAGTGGTGAGTACCAACATCCAACAGACTAACCAGGTGACGCATCCTGCCCTCCCTCTTCCTGAAAGCAGGCTGGAATGCAAGTCACAACTCTTGCCTTTTCCCAGGCAGGCCATGCAAACAGATGAGACAGAGAAGCTAACAGGGACTCTCAACCACAAATATAAGCGCACAACCAACAAGCAAGAAGTATTCAAGAAGATCAACCTTCATGAATGGAGACAATGAACTAAAGAAATGGAAGAACTTATATAGGATAAAACAAAGTTAATGGAACAATGAAAATAGCTCTTAAAGACTAAGGCCAGGCTTCCTGATTCACAGGCGACCATTCTTTCCCCTTCTCACATTGCAATCCACTCCTAAATTGGACACTCTCTATATAATAAGATTTTAAAGACATTTCTTTATTTTCCCAAATAAAAGCTGTTTGGGGCCAAAACTTGCATTAGAGTAAGGAAGGTCCACACAAATAGATACCTACTTCATTGCTTCATTTCCTATTTTGAAGAAGGGCCTCAACACCCACCCTAACATGTCTGTACTGCACTTTATCCACATGTAAGGCGACCATCATCTGCCTCTAAAACCATTGCACCAGCTTGCTAACTCTCTCTACTGTCTCCAGGCTCCACTCCTTCCACCCTCCTATCCATTCTCTGCAAGTAAGCCGATTTTTAAATGCAAAATCTGGCTATACAACTCTGGCAGCTCCAGGATGTTTCAGTCTTTTCTTAGCTCTTTGTATCACGTTCACATTTTTTAAAATAGCCTTCAAGACCTTGCAGGACTTGACTCCTGCCTCTTTGCCCAGTCTTATCTCTTGACACTTCACAACCACTCTGATTCCTTTTGTTCTATGACCCACCCATAGCAAACTTCTTGCACTATTCCTCACTTCTCCATGCTGATCTCTGTGCTAGAAACAGCTTTCCTTTACCTTTGCACAAAGCCAACTCCAATTTATCCTTCAGATTTCAGCTCTAGGAATCCTTTCTGGGCCTCCAGAGTCAGCAGTGCCTCTTCTATACTCCAATATAACACTATGTACCTCCCTCTGCATCTGTCTTTCTGCACCATGTGTTTTTTTTGTTCAAACCTCCTTTACCATATAAGCCCCAGAAGGTAGAGACTTCTTTGTTCTCTGTTTTATCCACACTGGAAGCATGGGAAACCCACAATGACAACCTCTTGAATAGATGAGCTGTCTAGTGCCTTTATCTGTTCTTTTGCAGGATACTCTGAACAAATTCAGAGCCTAAGAGAAATGTGCCCATTTTAAAAATCTTTAACAAAAATAGATTTGCAGGATGTTGTCATCCACTCATTCAATAAATTCATTCAACAAATACTATGGAGGGCCAGGAATATTCCATATGCTGGGTATAAACAGAACAGACACAAGTCTTGTGGAGTCTAATTGTATAGGAAATTTCACCACCATCAGCTTCTTCTTCCTCATCTGTCCTCAAGACCAATTTGACACTCTGCAGAATCTTCCCCAACTGCTGATGAGTCCTGTTGGTATAGGGCACTGTGTTTCATAACCATATTTCTAGCTTCTATTTCATTTTTAATTTTAAACTTTTGATTATGGGAGATTTCAAAAATATAAAAGTAGAGCAAACAGGTTAGTAAGCCCCTGTGTATCTAACACATTAGCATTTGTCCCGATCATCTCATTTATGCCTCCCACACACTTTTCCACTGCCCACTGGATTATTTCAAAGCAAAAATAGTAAAGCAGGCATCCAGTCATTTCATCCATAAATCCCTTTCGAAAGAAGAGGGTTTTCATATGGACTTGAGAATGGATAGATCACAGATGGAGAGGAAGCAGGGTGGGATCCTAAAGGAGAGTGAAAGCCCAAGAAAAGCCTTGGACCCGACACACTGCACACACAGAGGCAGGAGGAAGCTGTTCTGGATGGCGAGAAGGTCAGACAGATCAGGTGGAAATGACTTTGGAAAGTTTCAAATGCCAGTCAGAGGATGTGGATTCCTACAGAGAAAGTTAGATATTTATACAAAGTTTTAGGTGTGACATGAGTCAAGCTGTGTTTGAATAAGAATCATCTGGGGTGGCAGTGGACCCAGGGTACCCAAGGAAAAACAATGAATTGAGGGCAGAAGAACATAGAGAGGCCCATTATAATCATCACATGAAGGGCCCAGACCACTGTGGTGGTGGCAGATATGGAGAGGAGGGATGGACTAAGATACATTGTAAAGACTGAAAGAACAGAATTTGTTGCCTGGCTTCATAGAGTGGTTAAGGAAAGAACAAGAGATGATCTGAGGCTCCAAGTCTGCACAGTATGGAGACCAGAAGTGTCATTCACAAAGTCAAAATGGGAGGGAGAATCTCTGTGGGAGATTGTAAGTTTTATTTTGGATTTAATAATGGGCTATCCAAATATAAATATCTAGTAATCAACTTGAGATGCAGCACTGGAACTTGGTTGAAAGTGATACAGAAGGTTTGATTCATCCACCTAAAACTGATAGTTGAGGTTAGGTGTCTTAATTAGAGAGAGAGGAAGGAATGGATGGGATAGGGAGAGAACAAGGGAGGTCAGGGAAGAGGAAAAGAAAGGAAAGGACAGGAAAGGAGAGAAAATGAGAGCTAAGGGTTGAAGAGAAGAGAAAACGAGAGAGAAAAAGAAGCGAGTCAGGGAGAAAAAGAATGATGGTTAAAACAGGAAAAAAGGTACGAGGATCATAAAAGAATCTCAAAAGTCAAAGAGGAGAGCCTTTCTAAAAAGGGAAATGTTGGTCGTTATTGAGACTCTGGCGGTTGGAAAAGCACACTGAATACGCATGATGTCATGTTCTGTACATTCACCACACACACAAGGCCGCATTCAATCTGCTGACCTGAGGGCAGAGCACAAGGTTCACTTGTTCCCTCAGCTCTTGCCTCCAAAAAAGAGAACTCTGTACTGGGAGAGCTCGTCAATCAGGCCAGTTGTTTGCTGTGTTGTGACCTAGGCTGGTTTTCAGAGACTGAAACATTCATTTCTGCTCATCGTCACTTTGTAAGTAGACGGTGGGTATAGACTTGGGAGAAAAATGGGCCCGTGATTTGGTGTCAGGGAAGAAGTGATCAAGCCAGGAATCGCCCCCACTAGAGAAGAACCAGCCTAGCTTAGAAGGAATGAGTTGTGCCCCAAACTCCACTGTGACTCAAACATGGGTTATTTATGCAGTTTGGGTGCCTCCTTTAGTGACCTCAGGAAAAATATATCTAATATGTAACCATGTGAGACAAATTGAAGCCCTATAAATTCTATTAATCATGGGAAATTCTGTCACAGCATGAGTTAGGTGGCTTTACAAATACAAACAGAAGGGAGAGACTGCTAAAAAAAAGAGTCAGAAAAATTGGGATTTGTCTGTGTATTACCAGAATCATACAGAGGAGAGGTGGTTGGGATCTAGAAAACTGATAGTGACAATCGAGAGAGAAACGGAGCTATTTGGAGGCAATCGTTAATCAGATTATTTTGTTCCTTTAAATTTTCTTTTGGAAATACCCAGTTTCCTTTTTTTCCATATTCTATTTTAGCAAGACTTAGTTTTCCTATTTTTTTAAACTACACTTTAGGGATAACTTAGATTTTAATTATTCACCAAAAATTATCTTTTTCTTTACTTTTAAAAATCTTTAAAGATAGGAAAAGTCAAAGATAGAGGTAGAAAGAATAGTATAATAATGAACTCACATTAACTATTGCCCAGGTTCATCAATTTACCAGCAGTTTAAAAAAAATCTGTTCTTCATTTTTTCTCCTCTTGTTCTTTTTTTTACCCCCTAGAGTATTTTAAAGCAAGTCTCAGACATCATATTAACTCACCTAATAGACTTTAATATGCATCTACCTTTCACTGGTAAGAACTTTTTTTAAAAACGGCAATCATGTCATCATGATAACAATACAACTTAAAATAATTCCTTTAATAATTGAATACTGAGTCTGTATTCAAATATCCCTGATTATCTTAAAGATGTATTTTACTGTAAGTTTGTTCAAATCACAATCCAACAAAGTTCATACACTGGATTTGTTTTTGTTTTTTTAAATTTACTCTTGAGTATCTTTCATTCTCTAAAATCCTCCCATTTTTTATGCTGTTGTATTTTAGAGAAACTAGGTCATTTCACTTAGAGAATATCTAATTCCGGATTTGGTTTATTGCATCTGCGTTTAAAAATGATCTTTTTTTCCCCTTGTTTTCTGTAAATTCATAGCTAAACCTACTGATTTGATAGGATTTAGGCAACTTAATTTTTTTAGGCAAGAATACTTCCTATGTGGTGTTCCTATCATAGGGCATCAAATTCATCCAGTTGTTTTACTTTTAATGATACCAAGACTGGTCAGTGGATTCAGATGATAGCATTCTAAGACTTCTATTATGAAATGCTTCATCAGCTTTTAACCTAATTGATTTAACGAACACTGATGATGTTGCCTGGGTCCATTATTTCATTAGAGGCTGCAAAATGATGGTTTTCTAATGCCATCATTCCTTCTGCATTCACTGGTTGGAATTATTCTGTAAAGAACTTTTCCTCATCAATAATTTGGTTACTCTGAAATACAGTACATACAGAAAAGTCAGAATAAACCCTTGATATTTCCTTTTCAATATATTTTTGAGTATGACTTGATGACCAACAACCTCCAAAAATAATCAGTGAGGTATTTTTAAAATCATCATAAAGTCACGTTTTGTAGATATCTGATTCTTTGTTTTTTTTAATTAAGGTATCATTGATATACAATCTTATGAAGGTTTCACATGAACAACATTGTGGTTTCAACATTCACCCCTATTATCAAGCCCCTCATCCCAAATAGGCGTCCCTGTCCATCAGCATAGTAAGGTGCTATGGAGTCACTATATGTCTTCTCCATGCTGTACTGCCTTCCCTGTGATCTACCTATATTGTGACCACAAGTTACAGTGCCCCTTAATCCCCTTCTCCCTTCCTCCCCACCCACCCTCCACAATTCCTTCCCTTTGGTAACCGCTAGTTCCTTCTTGGAGTCTGTGAGTAGGCCACTGTTTTCTTCCTTCAGTTTTGCTTTGTTGTTATACTCCACAAGTGAGTGAAATCATTTGGTACTTGTCTTTTTTTGCTTGGCTTATTTCACTGAGCATAATACCCTCTAACTCCATCCCTGTTATTGCGCATGGTAGGATATGTTTTCTTCTTATGGCTGAATAATATTCCATTGTGTATATCTACCACCTCTTCTTTATCCATTCATCTATTGATGGACACTTAGGTTGCTTCCATATCTTGGCTATTGTAAATAGTGCTGCAATAAATATAGGGGTGCATATGTCTTTTTGAATCTGGGATCTTGTTTTCTTCAGGTAAATTCCTACGAGTGGAATTCCTGAGTCAAATGGTATTTCTATTTTTAGTTTTTTGAGGAACCTCCATATTGCTTTCCACAATGGTTGAACTAATTTACATTCTCATCAACAGTGTAGGAGGGTTCCCCTTTCTCCGCATCCTTGCCAGCATTTGTTGTTTCTTGTATTTTCGATGTTGGCCATCCTAACTGGTGTGAGGTGATATCTCATTGTAGTTTTAATTTGCATTTCCCTGATGATTAGTGATGTGGAGCATTTTTGCATGTGCCTGTTGGCCATTCGAATTTCTTCTTTGGAGAAGTGTCTGCTCAGATCCTCTGCCCATTTATTAATCAGGTTATTTGTTTTTTGGGTGTTGGGGTATGTGAGTTCTTTACATATTTTGGATGTTGACCCCTTATCAGATAAGTTGTTTACAAATATATTCTCCCATATTGTAGGATGCCTTTTTGTTCTGTTGATGGTGTCTTTTGCTGTTTAGAAGCTTTTTAGTTTGACGTATTCCATTTCTTAATTTTTGCTTTTGTTTCCCTTGCCCAAGGAGATGTGTTCAGGAAAAAGTTGCTCATGTTTATATTCAAAAGATATTTACCTATGTTTTCTTCTATAAGTTTTATGGTTTCATGACTTACAGTCAGGTCTTTGATCTATTTTGAGTTTACTTTTGTGTATGGAATTAGATAAGAATCCAGTTTCATTCTCTTACATGCATCTGTCCAGTTTTGCCAACACCAGTTGTTGAAGAGGCTGTCATTTCCCCATTGTATATCTATGGCTCCTTTATTGTATATTAATTGGCTATGTATGTGTGGGTTTATATCTGGGCTCTGTTCTGTTCCATTGATTTATGGGTCTGTTCTTGTGCCAGTACCAAATTGTCTTGATTACTATGGCTTTGTAGTAGAGCTTGAAGTTAGGGAGCATAATTTCCCCAGCTTTGGTCTTCCTTCTCATGATTGCTTTGGCTATTAGAGGTATTTGTGGTTCCATATGAATTTTAGAATGATTTGTTCTAGTTTGTTAAAGAATGCTGTTATAGGGATTGCGCTGAATCTGTAGATTACCTTAGGCAGGATGGCCATTTTGACAATATTAATTCTTCCTATCCGTGAGCATGAGATGTATTTCCATTTATTGGTATCTTCTTTAATTTCTCTCATGAGTGTCTTGTAGTTTTCAGGGTATAGGTCTTTCACCTCCTTGGTTAAGTTTATTCCTAGGTATTTTATTCTTTTTGATGTAATTGTGAATGGAATTGTTTTCCTAATTTCTCTTTCTGCTAGTTCATTGTTAGTATATAGGAATGCAACAGATTTCTGTATATTAATTTTGTATCCTGCAACTTTGCTAAATTCAGTTATTAGTTCTAGTAGTTTCTTGGTGGATTCCTTAGGGTTTTTTTTATGTACAATATCATGTCATCCTGATTCTTTTTGATGCTCAGATTGCCCCATCTTTCACCAGTGGGAGCCTCAAAGTAGTTTCTGTATCCTCTTGATGTGATCCCATTTGCTTTGAAGAGCCTCCTTGTTTCTTGTTCAATGCCCAATTATGTCCCAGACAGACCTTTTAATTTCCCATCCTAGACTTAGAATCAGGCATTTTCCCAAAGAGTTCTGGCTCCTTTTAGTAGGGAATAGAATTTAGAGACCACAGTCTGAATGCTTGTGTTTATTATTACTGAATTATCATTGATCCTAGGCCTTTTCAAGGGCCAGAGCAATGAAATATATACTTTTTTCATTCAAGAGAAAAAACAAGTTCACACTGATATTTCCTATTCAAATTAGTTATTATGGGATTTTTACTTAACTTCTTTGATTTTATATTCTTCTTTCAGTAATTTACTGTTATAAGTAACACTGTTTTAGTATCTCTTATTTCTGAATCAATGACCGAGGTTCACTAGATATTTGAGAAAATCTGAATAGTGAAAACAGAAACAATAAAAGGAATGAAAGAAAACACCAGTGCAAAAAGGAACTATAATTGATATTATCAGAGACATAAGAGACAGTATTGTCTCCATGGAATTAAGATGTTAAACACATTGTAAACTAAAGCTAATAAGTAATTATGTTACTATCATAGACATGGGTCCCTTCAGCAAAGGAGAAACAAGATACAAATATAAAGTCTAATAAGTTAAGCAATAACCCTGTAATCATAAATGTGAATTGGAAATATTAATAAGTTTTTCTCATTTGCAAAAGTATATATTTTCTCTGAAAAACCCACAAAACATGACAGTTCAGTAGCAAAGACTATCCTGTGTGCCCAGATGGTAATCTTTGCATATCATTTCTCAATGAAAAGGAACTGAGATATCCTTGGACAACACCACAAGGATGCAGTAAGTCAAATCTGGGACATGGGGAATTCCACAAACTTATGACCCAATTTCTCTACAAATAAATGCTATAAAAAGAGAGAGAGAGAGGAACTAATGTGTGTTATGTGTGGCTCTTGTGACACAATGAAAAATATATTTGGTCTTTGTCTATGGTTATATGGTATTTTTAAATCACTAATTTTATTACATGATAGTAGTATTGCTATGTTTAAAAAAGTCCTAATCTGCCAGCAACATATTCTGAAGTTCTTACAGTTGAAATGATCTGACATTTTGGGCTTGACCCTAGAGAAAAAAAAATGGAGGAGACATAAATGAAACCAATTTGTCAAAATATTGATAAATATTGAAGCTAAGTGGTGCAGGTTCAACATACTACCCTATTTTTGTATGTTTAAAAATGATCTTAATAAAAAAGGTTAAAAAAAAAAGACTTTACAGGCATACCTCAGAGATATTGCAGGTTCAGTGCCAGACCAGCACAACACAGTCAATATCGCAATAAAGCATGTCAAATAATTAATTTTTTTGTTGGTTTCCCAGTGCATATAAAAGTTATGTTTACACTATAGTATAGTCTATTAAGTGCGCAAAAAACATTAAGTCTAAAACACAGTGTATATACCTTAATTTCAAAATACCTTATTGCTAAATTGCTAACCATCAGCTGAGCTTTCAGTGAGTCATAATCATTTTGCTGGTGGAGGCACTTGCTCATTGTTGACGGCTGCTGACTGATCAGTATGGTTGGTGGTTGCTGAAAGTTGGGATGGCTGTGGAAATTTCCTAAAATAGGACAAAGTGAAATTGGCTGCATCAATGACTCTTGCTTTCATGAACAATTTCTCTGTGGCATGTGACGCTGTTTGATAGCACTTTGCCACAATAGAATTTCTTTCAAAATTACAGTCAATCCTCCCAAATCCTGTTGCTGCTGCACCAAGTTTGTGTAATATTCTAAATCCTTGGTTGTCATTTCAACAATCTCCACAGCATCCTTACCAGGAGTACATTCCATCTCAAGAAACCACTTTCTTTAATCATACAGAAGAAGCAGCTCCTCATCCATTCAAGTTTCTCATGAGATGCAGCAATCCAGTCACATCTTCAGGCTCCACTTCTTATTCTAGTTCTCTTGCTGTTTCCCCCACATCTGTGAGTACTTCCTCTACTGAAGTCTTGAACCCCTTAAAGTCACCTATGAGGGTTGGAATCAACTTCTTCCAAACTCCTGTTTATGTTGATATTTTGACCTCTTCCCATGAATCACCAATGTTCTTAATGGCATCTAGAATGGTGAATCCTTTCTAGAAGATTTTCAATTTTCCTTGCCCAGACCCATTGGAGGAATAACTGTGTGACAGTTACAGCCATACAAAATGTATTTCTTAAGTAATAAGACATGAAAGTCAAAATGACTCCTTGATTCATGGTCTGTATAATACATGTTGTATTAGCAGGCATGAAGATAATATTAATCTTGTCGCACATCTCCATCAGAGCTCCTGGATGAAGAGGTACATTGTCGATGAACAGTAATCTTTTGAAAGTAATATTTTTTTCTGACCAGTAGGTCTCAACAGTGGGCTTAAAATATTCAGTAAACCATGTTGTAAGATGTGCTGTCATTCAGGCTTTGTAGTTCCATTTATAGAGAATAGGCACAGTAGATTTAGCATGACTCTTAAGGGCCCTAGGATTTTGGAACAGTAAATGAGTATTGGCTTCAACTTCAAGTCAGCAGCTGCATCAGCCCGGAACAAGAGGGTCAGTCCTCAAAAGCTTTCAAGCCAGACATTAACTTCTCCTCTCTACCTATGACAGTCCTAGATGCCATCTTCTTCCAACAGCTGTTTTGTCTACCTTGAAAATCTTCTGTTTAGTGTAACCACCTTCATTAATTATCTTAGTTCATCTGCATAACTTGCTGCAGCGGCTCCGTCAGCCCTTGCTGCTTCCCCTTGCGCTTTAATGTCGTGGAGACGCTTCTTTTTTAAACCTTATAAACCAACCTCTGCTGACTTCAATCTTTTCTTCCCCAGCTTCCCCCCCTCTCTCAGCCTTTATTGAATTGAATAGAGCTAAGACCTTGCTCTGGGTTAGACTTTGGCTTAAGGGAATGTTGTGGCTTGTTTGATCTTCCCTACAGTCTATTAACACTTTCTCCAGATCAGCAATTATCTGTTTTGCTTTCTTATCATTTGTGTATTAACTGGTATAGCACTAATTTCCTTGAAGAACTTTTTATTTGCATTCATAACTTGGCTAACTGGTGCAAAAGGCCTAGTTTTTAGCTTATTTGGGCTTTGGACGTGTCTTTTCAAAGCATTTAAGCTTAATAATTTTTTAGTTATTTATTTATAGTGAGAGATGTATAAGTGTTCCTTTCATTTGAATGCTTAGAGACCATTGTAGGGTTATTAATTGGCTTAATTTCAGGATTGTTTGTCTCAGGAAATAGGGAGGCCTGAGGAGACGGCAAGAGATGGGGAATGGCCAGGTGGTGGAGCAGTCAGAAGGCACACATTCATCAACTAAGTTTGCTGTCTTATGTGACTGTGGTTCCTGGTGCCCCAAATAATTACAATAGTAACATCAAAGGTCATGTAGTACAAATCACCATGACAAATATAATAATAATGAAAAAATTGGAAATATTGAGAGAATTATCAAAACATGACAGACACAAAGTGAGCAAATGCTGTTGGGAAAAATGATGCTCAATTCAGGGTTGCCACAAACATTCAATTTGTAAAAAACATAATATCTGTGAAGCAAATTAAAGTAAAATAAAGTATGCCTGTATTTAGAAACACTAAAGGAGCCCCACATACCTAGATAAACAAAGTAATTAATGCGTTCATTAGAGGAGCACAAGAATGCAAGAGAGAATCCAGCCCAAATCCCAAGCCACGAAGTGACTGAAATTCCCCCAGATTCCTGTTTCAGGACCTGGACTCGGCTCCAGATGTCCTTTGACCCCCAGATCTCCCTTGCCTAGGGAAGCAATTTGCGTTGCCAGCCTGCTGTTTGAGGCCCTTTGTGAAGCAGGCTGCACGTGCAGACTCGTAATTCACAGAGCCCTTTGCACACCCATGAATAGTTTGCCACATTCTCCACATTTTTATGCAGACGACATTGCACAAGGTGGAGACTGGGGGATGGGGCAGCTGATTAGGAAATCTCTGAGGGCAGCTAAGGAAGAAAACCTCCCCGAGGGACCACACAGGAACTCAGCAGAAGCTCACAGCTCCTGGGCTTGTTCCTTCACTGTGGTTGTGAGCCCAGTCAGACTGCAGTGTCCCTTTCTCTAGCTTCCGTTCCTCCCACCCCCCAACCAGCTGTTGTTTCCCATCACTCCCTCTCCTCCCACCCAAGGTACAGGAGGACTTCACTCCATTTACACAACTACTGGTGTTTCCTGGCGCTGGTGATGATTCATTTTTATTCCCTTGAATCTTCTCCAGGCCAGAGCATTGTTTTCATATCCTTTCCACCCCCCAGGAAAGAACAAAAGGCAATATTTGGTCTGTTAGCTGGAGTCTATGCTAGACGATCACATCCCATACATGGCTTGGGCCGAGGGTTCCTCCAGCTCCCTTAGATTTCACAAAGCATTTTGAGATCAACTTCAACAGAAGGATGGATTTGCTCTCTGGTTGAAGTGATGCATTATATGATTCATCTGTTCCCTAAGATTTCCAGTTATAGTAATGAAATTTGGCTTCTACCCTTGATGCAAACCCTCATGTCTATAAGAAGTAACCTAAGTAACCTACCATATTTTCAGAGTTGAAATCATGCCTCCTGTCCCAATGAGTTTGTAAACTCAGCAAGATAAACTTTTTTCTGTTGCAAATCAACCATTCTTGAAAAGTTGGTATAGTTGAAGTAAGTTGTAAATAAGTCAGGTTTGAATAAGTTCTTTCTCAAGAATTTCATCCACTTACATATTCTCACATTACACTCATATGCCCATCCCAGACCACATGGAAAAGCAGCTACTCCCCAGGAAGTCTACGGTTACCTGTAATTTTTGCCATGCAGTTTTCTCTGCCCAGAATATTCTTCTTCTGTATTTTCACCAAGCACAATCCTTCTACCTTTTAGAAGCCTAGTTCAGATGCCTCTTCCTTAACATATCCTTCATTAATTCTCCCAAGTAAACCTATTTCTTTCCTCCTTGACTCCCTGTGCTGTACATTATGAGCCTCTATTTTGGTAGATACCATGTTCCACCTGGTGTAATGTGTAGTTAATTATGAACATTCTGTGTCTTCCCACTGATTAAAAATTCCTTTAAGTCAAAGACCAGATCTTATTTATAGTCCCAGGGAGTCAATTGCTCAGAGTAAACATCAACAATTATTAAATTGAGTTGAAATCTACTATCGTTGGAAACTCAAGAGCAGTTACCCATGAATTCTAAAGACCTGAATTTTGTACCTTTGTATCCTTGATGTTTTTAGGTATCCTGAAGACTATTTCTATCTCTTATAATGCGTCTTGGATACAAATAGGGAGTATTCCTTTTCCTTTTTTTCCTTAGTTCGTGGCTTAGCAAAAACTTAACAAAACTTATATTTATTAAACAGTAATAATGTTTAATCATTCCTGTCTGCTATGAAAGGAAGTTACAAAAGACTACTGGCCTTAGAAACTACCCTTGATTAGAAATCAGAAGACTTTTGGTCTACTTCAGACATACCAACTCTCTATCAATGCGACCTTGAACAAATTCCTTAATCCCTGGCCATCCTCCTCTCTGGTAAGAAGGGCTACTCATAAAGGTGGGTTTCTTCATGGACATGGGTGCCACCCATCTAGCAACACGGTTATAGACCAATTCTGCAAACATATATGGTATGAGTGAAAACAGGAATTCTCCAAGCGTAGTCCCTGACCAGGAGCATGTACTGGGAACTTGATAAAAATGCACAGTCTCAAGCTGTGCCCTAAACCAGATCAATGAGAAACACTGGTTCCTTTGTCTGGGAAACAGTGGGGTCTCAGTTCTCCTGCTTCCTCTTCTTCAAGTGGAAGGTGGTGTTGGCCCCGCGGGAGGCCGTGTTGGGGTGGTTCCACTCCTACCAGCTCACGGCCCAGGCAGTCTACAGTGATCTCGTGTTTCTCTTTGAAACACTCCTGCTTAGCAAAGGCACCCCAGGCCAGGAACACCTAGCTTACTTTCCTCGCAGAAGCAAGTCTCTCAGGCACCACCATGGACCAAAGATTGTGAACATACTTCGCCAACTGAGAGGGGCCATACAAATATAAATATTGTTAAAGCTGCCAAGTCTTTAGGGAGGAGTTGTGTAAAGGCAGAAACAGAATAAATGGAAGAGACACTGATGATAGATTATACAAACCACTCTTCGCTTCTGAAGAAATCATCATTTTACTGTATACACAGCTTCCCTCGCCTGATTTTATCCTGCTTGTCTGTTTATACTCGAAACAAAGATATAACAAATAGACAGAATGAAGACCCAGCAATTTAAAAGGAAGCCCAGTACAGCCTGACCGGAATCTGGCTTCCCTTGCGCTGGCCGAGAGATTAAGCACTCTGGCGCCTTCTTGAGGCTCAACAGGAAGAGCGCTGCCTTTGGGAAGCAAGTAGGATTTTCTTCCTATTCCCACAACTCCCGGTCACTTGAATAAAGGATCTGAATTGTTTGCATGTTGTTAGGACCTGACCTATCCCCGACTACACGCAGGAATCTCATCCTCTTCAGTCCTGCCTGCGGGTGATAGGTTGGGTCTTTACCGAACGCAGAACTGATTGGCCTCTTAAATTTCTTCCCTCCCTCCTCTAACAAACTGCCCTGGAGAACTGTTAGCAAGGCACACATAGCCAAGCAAAATTATCTTGAACAAGATCTTTTGTTCTCTAAAAAGAGAGTTTGTAGACAAAGGAGGAAGCCAAGTTTCCCTGTCATAATTAAATGACAAGGGAATGAATCAAGACATCCACTTCTTTGAATATCTATTGAAAACATGGTAGAGTTAGTGGTTAGTGGTTATCAGAGCCTCATATATCTGCTTCTGCATTCAGTCTGTTGTGATACATTGTAAAGGCTGAAGCATGTGAAGAAAATCCAGCTTCACACATAAGTATTGGAAAAAAGGGGTATTTCTACAGCTCAGACATGCTTGTCGCCATTCATCTTTTGTACTACACCAAAAGTTATAGAATCTGAAACCATATCAGTGAACTTTTTGTATTCTGTTACTTTAAAACTCATCAGTCTATCTTGCACTTTGAATAGATATTTTACCCATGCATAAGGTAAGATAGTGGTTCACTGAGTTATGCAGATCTTCAAATGCTTAACACATTTCATTATACAATATCAAAAATATAAAATTCATTAGTATCACCACCAAATTCATCAGAAAAGTCTTCAAATATAATTTTTGAAGCTCACTGTGATACAGAAGTTTTCCAGATTTCTAATTTTCATTTGAAAGCTGAGATTTTATCACAAATACCGGCAAAAATATTGTTAGTTGTTTCCCTTAAAGGGATAAACTCACTTTATTTCTGAGAAAATATCTGCCAAATATTGAAGTCTGAAAAACCATAATTTGTTTATTAAACTTTTTTTTAAAATACATAGGTAGAAATGCTCTTCCAAAAAAAGGGAATTTTGTTCTGGTTGCATAGTGTTTTTGTTTTTCCAAGATGACCACCCTATTTTAATATGCAACAGGACTACTTTAGGTGTACTCCCATTTTATCACCTGAATATTAAAAAGACATGAATTCAAGGGTTGAGGTTTGATACAGTTAATAATGTTACTGCCTATGGACATTCTTAGATGAAATCATTTTTGTTTGTTTTTTAAATTGCAAATGTGTGATGGCTGCTAATAGTTTGGTACCAGTATCTTGACTCATGCTAAGGTGCCAGCAACTTTAACTACCCTCATTTTTGCACCACTAGTGCAGATATCTACCCAGGGAAAGAGGTATATAATATCTTGGTATTAGGTATGAGTGGGAGAACAGTTTGAGTTCATGGGCTGCCTGAAAGAGTCTCAGTGACCCCAGGACTCTGGGAACCACACTCTGAGAATCATTGCTCTAGACAACCTTCCTGCCTCAAAGCTGACACTGCAATTTTCCCTAAAGCTTCTCGTGAGAGAGCTAGCCAGCGGCGGATCATAGAGAGAGAGATTTACAAAAGAACTTGGGAAAAACATAGGCAAAAATCTCTTGGACATAAACATGAGTGACTTCTTCATGAACATATCTCCCCAGGCAAGGGAAACAAAAGCAAAAATGAACAAGTGGGACTATATCAAACTGAAAAGCTTCTGTACAGCAAAGGACACCATCAGTAGAACAAAAAGACATCCTACAGTATGGGAGAATATATTCACAAGTAACATATCCGATAAGGGGTTGACATCCAAAATATATAAAGAACTCACGCACCTCAACAAACAAAAAGCAAACAATCCAATTAAGAAATGGGCAGAGGACATGAATAGACACTTCTCTAAAGAAGAAATTCAGATGGCCAACAGGCACATGAAAAGATGCTCCACATCGCTAATCATCAGAGAAATGCAGATTAAAACCACAATGAGATATCACCTCACACCAGTGAGGATGGCCAACATCCAAAACACAAACAACAACAAATGTTGGCGAGGATGTGGAGAAAAGGGAACCCTCCTACACTGCTGGTGGGACTGCAAATTAGTTCAACCATTGTGGAAAGCAGTATGGAGGTTCCTCAAAAAACTCAAAATAGAAATACCATTTGACCCAGGAATTCCACTCCTAGCAATTTACCCTAAGAATGCAGCAGCCCAGCTTCAAAAAGACATATGCACCCCTATGTTTATCGCAGCACTATTTACAATAGCCAAGAAATGGAAGCAACCTAAGTGTCCATCAGTAGATGAATGGATAAAGAAGATGTGGTACATATACACTATGGAATATTATTCAGCCATAGAGGAAAAATCCTACCATTTGCAACAACATGGACGGAGCTAGAGGGTATTATGCTCAGTAAAATAAGCCAAGTGGAAAAAGACAAGTATCAAATGATTTCACTCATATGAGGAGCATAAGAGCAAAGAAAAAAACAGCAACAGACTCACAGAACCCAAGAATGGACTAACAGTTACCAAAGGGAAAGGGACTGGGGAGGATGGGTGGGAAGGGAGGGAAAAGGGGGAAAAGGGGGCATTATGATTAGCAGACGTAATGCTGGGGGGTCCGGAGGGCTGTACAACTCAGAGAAGACAAGCAGTGATTCTATAGCATCTCACTACACTGATGGACAGTGACTGTAATGGGGTTGGTGGGGGGGACCTGATGAAGTGGGGAGTTTAGTAACCATAATGTTGCACATGTAACTGTAGATTAATGATACCAAAATAAAAAATAAAAAAAGAGAAAAAAAATTTCCAAGCGGAAAAAAAAAAAGAACTTGAGAGGCTGAGTACTCAGATCGACACGGATCCGAGGAAAAAGTTTATCCTCTTCTGTCCCCTGGCGGCAGATTTCCAATACTGCAGCTGGTTACAGGCGGGACAGTTCTAGGTAAGGCAGATGAGAATGGTTTCCTTTTGACGTGACAGTGGCGTGTTTTACAAACACAGTTCCTGCATTCACTTCAAGTCTAAGTGTGTCTGATCCTTCAGTAGCTAAAACCATCGCCATGAAGGCTGAGGACACGGTCTCTGGTGAAAATGATTTGCGCCTATTTAACCCTCAAGGGTACCCCTGCCGCACATGTCCTCCCAGTGGCCCCAGGGCTGGACCGCCTGTATCTGCTAAAACATTTGCTCCCTTTCCATTGAAGAACAAACTATAATCCCAGAGTTATTCTCTTACTTTTCTATCCCCAAAGAAAGCTTTTTGTTTTTTAAGGGTGTTAAGGATCTTCATATACAGTAATAAAGGGGAGGCGACCTCTGCGCCTCATTCTGTTTTCACTGAGATCTTATAAAGACAAAATCACAGACATTTCTTTTAATCACGGCCCTCCTCACACTTCACGATGAAGTGGCTGATGTGGGCTTTTGAGAGAGACCTGAAAACCGGGGTTACCAGAGGTGTCCACGTGTCCTTCAAGCTGGCGCTGAAGTGGAGACCTGGGGGGAGATAAGGGGAAAGGGCCGACGGCGAGAAGAGGCAGGACTTGGGGCTGGGACCAGGAGGCAGAGAGAGGTGCTCACGTCCCGCGTTCCCTGTCTCCTGCCCGGTTGCCCAGCTACCGGGGGCTGAGGTGAGCACCGAAGCGCCCCGTGCCTCCAGGGCAGCGCCGCGCAGTGTCCGCAGCTCCGAGAAGGCGGGCAGAGAGGACAGGGGAGCCTGCCGGAGCTCGGGCTGCGGTGGTGGGGAGCGTGCACCTGGCGGTTAAACCACGGGAGCTCAAGAAGGAGGCAACTGCAGTGCTTTGTCACAAGCTAATCCACTTTACCGAGTGTAAATTCTTCACCGTTATGCTAATGTCACAGGCAAAGGAGGCATTAGGGGCAATCCCAGCTCCCTACTGAGCTTTTCAGTGCTCGTCTCCATCTAGTCCCCGTACATCCTTCCACGGCATCCCCTGGCTCCAGCCCTCCCCGAGGTGCTCCAGCTAACTTGCCCTTCCCTGAACAAGCCGTTACCCGGGTCTCCCGGACCGGCTGCCTCTGCCCCTCCGCCTCTAAAGAGCGCCCCCTTGTGGCGCTCTGCCCGCTCACCCTTGAGATCCCATCTGTGGAGTCCGCCTCGCCACAGGCTGCCATCGCACCCCTCACCTAACAGTTGTAAGTTATACACTCATCGTTCGCTCTACGCTACAAACCCGTGTTGGTCTGTCTCCGCCAAGTGGTACGCGCTGTGAGGGCGGGGACGCTGCCTACATCCCCTGTTGCTTTCCGGGCTCTCAGAAGTGTAGGCGCAACGCGGGCAAACGGTGGAACCTTAGCGTGTTCTAGGATCCAGCTTTGACTGTGAACTCTTAGATCATCTAATACACATTCTTCTGAGTAATTATTCTCATGCTTCAAGACATACTTCTCACTTCCCACCTCCTTGAAGTACCCACCCCCACTAATAAATGGTCCTATCTCTATGGCTATTGCCTATTATTTGTACTGATGGTAGCATGTATCTAACTGGCTTGCAAGACATTTAGTTCTCTACATGTGTATCTTCCCCACTGGTATTCAAGCTACTGAAAGCAAAGGCCACTCCCAGCCCTATTCGCTCATAGTTCACCTTGCACAGAAGTCACTGTAAAATATGCACTAATTTCATGTTTCCCAGGAGAGAAAACCAAGTTTTTCTCTGGCAAACAAGGGCTTTGGTATGACTGGCAGGGGCACGGGTTAGGCAGGATGGCCTTGAGTGATTTACTATTAAGCACCTCTTGCAGTTGGAATTCTCAAAAAGGATTTGACCCACAAAAGACATTAAACTGAATTTTACTAAATTAATCTATTTATTCACTGACTTTCATCTTAATGTCAAAGATGCATTCTGATGGAAATTCTGATAATTTTTAACCTCAGAATGAAGAGGAGGCTTAGTGTAGAAAATTCACAGATTTTACAATCAGACCAACTTGAGTTTCAATACTCGTCTCCATCTAGTCCCCGAACATCCTTCCACAGCATCCCCTGGCTCCAGCCCTCCCCGAGGTTTATTCCTTGAATGAATTACTTAACCTAACAATTATTGTTAGGCTGGCAGACAGATCTGGCATAGGAGTTACTATGATAATTATTTTATAAGCAGGGAGCAGACAAAAATATTCTGTCAGTAATAAAATAGAAAACTGGAGTGAACCCAGAACTTAGAGATCTATGTCAGTGGCATTTATAACTCTATCTGGAGTAATTACAAAGATGTAAACAGACTAGTTTAAACAAAAAAGAGAACTATTAGTCACAAGTCAAGGGCATCCAGCTGTGGGTCCAGTTTCAGGCACACCTGGATCCCGAGGTTGAAATGGGCTCCTCAGAGCTCTGACTTGCTCCAGGCTTTGGGCAGACTCTCCCCACAGCGTGGGTAAAAGAGCTGTCAGCAGCCCAGCTGCTTAGCCCACAGATTTGGCAAATCCAGAAGGAAACAGAAACGAGTACCTGCAGTCTGAGATGAGGAGGGACCGGGTCAGAACCCATGGGATGTGGACTAGGCCACTTCCCAAGGCAAAGCTGGATCATCTCACCAGAAGAAGAGAGCGTGTGCTGTCTAGGCAAACCCAAGAGGTGCATATTACAGTCAGGCTGAATTAATCATGTTCCAATTGTTGTTTGTTTTCAAGGCATGCCCAGTATGTTCTACCTTCTTATCTCCTAGGACCCTGGAGATCACCAACTTCTTGATGTGTTTCCTAACAAATAATTATGAATTATGGTAATAATGACTAACATATATTGAACTTATGCTGTGCAAGTACCATGCTAAATGATTCGCAGAGATTATCTCCTTTCATCCATCCACTTCCCTATGAGGAGGCACTATTATCTTCTTGGTTCAGATGAAGACAGAGGTACAGGAAAGTTAAATCATTGCCCAAAGGGGTGGAGTCAGGATTCTAGCCCAGGGACTGTCCTCAGAACCACTCTGGTGCCTGCACCTGACCACATGCTTATTGTATCATCTATCACATATTGTTCGTATTTCTTTACACACGTCCCAGCATCTAGTGAGTTACTGAGCAGAGGAGATGCCATTTAATAATAGTTATTATAGGTGGCAAACTACTTTTATCACTTCCCCTCCTGCAACTGTAAAATAGCATTAACAGTACCATGTCTGTCATTGGGTTTTTTGTTGTTATCATCAGGCTAATCAATTATGTTGGAGCCCGGCTGTCCTGGGGATGTGGGACCTGGATAAGATGGGGAGTCTGTGTGGATTGAGTCTGCAGACCCCTGGGTCTATGACAAGAGGGACTCTCAAACATCTGGTCTTCTTTGTTTTGTTTTCCCAAAGGTTCTCCACAGTCTGGGTGTTCCAGGAGATGCGGGATGGGTGTTCCAGGAGATGCGGGATGGGTGTTCCAGGAGATGCCGGATGGGTATTCCAGGAGATGCGGGATGGGTGTTCCAGGAGATGCGGGATGGGTGTTCCAGGAGATGCCAGATGGGTGTTCCAGAAATGCCAAACCTGAGGTCTAGCTTGAGTAACAGGTGAGCACTGTTCTTCTGAGGGAAAACTTACCACCATGGCCACTCCCATCTCTGTTATCTCCCTCACACTGCTTGAAATTCTATCAACTGGTGAATTACTGAGCTAACCAGGAGTTACTTACATCTTGAATGGCATTGTGAGTCAAACACTCCATCTAGTATAAGGATCCTTCAGTCTTTTGTGCCCTGGCTCTCTGACATTCTGGGGAAGCCCTTGGACCCTTTAACAGAATAATATTTTTAAGTGCATTTTTAAAGACAGAGATTACAAAGGAAGTCAACAATATTGAAATATAGTTACCCAAATAATTTTTAAATAGTGATACAGTATACATGCTTCTTTATTAATTCATATCTACCACTATGTTAAAATGCGGGTTTATGAGATTTCAAGATGTATGCAACAACTAAAATGCTTTGAAAATATCTGTGTTTCCTTGGGTAAGAGGATTACAGAATTAGTGTTACTTCTGGAGTGTGCTGCCTATGCTCACATATATATGAAGGAAATGTTTAAATTCAGTTTGAGGATAGTGAAAAGAAGTATTATTTTTTTCTAATCCAAGTTCAAGGACCTTTTAAATTCTTCTCTCCAAAGGGTCCAGCTCTCTAGGTTAAAAAAAAAAAACCACTTGCTCTAAGATCTCAAATTAAGAATTTACTGCAGTGGAACTTCTAGGAAGATGGCGGCTTGAGCAGGGCGGCAGGAAATTCCTCCCAACACTACATTTATCTACAAAAACACAGCAAATACAACTATTCCTAAAAGAAAGACCAGAATACACAGGAAAGCGCACAGCGTGCAGCTAAACCTGAGAGGACATGGCACCCCAAGAGGCAGGTAAGAGACAGAGCCCTGACCCGGTGGGACCCGAGCACTCACCCACCCCAGCGCACTGGCGGGAGGAGAGGATTCAGAGCCGGGAGGGAGTGGAAGTATACCCCACGAAATAACCAGCCCCGGTGATCTGCGCGGGGAGTGCTGACACACATCGCACGGTGTAGCAGAGATTGGAGAGACATAGGGTGCAGGATCTGGGTGGGGAATGCGCCAGGGTGCTTGCAGCTGGCTCCAGGAAGGAAAAAAGAAAAGAAAAGAAAAGAAAAGAAAAGAGCGCTCTTTCTTCAGCAGTCTTAAAGAGACAGGAGCCCAGCAGAGGAGCCGGATCACCACGGCACACTCAGCCCAGCAGGCTGGGAGTCCTGGGGAGTTTCGGACCCCTTAGCTGGTGACTGGGAAAGGGTGGCAGCACATCGACTTCCCAAAGAGATCAACAGCATCCCATTTGCTCCCACACCGACCAGAGCCATAAAGGCCCCTGCGGAGCAGCACGGCCATGGCTGCGGAATAGTGGAGCAACAGTGCCACCTACAGCATCGCCAAAGAATCTACTCCCAGTGGGTGTTTTTTTTTGTTTGTTTGTTTTGTTTTGTTTTTTGTTTTTTCTTTTCTTTTCTTTCTTTCTTTCTTTCTTTTTTTCTCTTTTTAAAGTCATAAAGAGCCCAGCTGACATACGTGGCAACTACCAGTGACCACTTCTATAGCCATGAAAAGACAGAGGAATATGGTCCAGACTAAAATCAACCAGACAACCCCAGAGAGGGAGCCTGAAGGGATGGAAATGCACAGTCTTCCTGAAAAATCATTCAGAATAAAAGTCATAACCATGCTGATGGACCTACAGAGAAATGTGCAAGAGCTGAGGGAGGAAGTGAGGGAACTGAGGAAAGACAATGCAGAAATCAGACAAGCGATCGACGGGCTTAACAGCAGATTGGATGAGATGCAAGAGACTGTTAATGGAATAGAAATCAGAGAACAGGAATACAGAGAAGCTGAGGCAGAGAGAGATAAAAGGATTTCCAGGAATGAAAGAATATTAAGAGAACTGTGTGACCAATCCAAACGGAACAATATTCACATTATAGGAGTACCAGAGGAAGAAGAGAGAGAAAAAGGGATAGAAAGTGTCTTTGAAGAAATAATTGCTGAAAACTTTCCCTCACTGGGGAAGGAAACAGTCTCGCAGTCTACAGAAGCCCACAGATCTCCCAACACAAGGGACCCAAGGAAGACAACACCAAGACACATAATAATTAAGATGGCAAAGATCAAAGATAAAGACAGAGTATAAAAAGCAACTAGAGAGAGAAAAAAGATCATCTACAAAGGAAAACCCATCAGACTATCATCAGACTTCTCAACAGAAACCTTACAGGCCAGAAGAGAATGGCATGATATATTTAACGTTATGAAACAGAAGGGACTCGAACCAAGAATATTGTATCCAGCACGATTATCATTTAAATATGACGGAGGGATTAAACAATTTCCAGACAAACGAAAGTTGAGAGAGTTTGCCTCTCATAAACCACCACTACAGGATATCTTAAATGGACTGCTCTAGAGGGAAGCACCCCTAAGGCTAAAAAGATGTCACCAGAGAAAATAAAATCATAGCAAAGAAAGCAGACCATCCAAATAATAACTAAAAGCAAAGAATAAAATACCTAGTATATAAAGAATGGAGGAGGAGGAATAAGAAGGGAGAGAAATAAAGAAACATCAGACTCTGTTTACAATAACTTAACAAGAAAGTTAAGTTAGATTGTTAGATAGTAAAGAAGCAACCCTTGAACCTTTGGTAACCATGAATCTAAAGCCAGCAATGGCAATAAATACATATCTATCGATAATCACCCTAAATGTAAATGGACTAAATGCACCAAGCAAAAGACACAGAGTAACAGAATGGATAAAAAAGCAAGACCCATCTATATGCTGCTTACAAGAGATTCACCTCAAACCCAAAGATATACACAGACTAAAAGTGAAGGGATGGAAAAAGATATTTCATGCAAACAACAAGGAGAAAATAGCAGGTGTTGCAGTACTTGTATCAGACAAAATAGACTTCAAAACGAAGAAAGTAGCAAGAGATAAAGAAGGACATTACATAATGATAAAGGGGTCAGTCCAACAAGAAGATATAACCATTATAAATATATATGCACCCAACACAGGAGCGCCAGCATATGTGAGACAAATACTAACAGAATTAAAGGAGGAAATAGACAGCAATGCATTCATCTTAGGAGACTTCAACAACCACTCACTCCAGAGGACAGATCAACCAGACAGAAAATAAGTAAAGACACAGAGGCACTGAACAACACACTAGAACAGATGGACCTAACAGACATCTGCAGAACTCTACACCCAAAAGCAACAGTATACACATTCTTCTCAACTGCACACAGAACATTTTTCCAGAATAGACCACATACTAGGCCACAAAAAGAACCTCAGTAAATTCAAAAATATTGAAATCCTACCAACCAACTTCTCAGATCACAAAGGTATTAAACTAGAAATAAATTTTAGAAAGAGATCAAAAAGGCTCACAAATACATGGAGACTTAACAACATTCTCCTAACTAATCAATGGGTTAACGACCAAATCAAAACAGAAATCAAAAAATATATGGAGACTAATGTGAACAACAACACAAAGCCACAACTTCTTTGGGACGCAGCAAAGGCAGTTCTAAGAGGAAAGTATATTGCAATCCAGGCCTATTTAAAGAAGGAAGAACATTCCCAAATGAATAGTCTAAAGACACAATTACTGAAATTGGAAAAAGAAGAACAAATGAGGCCCAAAGTCACCAGAAGGAGGGACATAATAAAGATCAGAGAAGAAATAAATAAAATTGAGAAGAATAAAACAATAGAAAAAATCAATGAAACCAAGAGCTGGTTCTTTGAAAAAATAAACAAAATAGATAAACCCCTAGCCAGACTCATTAAGAGAAAAAGAGAATCTACACACATAAACAGAATGAGAAAGGAAAAATAACGACGGACCCCACAGAAATACAAAGAATTATAAGAGAATACTATGAGAATCCATATGCTAACAAGCTGGAAAATATAGAAGAAATGGACAACTTCTTAGAAAAATACAAACTCCCAAGACTGACCAAGCAAGAAACAGAAAAACTAAACAGACCAATCACCAGCAATGAAATTGAAGCGGTAATCAAAAAACTACCCAAGAACAAAACCCCCGGACCTGATGGATTCACCTCTGAATTCTACCAGACATATAGAGAAGAAATAACACCCATTCTCCTTTAAGTTTTCCAAAAAATAGAAGAGGAGGGAATACTTCCAAACTCATTCTATGAAGCCAGCATCACTCTAATACCCAAACCGGGCAAAGACCTCACCAAAAAAGAAAACTACAGACCAATATCCCTGATGAACGTAGATGCAAAAATACTCCACAGAATATTAGCAAACCGAATTCAAAAATACATCAAGAGGATCATACACCATAATCAAGTGGGATTCATCCCAGGGATGCAAGGATGGTACAACATTCGAAAATCCACCAGCATCATCCACCACATCAACAAAAAGAAGAACAAAAACCACATGATCATCTCCATAGATGCTGGAAAAAAATTTGACAAAATTCAGCATCCATTCATGATTAAAACTCTCAACAAAATGGGTATAGATGGCAAGTACCTCAACATCATAAAGGCCATATATGACAAACCCACAGCTAACATCATACTTAACAGCAAGAAGCTGAAAGCTTTTCATCTAAGATCGGGAACAAGACAGGGATGCTCACTTTCTCCACTGTTATTCAACATAGTACTGGAGGTCCTAGCCACGGCAATCAGACAAAACAAAGACATACAAGGCATCCAGATTGGTAAAGAAGAAGTCAGATTGTCACTATTTGCGGATGACATGATATTGTACATAAAAAACCCTAAAGACTCCACTCCAAAACTACTAGAACTAATATCTGAATTCAGCAAAGTTGCAGGATACAAAATTAACACACAGAAATCTGTTGCTTTCCTATACACTAATGATGAACTAACAGAAAGAGAAATCAGAAAAACAATTCCATTCACAATTGCATCAAAAAGAATAAAATACCTAGGAATAAACCTAACGAAGGAAGTGAAAGACCTGTACTCTGAAAACTACAAGACACTCCTAAGAGAAATTAAAGAGGACACTAACAAATGGAAATGCATCCCATGCTCTTGGCTAGGAAGATTAAATATTGTCAAAATGGCTATACTACCTAAAGCAATCTACAGATTCAACTCAATCCCTATCAAAATACCAAAACCTTTCTTCAATGAACTGGAACAAATATTTCTAAAATTTATATGGAACCACAAAAGACCCCAAATAGCCAAATCAATCCTGAGAAGGAGGAATAAAACAGGGGGAATTACGCTCCCTGACTTCAAGCTCTACTACAAAGCCACAGTAATCAAGACAATTTGGTATTGGCACAAAAACAGACCCACAGACCAGTGGAACAGAATAGAAAATCCAAACATTAACCCAAACATATACAGTCAATTAATATTTGATAAAGGAGCCTTGGATATACAATGGGGAGATGACAGCCTCTTCAGCAGCTGGTGTTGGAAAAACTGGACAGCTACATATAAGAGAATGAAACTGGACTACTGTCTAGCCCCATACACAAAGGTAAACTCAAGGTGGATCAAAGACCTGAATGTAAGTCATGAAACCATAAAACTCTTAGAATAAAAAATAGGCAAAAATCTCTTGGACATAAACATGAGCGACTTCTTCATGAACATATCTCCCCACGCAAGGGAAACAAAAGCAAAAATGATCAAGTGGGACCATATCAAGCTGAAAAGCTTCTGTACAGCAAAGGACACCATCAGTAGAACAAAAAGACATCCTACAGTATGGAAGAATATATTCATAAATGACGTATCTGATGAGGGGTTGACATCTAAAATATATAAAGAACTCATGCACCTTAACAAACAAAAAGCAAATAATCCAATTAAGAAATGGGCAGAGGACATGAATAGACACTTCTCTAAAGAAGAAATTCAGATGGCCAACAAGCACATGAAAAGATGCTCACATCACTAATCATCAGAGAAATGCAAATTAAAACCACAATGAGATATCACCTCACACCATTGAGGATGGCCAACATCCAAAACACAAACAACAACAAATGTTGGCGAGGATGTGGAGAAAAGGGAACCCTCCTACACTGCTGGTGGGACTGCAAATTAGTTCAACCATTGTGAAAGCAGTATGGAGGTTCCTCAAAAAACTCAAAATAGAAATACCATTTGACCCAGGAATTCCACTCCTAGGAATTTACCCTAAGAATGCAGCAGCCCAGTTTGAAAAAGACAGATGCACCCCTATGTTTATCGCAGCACTATTTACAATAGCCAAGAAATGGAAGCAACCTAAGTGTCCATCAGTAGATGAATGGATAAAGAAGATGTGGTACTTATACACAATGGAATATTATTCAGCCATAAGAAGAAAACAAATCCTCCCATTTGCAACAACATGGATGGAGCTAGAGGGTATTATGCTCAGTGAAATAAGCCAAGCTGAAAAAGACAAGTATCAAATGGTTTCACTCATATGTGGAGTATAAGAACAAAGAAAAAAAAACTGAAAGAACAAAACAGCAGCAGACTCACAGAACCCAAGAACAGACTAAGAGTTACCAAAGGGAAAGCGACTGGGGAAGATGGGTGGGAAGGGAGGGATAAGAGGGAAAAAAGGGCATTACGATTAGCAGACGTAATGTTGGGAGGGCACGGCGAGGGCTGTACAACTCAGAGGAGACAGGTAGTGATTCTATGGCATGTCACTACACTGATGGACAGTGAGTGTAATGGGCTTGGTGGGTGGGACCTGATGAAGGGGGTAGTTTAATAAGCATAATATTGCACATGTAATTGTAGATTAATGATACCAAAATAAATTATATATATAAAAAAAGAATTTACTGCAGTGAACTGATGTTAAGAAAATGGGAACTCGCATAGAAAAGGGCAGAGAAAGGGAAACCCCTGAGACAGTACTGTTCACATTTTAGAATGTCTATAAGAACCTGGAAAGCTTATTGATGATGTGGGCTCTGTTTCCCGAAGGTCCTGAGTCAGCCATCTGGGGGTGGCGTCTGGGTTCCTCCCAAGGTTCCTTATCTAGTAAATATCGCTAGAATTCAAACCCAGATCTATCTGACCTCAGAGCCTGGGATTTGAGTCAATACACTTCCCTACCATCCGGAGAGAGGGGCAGGGCCAGGGTACTACTAAGGAAACAATGCCTGGAAAGATGATGAAATTAAGCAAGACACAGTTCACGTCAGAACCAAGCTTGAGTCCAGGATTCCTGACTCCTAAGCCCAATGCTGCACCACCACTGAGGGGACCAGAATGGAAGGCTAAAGACTTACTGGCAGTTTTACAGCCTTATCAGTGGCTGACCTGGCCCTGTCCCTGCCACCACTTTTCCTAATGTCAGACAGTTGTCCTTCCACCATCAGGCAAGCAGCCCTATTTTCTGACCCCATTTGCCCTTAGGGAAAAACAGGCATGAGTCTCCACACAAGAGACTACAGTTCTCCTTGTATCCACGGCCCCTATCAGAGGGGGCAGCAAAAGAAAATGCATGTCGAACGTCTGGAAATATGCCCTGCTGGCAGAGCCTTCTAGTTTATTCTGGTTTCCATCTGCAGAAAGGAAAGCTTGAAACTCAGCAGGGAACATCCCCATGCCATGCTGGGCACCCTTGAAGACACTTTTAGTAGGCTGTGATGGAAACTGAAGCACATTCCTCATGGAATTCCCAAGACACGGAATCAGAGGCTGTTATTTACCTCTTCTGCTCCAGACCCTGACCGCTCAGCCACTGACAGTCACTTACACAGTTTATATCAGGAACTGATAATCTTTCAGAAATGTCATTCCCAGTTTTTATTTATTTATTCCCCCATGGAAATAAAAGGGCAGGTGCCTATCCCCTGCTAAAGGGCAGATAAGCCTGAAATAATATCTAAGGCTGCAAAATACTCCTCCCCCTCTTCCAGATCCTCTGCAGCTAGTGAAAAGAGAAGATAGTCTAGGAAATGTGCCTCTTAACCCCCTGGGCCTTGAAAGTGAAACTATATCGATGGCCTGAAGGAGGGGAGGAGAGCTGGGCAGGGTTCCCAGCACCCAGGACGAAGAACACAGCTGTCTCTCTGAGATCTTGGTCCTTCTGTCAAGCCTCGGATGTGGGTATTGCTAGAGGACTGCTAATTAAAAGAATGCATCCTATGTCCCAACATTTGTAATTAGACCAGCTGAGACTTTTATTTTTAATCTTAAAAGTTTTTCTCCAAGCCCCTTCCTTGAAAGGACAAGCTTTCCCAGATTCATATCACCCAAGTCTCAAACACCATATACTGAACTGCTATTGGTAAATGCCAAGGTTATCTGTTGACCCTTCTTAGATGTCCCTCTACTCCCCTTTCAGAATCAGGTTCTTTTATTTTTAATCAAGATATAATTACCGTATTTTTTTCAGGTGTACATGATTCTGTATTTGTATACATTGCAAAATGATCCACACAGTATGTCTAGTTAACATCCATCACTGCACGTAGTCACAAGTTTCTTTCTTGTGATGAGAACTTTTAAGATCTATTCTCTTAGCAACTTTCAAACATACAGTGCAGTATTGTTAACTATAGTCCCATGCTGTACATTACATCCCTCGGACTTACCTTCCTTACTACTGGCAATTTGTACCTTTTGACAGCCTTCACCCAGTTCCTCCACCCCCCACCCCTGCCTCTGGAAACCACCAATCTTTTCTCTTTCTGTTTTTTTTTTAAGATTTTATGATCTCAAATAAGTGAGATCATTCAGTATTTGTCTTTATCTGTCTGACTTATTTTACTTAGAATGATGCCTTTAAATTCTACACAAGTTGTTGCAAATGGCAAGATTTCCTTTTTAATGGATATAGATGCATATATATACACATACACATATATGTATATATACATACACACATGTATGTATAAATATGCCACAATTTCTTTATCCACTCATCTGTCCATGGACACGTATGTTGCTCCATGCCTTAGCTGTTGTGACTAATGCTGCAGCCAAGTTATTCAAGTAGTAAATTCTTGCTGCCCTATCTTCTCACAAGCCCCACACCTCTTTCCTCATAATCTGGCTCTGCTCCCAGTACAACAAACTATTTCCCCGAAGGAACAACCTTTTCCAATCTTTCACAGCCCTCCCCTCTGATTTCTGCAGCATTTGGCCAGTGTGACTCTATTTCTTGAGTTTCTCAAGTTCCCACACTCAACCCTCTCCTGGTTCAAACCCTACCCCTCTAGGGCCGCTGTCTCCTCTGCAGGTTCCTCCCGCCTCTCCTGCCTGCCTGGGAGAGTGTGCCGTTTCAGTCCCGGCTCCTTTGCTTCGTTTGTCTCTGCATCTCTGAAGCCACAGCTCTGTTTTGGGGAGACCACCCCTCCTCCAGAATTTCCCTCCTTGTCCAGAAGTTATATCTGGCCCAGGGGAACTGATGGTGCCCTGGACTGGTAGGAAAGACTGTGGCTCACGGGACAGTCAGCAGACAAGTTATCAGGCTCCTGGTGGCACCTCTGTCATTTCCACAGGAATATGCCCAGCAACTCTTAAATCAGTGGCCCTCTGGGTCCTGCTAGATTTACTGCCCTTCTTACCCAGAACTGTGCTATTCTGCAGCCCATAGGTATGTCTCTTGCCTCCCTGACTCTCCTCCCACCATTTATTTTATGGAGTGCAAAGAATAATGAAATCAAGGCCAGGAACTCTGAGCTTAGCTCTAGATCTACCACCACCTAGTCTCAGTTTCTCATCAGTGGGATATGAGGTAGGTCTGTGTCATGTCAAAGAGCCCTTTAACTCACGGCCAGGAACCTCATCACCTTATGCACTTTATAAATGGGAAGATATCAGAGCAGACCTCCAGGAGCCCTTGGCAAAAAAGGATGGAATTTGAGGCTTATGGCCTTCAAGAGAGGAGGCTGTAAGGTTGGAAGAGCAAGTCTATTTTGGGTGCATAAACACTCTAAGCATTTAGGAACTGACAGCCTAAGGTTAACCAAAGAACTGTGGGATCCCAAGAAAACTTACCTGCAGTTTGCTAGCAGTGGTGCGCTGGGTAGAAGCAGTGGGAACAGCTGAGCAAACATAATTACAATGACTTCTGAGGTTTATAAAATAATCATTTGGGAGAAGGGAACAGCCCCATTCCAGGGTCTCTGTGTGTAGAATCTGTGCCTAATTCGATCCTGCATTATATTAAAGAACATGTGTAATTTCAAACCTTATGCCAGTTTTTTGTATTTTTTTTTCAAGATAAAGTCATAAGGCAAATTATTCCTTGCTTAGCTGAGCCAAAAACAAATTCTTATATCTGTCTTTGCCAATGGGTTTCAGCCCCGGGCAAGCTCGCTATGGATTCAGTGTGACCAAAGAAATGACAGCAGAACGTTTCTTCTGGGTGAAAGGGTTTATTACCTGGCTTGCTCTCCAGTGGTAGGTCAGAGGCACTAACGTCTCTGCCTCTGCCCAGAGCACTAGGCCGAGCTCTCTATATAGCACAGTAATAGCTTATTGCCTAAAGGTGTGGAAGCGGTAGCCTAGCAACAGGCCAGTTACATCATCAAGTGGTTTAAGTTCAGTGAGGATCCTGGCCATGGGAACCCCAACTTCCCCGCAATGCAAAGTCAGGAACAAACCTCATTTGGAATGGTAGGAGAGAGCGACAATGTTTCACATGAATTAGGAATTGATTCTCAGATAACTGGGTAGAAAGACTGAGGGAGTAGTTCAAATGACACCAAGAAGAGAGTAGGGAGGACCAAAGAGAAATTTTCTGGAGCAGAGTTGGTAGATCATTAAATGCACTTGGCAGTAGCAATGTCTGATGTTCAATTGTTTCCTTCCTTGAGCTGCTACTAGCCTGCATTGCCTCATTATTTCTGTAAATGTCTATAACAGGCACCAATCTGTTGTCAAAGGGACTTTGGAGAAATGAAGAAAGAAGAGTGATTCCCACTGGGGAACAGCGTGGGCCTGCAAGAAAGGACAGCAGCTGCAGAAAGGATGGTTATGAACAAGAAATGGTGGGGACTTGGGAACCAAAAGGGAGTGAAGTTGCAGAATCAGAAGAGAGAGGAAAAATCGGTGGGAAGAAGTTTCAAAGGAAGGCAGTGATTGGAATCCGTGGTATAATCCTTGACCGGTAGGAAAGATCCTCTCTCTTTCTATAGTCCCTGTCTTAGCAACTGGCGCTGTAAGTCCGAATCCATCCCAATTTCCAGGCTTCCAAATAGGGCACCCAATCTGGGCACAACATTTTCCAGACTTTTCCGTTATTACCTGCCCCCTAGCCCTTAGTTTAAAATATGCCTGTCTTATGTCCTAGTCTCTCAAGGACTTTCTGTGCTATGCTTTGCAGGATGTCAATCAGCAAAAAAATAAACTATCCAAGCTACTGCCTAGGGTATGTCCAGTATGGTAGCTACAGGCTGCATGTGGCTTTTGAGCACTTGTAATGTGGCTAGTCTGAACTGAGGCGTGCTTTAAGTGTAAAATGTTCACCAAATAGTGAAGACTTCATATGGAAAAAGTATAAAATATCTCATCAGCACTATACTGATTATGTTGAAATGTTTTAGATATATTGGTTTAAATAAAGTATATTATTGAAATTAATTTTACCCATTTCTTTTTACTCTTTAAAATGTAGCCACTAGAAAATTTAAGTTATGTATGTTGCTCTCATTATATTTCTACTGGAAAGCAATGGTCTATCTAGATTGTGGATTATCTAGAAATGCATTATGGAATGGATGTACCAGTTAGAGTGTCTACCAGACCACAAAGAGCTGAGAAGATTCTTGATCCTATAATCCCACCGCCTCCCACTCTGGTCACTTCCTCCACCCGCTTCCTGAGAGAGCCCATGACAGGTGATACTTCTGAATTTTGCATAACCAAAAAAATCTTTATTTTACCTTCACATTTTATTAACAGATAGTCAAATATACTTTTTCACTCAGAATTTGGAAGCATCGCTCCGCTAATGGCTTGTCTGCCAATACTGGTATTTTGAAGACCGATGTTATTCTAAATTCCCAACCCTTGTACAATTTGTTTGGTTTTTTTCATAGCTGTTTTCCCCATTTCTAGAAGGTTTTAGGCTCTTCTTTTCATCCGTGGTGTTCTTAGCTGTCACAGATTGTGGTTTGGTATAGGTCTTTCACATGTGTTTGTGAATGTTGGACATTTTGTGCCAGTTCAGTCTGGAAACTCATGCCCTTCCCATCACATGATCTGTATTGGATAATTTCCTCCCCGTCACTTTTCTCTGTTTTTTTTTTTCTCTGAATGTTGAAACTCCTTGACTGAACTTTTATTTCTGTGTTTTTTGGTTCTTGTTGTCCATTTTATTTTATAATCTGGAAAAATGTCTAGCATTCTTTTCCAAACAATCTATTAAGAGTTTCATATTCAATATATTCCCATTTTCTAATTGTTTCTTCTGAAAGCATCTAGTTCTCTCAAAGATACAATATCTTCTTTTATCTTTCTGAAGATGTGAATTATAGATTGTTGTTAATTTTGAAGTTTTCTTTTGCCTTCTGCATTACTGTGTTTCTCTGAGTTGTTTTTTTGTTGTTGTTTGTTTGTTTTGATAAGTTTTTGATGGAGTCTTTCCTCAAATGCCTGTGTTTTGACTGGCTTTTTACATTTAAGAACATGGCCTGAAAGGCTAACTGAAAAGTCTGTGTGTGAGGATGGGGCTTATCAGCTGACGAGCTTTGCTGTGAGGTGATGGCCGACAAACAGGCTCTTTGTATCTGGGGACCCACACATGTCAGTGCTTAAACATCATTTCTTCAGAGAAGGAACCGTCACTTTCTCTTCCAGGGGAAAGAGTGTATGTGTGACGCACAGGAGGCAGGATAAGGGAGGAAGGCTGCTGCTGGTGGTGGTGGAGTGTGCACTGGGGGTGAGGGGGCAGGGCACTTCTCTTTAATAGGTGGACTTTGACTTAATTCCCCCTCTAAAAAAAAGTTTTGCTCTGCACTCTTTTACTCTTCTGTATCTGGAATTCCCAAGTCTATAGCCTTTCTTTCTCAGCTTCTACAAAAAGCAAACATCCAGTCTCCTTGAGAAGGCAGGTAGAGTAAGATGTGGAAGGTAAGGAATATGTGTCCCATAGCAGAGTGAGTGGAGACCAGGGGATTGGCTCACCCTAAACACACTTAGATCTCCCTTCACGTTATCAGCCCTCATCTCACCACCTTCTGCAACACTGTCGGGGTCTCCAAGTTCTGAATCTCTTCAGGCATCCGTGGGGCTACTTGCTCGTTCCTCTCTGACGTCCTCTGAAGGCACTGAGGTAGTAAACCCCTCTGCATTGCTGCAGCAGCTGCCTCTCCCAGCTCACTGCCATCTCCCAGCTGCTGTTTTCTGTTCTCAAAGGCTCTTTAGTGACATACTGGAAGTTGTTCTTCAGCTTTGCCACTGATCAAATTCTACTGTTGGAGTTTGGCTTTAGACCTTGTCTTTGAAAAGTCAAGAGGCCAAATACCTATTTCAGCACAATTCTGTTATCTCTGAACCCGTGTATGATCAATGATCAGGTGACTAAGTTATCATCAGATCAAATGAGGTTAACAGTGTTTTAGAACATGAACAACATAAGCTATAAAGACTTATTGTTAAAATCTAAGTATTCGCTTTAAAATATGCATCTGTAACTTGAGGTAGGAAATTTCCTGATGTACTTTATATAGTGAAATTCTCTCAGTTATCTAAAGTATATATGTATTTTCATTACTGCAAAATGATGCAATAATGATTGTGAAAAGCATTTACTTTATGTATAAGCAATTAAGAATTTTCAAAAAGTTCAATAAACAGGGAAATAGATTAACAGTTAACATGGATATTAAAAGAAGATGCATTAGTTGGAGAAGTTTATAATCTAAAATATATTCTTTAGAAACAACAAATATTTATGAGAATTTAAATAATAATGCAAGGCAGAATATTGGAAATTTACTTATAATTCTAATTTTTATAGAATTTGATGCACAGACATTTGTAAAATTAGAAAAAATAAATTATATTTCACTTTTGGTTATTTAATTTCATTTAAGCCATGAGTCTTTCAAGAATATATTCAATTTGTGAATTGCTCACATCTTGTGAAAATGAGTTAGGAAAAAGAATAGCAACTTTGTCACTTAAAATTTTTATAAGAAAAAACTAAATTTGGAACTACAGCATGCAGAGTATATCGTCTTTCACCCAATCATAATAAAGAGTAAAAAGCAAGTAAAGGAGAAATATTTCTAGTAACCAAACATGTTGTTTCTAGTAATCAAATTTCAAAACACAATTTTCAAGGCTCCTTAAGAAGATAACACTTCATAATTTTGAGTCTATTAGAGACCAAAAATGTAAGTGGAAACAGGTCAAAATGATTGCTATGGACTGACAACATTTTCAATAGTTGAACACAGAAGATTTTTTGTGACTTGCCTAAGCCATGAATTCTAGGTATAAAGTTCTTTCTAGAAAACTTAGACACATCAGTTTGGTGAATTTTGGTCCTGCTGTGCCAGACATGTTATGTACAAAGGTAGTAACAAGACTTGCATTTGTTCAAACAGCTCCTTTAACAATGACCAGCTTCTATATCCATCTTAAATCAACAAAATGAATGAGTACGTGGCAAGGCAGTTCCTGATTCCCTTGTATTCAGGTAGATCCAGTGAAGATTGGAGGAGCCTGCTCTCTTTCTTGTCACTGCCAAGACCTGTGTTATCTTACTCAGTGCTATAATTACTTTCTGAAGGCTATGAGCAGAATCTCATATGCCTGTGGTTCCTGAATCACCCATTGTCTCCATCGTGGTTGTCACATGGTCAGTGCCACTTTCATCCACTAGTTTTCCATTATATAAGTATTTCTTCAGTGGGATTCACTGTGATTTTAATTGTGTGAGACCCAGAACTGTCTTGGCAGCAGTACGTAGAAGCAGAGTTAACAATCAGTGCCCATCTGAGACACACAGGACATGTCTGAGTGTCTGGTTCAAAATGTAGAATAAGTACTTTGTAAAATAAGAAAGCAGAATATAATTCAGAAAGGTTTTTGTTTTTTGTTTTCCAGTATAGCAAGACTAAAATTCAATAGTTGCTTACAGAGAAAGTACTTAGCATCCTGGAGTATGCTGAGGAGGACACCAAACTGGTATGCCTTGAGAGGACAAGTATCTCTTACCTGATACCTGTTGCAAAGAACCTTGTATACTTCTTTCCAGGATAGATGCTGAAATTAGAGGGCATGCAATTAAAGTTGAGAAACAGGTGGCAATTCAAATATATATACATAGCTTTCAGAGCCAATTGTGTTGATCTATCACTATATTTATAGATGAGGATATAAGGACACATTATTTTCAGGTGATAAACCATTAAATGGCTGCCTGCCCCCAGGAAGGAAGGAAAAAAAGGAAGGAAGGAAGGAAAAAAGGAAGGAAGGAAGGAGGAAGGAAGGAAGGCAGGAAGGAAGGAAGGGAGGAAGGAAGGAGTGGGGAGGGAGGGAGGGAGGAAGAAGGAAGAAAGAAAAATAAATGAGGGCAATGACATTAAGTCTGTTTTTGAAATATTTAAGCATCTTTTTCAGGCAGTGGTTTGCTTCAGTGAGATTGCATCATCACCATCAATTAAGTTTTAATGTTCAGGAATCAAAAAGGAGATAACTCTTTAAGCAGTTACTATTAGAGAGTGAGAAAGACTTGATAACGTAGTGATAACGTTATAATCAGCAATATACTCTCATTCAACTAATAAATGGCAGAGTCAGGACTCACATAAAATATTTGGCTCTGGAGTCTATACTTTAAACCTTTAGGCTATTCTGCTTCCAGACCAGCTTTCCTATCATAGCCTTCTTTTTTCCCCCCACAAAATGTATACAATTATTGATATATTTATTTTGTTGCATACATTTTACTGATGGTAAAAGTAACACAATGTAAAATGTAATCATGTGAAAGAATGTAAACAATGTAAAATGTAATCATGTGAAAAATATAAACAAATATTTAGTCTGTATTCCAGGACACAGTGGTAGGTCCTGTAAACAAGCATTTTCTCCTGGCTCCTTACATAAATATAATACATATATATATAGTCCACTAGGATAAATGTCCTCCTTGAAACGGGTAGGGACTATTTGTTCACTGTTGAATCTCATACGCAGAACAGTGCCTTTACATATTTGACACTCAGTAAACACATCTTACATTAATTAACAGTCTTGAGTTGAGATAATGTAGCATTTATGGATTTACATTTCCTTTTATTCACCTAGTCATGTAATAAACTATTCCCCATGTGACTATTTTTCTGAAACATTGCATGTCTGCTAATACTTCATCATATGGAATCATTTATTCAGCTATTTTCCTCTCATGGCAAAGTTAAAAATTTAAAATCTCATTGTTAATAGAAGTTCAAGGAACAGCCTTTTACGTAAGTTTGTCTGCATATCCATGTCTGATTTCCTCATATTCCAAAATGTAGAATTACTAGATCAATGAGCATGAGTATTTTTGAAGTAGTATGATTTAGTAGCTTGTAATCATAATACTACAGTTACAACTAACATTTATTGGTACAAATCTGCATCAGACATTTTACTAAGAGTTTCACTCACATTACCTCTTTAAACTACCACAGTGACATTACAATGTTAATTCTAACATTATTCCCTTCTTAAGATAAGAAAACAGAAGCTGAGAGTAACTTTCCTTATTTGTAAGTGGTAGAGGCAGAATTGAAAACAAGGCAAGATGACCCCAAGGCCCAACTCCATCCTCAAAAGTGAAAGTTGAGGAATAAATTTGCTTGGTCTGTATCTCATGTCCATCATTTCCTAGCTATGGGATCTATGCAATCTCTTTGGCTTTGGTTTTCAGTAAAATGGAGTTAACAATAGTTACCTTCTCTAGTGAGAATTCAATGAAATCATGTAAATAGCACTCTTAGTAGTACTGATACATAAAACTCAACATAAGTTAGTTACCCAATTGCTATCTTGGTATTTATGATGCTCTGAATATACCTTGCATATCTTCTATAAAACCCTCACAAATTACATTTCCACCAGCACTGTGGTGAACAGATTATGTAGTTGCAGATCACACTGGGTTCCAAGAGTGCCAAGAAAAATAATACACCCAAGAGATGGCCTACATGCAGCAGAAACTACTTCTTGTTGCTTTTTGCACAAAGGGGTTACTTGGATTTCCCCCACCGAACCTCCTTTCTAATTTTTGCCATGGGATTCATTTTGGAAAGAGGAATGTAAATGAGTAAACTAGAGAATTGATAGGATAATTCTGATAGGAAACCTTGGCTAAGCAGGGCAAAACTGAGATTGTTTGAAATTTAGATAATTTCATCACGATTCTATGATTAAAAAAAAAATTTAATTTATTTAAGCTAAAAATAAATCAGTTCACCCATTAACTATGATTTTTGTGTGTATGTGTGTGTGTATACAAGACGCTAGAGGAAGAGAGGAGAAATAACTGGGTGTTCTCGAGACTGCTTGATGTTTGAATCACTAAGAGACATAATTAATTCACGTTATTATTTATTTCATTCCATTTTTATCAAATTCTTCTGCAACACCAGTTTTAAGTATTGCTTAACATGTCTTCGCATGGATAAATCATAATTTATTTAATAAATCTCCTATAGTTGGGTATCTAGACCATTCTGTTTTTTTCCCCTTTTAAGCAATGTTGAGCTGAATCTTATTACAGCCTATTTTTCTATCAGCTGATGATTTTCTTGAATTAAGGATGTGCATTTTAACAATGGACACTTAGAACTTATAAAATGTAGCACTACCCATCCTCCTGCCTTTGGGGCAGGCCTGAAACAAAACTGCCACCCCATCTTGCTTTGACATTTCTCCCCTGGCACCAGTCAAGCCCTTAAACTTCCTGTGTTGAGGTTTCACACTGAGCCCTTTCAGTCTCCCACAGCGTTCCTCTGCACCCTCACTGCTAGATGATGCACATGTCATTTGCTCGTTCAACAAACTTCTCCTATTGGGTCTCTAATATGCTGCAAGGCACTGAACAAAACAGACAAATATCTCTGCCCGTGAAGCTTACCTTCCAGTGAAATACAAACAGGTCATGACTTTGACACATTCCTAGGTATCCAGGTTGTGATGGTGTGGTGGTGGTGGTGGTGGGGTGTGTGTGTGTGTGTGTGTGTGTGAGGTTAAGGCTGACTCTGCCCATGAGCAATTCAGAATGACCTGCTTGAATTTCAGAACCATCATTACCAACAAAATATATTTTGTTCCATCTATGGGCCCACTTAGAACTCATCTTTAACGGACATGTGGGCAGAGCAGAGAGGAAGTTATATTTAATCAAGAAGCAATGCCTACTGATCCCAGTGTCAGACCGAACAGGAGGGAGGCAGCAACAATGCAGAATGGTACCTGACATTTTCAGGTAGGTGCCCACATCTTCTGCGTGCACTCGTGCCCTGACTCCATGGTTGCAAACCAGCTCTGACTGTGGGTGATGCAGTATCAGGGCAGTGGACAGTCATCAGATCCTACCCCTCTCTGCTGTAGCTTTTCAGACTTAGAATGAAGACCACTGCATGAGCTGGCCCCAGCAGATCCTCATCCCCGTGTAGTCGGGCCTTGCCTGCCTCTCTGACCGCCCTTCTCCTCCCCAGCTGTTCTGGCCTCCAGCACAAGCTTGTCCCCACCCTCAGGCTTTTCTCTGATCATTCCCTCTTCTAGGAATCTTCTCCCACTGATATTTTTCTCATTGGTTCCTTTTTATCATAGAAATTCAATGTGAATGTCACCTCCTCAAAAAAGGCTTCCCTTGGCCCTCCAAACACAGGGGGCCCTCCCACGGTTTCTTCAGCATTTTCTAGTTCAGTATGTAGCAATTTGAGACCCTTCCCCATCTGACAGTTTCCTATTTAACAGGCTTCCTCCATCTTTCTTTTCTCTCCTTCTCTCCCTCCCTTTCCCTTCTTTCCTTCCTTCTCTCTCTCTTCTTGTCTGCCATCTCCACTAGAGTCTTAGCTCCAGGCAAGCAGGAGTTCGTTGATCTGATTCACACATATGTCACCAGTGTCTGAACAATGCTTCACATACAACAGACATGTAATTACGCATTTGCTTAAAGGATACATTATTCTAGACCTTTAAAAGCCAGGACTGACATCACCCCCTGCCAGAGTAAACCATTACACGCCCATGTGGAGCAATTTTGGCAGAGTTTTCACAGTTCCAGAGAAACCACGTATAATGTAAAACTTGAGGTTCCTGACAAAAACATCTCTTGGCATTATGGTCTGGGGATCACTCACTTAAGAAATATGAAAATAGGAAGTAGCCCAAACAAGATAACAGGTAAACTTCAAAATAACATATCTAGATGACCAAGAACAAAGTCAGTATTATGTGGCCCAAAGCATCAGATGTACTCCTTGTTAATGTGAAAATTAGAAAAGTTCAATGTCTTTGATACACAGTGCAGGAAGAATCACCCAAAAACATGCTCCCCTTCCTAAGGGCCAACCTGCCCATTATTGCACTTAACCCTTGTAACAGCACTATAAGAAGGGCCTATTATCAGCCCAGTTTTTCAGGTGAAGAAAATGAGCTTAGAGAAATCAAACCATGCTCGAAGATGCAGAGAGGCAGGTCTGTCGTCAGAGCAATGAGGAATTTTTACTGGGCTCAGAAATGAACAGCAATAATAATGTCTGTGGGATGAGAGGCCCTGGAGACTCCAGAAAAAAATTCTAAGCCACTCCGAGGCTAGAAGATAATGACGCTGTTCCTGTCTCTGCAGCCCCAGCTGTGACTGTGGACAAGTCACTCAAGATTGTAAATGAGAAAGAACAGAGCCAATAGAAAAGAGTCTTTTTGGCGCAAGATATTTTTCAGCAAAACGGTCAGAATAGAAAAGCTCTGGGGGCATTCCTGGTTGATCTTAAAATCAAACTGATAGTAGCTGAGAGACAAGGAGAAAGAGTCTGAGATATTTACCTAATGATGTCAGAAACAATGACTGTCTGGCAGAAAAATGGCTCACATAGGGAATTTGTAAGACTCACATGTGATCCATTTTCCATGTACCAGAGGTTTGGATTTACTGTGACCCTAAGGAAGCGGAAGCTGCAGGGTCCCCACTTATACATGCAACTTTCAAGGCTCTGTACCTAATTCTGTATGTTTTCTATATTTTATCTTACAGTCAGCCCTCACAAAATCTGTTCAGTTTGTGCCTTCCCCACATGGGAAGAAGAGCTAAAAATTAAATAGCCCTGAGAAAGCTAGCAGAAAATTAGTTTTGCTGAGGGATTGTGCCCAGATCTGCTCACCTGTGGTCACTCGTATTTAGGGTTAGGCCAGGTTGGTGGATTTGTTGCTGTGTTTATTAATCAAGCATAACACAAATTAAAGTAAATTTCTGTTAGCTGTTTAATGTCTTTTAGTGGGTAACCTATGAAGTTATCATTTCCATAGGATGAAAATGTTACTGTGTTTTCATTTTAGATATGAAAGCAATGAACTTGAGCATGCTGTCAGTCTCTATTGATACCTCAGGACTTTCTGGTTTGAATTGGTGTATTGGAATCTACATAAAATAAATTCCATTCCTTCTTTATTTTGTGACTTGGCAAAAAATAATATAGAAGGCCTAGAAGAAACACTTTTGTATTAAAGTTATCCTGAGCCTATTTTGCATACACATTGTTAAACATTAACTAATGTTTACACATAGGTATTAAAGCAATAAGTAGTGGAAAAAAAATTAAAAATAAAATAAATAAGCAATAGGTAGGTAGCATTCACACTCAACTGGTTCCAAATTGATGTGTACAACATTGAGTGGAACACATAAAAAGTCCCTTGCCAGACAGATTAATGGAACCAACACGGGAAATGGTAAATCCAGAGGGCCATCATACCTGTCAAAAACATGAGCATGAATAACTTCAAAGTTCACATTTTCTGAAAGCCTCTGCTGAAGTCAGAGTCATCAGAGCTTTATTCTCTGAATAGTGGGACAGGCAACTTTGTTCTCCTTCTGGCCAGTCTGAATTTAGGGGGTTCTCAGGATCTGAGATTCACCAGTTGTTTTTGTGGGGGCTTAAGGAAAAAGTAGAAAACATACCCTGTGCTTCCAGTGCCTTTTTCCACTTCCTGTTAAAACCTGAATGGAGTGTGTGTGTGGTGGGGAGGATGGGTCTCATTGAAGCATGATTTTAACCCCAGATCTCAGTAAGAGCTGCCTTATCTCCAGCTAATCTACATCACCCTACTCTCCACCCTTCACTTTTCATCTGCCCAAAAATCCTTCCCCCAACCCATGCATACCTCACAGTGTCTGTTGTTTACCTCTTCTGACCAAACGGGGATTCTCATACGGGAGGAGGAAGGAGAGAAGAGCTACACAAGAAATGCTACCGCCATAACCATGATCAGCAGCCAGCCACAGATGCTCCCATGGTCTGCCTACCGCTGTGGGAAGAAAGGCACCTCCAGAGGTAGAGTCCGAGACTATTACCTCTCACGATTATAGAGGCAAAAACCCTTTAAAAATATTAGCAAAGAGAATTTAGCAATATATAAAAATAATTTATATCATGATCAAATGGAGTTTCAGGGATGAAAGCTTGTTCAAAATATGAAAACCGATCAATAAAATTCACATGTTAAGATAAAAAGGGGGGAAATCATATGATGACATCAAATGATGAAGAAAAATCATCTGACAAATTCAAAAACCATTTTCCCATTCATAATATTAAGAAAAACTATCATTAAAATAGGAGTAGAGTAGAACTTCCTCAACTTGATAAAGAGCATTTACCAAAAAACCTACATCTGACATCATACTTAATAGTGAAGAACTGAGTATTTTTCTCTCAAGATTAGGAACTAGGCAAGGTTGCTCACTCTCACCCTCTTACTCAACACAATGCTGGAATTTTTATTTAGTGCATTAAGATAAGAAGTGAGGTGAATATAGAACAAAGAAGAAGAAATAAAACTGGCCCTATATGCAGATGACATATGCAGAAAATTCCAAGGAGCCTATTAAAAAAAACAACAACCTTCCTAGAACTAATAAGTGAGTTCAGCAAGATTGTAAGATACAAGATAAACATACAAAAATCTATTTCTATATACTAGAAATGAGCACATAAATACCAACATGTATAATTATTCAAGAAAAGAAGAAAGAAATACTTGGATCCAAATCTAACAAAATATATACAAGACATGTATGCTGAAAACTACACAGTTGTAAAACTACACAGCTGATGAAAGAAATTAAGAAAGATCTAAACAAATGAAGAGCCACACCATGTTCATGGATTGGAAGATTCACTATTATAAAAATGTCAATTCTCCAAAATTGATATTGAGGTTTAATACAATTCCTATCAAACGCTCAACAATATTTTTTGTAGATATAGGCAAGATCATTTAAAAAATAATATGGAAAGGAAAGTCACTAGAATAGCTAATGCAATTTTGAAAAAGAAAAGCGAGAGGAATGATTCTACTCAATTCCAAAACACACTACATAGCTATAGTAACCAAACTTGTGTGGTAGTAGTGCAGGGATAGACACAGATCAACAGAACAGAGTAAAACTATCTTTACCCAGAAACAGACCCACATAAATATGCCCAAATGATTTTTGACAAAGATGAAAAAGCACTTCAGTGGAGAAAAGATAGCCTTTCCAACAAATGGTGCCTGAAGCAATTGCACATCCACAGGCAAAATAAAACCCATGGCCTAAACCTCACACTTATACAAAAATTTACTCAAAATGGGTCATGGACTTACATGTTAAGATGAAACTATAAAACTTTTAGGAAAAAAAATAGGAAAAAATCTTCAGGATGTAGGGCTAGGCAAAGATTTCTTAAACTTGACACAAAAGGATAAAAGGATAAATTGAATTACATCAAAATAAAAAACTTTGACTCCATGAAATCTCTGGTAAAAGGATAAAAAGACCAGCCACATAGTGGGGAAAAAAATATTTGCCAGCAACTTCTCTGACAAAGGACTATTACCTAGAATATATAAAGAATTCTCAAAACTCAACAGTAAGAAAGCAAATAATCCATAGGCAAAAGACATTTCACCAAAGAAGATATACAGACTGGCAAGAGAGTATATGAAAAGATATTAAACATCATTAGCCATGAGGGAAATGCAAATTAAAACCACAAAGAGATATTACTAAAGACCTATCAAAATTGCTAAAGTAAAAAAATAGAGAGAACACCAAATGCTGAGAGAATGTGGACAAAACTGAATCCTTTGTGCATTGCTGGTAGGAATGTAAAATGATAACAACTACTTTGGATGACAGTTTGCCAGTTTCTTTAAAAACTAAACATGCAATGATCCTACAACCCACCAACTGCACTCCTGGGCATTCACCCCAGAGAAATAAAGACTTTGTTCACAGAAAAACCTGTACATAAATGCTATGGAAGCTTCACTTACAATTGCAAAAAAATTAAAAACAACCCAGATGTCTTTAAACAGGTGAGTGATTAAACAAACTGGTACTTCCATACCATGGAATAGTATTCGTCGTTAAAAAGGAATGGATGATTGATACATGCACCAGCCTGAAGGAACACACAGAGAATTATGCTAAGTGAAAAAAATCAGTCTCAAAAGGCTTTTTTCATACATATATAAGTGCATCATTCTGTTTCTATTACATTCTTGAAATGGCAAAATTAAGAAGTAGAGGACAGACTATTGGCTGTCAGGGTTTGAGGAAGAGGAGCGTGTAGGAGGAAAGTGGGTGTATCTACAAAAGGACAACATGAGCAACCCTTGTGGTGATACTGTTCCATGTCTTGACTCTATCAGTGTCGATATTCTGGTTGTGATATTGTACTGTAATTTTGTAAGATGTTACCATTGGGGGAAACTGGGTAAAAGAGACACAGGTTCACTCTGCATTATTTCTTACAACTGCATGTGAATCTCTAGTTATCTCAAAATATAAAGTTAAATTTAAAAAATAAAAATAATCATTTTAACCCCAGATCTCTGTAAGAACTGCCTTATCTCCACTGCATCCTGTCGTATACCATGCCTCCCCTCACCCTACCTTCCTCCAACCCACACACAAACCACACAGTGTCTGTGGTTTATTTTTCTTGACCAAAACTAGTGGGTGAGGGGAATAGAGAGACAGAGAGGGGTGGGAGAAATAGAGACATAAGAAATGCTACCACCAGGACCATACCCACCAGTCAGCCATAGGTGCTCCTCATGGCCTAACTCACCTCCCACTCTGGGAGGAACGTTGAGATTATGTATAAATTAACCTAAGGCCAACAGGCTCCTGGGTCTGCAGGGCCCTGAGGCAAGACATCTGGGATGATAAGACCTGAAGCAGAAGCTGGGCAGCTGGGCTGACTCCAAGAGGTGTTGATCTTTGTGAGGAACAAAACATCCCTTGAATGAACCAGAACTAAGGCATAATTCTCTCACATGACAGGGGAAACACAAATATGTCCTGCTTTGGTGGGAACTGACACTGCCTCCTCGAAAATAAACACAAGTAATGTTTAAAGAATACTGATTTGAAGGGTCCTGGACGAGTTTGCTAAGGCCACCATAGCACAGGAAGTGCCACAAGCCAGATGGCTTAACCAACAGAAATGTACTGTTTCCCAGTTTTGGAGGCTTCAAGTTTGAAATCAAGGCACTGGCAGGGCTGGTTCCTTCTGAGGGGGGATCGGTTCCAGGCCTCATCTGACTTCTAAGCCTCAGATGTTCCTCGGCTTGTCCGTGGCCATCTTCTTCCTGTCTCTCTTCACCAGACATGTTCCCTGTGTTCATAACTGTCTCTGTGTCCAAATTTCCCCTTTCCATGAGGACACCAGTTATTCACTACTGAGGCCCCACCCTATGCCAGGATGACCTCATCTTAACTAATTATATCTGCCATGACCCTATTTCCAAATAAGGTCACATTTTGAAATATTTGGAGTTAGCTCTTCAACACATAATTTCAGGAGGACACAATTCAACCCTCAGAGGCCCCATGGTTCTGTCCAGCACAGAGGAGTCCATGTGGGTGTGGCTTTGGGATGAGGAGAAAGATCAGACTTTGGAGTGTCAGGGAAAGGAGATGGGACAGGTTCAAAAGGGTCTGATGGATGGAGATTCAGAGGGACTGAAAGAATGAAGAGACTGGCAAGAGGGATGCTAGTGAAGGAATTCTTAGGGGACTTGTATGGCCCTACCCTCTCCACATCATGTCCCCATACACGGTTAGTGTTGGCCAGGAAGGGAGTGAGGATGTGCTAAACCAAGGAAGAATGGAAGTGGAAGGAGTGGAAGGAAGAAGAAAAGAGAGGTGGGCAATTCCCATTTTCAACAAGGGCACAGCAGTGAAACAGGATACCATTCCTTGTAAGGGACAGCAGGAAGTTCCCGGAATTTTTCTTTTAATGTCATGATATTTTGGATTACTTAATTTTTTTGAAAAGTCTAAGAGGTTTTGAAATACTAATAAAATAATAAAAAGCAAATTGCATTTTTACATTCTCTCACCATGGAAAATTGACTATTTAGAAAACCAAAAAAATCCATTCTAGCTAAACCTTTTTTTAGGGGTCTGGTTAAACAATGCATACTGTGTAATTAACAGGTATGATTGATTTACCCAAAAAGGGGGTAATATTTAATACTAGTTCTACTTTACTTTTTATCAAACTAGCACTTTTTTTTTCTGAAAACCTGAAATAACTGTCATACATTATCTCTTCTAGGCTGATCACATATAAAGATAGACAATATTAATATCAGTTTTATCGGTTCCCAGAAAGATCAAGCTGTTTGCCTAACTCAGCCCCTAGCAGAGCCATAATTCAAATCTGTTGGGTGTTCTGTGTTACTTAAATGGAGCTTTTATTTCTTTGTTATGTTTGTATAAAGGGATGGAAGACTCTGAGAGCCAAATTAAAATTCTAAACGATTTAGGTCTTAGTTTCCATTAACAAATCAAGACATCAGTATAAATCTATCTGTATGGAAACAGGAATATCATTACATAATGGACGGGATTAAAGATGTGCAGTTAGGAAAAAACTGAGATGCTACCAGCAATTACATATGAGATGGCTTGTGCTCAACTGTTTTTCCTCATTCTCTGGCCTGTTTTTTTTACTACTAGGCTCTTTTGCTGCTGGGATGGTTCATTTCAGTCTAACTGACTCATCTCCAGGGAGCTTCTGTGATGGATACTTAAGATGCTCACCATCTAGTTCTGAATTTACGTCTTCTATCCAGGCAGAGCCCAGCTGTACAAAACATGTTCCTTTTATGAACTTGTATTTGATATTGTGTTGTCCTTTTATTAAGCTTTGTATTGTTGCACATCTCACTTATTTATAAGAAATACTTGTCATTTTAAAAATAAAACTGTCTTCCTTAAAGGAGAATTAAAATGATTAATTCTGGACATTTTCTGTGATTTTTATTGGACCTTAGTCCCCAAATTCCTTGGTAAATAAATTAAGCCTTTGAGAATAAAAGTCACTTACACATTGCAAAAGGATTGTTTACAAGTAAGTATCTCTGAAGCACACTGACTCTGCTCAGGAGCCCATGTCTGGGAAAGGGGTTTTCCTGTGCAAATTCATTTCATGGTGCTCGCAGTGTATGAGTTTGGTTAGTCCCACGAATTCTCTTTCAGAAGGTAAATCAATTCAAATCTGGATTTTGTAGCCACGTTAAAAAATCCCCCAAAATTCTCCTTATTAGAATGTTTCTAACCTGAACATGAGGTTCATCTTTCTTCAGGCAACCTCTGTATTAAAAATGAAAATAATTTTTTACCGGACAACTTGTGGTTTCAAAGTTGTTAAAATTAGTTCAGTATCCTGTTTCAATTCTTGTGTCAAATGAGAAAAACTTTTAGTGTCACTAGTGATTACTAGACTGATTAATAGTAGATTGAATGTTGAGTCTATAAGCAGTAAACCTTGGTTTTAATACTATACTTTTCACTCATTTGGAAGAAAAAAATCATATTTTTAAATTTAAAAGTCTAATGTAAAATATGAGATATATATATAATATAGATCATCAAAGATAAGATTTGTACACATGAATATTTTCATTAAATATGCTTGGTGTTTTGGTTGAAACCATCTGGAGTTATAATTTCTTAGAATATTAAGAAACCTTTGCTTCTCACAATATGCATGCTTAGACACCAAACACGTATAAAAAGCAAGGGTTCATTTTTTACTTGAAAACTCTACAGCTGTTAAAGAGTTCCAACCTAGATCTTGTTAACAAGAAAAACGGGCAAGGAATCCACAGCAGCTCACAAATATATTTACCTGGACAATCTCACTCTTAATATGAGTTTTTCCAAAAAATATTAAGTAATCAGTGAATGAATGAGTTACAATCATGAGCTGAGCACTGTACTGTGTTTAATTTTTCTAATTTTCTGCTTCTTGCTTTAGGAATGGCTTATTCAGTACCACCAGCTTATTGATACTTTATGAGTTCTCATGCCACTTACTCTGTGATTTTTTTCTGGTCTCTGATTTTGTTCCAAACACCCAAATGTGCATTTTAGTGAGGACTTTAGCATTGATTCCATCAGCAGCATCAAAGACCAATAAGCTGGCTAAGCCATGGTTTTTTTTTCATTTAAAAATGGGAAATGAAGTCATGATGTTTTTCCCGTCACTGTCCACTGAAAAACCTAGAAGCAAGGGTCAAGCAACTGAAATGAGAACAGCCAGCACTGCCAATACAATTTCTCACAAAAAAGGAACCAGGGTTCCTTAGATAAATGGCAGATTCCAGTTCTGAAGCAGGAAATGGACAAGATTAATTGGGATGTCTTGTTACATCAGAAAGAAAGGAAACAATCAAGTATGTTAGAGGCAAATAATGCAAGATGTGGAACATATCATGTTAGAGCCCATGAATCCATAATGATATATTAAAAAAAAAATCATTGGTCACTTTTGGAGATCATTAGAATACCAATTCATTTATATGAAAAATGGTAAATAAAAGGATAGAAGCAAACATTTGTTCTGCCTTTCCTATATGAATGGAATGTCAGCTAATACAGGCAGAAAGAATGAGATAATTAAATTATCATCCATTTATAACTCCTGATGAATAATGGATTTTCACTGCTAAAGTTATTAGGTGAGAAGATGACAGGGAACATTATAAAGGGTAAATTAGTCTAACAACATCTAAACCCACAGATCGATCTTAACATCACAAAGAGAAAGACAGCCAGGTGTCATTGATCCCTTATGTGATGCAACAGGAAGTACATAGCACACCTGACCCTAAGTCACAAATCCAGAATGTGGGCAATCTTGCAGGACAAGTGACCTGCACAGGGGAGCCAGTATAGATTGTAAGAAATTTTAAGAAGTTTATCGACAAAATTCAATGTGTGGACCTTGCTTGGATCCTGATTCAAACAAACCAACTTGAAAAGAACATTCTTGAGACAACTGAGAAATTTGAACACTGAGTGGATATTGGACAATATTAAGTATAATAGACATTAAGGAAATTAAGAACATGTCTTAATATGCTCATTTTTATGGTAAAGAGCATTGTGGTTTTATTAAACAAAAGGGAGTCGTCTTACTAGAGATACATACTGCTGTGTTAATGGAAGAAATAATACAACATCTGAGATTTGTTTAAAATTATGTAGCAGGTGCAGAGAATGTGAAGTCTGTTGTTGCATAGCATGGGGGTTTTTATCCTGCTTGCCCTCTTTTTTTATTATGTTTAAAATTTTCCATAATAAAAAATTCTGTAGTTGAACAAAATACGAATCCACTCACTCCTTCTGACATATACTTAGGAGTGCCCCAGGTGTAAGGTTCTAAACCAGGCACTGGGCATACCGACAAGATACAGATGAGAAGGGAACATGCCAAGAGTCTTCAACTCACATTTATTTTTGGTGGTGAGAGATGAATATCACTAAATAATGTGATAAAAGCAGAGATAAAAGTGAAGGGATAGAGGGAAATAGACCGAGCAAGTAATTATGATTGATGGAAATGGAAAATGTTCCATGAGAGAACATTTGAACTGGGCCATGAGAAAGCAGTAGTCTCTTTATCTGTCTTTCTTTTACTTATTAACATACAATAAAATTTATTATTTTTGATGTTCAGCTCTCTGTGAATAAGTTTGAGAAGTTTAAAATTATGCAACCACCATGACAATCAAGATACAGAACAGTTTTATCACCTTTTCCATAGTGTGATGCGAACACTGTTTTGCATTCCAAATATCTCTGTGTGAGAGTCACTCTGCATCCTTGCCCGCCCTTGGTATGGCCGTTTTGTTTGGTTTTGTTTATTTTAGCCATTCTGATAGGCAAGTAGTGGTATCTCTTGGTGGTTTGAATTTGCATTTTCCTGAGGATTACTGATGTCAAGGCAGGCAGATTGCGGATATCATTGTCACTTTTCAAAAGTCTACGCTGGCTGTTCCAACTCCACTCCATTCCCTGTCTACTCACCTATGCCTTTGAGAACATAGAAGTGGTCAAGTATGAAGGCTTTAACTTTCTTCCCTTCTACTTCCAAACATAAAAAGATAGTTTTTGCTCCCCATATTTCTTTTCAGAGAGGGCAATGTCTCTCACTCCCAAGGCCAGTCTGTCCTCTCTCCTGCCTGGGGCCTTCCAGGCTCCCACCTCTGGGAATCTCAATTTCGACAACTTCTCTGTCAGTCTCTCTGTTACTGGCTTCTTCTCTGTGTCCCACTCGCTCTGGGCTAGGCTTTTTTTGTCTATTCTCAGATTTTGTGTACACCAGAACCACCTATATACTTTGTTCAGCACCCTAGGACTTCCTCATTTAGCAGGTCTGGAGTGGGGCTGACAACATGCCTCTCTAACAAGTTTGCAGGTGAAGCTGATGCTGCTGGTCAGGGATTGCACTGGGAGAGACCCTGTGTCATCGTAAGTGATGAGGTGACTGTTTCAGGATGCCAAGCAACAAGTCAAAGGGTTACCCTACTGTCCTTTTAATCTCTACCTAACACAATCCTAACTTCAGCTCTCTGCTAGCAAGATGAGAGTATTTTGACTGCCTGGAGAGAAAGGACAGACACAGCTGACTTTGCCTGCAACACAAACTCCAAGAGGATGTCAAGCAGGGAGGCCTTCTGACACTTTCTTTTGCCTCCCATGGCCACATCGAATCATAACTCCATCAATTCATTTGAGCCCAACTCGATGGGCACGCTTTTTCTAAACCACCTTAAGTCAGGGAAAAGCAACACAGCTCACAGGCATTTTCCAAACATTTTCTCTTCTTATAATATGTATAATTTGTCCTCTGAGAGAGGTGCATGCAGATGTGTGTGTGCCTTACTTAAAAAAAAAGTCAATGGTCACAATTTGCTCATCTTATTTATTTTGCAAAAGAAAGGAGAAAATAATTCATTTTACTGTAAATATCAAGGGAGTTTCCACCCTATAAATGGATATTTAGGCAAGAGTCTGCCAAAACAAACATGCTCAAAATTTAAAAGGCTTTTTTTCCCAGTATCAAGGGAAAAAAGATATAACTATTTTATACCTAGATTGCTGTCTTTACTGATGGCAATATTTTGTAAACACCATAGATCCTCTTCTAGGGAAAAAATATTGTCCCAGGGCTTCCATAATTGGTTTAAATAAAGTGGGGTCGTTTCCTGGGAAGAATGGGCTTTTTCTTGGACATCAGTGATAAATTAACCACACTGGCTACATCACCATAGAGCTACCATCTCCAAAGGCACTGGGGAGTTTCTGAGGTTTGGGATTATGGCAGATTTTATGAATTGCATTTCCTGCTTGGAAACTATAAGTGAATTATCTTTCTTATCACTGACATGAATGTATATATATATTTTAAATCCACATTTAAAATGTTTGTTTTAGCCATTCTGATAGGCAAGTAGCGGTATCTCTTTGTAGTTTTAATTTGCATTTCCCTGAGGATTGTTGATGTCAAGCCAGAAGGATTGTGGATATTATTGTCACTTTTCAATTGATAATCACCTTTCTAATAGTCATCACCCAGAGAAAGGCATAAATGATATTGATTTAGGGACTAGCAAAGCTCAGACCAATGCCCTGAGATTGATCCCGCTGGGACAGGGGACTAGAGTGTCCCATGAAAGCCGCTCCACATCGTGACCTTGGCGGCTGTTGCAAGGAAGACCCCACAAACAAATCTGGCTGAAAGCCACCCGGCTGGGGTAAGAGTATCAGTACACGAGACCAGTATTTACAGGTCAAGATGTTGTGGGCTAGGGTGGAAGAAAACAGGATTAAGTAAGGCATTTGGTATTAATCAAGGCTAAACCACTAGAGTGTTTTTGAATCAGAAGAGAATAGAGAGTTCCCAGATCTTCCACTGAACCAGGAACTTCCCCTCCCAGATTCCTAAAAGGTGGTTATCAGACCTGAAGACCACCAAACCAATAGAGCACAAGTAAAAGATGATGAATTCTCATTTCCTTTAAGCTTTTTAAAATTGTGTCTTATAGACACAGTGTGTCTTGCCTGAGGGTTTCACCCCCAGGCAAGTTCACTGTGGATTCAGTGAGACTAGAAATGACAATAGAACAGTTCTTAGGGTAAAAGGGTTTATACCTGGCTTTATTCCCCAATGGTAGGTAGGTCGGTAGGTCGAGCACTAGACTCACATCTGAGTCCAGCAGTCTGCAGGCCTGTAACCCTCCTCATCTCTGCCTCTGCCCAGAGCACTGGGAAGAGCTCTTTATAGAGTGACTCAGTCAGTAATAGCTCATTGCCTATGGGTGTGGAAGCAGTAGCCTAGCAGCAGGCCAGTTACATCACCAAGTAGTTTAGATTCAGGTGAGGATCCTGGCCATAGGAACTTCCGTTTTCCCCACACAGTGATGACAAACATCTGGTATTCTCAGTGTGGCTCAAGAAAATCAGTCTGTTGCTGACTGGTGCCTCACTGAAGTGTCTGTCTCTTAACTTTTGCTGGGCCTTCAATACTGCATCCTTCTTAGAGCCTCTTAGCTTTCTCTCCTATTCTCCACAAAACCTATTTTAAACCTCATTACTTTTTAAAAATTCCCACTCCATCCCCTGTTATTTTTAGCAGATTGTGGGGAAATTGAAGTTTCTATGGCCAGGATCCTCACCCGACCCTCAACTACCAGATAGTATAATTGGCCTACTGCTCTGGGCGGAGGCAGAGAGGAGGTGGATTACAGACCTACAGACTGCTGGATGCAGACGTGATTCCAGTGCTTGACCTACAGCCATGAGAATAAAGCTGGGTATAACCCTTTCACCCCAAGAACATTCCGTTGTCATTTCTCGGTCTCACTGAGTCCATAATGAACTCTCCTGGGGCTGAAACCTTTGGCATGATAAGATGAACTAGTTTCCACTGTATTCCATCAAATGGGATGTACCCCAAATCTGTGAGCCCCAACAACCAAGTTTTCACATCTGTAGCTGTTTTCACCCTTGCATCAGCATGGAAGAGGTGTTACCTTGTATATAGGCAGGTTTCCACCTCTGTTATGTTCTCATTCACTCCTCCTCAGGAGCCTTCCATCAGACATCAGCACCTTGCTTCTGTGCCTTTCTGCTGCTGTTTCCCATCAGCATTAAACATGTGGTTGGACTTTCTCATCTTTAAAAAAAAATTCCTCTATTTCTCTGTCACTTTCTTGTTTGCATCACAACCAAGCCTCCAGGAAGCTTTATCTATGCCCATCTTCCCTTCCTCAATTCCCATTGACTCTTCAATCCATTGCAATCTGGATCCAACTATCCCCTCTCCACCCCTACACACTACCACCAAGGCTACTCTGGCAAAGCAGTTTCCTGAGACCCTTCTTGTTAATTCCAGCAGACATTTTTAGCTCTTTTCTCATTCGACCTTTCTGCAGCATTGTCATTATTGAATAATCCCTCCTATTTAAAACTCACTCCTCCCTGGTTTTGCCTGATTCAACTCCTTCTTGATTTCTCCCAATCTTCATTATGTTTAATAAATATTTGGATCCTGATTTAAACCAACTGTGAAAAAAATTATGACATTCATAAGACAATGGGGAATTTATACTTACTTTTTTTTAAATGATGCAAGCAGCTCAAAACCAAAATCATGACTTTTACTATGGAAATACAAGATTTCTGGCTGTAGAACAAAGATGGAGGTAAGGGGCCTGAGATAATACCTAGTCCAACTTCCTTCCATCAGACCCACTTTACAGATTAGGAAATGGAGGCACCAGGAAATTAACTGAATTGCCCAAGTACATATAAAAATAGCATCTATCTCCTATTGTTTATGAACACTTCCTCTTTATGTGATTATATTAAGGAATTACCATGAATTTATTAAGGCATGATTTTGGTATTGTGGCTACATTAAAAAACCTTATTTATTGGAAATAATACTGAAATATTTGTGGACGAAATGATTGCTAGTGCATGCTTCAAAATAAAACAGGAGCAGGGAAAATGAATATGCATGGGTATAGGTGAGACAACAATGCCCATGAAGTGCTAATTACTGAAGCTGGGTGGTATGTGTCTAAGAGTTCATTTTATTTGTGTATTCAGTTGTATATGTTTGAAATTCTCCATAATAAAAATTTTTACAAATCAAAAACACTATACTGGATGTCTGTTTTTGACTCTGACAAACTAACCAATACCTATGGTAAACAACTATAAACCATACGTTGGAGTTCTAACCTATTGGAGGGAGACACCTAATTGGCCCCTGATACTCATTGTCCTCTGACACCCAAGAAAGACTACACCTTAGGACAAGGACATTCTAGCTCTAAAATGAAGACTAGATCTTCCTCACCCAAGTTTAAAAACAAGATTCAAAAGTATCATGTCAATCCACAAGTACCTTGATTGCTTCCAGAACAAAATTCAATACCATCTAAAAGAGACAACAAAATCTAGACACTCAACAATGTACTACACACAGTGTAGCATAAAATTTAAAATTACCAGGTGGATAAAGAAGCAAGTAAACATGGCCCATAACGAGGAGAAAAATCAGATAATACAAATGGACACAGAAATAACAGAGATGATTAAATTAGCAGATGAAGATTTAAAAACCACTTTTATAAATATATTCAAGGAATTAAAAGAAACTATGAGGATGATGAGAAAAGAATTGGAGGAGTATTAATAAGGAAACGGAAACTTAAAAGATAGTGAAATGGAAATTATAGAGCTAAAAAATGCAATATTTGAAATTAAAAATTCCCTGGTTAAACCAATAGTAATGACAACTGCTAACTCAAGAAGAAAAGATGAATGAACCTGAAATAATGGCAGTAGGAACTGTCCAAACTGCCAAACAAAGGGGAAAAATTGTGAAAAAGAATGAACAAGGCAGGAACTCTCACTGATTGCTTGTAGGAATGCAAATGGTACAGCCACTTTGGAAAACAGTTTGAAAGTTTCTTATAAAATTAAGCATACTTTACTATATTACCCAGCAATTGTGCTCTTTTGTATTTACCCAAGTGAGGTGAAAATGTATGTCCACACAAAAACAAGCACATGGATGTTTGTACCAGCTTTATTCATAATTACCCAAACTTGGAAGCAACTAAGGCGTCCTTCAGTAGGTGAATGTATAAACACTGTGGTACATCCAATGGAATATTATTTAGTGATTAAAAAGAAATAAGCTATCAAGCCATGAAAAGACACGAGGAATCTTAAGTGCATATTGTTAAGCGAAAGAGACCAATTTGAAAAGGCTACATACTATCTGATTCCAACTACATGATACTCTGGAAAAGGTGAAATTATGAGGACAGTAAAATGATCAGTGGTTTTCCAGGGCTCAGGTAGAAGGGGAGGTGAACAGGCAGAGCACAGAGGATTTTTAGGGCAGTGAAATTACCCTCTATGAAGCTAAATGGAGGATACATGTCATCATGTATTTGTCAAAACCCATAGAAGGTACAACACAAAAAGTGAACCTTAATGTAGACTATGAACTTCAGTTAATAAAATGTATCAATAGTGACTCACTAATTGTAACAAATGTACCACACTAATTCAAGATGTTAATAATATTTGAAACTGTATGCATGAAAGAGTGCAGTATGTGGGAACTCTCTGTACTTTACGTTCAATTTTTCTGTAAACCTAAAACTGCTCTAAAAAGTTATTGTTATTTTTTTAAAAGGAACAAGGCTCAGTGACCTTTGGGACATTGAGAGGTGTGGCATATGGGCAGTTGGGATTCTAGGAAGAGTGGGGAAAAATTTTAGAGAAATAATGCTTGAAATTTTTTCATACTTGATGGAAAATATCAACACAGGTCTTATTTTTCAGTAAACACCCAGAAGGATAATCATAAAGAAAACCACTCTAAGAGTACATTGTAATTAATTGCTGAAAACCAATGATAAGAAAAAATCTTTCAACAGCCAGAGGGAAAGACACATTACATACAGGGAAAATATGGTACGTATGTATGATGGCTGAGGTCGTCAAAACCACTGCAAGTCAAGAGACAATGGAATGACGTTTTAAATTTTCTGGAGGGGGTGGAGAGTGGGACCTATCAATCTCTGTTAACCTATAACTGTATATCCAGCAAATACAGTCTTCAAAAATGAAGATGAAATAAAGACATTTTCTTATCAGCAAACCTGCACTGCAAGAAATGTTACAGGAAGTTCAGGATGAAGGAAAATTATACCAGAGGGAAGCTTGGATTTACACAAAGGAATAACAAGTAAAATGGTAATATATAATATAGAAAGTCTATTTTTGATTCTGCAAGCATATTTCTGAAAAATACGAATGTAGATGTTTTAGGTAGTCATGTTTAGATGTTTAGGCTACTGTAGTTTTCCAATATTGTGCTTCAAAAAAAATTATAGCATTCATTAGAGTGTATGAAAAAAACTGGTCATGAAATAGTAATACAGAGCATTTAACTAATGCACTATTATCTCATGCTTCTCTTTTCCTGATTCTTTTGGCTAATTTATTAGAATATTATATGAAAATGAAGAGAATATATACTAAATTCATTAGCATTTAAATAATACTTAGACAGTCATTTCTTTCTCTTTATAATTTCACCTTTTGATTTACCTATTATATCATTCTTCCCTCCCTAGCCAATCTGCCCATTTCACTCTTCCTCATACGCACTTTCAAACCAATTATTAAAAAGAGGATGTGAGAATAGTATTAAAGAGAATCTAGAAGGGAGACATACATATTTCTTCCTAAGTTCTTCCTGCAGTTTGGGTTATGGACAAATTTTTTTTATTTTTGTCATAACATTATACATGTAATTTCATGTCCTACTTTTTACTTGATGCTAAATAATACCATTTTTATATATCTGTATAATATTCCATGAAATAGCTTTTATTCTTTTATTCATTCTTGTATTCTCTGTAATTTAGGGCTTTATTTCAGTTTGGACTTTCTGGTTGAAGAGTAGATGGTTTTAATGGATAAGCCTGTGTTCACATGTTTTTGGTTTTATTTATTCTTGTGTGAATTGTCTGTTTCAGATCTAAGGCTGGTTCTAGTAACATCTTATTTGCAACTGAATAATAATTCACATCACAGACATTTATGTTTTCAACTTTCCCCTTTTCTCCATTTTCTCCCTCTTGCATCCCACCACTAAAATGTGTGACCTCATTCATCCTGCACAGTCCAATACAAATTTTCCCTCTTTAACTTAATATGCACTTCTCGTATCCTCTGGAGTACAGCATATATAGTGATGGTTGATAAATATGTAGGTGTGTTAACTTAAAATTGAAAAAGAAGTGTGTTGACTTAAAATGAAATTTAATCTGGAACTACTTATTTATCTGGAACTCAATGCAAATTAGTTTAACAACATTGTTTGATAGGAAGTTGTGAAAGTTTAGGGAAATCAATGATTTTGACAATTTAATTAACTTATTTTCTTTTGTATGTATCTAAAAGAGTATTATGTGTGTAAAAGAAAACGTAAGTTTAATTCTAAATGACTTAAACGTTTAAATGATAAGAAAGCATTGTGATATAATTTAATAGGTGTCATATTTTCATAGTGGCAAAAAATAAAATGGTGTCAGACTCCCAGCCTGAGCCAGGAGCTCTGTCCTCTCACTTTATCTCTAAATAAAAGCCTCTCACTTGCTCTCCTTAAAAAACAGATGTTTAAAAGTAATGCCTTAAAGTAATATACATAAAAATTCTGGATTCTCAGATTCAAGATGGCGGTGTGAGAGGTGAGACAGAGAACTCCTCCCAAAACCACAGTGTGAAAATATAGTTAATACAACTAACCTTAAAACAGCAACAACAAAGAAGGCTGCACCAGACTGCATACAGACCTCATGAACAAAGCAGACCTCACAAAACTGGGTAACGTACAAAAGCCTTTCTCTGGCAGGACCCAAGCACTTCCCCCACCCCAGCTCACCAGCCCAGAGGAAGAGAAAAAGAGCAGGGGAGGGGGTGGAAGCCTGGGACTGTTAAACACCAAGCCCTGGAGATCTGCTTTGAAAGCAGAAATCTACACTGTGTGGTGCCCTGGAGGATGAGGAGATGGGACAGGCAGAGTGCTTGAGAGACAGATTCCGGCTGTTTGTGGAGGACAGGATCCACACCCAGGCACTCTGGGACAAGGGAAAGGCAGGTGGTCTGAGAGGCTTCCTAGCAGCAAGAGGACTGCTGAAGGCACCAGGTTTGCACAGAGCTTGCTGCATGGGAGAAGGGAAAGGGCGACAAGGTTGTCTGGGTGTGCTCTGCCCAGCAGACTGGGAACTTTGGGGAGCTTCAGGTGCTCCATCCCCCTAGCTAGCCACTCAGCTCTGAGGCCCCCCACTGTGATACACAGCCTGCTGAGACTTCCTCCTGGCCTGACAGCACCAGCTCGCAAACCAGCAGTCACTGCTCTGGTGTCAGGCCAGCCAGAGAGAGGCCTCACCTACAACAGCTAGAGACACCAAGCACAGAGGTTTACCTGTGTGCTCGGCCCACTGGCTGTGATACTGGAAACAGGCAGGGCAGATGGGAGTCAGGAAACAGATCCTTCCTCCCCCCAGGCACCAGCTCTCCTCCCCTATGACCTCCAACCCCACTCTAGGAGCTGAGCAGCTCCAGAGACTGCAGCTTCTGGGCAATAGAGGGCACCACACAGAAATATGAAATGTCAAAAGAACATGGTACAGACCAAAATCTCACAAACCCCAGAAAAAGGGCCAAATGAAACTGAACTCACCAATCTTCCTGAAAGAGAGTTCAAAATAAAAATCATAAACATGCTTATGGAGGTACAGAAAAATATTCAAGAACTCAGGAATGAATTTAAGACGGAGATTCAATCATTAAGAAATTGCATATCTGAAATGCAACATACAATGGAGGGATTTAAAAGCAGATTAGATGTAATAGAAGAGATGGTAAATGGAATAGAAATTGGAGAAGAGGAATACAAAGAAGCTGAAACACAGAGAGAAAAAAGAATCTCTAAGTATGAAAGAATATTGAGAGAACTGTGTGACCAATCCAAACTGAACAATATTCACATAAAAGGGGTACCAGAAGAAGAAGAGAGAGAACAAGGGATAGAAAGTGTCATTGAGGAGGTAACTGCTGAAAACTGCCCCACTCTGGAGAAGGAGATAGTCTCTCAAGCCATGGAGATGCACAGATCTCCCAAAACAAGGGACCCAAGGAAGACAACATCAAGACATATAATAATTAAAATGGCAAATATCAAGGATAAAGACAGACTTTTAAAAGCAGCTAGAAAGAAAAAAAAGAACACATACAAAGGAAAACCCATCAGGCTATCATCAGATTTCTCAACAGAAACCTTAAAGGCCAGATGGAGTGGCATGATATATTCAATGCAATGAAGCAGAAGGGCCTTGAACCAAGAAAACTCTACCCGGCAAAGTTATCATTTAAATTTGAAGGAGGGATTAAACAATTTTCAGATAATCAAAAGCTGAGAGAATTTACTCCCACAATCCACTTATACAGTGCATTTTGGAAGGACTCCTATAGATGGAAGTATTCCTAAGACTAAATAGATGTCACCCAAGGGATAGACAGAGTACAGGATATGATTCATAACATACAAAGAATGGAGGAGGAAGAAAAAGGAGGAAAAAAAAAGAATCTTTAGGTTTTATTTGTAATGGCATATGAAGTGAATTAAATTAGACTGTTAGATAGTAAGGGAATTACCCTTGAACCTTTGGTAACCACAAATCTAAAGCCTACAATGCCAATAAGTACATACCTATTGATAATCACCCTAACGTAAATGGTCTGAATGCACCAATCAAAAGACGAAGAGTCACTGATGGATTAAAAAACAAGACCCATCTATACGCTGTCTACAAGAGACTCACTTCAAAGCCAAAAACATATACAGACTGAAAGTAAAGGGATGGAAAAAGATATTTCATGCAACTAATAGGGAGAAAAAAGCAGGAGTTGCAGTACTTGTATCAGACAAAACAGACTTCAAAACAAAGAAAGAAACAGAAGACAAAGAAGGACATTACATAATGATAAAGGGGTCAGTCCAAAAAGAGGATATAACTATTATAAATATCTATGTACCCAACACAGGATCACCTACATATGTGAAACAAATACTAACAGAATTTAAGGGGGAAATAGAATGCAATGCATTCATTTTGGGAGACTTCAACACACCCCTCACTCCAAAGGACAGATCAACCAGACAGAAAATAAATAAAGAGACAGAGTCACTGGACAACGTATTAGAACAGATGGACCTAACGGACATCTACAGAAGACTCCATCCAAAAGCAACAGGATACACATTCTTCTCAAGTGCACACGGAACATTTTCAAGAATAGATCATATACTAGGCCACAAAAAGGAGCCTAAGTAAATTAAAAAAGATTGAAATTGTACCAACCAGCTTCTCAAATCAAAGGTATGAAACTAGAAATAAATTACTCAAAGAAAATGAAAAAGCCCATAAACATATGAAGGCTTAATAACATGCTCCTAAGTAATCAATGGATCAATGACCAGTAAAAACAGAGATCAAGCAATATATGGAGACAAACGACAACAATAATTCAACACCACAAAATCTGTAAGACGCAGTGAAGGTCGTGCTCAGAGGTAAATATACTGCAATACAGGCCTACCTCAGGAAAGAAGAGCAATCCCAAATGAACAGTCTAAACTCATAATTAATGAAACTAGAAAAGGCAGAACAAATGAGGCCCAAAGTCAGTAGAAGGAGGGACATAATAAAGATTAAAGCGGAAATAAATAAAATTGAGAAGAATAAAACAATAGAAAGAATCAATGAAAGCAGAAGGTGGTTCTTCGAGAAAATAAACAAAATAGATAAACCCCTAGCCAGAGTTATCAAGAAAAAAAGAGAGTCTACACACATAAACAGAATCAGAAAGGAGAAAGGAAAAATCACTATGGACACCACAGAAATACAAAGAATTATGAGAGAATACTATGAAAAATTATATGCTAACAAACTGGATAACCTAGAAGAAATGGACAACTTTCTAGAACAATACAACCTTCCAAGGCTGACTCAGGAAGAAACAGAAAATCTGAATAGACCCATTACCAGCAAAGAAATTGAATTGGTAATCAAAAAACTATCTAAGAACAAAACGCCTGGCCAGATGGTTTCACTACTGAATTTTATCAAACATTTAGTGAAGACCTAATACCCATCCTCCTTAAAGATTTCCAAAAAGTAGAAGAGGAGGGAATACTCCCAAACTCATTCTATGAGGCCAACATCACTCTAATACCAAAACCAGGCAAAGACACCACAAAAAAGAAAATTACAGACCAATATCCCTGATGAACATAGATGCAAAAATACTCAACAAAATATTAGCAAACCAAATTCAAAGATACTTCAAGAGAATCATATACCATGATCAAGTGGGATTCATCCCAGGGATGCAAGGATGGTACAACATTTGAAAATCCATCAACATTATCCACTATATCAACAAAAAGAAGGATAAAAACCACAAGATGATCTCCATAGATGCTGAAAAAGCATTTGACAAAATTCAACATCCATTCATGATTAAAACTCTCAACAAAATGGGTATAGAGGGCAAGTACCTCAACATAATAAAGGCCATATATGACAAACCCACAGCCAACATTATACTTAACAGTGAGAAGTTGAAACTTTTTCCTTTAAGATTGGGAAGAAAAGAAGAGGAATACAAAGAAGCTGAAGCACAGAGATCCCCACTTCTATTCAACACAGTTCTAGGGGTCCTAGCCATGGCAATCAGAGAACACAAAGAAATAAAAGGCATTCAGATTGGTAAGGAAGAAGTCGAACTGTCCCTGTTTACAGATTACATGATATTGCACATAAAAAACCCTAAAGAATCCACTCCAAAACTACTAGATCCAATATCTGAATTCAGTAAAGTTGTGGGATACAAAATTAATACACAGAAATCTGTTGCATTTCTATATACTAGCAGTGAACTAGCAGAAAGAGAAATTAGGAAAACAATTCCATTCCCAATTGCATCCAAACAAATAAAATACCTAGTAATAAACCTAACCAAGGAAATGAAAGACTTACTCTCTGAAAACTACAAGACACTCGTGAGAGAAATTAAAGAAGATACCAATAAATGGAAACACATCCCATGCTCATGGTTAGGAAGAATTAATATTTTCAAAATGGCCATCCTGCCTAAAGCAATCTACAGATTCAATGCAATCCGTATCAAAATACCAACAGCATTCTTCAATGAACTAGAGCAAATTGTACTAAAATTTATATGGAACCATAAAAGACCCCAAATAGCCAAAGCAATCCTGAGAAGGAAGAATAAAGTGGGAGGAATTAGACTCCCTGACTTCAAGCTCTACTACAAAGCCATAGTAAACAAGACAATTTGGTACTGGCACAAGAACAGACCCACAGACCAGTGGAACAGAATAGAGAGCCCAGGTATAAACCCAAGCATATATGGTCAATTAATATATGATAAAGGAGCAACAGATATACAATGGGGAAATGATAGGCTCTTCAACAGCTGGTGTTGGCAAAACTGGACAGCTACATGTAAGAGAATGAAACTGGATTACTGTGTAACCCCATACACAAAAGTAAACTCAAAATAGATCAAAGACCTGAATGTAAGTCATGAAACCATAAAACTCTTAGAAAAAAACATAGGCAAAAATCTCTTGGACATAACTATGAGCAACTTCTTCATGTACATATCTCCCTGGGCAAGGGAAGCAAAAGCAAAAATGAACAGGTGGGACTATATCAAACTAAAAAGCTTCTGTACAGCAAAGGACACCATCAAGAGAACAAAAAGATATCTTACAGTATGGTAGAAAATATTCATAAATGACATATCTGATATGCAGTTCACATCCAAATTATATAAAGAGCTCATGCACCTCAACAAACAAAAAGCAAATAAGCCAATTAAAAAATGGCCAGGGGAGCTGAACAGACACTTCTCCAAAGAAGAAGTTCAGATGGCCAACAGGCATATGAAAAGATGCTCCACATCGCTAATCATCAGAGAAATGCAGATTAAATCCACAATGAGATATCACCTCACACCAGTTAAGATGGTCAACATCCCAAAGACAAACAACAACAAATGTTGGGGAGGATGTAGAGAAAGGGGAACCCTCCTACACTGCTGGTGGGAATGTAAATTAGTTCAACCATTGTGGAAAGCAGGATGGAGGTTCCTCAAAAAACTCAAAATAGAAATACCATTTGACCCAGGAATTCCACTCCTAGCAATTTACCCTAAGAATGCAGCAGCCCAGTTTGAAAAAGACAGATGCACCCCTATGTTTATCGCAGAACTATTTACAATAGCCAAGAATTGGAAGCAACCTAAGTGTCCATCAGTAGATGAATGGATAAAGAAGAGGTGGTACATATACACAATGGAATCTTATTCAGCCATAAGAAGAAAACAAATCCTACCATTTGCAACAACATGTATGGAGCTAGAGGGTATTATGCTCAGTGAAATAAGCCAGGTGGAGAAAGACAAGTATCAAATGATTTCACTCATCTGCGGAGTATAAGAACAAAGAAAGAACTGAAGGAACAAAACACCAGCAGACTCACAGAACCCAAGAATGGACTAACAGTTACCAAAGGGAAAGCGACTGGGGAGGATGGGTGGAAAAGGAGGGATAAGGGGGAAAAAGGGGTATTACAATTAGCACACATAATGTAGTGTGTGGGGGATACGGGGAAGGCAGTATAACAGAGAGAGGACAAGTAGTGATTCTATAGCATCTTACTACGCTGATGGACAGTGACTGTAATGGGGTATGTGGTGGGGACTTGATAATTGGGGGAGTCTAGTAACCATAATATTGCTCATGTAATTGTACATTAATAATAGCAAAATAAAGATAAATAAATAAATAAATAAAATGGTGTGTTTTATCATTGATGACACCTTGAATTCAACAAATAGGTCCTCAAGGTCAGATATGGTGGGAAGGACAGGATACACCCTGCGTGCTTGAGAGAAAGGCCCAAGGAGGAGGATAGGAGCAGAGAAACCAGGGCTTTGAAGATGTCAAAAGCAAATATCAAAATTTTGTGTCAGGACAGAAATATCGGCAGAGTTAACACCACCTTGCATGATTCCCTCATGTGCGCTAGGTCTGTCTCCCCAAAGAGATGATAAATTTTGTTGTAGGAAAGGTGGTTTTCCTCCCCCAAAGAGCAGACAAAGCCCTCAGATTTCAAGTGTCCACTTCGTGCATAATGGTTGTGCATTGCTCTAGGCGTACACCCACCAGAGAGAGATTTCTGTTTTAAACTCTGACCAGAAACTCAAATCATCCTTTCCTATTTCTGGTCTTGTGAGTTAATATGCATCAGAGTGTTATTAGTGTATAAAATTGTGGCTCTTCATTTTAGACCACTCTGCTAACTGGACATCCCACTGACTGTACTCTAATGCTTGTTTATTAATATTTGAATATCACAAAAAGAAACCAACAGAACTTTGCTAGTAGCAACATAGAAACTGATGTTCACAAAGAGGCATGGAGATCCTTTAAAGTTCACCCCCAAATTATCTTATGGTATACTATATAGATTTTTTCACTGTTTTTAATTTAAAAAGATTTTTTAAAACCTCAACACTTAATAGGGAAAAATAAACCAGCAGGAGACTAATGCAAGAGAAAGTGATACTTAAAGATAGCTAAGAGAGGACATAATCCTAAAATCCAGTAACGGTGGGTTTAGTCGGTGGATTTGCTCGCTATTAACAGTGGGAACCACACCTAAACATTTTACTCTGTATAGAATGAAATTTTGGAGGAAAGGTCAGTCCCCAGATCTTTCCTGTATTGGAAATACCTTCACTTTTAATTAAAGCTTGCAGGCCTATTCTGGAAACAACTCTGTTTTCATTACTCAATGTACTTTAAAACATGCATGTAACTCAGGAAACAGATATTATTAAACTTTTTATAGTTATTTATGTTAAAAATGCCTGTACACTGCTGTGGCTTATTTTTAAGCCAATATTCTCTTCCTAACAAAATATTTCCATCAATTTATGATTATCTTTTCAATACAGGATTTGTTTTGGAAATTTGTCAATAGCCTTTCAAAAAACCTAAATAAATTTTATTGACTGGTTACCCTTTGTCTACATTTCAAATTAACCCCTTCCTTCCCAGAAGGCTAATATAATTTTACTACAGCTTCAACACTCTAAAAAAATGGAATCTGAAGTACTGGCAAGATGACACAACAAAATTCCAATTAAGAGTTCAGAAGCCCCACCTAGAGTCATTATCTTAAACTTACAACCACTACATTATTTCCCCTGCAGCTGAACATAAATTCACAAGACAAAAATTGTGACTTAGGTGGGGGAAATGTAATGGGTGGAGAAGACTTTTGCAAATAGGTACCTCACAGATTAATAACATATGTACTTTTTATGTTTGTGCATGTAAGAAAGGCACACAACATGTATGTCTTATATGTAAATGCAAAATGCATATGCATGTTTTCTTTATGTGTGTTTACAATGTGTCTGTACATACATGGTGATTCTGCTGAGTTCACCATACAGAGAAGGGCCGGAGGCAGAGAAGAGGGTGGGGAAGGAGGTGTGAGAGTATTTAGAGGAGGGGGTACATCTGTGCAAGGACATGGAGGGAAGCAATGAAGCTTGTTCCCTGTGAAGCTCAGCTCAAAATACCTCGAACTTGAGTCATCATCTTTTGTTGTTCCGGTGGGAGGATGGAAAGAGGAGAATATTTTGGAAAGATTTTTGAGAAATGAAATCAGTGCAGTGAGCTAGAGATTCGCACCTAACTTTCAGAGCCAGGTCTGACACTAGCCAGCCCTGAAACCTAGGACAAATTGCTCGACCTCTGGGGCCTCCATTTTCTCATCTGCAAAACGTGGGCAATAACTAATACCCACCTCATCCAGCTGCTGGGAATATTAAAGAGTCCTTACTAGACCCTACCGCTTATCTCCTTCTTGTGATTTCAGTCTCATCATCTCTTTGGGTTCCTTCCCCCAGCTCCTCAACATGCAGGAGCTTCTCCCATCCTTCATTAAAAAAAAAAAAGCCTCCCACGAGTCTTTACTTTTTCTAGCTTTCTGCCTTTCTTTGTTTTATTGTCCTTTACTTCATCTTGGATAACTTGATGCCAAATGCCGTTCAGCACTTTCCCAAATGATTTTTATGATGCCCAAATTCCATAAAATGTTAAAGTAATAGGATTACTGAAGAAAAAGTGCCCACTAAGGTCAAATACATTTAGGTAATGCAGAGTTAGAATTAAACAAGGCTCTTTTACTAGCGGATTTCTCAGAGCCTTTAATGTACTGATGTGCATTACAAGTCTCCAAGAGGTGAATAGTGTGCAGTTTTTTAAAAATTTAATTGATTGTATGAATCTTTTTCCTGAAGAATCATATGACACTAATATCCCCCCAAAACAAATTTTTTGGTGGGGAGGAGACAAAGCTTAAAGTCTGACGTATGGTTACCACATCCTTCTTTTCCCCATTGACTACATTTTAGGAAATTCTAGTCTGGGATTTCTGACTCTCTCCAACTGTACCCTCCCAATAGTCAACTAGGCCATAATTGGCTGAGTTAAAAGATGTTCAGTTAGTACAAGAACTCTTCAGTTAATATAGGAAAGTGACATAAAAGTCTTAAATGATCATTAAGAAGGATGGGATGAATATGGTTCCACTTCCCATTCCTCTTAAGGCAAAGAATTTAGAAGATCAAACCTTGTTGATTCATAGTTTTGAGAAGTATAGAAATAAAAAAACAAATGTACTGGAGGCCCCTCCCGTTAGCCCAGAGGGAAAGAAAGAACTGGGGCGATCTGGTAGGTAAAGGAGAGAACCCCCATTCATCTTCTACCTTTGGGGCTTCTCTTCTGCATGAAGGTGTAAAGGGAGATTTTCCCCCTTTCCTCCGTCAAACTGAACACATATGTAAATCCTTGTTTTTTCCTCGTGAGCAGAGGAGGCCATAGCCACAATGCTTAACTGCATTCATCTGACCTGGGGCTGGTTTTAACCCCAGTGCTCTGACCTAAACTGCTCAGCACCCGGAAATTCCAAGGAACCTGGTGGCCTTAAGTCCTTCAGGTGGAACAGTGTGCGACATGGGAAAGAAAACCAAGCGGACAGCTGACAGTTCTTTTTCAGAGGATGAGGAGGAGTACGTGGTGGAGAAGGTGCTAGACAGGCATGTGGTTAAGGGGCAAGTGGAATATCTACTGAAGTGGAAAGGCTTTTCTGAGGAGCACAATACTTGGGAACCTGAGAAAAATTTGGATTGCCCTGAGCTAATTTCTGAGTTTATGAAAAAGTATAAGAAGATGAAGGAGGGTGAAAATAACAAACCCAGAGACAAGTCAGAAAGTAACAAGAGGAAATCCAATTTCTCCAACAGTGCTGATGATATCAAATCCAAAAAAGAGAGAGAGCAGAGCAATGATATAGCCTGGGGCTTTGAGAGAGGACTGGAACCAGGAAAGATCATTGGGGTGACAGATTCCTGTGGTGACTTAATGTTCCTAATGAAATGGAAAGACACAGATGAAGCAGACCTGGTTCTTGCAAAGGAAGCTAATGTAAAATGTCCACAGAGTGTGATAGCATTTTATGAAGAGAGACTGACGTGGCATGCATATCCTGAGGATGCGGAAAACAAAGAGAAAGAAACAGCAAAGAGCTAAAGGAGGGGGTGGTCTCTTTCATTTCTCTTTGTACATAGTACATTCACCTCCATGCCTCCTCTCCCTTCTACTCACCCCCTTCTATCCTAAATACATCCATAAAAAATGTGCTTATCACTGTACTCCACGGGGAAAAACAAACAAACGAAAACAAATGTACCATTCTGCTAAGGGATGTTGATGATGGAGGACACTATGCATGTGCAGGGGCAGGGAGTATATGGGAAGTCTATGCCTTCCACTCAGTTTTCCTGTAAACCTAAAAGTGCTATAAAAATTAACTCTATTTTTATGAAAAAAGAAAGAAAAACTGAAAAACCACATTAACAAACGTAAGGAGAATTCTGACAGTCTGAAAAACAAGGACCACAGTGCTAGTAAATGCCGGATAAAGAAAAGCTTTTCTTTATGGATTATTTTTCAATCACTTTAAGATTGATGTAATAATCAAGAATTTATATCATTTCTGATTTCTACATCATGACAACTTCATTATTCTGGCCATAAGGTTATAAATCATTACCAGGTCATTAGGTTGAATTTTGACCCTTATGGTCTAAAATCCTAGGGGACTTGAGAGAGAAAGCTAGTAGAACTGTTCCAAGTCTTTAAAACATGCTCCTGGGATAACATAAAGGAATAATTGTTTTGTATTTTAAGACTTGTTTTATCTATTTTGATAAGATTTTATGATGAGCGATTTATACATGTACATATGTTTAACATGTTACAGCTAATTCATTTCACTAACATTTAAATAGAATAGATGAGTTCAAGGAATTCCACCCCTGTTAAATAAATAACCCTCTTAAATAAAAAATCTAAACTGGCATTCTTTGCCCTTTCTCTCAATATCCTTGTAAGCATATTCTGTTTTCTCTGTCCTGCAGTTTCTGGGCTAGCTTGAGGTGAAATGTTTAACTCTACCACTGTTAACATGTGTCTTGACTTGAGAAGTCGAGACCCACACCCACTGGGTCTGGGGATTGGTAACGTGTCTGTGTGTGCCAGGCTTGGGCAGGGGAGGCCCACAAAGCCCCTCTTTTAGTTCCTCTCCCTTTTTTCTTGCGCCCCAGGAAGATTAAATATCTGTTTCGTTCATTGTCGGGGCACTGCTTGGACCTCGTTTCCTGACGATACAGTCACAAGGTATAAAAGCCATAAAGGAATGGCTTGTTTTTTTTTTCACCGCTCCTTTCCTCCAGGCTGGAGTCCTATGCCAGGGTCTGTTCCACATGGAAGGACGCCTGCTCGTCTCCTCTCCCTACCCTTTGATCTGGCCCCAGCTGTGGTCCATCAGCTTCATGCCGGGACGAGCACGTTCATGCCATTTCTCTAGTGGTGTCATCTTGTCAGGTGCTGGCAGGCATGTGTTGGGTCAGTCTCCAGATGCCCAAAGGCATATGGGGGTGGGTGAGGTGGGGTGGTGGGTGGAGGAGGAAGTACTGGGGAAAAGAAAGAGATCAGGGCTCACAGCTTCCTTGGTCTGAGGTCATATTGCCTAATAACTTACATAAAAGGAGAGCTCCACAAAACAGCCCATCTTATCAGAATTCTCTAAGATAGGGATTGGAGTCTAAGACACAACAAAAATTAAAGTGTGGTTTCTTTTTCTTGCTATTTTTTCTTGTGTATATACTTCCTCTAGAGGCCACAGGAGAGGGTTGGCTATGGCCAAAAGGAAGACTTGGGTAGCTCTAGATCCCACTGTCACGGTGACTTCTTATGACAGACTCCTTACTGGCCATGAGATGCTCAAATAGGGTAAAACAGGAATCTAACTGCCTCCTCTAATTTCTCTGGGACCCAGAAACCCTACTGTGGAAGAATCTAATTTCTCTCCATAATTAGAGTATTGGGAATCAAATAACATATAGATGTATTTGGAGTAGTTGTTTGGGAGGGGAAGGGGCCACAGAAGCCAAATCACAGAGGGGAAAAAAAGGGTGTTCCTTAAAGAAATAAGACGGAAGGTCTAACTCAGTGGACATTGCCAGACTTGAATGTCAGACAGAGTAGGGTATCAGGGCCATGTGAATTCAGACTGGAGCCCTGCTAGCTCACCTGCCACCAGGATGCCAATGCATCCTGAGAAAGAAAAGTTGGCATGATGAGGAAGTGGGAAGACCCAAGACAGCCTGCTGTGGGACCCACCCTCTTGCTAGAAACAAATTTTAACTACAAACAACTGAAAACAACTCTGACTGGTTTAAATGGAAAAATAATTTATTAATGGATGTTCAGTTTCTCTAATAGCCAGAGAAACAGGATTTGGAGGAAACCTCACCAGCATCCAATGCCCCCAGTCACACTGCAGAGCTCACCACCAGTGCAGCTGCCCTCCTGCATCACCAAGACTACTGACATTGGACAATGGGCCTGGGCACCACCTTCAATCTGTATTATCACCCTCTCTGAAAATGGAATACAGCCTCCCCCAACCTAGCAGAATGGATGCTTCCATTTCTTTAGTATTCAAGCTCTGGCATCTGATTGATGGATCCCATGTCACATGCCTGCTTCAGCTTCCACAGGGGAAAATAGACATTCCAACAGGGACTCTCATACCCAAATATTAGAAAAATGTTCCGTGGTACTGATAGCCAACAAAGACTGACCTGAATCCCCTCCTCAACAGACACTAGAAAGGGGAAAGAGTATTCTGATTGGCTGTGCGTAAAATTGTAGTATTTCCAAAATATTTCACTTGGCTTTAGTGCATTTGCATATCAATAGGCATTCCTCAGGAGTGGAAAGCAGTTCATCTCCCTTTCAGTGGCTAATAACCTGGGCAACAGAGGGCTTATCTGAACCTGAGAGGTGAGGGAGAGGGCTGGTTTTGCTTCTGCCAGGGCAGGAAAGAGAGATGGCCCTGGACTGCAGTTTGTAAGCAATAAACAAATTTTAAACTTTATTTCTCCCTTTGACTGATTTCTGTTTTAGAGGTATTTTGTCCCAGGATTTCAATTCCTCACAGTTACACTGGCCAATGAGCCTCAGTTAATTGGAGGTTGAGACAAGATGTAAAGCCAAGCTGTCTGATTCTCAAGAATATGCATTCTTACATATTAGAAAATTCTGCCAAGATAAGCAATCTTAGCTAAAACCACAAACTGGTAGAACCTGGGCACATTTAACTGACACATAATTTAATTTTGGATGCATCTTAGTCCTTTACCACAGAATGCAAAAAAACATCAGAATAAAAGTTTCTTTCTTTTGCTTTAGAAAGTACTGTTTCATTGCTAAAGAAGAAATGGATATTAAGATGTTCACGGAAGCATTGCTTGTAATGGTAAAAATTTGGAAAATATGTAACACATATGAAGAGAATGAATAAATAAAATGTGGTGTGCTATATGATGTAATACTATGCTAGTTAAAAGGAACAAACTCAAGCAACATATTCAAATACAGTTGGAGCTAAAAAATATATTCAGTGACAAAAGCAAGTTGCCTAACAATATGCATGGCATGACATTTTTTTCCCCTATTTTAAAAACACACAAAATGCATAGTAAAAAAATTTTTTTAAGCATGGACTAGAAGAATCTACACCAAATGCATGATAGTAGCTATGCTTGGTCAGGGATAAGATGAATAGGACTGAGGAAAGGGACCCTTTTATTTGTAATACTTAATTTTTTTATTAAAAATATTTGAACGTGTATGATAAAATGTTATGTCCATTCTCAGTGGTGGAGCTTATGTAACTTGGTGTTTTCTCTAAATAAAAGAAGACAGAGGAAAGAAAGAATAGGAGAGAAAGGAGAAGGCTGGAAAGAGATGGATGTCAACTCCCAGAGAGCAAGACAAGGGATTTGATTATTTAAGAAGAAATTCCTCCCAGATGTCTTGTCTATAACTCTCTTTAAGTCCTCACACCCAGCTGAGCGACATAGTTCCCACCTAAGTGTGAACTCCAGCCCAAACTCGTTGTAAACAGCCTTGGATGACTTAATTTCCTTCTGCTTTTGAGCCTTCAACCCTGTTCATTTTTGACGTTGGTCCATATTGCTTTGCCCTTGGAGCCTGTCATTTTCCTGGATCTTCTTGATGAAATCCTGTTTTGTTTCTCCATGGCCATGCTCTCTGCCACTTTTGCCCATCTTTTTGCTGCTGCTATTACTAGTTTTTATTTTGTGCTTGACACTGTTCTAGGTGTTTTACAGTACAGACTCACTTTATCCTTACAAAAATATTTTCTTATCAAATAAGTACTATTACAAGCCCCATCATCGGGTAAAGAAACAAAGGGTATACACCCTGGAGTGGAACTGCATTACAGGGAATGCACATTCTCAGCTTTGCTCAATTTGCCAGATTGCTCTCTGATGATTCTAATTTACACTCCCCTCTCCTACCCCAGCAGTGTTGATCCATATTAGCCCCACCCATTGAGATGGTCAAATATTTAAATTTTTGCCAATATAATAGGTGTGAAGTAGTACCTCACTGTAGTTTTCATTTGCATTTCCTTGATTACCCTTAAGGCTAAACCCTCTTCCTCCATGAATTTCTGGTATATATCACTTGCCATTTATTTCTACATTGTGTTATCTGTATCTTTTTTTACTTTTAGGAATCCTTTACATATTAAATACCAATCCTTCATACATCATCTGAACTGCAAATAACTTTTTTCCAGTCTGTGGCTTATTACTTCCTCCATGTTGCCTTTTGTAATAGATAAATCTTTAAAAATCTTGTCAAATTTTCCAATCTTTCCTTTATGGTTTGGGCTTATTTTGTTTCATTCTATAAAAAACTGTTTTCATGCTCTGACATAAGGAAATTCTCTTATGTTTTCCTCCAAAGGAGTTAAAAGTTTGGTTTGGACATCAAGATCTAATTCAGCTGGGGTCCCCTTTTCTGAACGATGATATGTAGAGCTCTAGTTTTACTTTTCCTCTATATGGTTAACTGTTTTCCTTAGGACCATTTCTCACATAGTCTTATCTTTCTCCTGCTGATCTGTTTTGCCATATCTTTTATTGATTTAGCAAGTATTCTTATGTGCATGGGCCTGTTCCTGGACTCTCTAATTCATCTCATTATTCCATTTGTCTATCTCTGCACTTACATCACAATGTTTTAATTACTTAACTTCATTATAATATGATATCTGATAAGGCATGTTTCCTGCTTGGTTATCTTTACAATTTCTCTTGGCTCTTCTTGGCCCTCTGCTCTTTTTTATAAAATTTAGAATCATCTTATTAACCTCCACAAAAGAAATGGAATTTTTATTGTATTAACATTTATTAATTCAAGATTTATTGTGTTAACATTATACATTAATTTGGAAAAAAATCAGCTTTCTTATATTGTGTCTGTTTATTCACCAAAGACACAAATCTTTCTACTTATTCAGGTTTTCTTTAATATCTCTTGAAAAAATTTAGAATACTTCAAAGATCTTATACATATTTGGTTATATTTGTTCCTTGGTGCTTTATATTTCTTATTGCTCTTTAAAATGGTGCTTTATTAAAAAAAAATAAATCAACCACACTTACAGGTGTAAAGAAATGTAATTGATTTTGATGTAAGGATCTTTTATTAGGTAACCTTGATGAATTCCACTATTAATTCCAATAACATGCCAGTCAGTTCTGGATTCTCTTCATACAGAATTGTGTAATTTGCCATTAATGACAGCTTTTTTCTTTCTCTCTTGTTCTATCTCATTTGATTGATTGACTTACTGCAATGGCCAGGACATCTATTACTATGGCAACAAAGTAATACTAATGTGATAATCCTGGGGTTTTTTTTTGTTTGTTTCTTGGTCTAAAAAGGAACATCTAACTTTTCTCTATTTGGAAAGATGATTACCATTAGGTTTTGGTATGTAGACTTCACGAAACTAAGGAAACTCTCATCTACCCCCAGTTGCTGTAGTTTGTTTATTTAAAAATTTTTTTAGGTGTTGAACTTCATCAAATACTCTTTCTACATCTATTGAAATAGGTGATTTTTCTCTTTTAATCTAGTGAAGTGATGAGTTACATTAACAGATACCTCAGATGTTAGAGTATCCTTACATTCTTGGGAGAAACTACTTGATCACAATAATTTTAATGTACTGCTGGTTTTGATTAGCTAACAGTTTACTTATGCCTTATGTCCATGTCAATAAGTGGAAATGAGCCTACAACTTTCTTTGCTTTCCCTTTCCTCATTTAATTTTGGAAACAAAGTTAAACTAGACTCATAAAAAGCATTGGGGCATCTTTTTCTCCTATTTTTTGAAGAGTTGCATTAAATGGGTATTATCTATTCCCTGAAAGTTTAATGGAGTTCAGCTATAAAATTGTCTCAGCCTGGAGGTTTCAGGGTGATTGAGAGAGAGCTCTGATGACTACAATTTTAATTTCTTTAGTGATTATTAGCCTGCTCAAATCATCTTTTTTTGTGACAATATTAGTAGTTCCTATGTTTCCTAAAATTGACTTTTATAGATTTCAAATGTATTAGCATATAGTTGTTAAAAAATAGTCTTTGTCATATGGACACTTGTAGCTGCAAAGGAGGCTGGAAAACATAGTTTTTATTCTGGGCAATTGTGTCCAGCTAAAAATGGATAATTTCTTAAACTTAGAGAAACTTGAGAACGAATTTTTGTAGACAGTTTGAAGTCATTCCCACAGCTGCTGTGATGAGCACCATGCTCCAGGAGATGGATGATGCCAGAGCCTTCACTTGTGCCCTCCTAGAGGCTTAAGAGGCAAGGTCAAGGGCAGACCCAGAGCCAGTGGTGCCACAGATTGGATTACCACCTCTCTTTTTTCCCCTTCACAAGGCAATTGGGACCCTGGATCTGCCAATTACCTCTTCTACCCCAAGGCTGTTCTATTTAAAGGTTTCTCCATGTTATATTTTTTCCGTGCCTCAAGGAATGGAAGAAGAGGAAGGCTTATCAGGGGGTGAATGTCTGCATCCAACAGGCTCTCTGTCCGCACCCCCCCCCCCCGCCGCCCCATCCACCAGGCTACAATCCCCTAGAGCTCCTCATGAGGGTTTCACTCAAATTTTCCCTTTACCCATTTACTGTTTTACTATTTTTCAGATCTATACACTTCTCTCTCCCCTGAGGCTCCTCCAGCTATAGTATTAGAGGAGAAAGCCAGCAGCCCAAGCTAGACTCCTACCTGTCAAAAATTAGAAGGGCCTTGCTTGTGTTTTAATAAGGGGGACCTGGAGGCCCCAAAGAAAGCTGTTTATGCCCCTCCAAAAAGAGAGGGACATGATGATATCAGAGCTGTTTCTTCTCCCAAAAGGAGATGAAAATTCATCGGTGGCTGAAAAGGGAGATATTAAAAGGACATGAGCTGAGGTACAGTTTCTGAGAAGCCACCCTGTAGGCTGAGCCCCAGCACTGTAGAATTTATGAGAACTTTCTCATAAGTTCAAGGGCCTCCAGAACAGAGGAGTTTTGTACCTGCCTTCCAGGAACTGAGAGAAGGATCTTAGAGAAGCCCCAAGTGCAGCCCGACTCAAGGCAATGAATTAGCAATGCCGAGTGTGGTGTCCATGTAACTAGAGCTGACATCAGCCCTACAGGTGCCCATGCATACCCACGTGGCACAGAAAAGCCTCTGGAATTATCATTAGCCCCAAGTAAAGACACAGAGATAGTTTGAGAGAAGACTACAGTTGAAAGAGGGGTCATAATTGGTACAAAGAAGAAGCAACGTGTGTGGACTTCCTGACTTCAAGCTGTGGCGGAACCAAAGATGTCAGCAAGGGAGCTGGGCACACACAGCACCTGGCTAAGCCCAGAGCGGGGAGGCCAGTAAGGGTGGAGGCTGGCTGCCTGCAGGCATCCTGCCCCCAGGGGCAGGGCACTACCCCAGCCCCTGGAGTCTCAGGTTGCCCCCAGGGAGAAGGAAAGGAAAAGAAGGAGAGGGAGAATGCCAAATCAACAGAGCAATGAGACAAAAATGATTATGTTTTAAACCAGAAGGAACTGAATTAAATCGAATTGGCAGATTTAAGTTTTCTACCATCAGCAAAGCCTGAATTGAGCCTAGTTATAGAGATACAAAGAAAAGCCCCCACCAACTCCCTTTTCTTTTTTGCACACCCAGACTGAAACAGTGAATTTCATACCTGAGACAAACTTCACTTTGTTTTTCTCTTGCTGGTTTAAACAACATTTTACCCTTTAAACTTTCTCATTCTACCTGTTCAGTTTATTTATTTTTTATATACTATGGTTCACCACAATAAATATAGTTACCATCTGACACCATGCAAAGATATTACAGTATTATTGACTACATTCCCTATGCTGTACTTTCCATTCCCATGAGTTATTTATTTTATAATTGGAAGTTTGTTCCTCTTTATCCCCTTCACCTATTTCACCTCTCCTCCCACCTATCTCCCCTATGGCAACCACCAGTTTGTTCTCTGTATTTATCAGTCTGTTTTGCTTGTTGTTTGTTTGTCTTGTTTTTCAGATTCCACATATAAGTGAAACCATACTGCATTTGTCTTTAGAGAAAGACAAATGATTTATTTCATTTATCTAATACCCTCTAATCCCATCCATGTTGTTGCAAAAGGCAAGATTTCATCCTTTTTTATGGCTGAGAAATATTCCCTTGTATATATATACCACATCTTCTTTATCCATTCACCTGTTGATGGCCACTTAGGTTCAATTTATTGATCAGTAAATTATTTCTTTTTTTAGCTTTTCTGCCCTTTCCATTATGTCCACTATTTTATTTTTGATTCATCTTTATTTTATTTTTGTTTTTTTAGAGTTACATTTGCAATGCAAATACTATATAGACCTATAAAGTAATGTTTTAAACCCACCAATCCAACACTTTTAAAAAGAATATAGTGTAAAAATATTTACAATGTAAGACAAACCAGGAAATTCAAGGTAGATCTGTGTAGCTTAACTAGCAAATAAAATCATTTGACCCTTTATTTTATGAAAACAAATAAAGCAAACCTCATTAAAAATGGAATTGGGAAGCCCTCAGGGGGAAACTCTAACATACTACCACTTACATTAAGAAGGTCACCTCAATTCCCCAACAGGGAGAAGCTTACTTTACAGACCCCAGCAGAAGGAAGGAAAGATTTCTCCTTGCTCAGTAACAGCCCAGTCAATAGAGAACTTAGCAAAACAGCCCCTGAAAGCATCCTCCTTTCCCCTGTAGAGAAGCAAGCCCCTCTCCTCTGTTCCCCAGACTTGCCTATGGTTTGTCCCATAGTTTGCTTGTCCCAAATTGCAATTCCTCTATAATCCCAAAGAAACTCACTTTTCTGGTAAAATAACTGGCACTTTTTTTAAGGTCACAGTTTTTTTTTTATAGCCAAACTTAAAATTTCAATATAAAATTTAAGCTACAGCAGTACGTATGATATCTGAAAGCTAATATATATATATATTGATATGCAATTCATTTTATAGAAAGGAGAGTATTTGTTATGGTTTAAAATTTATATATTAGCTTTGCAAAATACCAGATCAGCAAGATCACCGTCAGCTGGTTAGTAGCAGGAGAACAACCTCCTATGGCAAATACAGTTTACAACTTTCAATGAACAAACCCTGTTTTCTACAAATCTACAGCATGCATTCCAAAATACTGATTCCAAATTATTGAACATTCATCTCTCAACATTCTTTGAATTTATCAAGACAAACATTCAATATTAAAGAAGTTCTTTGACCTCTTAATAAGCAGACTTAGATGAAGCTGCAAATTTATGATAAGAAGCAGAGTAATTATAAATTTAACTTACATTTTATGGTGAGTCATATTGCAAATATTCACTCACTATCTTCCTTATATATATAAATGCTAATTGTTGATCCAATGCTTTCAATTTACAAAAGTACCTATATCAATGGATTCTTAAAGTTTTCCTACAAGTTTCTATTTCAAAACAATCTGCCATCTGGTATTAGCTTTAATTTTAAGTCAAGACTGAATCAAAACCATTGAGGATACCCAGTCAATGAGCCAGCCACTGCCAAGGACTCAGTGGCCTCCACCTGGGGCTCTTGGCTTCCCGATGCTCTGTTCCTTTCTGGCCTTCCCCCACCACAGCCTACTTCAGGCCATTTTCCACCAAGAATAAGGAATCCTATGGTATGCCCAGGCTCCAGAATGTCCACTCTTTCCATTCCTGTGCTAATGCAAGGGCAATGATCTTCTTCCTGCTGGAACTGAGAATTATATCTATATAAGAATTCCTGTACTCTGAAACTATAAGACATTCATGAGAGAAATCAAAGAAGACAAAAATAAATGGAAATCTATCCCATGCTCATGGATAGGAAGAATTAATATTGTCAAAATGGTCATACTACCCAAAGCAGTTTACAGATTCAATGTAATCCCTATTGAAATACCAAAAGCATTTTTCAATGAACTGGAATAAATAGTTCTAAAATTCCTATGGAACCACAAAAGACCCCAAATAGCTAAAGCAATCTTGAGAAAGAAGAACAAAGCTGGGGAGATTATGCTCCCTGACTTCAAGCTCTACTATAAAGCTATAGTAATCAAAACAATTTGGTACTGGCACAAGAACAGACCCACAGATCAGTGGAAGAGAACAGAAAGCCCAGATATAAATCCACACATATATGGTCAATTAATATATGATAAATCTATGAATATACAATGGGGAAAAGACAGACTCTTCAATAACTGGGGTTGGGAAAAATGGACAGCTACATGTAAGAGAATGAAACTGGATTATTGTCCAACTCCACAAAAGTAAACTCGAAATGGATCAAAGACCTGAATGTAACCATAAAACTCTTAGAAGAAAACATAGGTAAAAATCTCTTGAAGATAAGCATGGGCAATTTTTTTCTGGACACATCTCCTCAGGCAAGGAAAACAAAAGCAAAAATGAACAAGTGGGACTACATCAAACTAAAAAGCTCTGTACAACAAAGGACACCATCAGCAGAGCAAAAAGGCAACCTACAGTAAAGGAGAATATATTTGTAAACAATTAATTTGATAAGGGGTTAACATTCAAAATATACAAAGAACTCAGATGTCTCAACACCAAAAAACCAAATAACCCAATTAAAAAATGGGCAGAGGACCTGAACAGACATTTCTCCAAAGAAATACAGATGGTAAACAGGCACATGAAAAGATGCTCTACATTGCTAATCATCAGGGAAATGCAAATCAAAACCACAATGAGACATCACCTCACACCAGTTAGAATGGCCAACATCCCAAAACCAAGAACTAACAAGTGTTGGCGAGGATGTGGAGAAATGGAAACCCTCCTACACTGTAGGTGGGAATGTAAATCGGCACAACTGCTATGGAAAGCAATATGAAGATTCCTCAAAAAACTAAAAATAGACCCCAGTAATTCCACTTCTAGGAATTTAGTCAAAGAAAACAAAAACCCTGATTTAAAAAGATATGTGGGCCCTATGTTTATTGCCACATTATTTACAACAGCCAAGCTATGGAAGTATCCTTCATATTAGGACATGTTAGGACAACCTAAGTGTCCATGAATAGATGAATAAAGAAGATGTGGTACTTATACACGATGGAATATTACTCAGCCATAAAAAAGGAATCCCACCACTTGCAACAATCTGGATAGATCTAGAGGGTATTATGCTCAGTGAAATAAGCTAGGTGTAGAAAAATAAATACCATATGGTTTCACTTAATTGTGGAATATAAAAACAAAGCAAAACAGAATGAAAAAATAGCAGTAGACTCATAGACACTGAAAAGTGACTGGTGGTTACCATGGGGAAGGGATAAGGGGGTGTTGAGAGGGGATGGTGAGGGGGATAAAGGAACACAAAAAATCTTAATCATAACATATGTTGGTCACAGGGATAGTAATACAGCACGGAAAATATAGTCAATGATTCTGTAACATCTTTATGTTGATAGATAGCAACTGGGCTAATGGGGGTGAGGACTTAATAATATGGGTAACTGTTGAGTCACTGTGTTGTATATTGAAACCAATATAAGATTGTATACCAACTATACTTCAATAAAAAAGAAATGTTAAAAAAATGTGCACACTATTAAAAAAAAAAGAATTCCACAGAGAAACGGCAGGAAGACCCTTGCTACAGTCCATGGGATCGCTGATGATTATGATAAAGAGAAACTAGTGAAGGCATTTAAGAAGAAATTCACCTGCAATGGTACTGTTAATGAGCACGCAGAATATGGAGAAGTAACTCAGGTACAGGGTGACTAGTGCAAGAACATGTGCCAGTTCCTGGGAAAGACCGGCCTGGCAAGGACCACCAGCTGAAGGATCATGGCTTTTAAGTGCTTTTAGCTCACTGAAAGCTTAAGTGAGAATTTTCTTGCAATGAGTAGAATTTCCCTTCTGTCCCTTGTCACAAGCTTAAAATCCTGACAGCTTGTATATGTGACCATTTGGGTCTGCTTTTCACTTGGACTAGTGTAACTCCATGCAATAAACTGAAAAGAGCCATGTTTTCTGGAAAAAAAACATAAACAAAACACTGAGGATAATAATTTGTTTCCACATATACAGTCTTAAAACAGCTTGCCAAAAAAATTTTTTAATTTAATTCATTGTGTCTCAAAATCAGAGTAGATTACTCAAGACTGTATATTTTACCCTGTCTCTGTTATTACACATGCTTAATGTTTTGGTTAAGAATACTCAAACATTGATACTGTAATTCTATCATCTCTTATGTCCTTGAGAATCAGGAATTTGGGTGTAGGCTAAAGAAGATACAGATGTAACAATATAAAGAGATTGAGTAAAAACCCTAGAATCCTGATGAATCAGGAGTATCATTATGAACTCATGAGGTATTTTATCTTTCAATTATATATAAGATGTCCCAAAAGTTTTAGGCAATTGTAAGGCTTAAAATTTCAGAAGTATAAATAAATGTTACAAATTTTCAAAGTATATCATTTAAAATTTTAATTATTTAAATGTATTTTTTACTTCAGTTTTGTGAATTTTGAATAATCAATTTGCCATCTTTAACTAGAGGGCCTCCTGATGAAAGAACAAAGTAACACCTGTGGCCTTGTTAGACGGTTTGAAACTGCATGAAATCAAGCCTCTGGATCCATCTGCCAGTCAGCAGACAATACAGAGGACAGAGGGACATGTTAACCATCACTATGAGCATGCAGTCAGCAAAGTCCAGACTGAAAATCTGCGTGTCAAACAGCGCAAGGTTCTTCAGTGGATTGTCAGGAAAAAAAGGGGACAGAAGAAGAATCTATAGATTATAAGAGACTTAAAATAAATAAACTTCATAAATGAACAAGTCTAAATTACAGTGGCTAGAGATGCACGCTTGAGTGATAAAACTATAAAGAAAGACAGGGAAGTGATAACTATGAAGGTCAGGATGGTGGTTACCAATGGTGGGAGAGAGGGCTTGAGACCAGATGGGGCATACTAGGGGCTCTTCGGCTAACTGGAAAGTTCTATCTTGACCTGCTTATTGGTCACAAGGGTATGCACCTTGTAATAATTCATTAAACCATGTGTTTGTTTTGTGTGGTTTTATATATTTGTTTTAGTCTATAATAAAAATAATATAGTAAATATTAAAATAATTTTAAAGCACAATTAAAAAAAGAACAGAATACCCACGTATTACATTTGTCTTATGGATCGTATTCTCACAGTTTTCTAATTTATTCTTCCTTTAGCTTTGGGCTTTTTCTTTTTTCTTTTTTCTAATTTACATTTTAATTTACAACAGTCAAAGTTATTCTTTTCAGTTTAGAGTCCTGGGAGTTTGACAAATGCCCAGAGTTGCGTAACTAGGACCAGAATCAAGATTCAGCACACTGCCATTACCCCCCAAATCCCTGTGCTGCTCTTTGTGATCAGCCCTCCCCATTCAGAGCCTGGCAGCCGCTGATCATTCCACCCCTAGAATTTGCCTTCTCCAGAATGTAATATAAACGGAATAACCCAGTGGACAAAAAAGGATGGCCTTTTTTCCTAGGATAATGCATTTGAGATTCTTCCCTGTTGTTGCCTGTATCGGTGACCACTCCTTTGTTGCAGAGCAGTAAGTAGTTTTATAGGGGAGTACAATGCTCATCCATTCACCAGTTGAAAGGCTTTGGCTCCTTTCCAGTTTCTGGTGATGACTAATAAAGCTGCTCTAAATGTTCACACATAGGCTTTCATGTGAACATGTTTTCATTTCTATTGAGTAAATTTTAGTACTTTTTAAAAAATGTGTTATTCTTAAAACTTTGTCCTTTAGTTTATCAGGTGAAATGCAGAAAGCTCAGATGTGAAGGGGAAAGCTGCAGGATAATTCAGGTCCTACAAAGGCCAACTTGATTAATTTTCCCTTTCATTCTGCCCTGTAGCAAGCCTTTTAAGTTTACCATAATTGACCTCTGATTTCCTTTAGAATTAAATCCCTTTTCTCTTTTGGAAATAGAAAAATATAAGAAGTATTTTGAAACTCAGCCTTGGCTAGAAATTGTAGCTGAAGCCAGAGGACATAAGCCTCAATTTGCAGTTTATTGGAGAACTTCCAGAAAGTAGCCCCTGTAGACAGCTGCCTTGAGGAGACAAGATAAGCCAGTCATTTGTCTTAGTCAGTAAGAGTAAAAGCCAGATAATATTTAGAAGACTTTTACCTTGGAAATATTATGAATATAAATATTAAAACACATTAGGGTAATGAGTCCATCTTGTCAAATGCATACATACTCTTTATGTGCTTCATACGTTTTCTCTATCTAGATTGCATAGTTTCCTTTAAATCCTGACTTTTACATAACCCTGATCTGTGGCTAAGCTATATTCAGTTATTTGTTATGGAAACATTAAATTTACTCATTATGTTTGTTATGGGAAATTAAAATTTTTAAATATTGGTTTTTGAAGCATATTAAATTTAAATAAGCTGCTATAAGAAAGTGACCCAGATATGTAGTAACTCAAGCAAGACAGGAATTTAGAGAGAAATAAGGGAAGTCCAGAGAGAGACAGACCATCTAGGCAAATCAGAGCCTCCATCACGCCAGGTCTTCGGGGTCAATCAGAGACCCACAGTCCTTCTCTATTGTTGCTCCCTAATTGTGTAGAATAGGAGTCAGCAACGTTTTTCCACAAAAAGCCAGATAGTAAATATTTTAGGCTCTATGAGCCATACAATCTCTGTCCTAACTCCTCAAGTCTGCCACTGTAGCATGAAAGTAGCCATAGATGACGTGATAAGGAATGGGTGTGGATTCATTCCAATAAAACTTTACAAAACATAGCAGGCCGGATTTGGCCCACAGATCACAGTTTGATGAGTCCTGTCCCAGCATGTGGCCTTCATGGTTGAAACTCTATTCATGTTCTGGATTATATGAAAGGATAAAGAAGCAGTGAAGGCAAGACATTGCTCAGAAGTGGACACATCATTTCTGCTAATGTTCCATTGGCCAAAACTTAGCCCTACAGTCACATACTTCTAGGTCCAATAAATGCCTGGAAATGTATTTTGCTAGGCATCCATGTGCCAGGTAAAATGTGAGAGTTTCATTATGAAAAGAAAGAAGGGGAGAGTGGTTATTGGGGATCAAGTCCTCTGCTACTCACCTTAAGTTGTAATATGCAGCTAGCACTGTGATCTTGCCATTTATGGGTTCTCTGAATTATTCTGGAACTTAAGCCAGTGTTCATCTTTATTTAGTCAGAAGGCATTCAGGATCCTCTTCTTGATTTCTCCTTGTCAGCATCAGGAAGGTCGGAACCCCACTCAAGCCAGGATCTGAACAGAAGCTGACTCACCTAGGTTGTCTGCCCTGAGAGGAGAAAGGGGGTGTGCAGAGATAAGGAACAAGAACTCAAGAAAAGGAAAGAGAGAAGTGGAGAGGGATGTGGCCTCATGACTTTCTGGTTCCCATGAGGCCTGAGGTACATTCCTACTTTACCTTCTGTGCACTTCCTTCGAACTCCCTTTTATAATTAGCATCCTCAGGTGTATTTCTGTTCCTTGCAATCAAAGAATCTTTAAGAAGCATGTATTAACCTGTTTTAATGTATTTGGTACCAAGTAAAACATTTTTATTTCCAGCAGGAATGCAGGACGATTATCTCGTTTTTCTAAGACTTCCCAGGTATCTCCTTCTATAATGAAAGTTACTTGGTTTAACTTTGGATTATACCAAATAGGGTTGTTTTATGACTAAGTAAACAATATTTATTGTTGAGCTATTATTAGTACTGTGGCTACATTTCCTTTCTTATGTAACCTGTTGTCTTTTCTGGCACTAATTGCTTAATTTAAGATTTTTCTTTGCTTTCTATATACTTATCAGTTTGCCACTAAAGCCTCCAACGGAACTGTTCTCTCATCTCCCCTTTTTCTCAAGAATATGTCAACTATACGTTTGTCCCCCCGCTCCTTGCAGAGGATTTCTGGCCATTCCTTCCCCGTCCCTCTGAGAGGCCCATTGCCTTCACTGTGCTGGATTTCCCCCCTCTGGTACCCAATGCCTTCATGTTCCTGAGATACACCCTCCACTAGCTTCCTAACAAGAGGTGCATGACAGGTAAAATTTTTGAAAGATTTCTGTCTAAAATGGTTATTATTCTATACTCATACTTGACTGACAGTTTGGGAATGAAATTCCTTTTCCCCCTGAATGTTGAAGGCATAGCTTCACTTTCATATAATTTCCAGTGTTGAAGCAGAGAAGTCAAAAGCTAGTCTAAATACAACTTCAGCTTCATCTTTATTGATCGAAAATGGCATAATCCCATGCTCGGGTGTGATCTTTTATCAACCATTTTTGCTGGGCATTCAATGGGCTCTTTAAATTTGAGAACTCCTGTCCTCCAGCTTTTGAAAACTGTCTTGTGTTCTTTCTTTGACTGTGTTTCCCCCTCCATTTCCTCTGCTCTCTCTTGCTTCAGTGCCTATTTGATGTGGCATTCCTGGATTGGTCCTTGATTTTGTTTTCTTTTCTCTCCTGTTGTCTGTCTCTCAGTCTTTTTGTTCTACTTTCAATTTAAAGTTGATGTTATCCTCAGCTTTCAATGCTGATTCTTTACATTTTTATTTGCTATCTAATTTTTCATTTCTAGAAAGTTCTATTTTGCTATATCTGTATACTCTCTCTTTATATACCATCTCAATTATTTTATTTTGGACAGTGTCTCTTTTTTAACCTAAAGTGTTCTGCTGTTTCATTGTCTCTACTTCCTCTTAGCTGGGATTGGTGGGGGTGAGGGAGCCTTGATTAATTTATTTTCTGTCTTAAATGTTGGAGATTGCCTCAAATATCTGGATATCCCTTGGATGTGAATATGTTTAAGAGTGAGGCAGTAAAAACAAGGAGTGATGGGAAGCTGTGTGTGCATATGGGCAGGGCTTTTCCGATGGGGAGGGCTGCTTCTCTGAAGGGGGTTGTGGGCAGTGCTGCTTTTATTTCAGAGGATCACTGTGTATTAGTGTTTGTAGGCATTTTTTCTTAAGTCTGTGCAAGAGATTTTGTGTTGTGTTTTAGAAATGAATCCGCCATAAACTCCATTTTATTTTTCACTTACACCACTACAAGGAGGAAATGTCTAGGGAATATACATGACTTTCATACTGGTAAAGTAAACTATAACAGAATGAATATGGTAATAATTAGTGGCTTAATTATAAGAAAATAGGTCAGAAAATTGAATTTTCCATGAGGAATAAAGTTTACAACTTAAGTGAATGAACACAATTCTCCACGGCAAATAGAATTTTCTACAGTATACATAGTAACATGAATACAAATTACAACTATTATATTTAGAAGTTAAATATCATGGAGACTCTCTGCTTTAGTAAGCAAATATGTAAGAGGAAGTATAATTATATTTTTAAAAGTTGAACATTTATAAACTAAAAAATAAAGAGAACTTTGCTCCTTTGGTCCAAAGTTTTTGTCCATTGTGTCCTTGATACAATCAAACATATGAATCCCTTAGCTATCCATATCTTATGAAGCAAACAGCTTAATTCTGAATTTAAGCACTTGTTTCAACCAAGTTCTCCTTTCTCCATGTTTTTTATTACCTATATTTACACCTTATGCCCTATTCTTTTCCTTTAATTTTAAGTAGGACTAAAAGTATTTTCAAGTAAACATATTTTCACAAGCCAGTCATTCTCTCCAGAAAGACTTCTAATTTCCTGCCTGGTAGGGGTGAATATATGGGGAAGAGGGGACATGAGATGATAAATCTGACAGCCAACTTTTGCAGAAGCATGAGGAAAAAGAATAGCAAGAGATGTCTCCATTCTGTATGCAATCTTTCACTTAATTCCTCTGATTTCAATAAGGTCACTGTTTTTCAAGTTTATTCCATATCATCCCACTGGAGTTCTGGGAAAGAGGAGAAAAGAGTCTGTGTTCAGTCTTTCACATTTAATTGGTAATCCTGATAAATTTCTTTGCAAAGAGGAAGTACTTTACTAGTGATTCATGGAAATAAAAAACAGATTTCTTTCTTAACAGTTCATACTGCCAAGAAAACTGAAGCCCCACAAATATAGAGTGCTACACTTACTCTCTATGACAGAGACTTAGTTCTCAATATCTATTTTCCTCTTTTTTCTTAAGAACTCTAATTTTTTAATGACTTGACATACATGAATTGTGAAATGATTACTACAATAAGTTTAGTTAACATCCATCACCCCACATAGCTGTAAAAAAACATTTTTTTGTGTGTGAAGAGAACTTTTAGGATCTATTGCCTTAGGAACTCTCAAATATTCCATACAGCAGTATTAACTAGACCCATCATGTACATTACATCCCAGTACTTCTTTATTTTATAACTGAAAGTTTGTACAAGAACTCTAATTTTAATTGGGTGCTTGCCATCCAGCTAAAAGATGGCATTTCCTAGCATCTTTACAGCCACATTTAGCTATGTGAAGATATTTTGACTAAATGAAAAGTAAACAGAAGTGATCTATGGAGCTTCTGGGATGTCTCCTTAAAATGATTAAAGTTTGCTCTTTTCCTTCCCTTCATCGTTGTTCCCCATAATCAGACATCATGCTGGACCACCAACAGCCATCATGGACTTTGAAGACAAGAGTCGCTGCTAAGATTAATGGACCAGACATCTTGGAGGAAGCTAAGTCCATGCTGTCTTCTTAAAGGGTATAAATGAGCCATACCTGATGGGTTTTTCTTTAGCTAGTACTCACTAGACTATGGCTTTCTCAGTTATATTAGTTGAGTCACTAATACAACTCTGGGATCACTTACCCTTAGACTTCTTATTAAATCAACTATTTAACTGTTTTTAGTTTAAACAATCATTAGTGGGATATTTTGTTACTTGAAGTTGAAAACATTCTAACTAACAAATAGCTTTAAATGGAAAGTTCTCAACTACATATCACTTGGACTCTGCTGCTGCTTGCTTGCAAGAATCCTGGCTCTTAGAAAAAATTCCCAGTCATAGAGGAAAAAATTCAACACAAACAAGGATGGGTGTATTAGTGATTTTAATCTCAGAGAAATCATATTTGAGCTTACAGACTTGTAATAACAGGCTATCTTCTTTTTATCTTATCTCATATTCTTCCCACCATACTGTACACAAATGATTTCTATGTCTGGTCTCAATTATACAGTCTATTGGATGGAAAGTTAAACAAGATAAGGTCTTTAAAGTACCTAGAATAGAGCTATGTATAGTAGGGGCTCAATAAATTGTAGTTATTTTTATCATATATTCTCTGTGCTTAATGGCTAGCATTTTTTGGCAGATTAAATCACATAATTAGTAACTGTGTTGTCAAAGCCCCATCCTGAGACAAACTGGACAGAGAAGATGCCTTCTACATGCCCTGATCCTCTCTTGAAGGATTAATATTCACATTCAATATTAAAAATCTTTGAGAAAAGTCTGGGAAAAATTCATTTTATTTTCCAATTAGGGGCCCATGTTGTACAATAATAATAGACATCAATACTAACTTAAAGATGGGTGTTTTCCATAATGTTGAAACCAGGCATCACCTTCTGGTTCTGATCCTCAAGCAGACCTGGGTGAGTACCTGTTATTACTATTACCCTTAGCCAAGCTGTCCCTAGACTAAGGTGGAACAAGAGGGCTTTTAACTCCATAAAAACTATGTTGTCTGATGACCTAATGTTCTTCTAAGAATACTTCTTGAGAGAGGCTTTCCTAATCTTTCATACCTACAAACTACTGACAGACTGAAATTAGTCCTGTCTGTCCCTCCTCAGGCAAACATGGACCTTGTCCTTGTAATTCCTGGTTGAATAAAGACTTAATCAAAATTCATCAACCTACGATAAAATCTGACAAGGATGCATGTAAGACAGCACCCAGAGAAACAGCTGCTCTGTGCCATGCACAGAAGTCTGATGGGATCTGCTTTTACAGAACAACATAGAACATTTGGGTGCTGTTCCATGAGCAGTGACAACGAAAGGGGATATTAGCCCATTTTAGAGAGTGCCATCCAGTCAGTTATGCTGAAAACACTGAATTGCTCTCCTGGATGCATCCGCCTTGCCTAGAATGGTGCCTGGCTCATGACTGCAACTAATATATTTTTTAATGAATTTCTTAAAACTTAGAGGAACCAGGATGCTGCACATCCGGAACAAGTGAACTGAGACCTAAAGTCTTATTTTGAGGCAAACAGAATTTTAGTACACTGTTTCAAGCTAATTTGCTTAAAGATTCTTCTCTCATGGATCCTTAGCTCCTTTGCTAAAGTATTCTCAATCCTTTCATTTCTATTACACTGCACTATCTCTTAAAGAGAAAGACTCTTTTATTTAACTTTATACATATGTGTTATCATTTTCTGCTACTTATATGTAGCCACTGGGAAAATGGTCATGGTAGTTCATTTGTTGCTTGTATGTTTCACATAACATAAAAGTAATCATTTAATTTTTTAATGAAATTAAATTCAGCCTGTTCCAGGTTCAATGTGGCAATATCCTTTATTCAACTCACCCAACAGAACTGAAATTCAATCCATACTGTATTTAGCATATCACACCCAAAGCACTTAAAAACCTCCCTACACCCTAGGAAAAGCCTGGGCAGACAGATAAGCTATATAAAGAGTCATTTAGCTGCACGCCCGACTCTGAGAGTAGCCCACAAAGAGGTTAGGCAGCAGGCGTTTCGTTCACCTCAGGCTGTTTTCACAATGGGACTTCATTCCTATTGTGGTGTTGTCAGTTCTGGGAATGGTGGGTGTACTGCCCCGGCTTAGTCTGGCCCCACTTGTGCAAGAGAACTACCCCACCACCATTGCAGGCATCACAGTTTACATGCCTGGATTCCTGTTCCTCATTCAGGATCCCTGGGAACAGGTGTGGAAGTCCAGTCATGGCTGGGATGACGAGCTGACACATTGGCTTATGGATTAAGAGGCAACACCAGTGGAGAAAAATGAGGAGGCGGGGAGAAGAATCAGACTGCAATGAGTCGTGATTCCTTTGAAAGAGGGAGGGAGGGAGACCTGAAACTGCTGTGCAGTTTCTAGGAAAGTTTCGGCAAGACTAATGAGGAGTCCTCTGCCAAGATCATGCTTGGAAGACGCCTGTGTTTCCCATGCCTTAGAATCCTGCTACACTTAGCCAAGGCTGAGAGCAGTCCCTGGAAACAGGGGACTGGGCTAGACATCAGAGAGCAACAGCCTGGGAGTCTCGGTAAATTTTGCTCCCGCAGAAGGGGATGTAAGAGGAGAATTTCCCAGCCGCCGCACAGCTGCCACTCCACCTTTTATACAGCTTATAAAAGTCTAATAGGGAAGAAGACTAATGAGAATACTGATTACACATAACATGTAGAACATTATTTCTTAGTGTTAATAGTACTGCCTTATGTTGTTTCAAGGTTTACAGCTGAAAGTGTTTTTTCATATCTCATCTTACATAGTCAGGGTGAAACTATCCCCATTGTAAGGGAGGGAAGCCTGAAGCCCTCTAACACCTGACCACAGAGAGGTCACACGTACAGCCTAGGACTCGACTAACCCACTCTTAGTCCAGGACCCACTCTTAGTCCAGTGACAGCACCTGCTGAAACCCGCTGTCCTGGAAATGTTTGTTGTGTCCTTAAGTGAGAATTAACCTTGGGCCATTTGCTTAAAAGCTGCTCCAGAAATTTATGCCAGAGAACGCTATTCCTGTTACCTTTCACTAGAGGCAGCATTCATAGGACGAGAACAGATTTTGTCTCTAGTAGAGAAACCTAAAGGTGGGTCACAAGGTGTCCTGTTTACCAGGCAACTCCTCCAGGGGGTGACCGTAGGCTGGAGTCTCTAAGCATCAGAGCAGCCCAGGGCACTTTACGAGGGGCAGAAAAGGCCCCCAGGCTGAGAGGTCTCACTGGAAATGGAGAAAAAGCCCAGCTTTGAGATGCAGATACCGTGCAGAGAACACATTCGCAAAGCCATGGTACCTTTCTGAACCTTGTAACAAGCTTGTTTCTATGGGATGAGACCAGAGTATACTTTTCTTTAATCTTAATGGAGATTTTCATCTTCCCAAAGAGAAAAATTCCAGAATGGTGAGGCAGGACTTCCCTAGACTTCAGGAAAAACCCAAACCACAGTTCGTTCTCTGACGGCACAGCTCAAGAAGGAGAGAGAGGGTGCAGACTGTGTGCAAAGTTTCAGTGTGTCATGTAAAATCAAAGAGAGCAGGTAAAGGCAACCCAACACCAGAGGTGGGCCTGTGAGAATGAAAATAAGTATGAGAGCTTCAAGTTCTGAGAAGAAAGGATTGCAACATGTCAATATTAGGATTGCCGATTACATGGAAACCATTGAAAGCGTCAGTATTTTCACAGCGTGGCAGAAAAGCATCCAGGAACAAAGACATTTTAAACTATGACATTATCTCCCAGAGGAATATAATATGAAACATCTCCATTTCCGTAGTACACTTCTCCATGCAACTTCCTTTCAGAGAAGGCTTAGCCACAAATGCACATTAGACCTCTGGGCTTGCTTCCAGCAAGAGGAAAATGTTCTGCGTGAAATGGCACCCATTAAACAGCACTGGGCCTGATTTTTATTTTATACTTAAGAGTCGTTTATTTAGAAATGGGAAATTGCTTTCCTTTCTTATAGGAAGCAACTGCCCTGGGCAGCCAAAGAGGGAATAATAGGGTGATGGACTGAAAAAGGTCTCTAAGTTCTAGTCCTGAAGTTGCCATTAAGGTCTTGCTGGGCAGGTCAGGTAACCACTCAGAACCTGTTTCCTTATTTATAAAAGGAGGTGGTTGCTAATGGTTCAAAGCCTTGCCTTTCTGCTCCTCCAATTGACCTGGGAAGCTCTGAAACAATACAGATACCTGGGCTCTCCCACATGCCTCCTGAATCAGAACCTCTGGGAATCTAGGTTTTTAAAGTTCTCCCCAGTGATTTGGGTGCAGTCACTCCATTGGCCACTATTTTTGGGGTAACTAGAAAAAAATGTTCAAGGTTCCTACCAGCTCTAAAAGACTCTATGATGGGGAAAAGATAGAAAGGGGGGCTGGGGAGGGGTGTTCAATGCCACCAAGCAGCTGCAGCCACCTCACCTGGGAGCGTATTAGAGATGTAACTCTTGGACTATATTCCAGAAGGCTACTTAATTAGAATCTTTATTTTGACAAGATACCCAGTGGTTCACAAATACATGGAAAATTAGACAGCCCTGCTCTATTCCACATAATCAGTAGTGAATCTGTCTGTCTATATGCCAATTGGTCCTTTGCCTGCTTCTCTGTGGCTTGGCCACCCAGGAGCCCATGGCAAGGGAAACCTTTAGCTTCAGGCGGTATGTCTTTGGGCTGCCATTGTTCTCAAAGAATGTGAATTTGAGATGTTACCATGTCACTCTAAATCCCCTTTCAAACTTGACTTGAGTGCTTTTGAAGGCAAAAGAGGAGAGAGAGGCCAAAGGGAGAGAGAGCTAGGCTCTGTGTGCATGTGTTTGAACATGTGTAGGGCATTATTCCTCCACTTACTAACTAGGCAAATTTTCTCAGATGAATTTCCAGAGGTGAGGTTGACAGTCTCGGGGAAAAGGAAAATTTAACTTGGGTTTGACTGCTAGTCTTTGATTAGAATGGGGGAAATAAGAATCTATTGCACCTCACTTTCTCAGGGGTTTGCTATTCTTATCCACAGCTGTCTTAAAAGCTGATTCCCAAAGGAAGAGAAAAACATTTCCACCCAGAAGAAAATTTCGTTCTGCTATTGCAGGAGGGAGAGAAGTTCGAGTTACAAATTTCAGATAAAGCGTGTAAGAGACATAATTTAAAATCCAGGAAAAACATAATAAAATATCTTCCCAGAGAGAAGAAAATCTATTGCTATTCTTTTCTCAAGGAAACAAGTACCCAGTTTTGTTTTTTATGGCATCCCACTGAAATAAAATTCTTAGAGAAACTCAGAGACCTCTGTGCATTTATTGATGACTGTTCGTTATAGGAAACAGATGGCGTCCTGCCCACGAATACAAATACTTCTGCTGCTGCTCTGGAGATGTGCTATTTTTACTTTCTCTTCCACGCTAAAACTGAACTTCCTATGGATACTTTTTTTTACAGAGTTTGATTTATTATTCGCAGGAATTATTCCAGATATTACACAGCGATTATATGTGTAACATGCATAGGTTTGTAAAAGAAAGAAATCTGTGGCTACTAAGTCTAGTACTTCTTTATGTCCACATCCATAAATAGATCAAAATTTGGCAGTCTTGCGAATGGGCTGCCAGGTTGCCTGGCCCTAGGACTAAGGACAAGAAAAAGGCTTCCCAAGCCTGCTCATGACCTCTGAACTCAACACACATATCTATCCCAAACCACCTCCACTTACATACTTGTTTCCTAAGGATAAGTGAGCCAACGGCCATTCCATAACACTAATATATGACAGAGATTGCTATCTTTGGAGACAAAGCAGACTGGGAAGTTTGGGAGAGAATCTGGTAGATGGGAGGTTGCAGAGGGGAAGGACAGAGTAACAAATATAAGACAGACGGTATTCTTCAGTGAACACCCTGAAGATGGGGGTCAGATTTGGACAGCAGAAAGGCAGCCTGGTCATTTAGAGGCTTGTGGGTTAAGGAACAGGGTTCATTCAATGCAAGAGAGAGCTACAGAAAGGTTGTAGGACATCAAGGGCCCACGCTGTGTTTGCCCAGGTCTTCTGATGCCTGACACAAGCCCCACCTTTTGATGCACATGGTAAATTGTCAGTCCTGTCTGTGGCCACTTTCCCTAAGTGACTCTGCCATTAGTATAAGGAATGGAGACGTGCAAGATCAATACCAATATTCTAGCATTCATGGCATCCAAGCCTGGAGCATGGCTGCATTCTCTTCTCTCATTTCAGGCATTTATTTTTAAATGAAGAAAAATAAAGTTCTGTTCTGTTTTAAAACACTGACGAATGTGTGTTAAACATATGTGGATGTTTACAGATGTGTATTCACATCATATTGGCTTATGGAAACCATGAACTCTTTCTTTCTACCACATCTCTAACATGGAACATCTCTCATATACAGAATAACCAGTAACAGATTTTGCAATTTTTGATTTAATATTTCCTTAGTCAGGAAGCTCTCTGTTTCCTGGGGCTTCCTACTACACTACTGGGCAGTATTTTGAGAGGACAACCTCTCTCCTCCTCACACTGATCAGAAATATGCTTCCATTGAACATCTCCTTTTTGATCCTCATTTTCCCCTCTGGCTCCAAGGAATAAATCTAATTTTCACTTCATGACACAAAACCCTTCAAATATCTGAAGGCAATCAGCTCCTCATAGAACTGTCTATCTGTTGCTATGGGGTAATCATATGACCAAAGGAAGGAACTGATTAAATCATACAAAATTTCTTATAAAAGCCTGGCAGGCATTCTCCAAAAGCGCACTTGCCTTGTGAAATCCAGCACGACAATGCTTGTTTATAACTCCTTGCCTTCCCTTGGGCCAACGTCCTTCATTAATTGCTGCAATCTGTCTTCAGTTCTGGCTGCTATAACAAAAATACTATAGACTGGTTGGCTTAAACAACAAACGTTTATTTCTCACAATTCTGGAAGCTGGAAAGTCTGAGCTCAGGGTGCCATCCCGGTTGGATACCGATGAGGACCGTCTTTGGGCTGCAGACTACAGTCTTATGGTATCCTGCACGGTAGAAGGAGAGCAGAAGCCTCCGGGGTCTCTCATTAAGGGCACGAATTGTGTCCCATGCCCGTTCCTTGGAATCTCATGTGTAACATGTCTCATGTGTAAGGCTCTTTGGTTTTGTGGCCTTCATGCTGTTCAAGTTCGGGGTGGGGGGAATTACCCTGCCTACCGGCCCATGGGGCCAAAGCGCTGTCATCACACTGATCTGCGCTTGGAACAAGCCCACCATTCCATGAGACCCCTGCCCTCGTGACTGCCCACCTCCCAAAGGCCCCGGCTCCTGGTACCACCACAGCGCCTTGGGAGGCTAGGGTCTGGGAAACACGAACATTCAGTCCATAATGCCACCACAGCATGGCACTACACTATACTATTCTGTATGTATATAGAATATATACTACACTGTATGTATATAGATTTGGGCTTCTATGGGACAACTCCACAGTTGGTTTGGAAATCTGTTTTTGTCTTCTTCCTTCCCTCTCTCCCTCCTTCCCTCCTTCCCTCCTTTCTTCCTTCCTTCCTTCCTTCCTTTCCTTCCCTCTCTCTCTCTCCTCTCTCCCTCCCTTCCTTCCTTTCTTTCTCTCTCTCTCTCTCTTCCTTTCCTTTGTTTTCCACAGCACTAAGTTTTATTCGTGATTTCATTAAGGTCAAATCTCTAGTAATGAGGGAGTCAGGGGACATAAAGCCCACAAAGCCCCACAGATCTCATAGTAAACCCCTGCCCAGGCCCTTCGATGGGACGGTGGGTGTGTTCCAAGGGCAGGTCAGTACAGTGATAGTGCTGTGGGCCCACAGGCTGGTAGATGGGGAAATTCTCCCCCACCCAAAGAACAGCCACAAAGCCAAAGAGCTGCTTACACACGACATTCTAAGCAATGGGCATGGGCAGGCACGCACACGGTCATTCATACACTTGTCTGAGTACCGGTGCGCCAGTTTGCACCAGTCCAACCTCATGTTTGGTCCCAGTCATACCACGGATCTTCCTTCTGCTGTGAGTGGTCAGGGAGCTCCTCCGGGGGGTCACCTTACCCCATGCCATTATCCAGGTACTCCTCATCTTCCACACACATATTACACTTCTTGGCAGCAGTGACTAGTTCTTCTGGGGCCTTGGGATAGGGCCCCAGGAGCATGTCCTTGGTAATGCGGGAGGCTGGCCATACACCCAAGCACACCATGTTCTAGGCTGCCCTTTGCTGCCTTTGGTTTTCCAAGATGCCTAACCTGGAAACCTTTCCCAGAAACTATTTTCAATATTTCTAAACCTAATGTCTATTTAAGACCCTGTGGTTTGAATTCAAGCTTGCAATTTTTTTCTAGTAATGCAAACAGATGAACATAATTAGCAGAATTCTCTTTCCTTTAATGAATTAGTGCTTGATCACATTTATTTTTTAAATCAGTAAGTCTCAACCTAATTAGTACATTAGAATTACCTGGTGGGCTTTTAAAAATCATGATTTCAGGCCCTATGTCAAATTTTTCAAATCAGACTCTGTGAGAGTAAAAGTCAAGCATCAGTATTTTTTTTTTAATACTTGCCAGATAATTCCAATTTGCATCTAAGGTTGAAAAACATCCTGAAGAGGAAAACATGGAGGAAGGGCTCTGTGTGAAAGGGCAGCCAGTGTAAGAAATGTGAATTTTTGCTGGTTGATGCCTGTTTGAACAAATGGTTGTTGAGGAGAAGGAAGCCATGGCTCAAGATATGACTCAGGGCTTAGATCAATGTTGGAAAGGATATCAAAGCTCCCCCTTTCAGAGCACGTGGGAAGAATGTGGATACAGAGACCTATACTTATCCCTCACCCGGGCTTGTTCAGAAACTTACCTGGCTGGGAGGATTTCTCTCTTTCCTTCTTTTACCCTCCACTGCCACTGCAGGCACTTCTGCTGATCTGTCCGCCTGCCAGCTTTGGTGGCTCTCAGAGCTGCTCCTGCTGCCTCCCTTGAAATGGCAGTGGAGTGACACGTGGCTCTACTAGTGGCAGGCTCTGGGAAGACAGGAGGAATATTTTTGCCGCTGCCTCCCTGGTGACCTTTGGTTCATGTACCAGAGGCAACTGGTTTACCTATGATTTCAAAAGTCCCTACAGTTTAGCTGGCACTCAACTCTCACAGGAAGCCCTTGCTGATCCACTTCCCAGTTTATGTAACTTTATAAAGCTTTGGCAAAGAGGAGGTGGTCAAGAAATGTGTAGTGAATAAATACATTTGACGCCTCTCCTTTTTTTCATAGCACGTGTAATACTTGTCCGCCAACCCTGCCAGACTGAATGCTTCATGTCTACTTTCCTTCCAGTGTAACCCCAGCACCTATTGTGGCTGTCAGTAAATATTTGCTGAATGATGAATAAATAACTAAATACTTCTTTTGAATCTCATACAACATCCACTACAATACTAATTCTAGATAATATTAGATTGTTTGATGTAAATCCAAAGCAATAAGGGTTGGTTTGCAAACTAACCCCATACAGGGATGGCAAGAAGTGACCAAAAGAAGAGGCAGACCACTCCAGATTGGTAGACGGCAGTTAAGCCAGGGAACTTACTCATGAGGCTTCTCTTGGATGGCCACAAGACAAGTAGATCTTCACACTGGCCACGCAAATTTTTAAAGTTTATCTACAAGCCTTTACTGGGATCAGTCCAGATGGTCTCAATAACATATTGCTCTCTCAAGGTTATGTCCTTGGAACAACTCCCACTGTGGGAACAGTTGGCAAAGCACACATTCCAAGGACAGGAGAAGAGATAAGGAGGCTACAATTGCCTGGGTGGAAATTGAAGGTCAACTGGTGGTCATGTCGTCTTAATTACCTCCTCTAGCACTCCACCCCTTGTGACCAGCTCTTCCGACCTCGCACACCCTCCTCTTCTGCAGTGTGCCCTGAGCAGTCAGCAAAGGGTTTCACTAGCATGGGGGTGGCTTGCTGGGCAGCTGTCTGGCTGCACTGCAGGCAGAGACCGCGGCAGCAGTCTATTCTCACATCCAAGAGAAAGCACAGATTAAGATGATCCCCAAAATAAGTAACAATATTCTCCACCAAGAGCTCCACAATCTAAAGCATTGCTTTACTAAGTCCCCTAGGCTGGGGGTTGAATCACTCAGTTCACATGTGCCCTCATGTGATTTAATAAAGATGATACACAAACAGACTCATCAGATATGAACACAAAACACTCTATTTGGATAATAGTTTCATTACAACAGGTGCCTCACTGCAAGGCAGTAATGCCATGGCCATTCTATTTTGGAGGACAGCTTTTCTCATTAGAGACATTTCAGTGTTCAGTAAGGACAGGATTTGTTGGCTATGATTTAAGTGTTGCTGGGTGAATTTAGTAAGGGCTTCTATACTTTAAAATGTCTCCAAGGCCATTGCAGGGGGCGAAGATAGCAGCCAAATGATTGTGCTCATGGAAAGCAGGACATGCCCACCTGGCCTTGAAAAAAGGGAGGTTGGCAGCTTTAGGAACCTGACCTGGTTGTATATGCCACATATGTTGGCCAGGAGAGGCAACACTGTCAGACACGAGGAGACGGACTGGAGGTGGGATAAGCCAGACCAAGACCCCACCTTCTCTCCTCTTTCAATGGTGCATGTTCCATTCCAGGCATAGTGCATTTCAACAGTTCCATCTTGTGGCAGGACAATGGGATCCCAGTGCAGAATTGGTAGTTCTGTTTCACCCAGGGATGTGAAATAACTGACCCATTCTGGCAAAACATCATTGCAAATTCTAGTAGATAACTCTTTTCCCAAGCATATATGGCTTGGTGTTCTTAGCAGCATAGCACATTGGTCCATGGTGAAAAGCAGGGCAATGGCTGTTTCCTGTGACTTCTATAACTTTACGGTATTGGGTGCCTTGGCAGGGGTCCCCAGTCTGGCATATGGGGCAACAAGCCTACTGGTTGATTATTCAAATGTATTAAAGCCTAGAATAGTACTTTAGCCACCCAGTCAAGGTGGTTTTACCTGTCAGTAATTCAATCTACTGTTTTAATATTCCATTTTTCCTTCATACCAGTCCTGCTGCTTGTGAGCTATAGGGAAGATGGAACCTTCACTCAATATCATGTTCCTTTGAACAGACTTGCACATTATGACCTTTGAAATGTGACCTCTGATCACTGTCCATTCAGTGATGGTATCCATACATGGTACCTAGCATCTCTAAGCCCCTGGCTGTGCGGTGACAGAGAAAAGTTTGGGTTAGGCCACACAAACAAGGGCATATTTAGCATCCTCACTCAACAGAATCAATCTGCCAGCTCTCCACTGGTTGGGAACTCTGATGGATGTCCCCAGACTCTTTTGGCAATTGGCTTGGGCATTGTTTAAAACACACAGGACATACTGTTACTGAACCAAGTCAGTGTATTTCAAGGGCAATCTGGCATCTTTGGCAATGTCTCACCCCACCTGGGCACAGTGGTGGCTGGTCTTCCTATGCACTCAATCTGCTATATCTGGTGAAGGAACAGTTGCTAGAGCTCATACCTGGATTAGGGCATCAGTTTCCTGATGGCCAGAGTGTCAGTGCCTTATGAGCCAGAGCATGGAAGACTGTGAGGATTGCCTCAGGCTCTTGCAAGTAAGTCCAAATGTCTTCCTACATATCCTGACCCCACAAGGGCTTATTTATGATCATCTACCCCTTGGCTTTCATTGTCCAAGCCATAAGGTTAATCCCTTTAGAAGAGCCCAACTATCATTGCAAAGGATTAACTGCAAGGGCTTATGAATGATCACCAAACTTCTCTGAGTTTAGTCCACTGACTGCTATGGTTTGTTCCTGTTTCCAGATGTCTATACACCAGGCATCAGCAGGAATTTCCCGCACTCCCTCTCTGTAGGCTACAGTGGCCACCATCAGAATAGGAGGATCTACATACTCCATGGGGCCTAGTAGCTCCCATATTTCTGAAGACAGTAGGATGGCAGACAGGGTGCTCCTCTGCTACCAATAGGCATGCCATTTAGTCAGAGTGTGAGTTTGAGCCATGGAGAGGTGGGTTGATGGAACATATTCTCAACTTTGATGGGAAAGGAGGTTCTCACTATGAGATGCTATTCTTCTCTGAGAGGCTCTATCTGGCAAAGCGCTGTGTAACTGCTAGGTGCTATTGCTTTATAGAGGAATATTGGGTTTCTGCCCCCTTCCAGAGGTGGGACCAAAATCCTGGGGTACTCTCTCCTTCTGTTTTCCCTTCCACAGTGCCCAACCCATACCTTCTGGAGTCAGAGACACATCTAACTCAAATAAATGGTAGCTTTGCTTAGGAGATGCCCAGAGCTTTGATCTGATTTACTAGTATTTTTGCTATCTCAAAGGCTGCTTATTGCTCTGATCCCCAGTCCCACATGTACCCTTTCCTAACCACATAGTACAAGAGATGGAGACACTCTGCCAAGTGGAAAATAAAAGTCTTCCAAAACTCCAACATCCCTTCAAAGGTTTGCACCTCTTTCATGTTCTTAGGAATTGGATTGGCTTGTACCTTAACAATCACAGTTACTGGGACAATATACATCCTATCTGACCAGACAACTCCCAATAACTTTATGGCAGTGCCTGAGTATTGAATTCTCTGAAGATTCACTTCCCATCCTCTCCCTTACAGATGTTCCAGCAAAGCCTGCAGAGTGTCCTGCAATAGGGGAAAATCTGCACATGTTAACATCGTATCATCAGTGTAGTGGGCCAACTTTATTGATGTTGGCAAGGAAAACAGGGACAGGTTTCAAGCTATTATCCCTTGACATACTGTGGGGCTGTGCAGGTAGCCTTGAAGGAGCACTTGAAAGGTCCACTGTTGCCCCTCCCACATGACGGTAAATCAATCTCAGTTATCAGAAACCTGTACTTGTCAGAGTCTTTCCCATAAATCTCCTTGAAAATGAATACTCTCACAGAAACACTTTTACAAAAGCATCAATAAAACAATAAATGTCTGTCAGTGACAAAAGACTTAAAAATATCCATGGTTAAAGATCTGATGAGAGTTCATCATACTGCAGTTGACAAGAACATTTGGTTATTTCTGTGACATACTTAAAATCATAACTGATAATATTACTAAGAAATATCAGATTTTTAGGTAATTATATACAAATATACCATAAAGAAAGTTTAGCATCCCTTCTTATTTGGCAATGTTTCCCATGTAATTAGCCATACCAAATAGGCTTAGTTTAATATCTCTCTTCTACAATGAGAAATCCCATTAGTTTGAGGTCAACAAGACTTCATTTAGAATTTGATTTCAGGGAAGCTTGTCAAAAATACCAAAAGGTTATTGGATTAAAGATGGTGGCATGAGAGGTGAGACAGAGGCTTCCTCCTAAAACCTCATATATGAAAATAAAGCTACAGCAACTACTCTTGAAAGAGCAACAGGAAAGAGGACGGCAACAAACTGCATACACCTGGAGACAAGAGCAGCCCTCACAGAAAAGGGTACCGTACTAAAGCTGTGGTCCTGCGGGATCCAAGCCCGTCCCCCACCCCAGCTCACCAGCAGGAGGAACAGGAACAGAGCAGGGAGGGAGTGGAGATGTGGGACTGCTGAATACCTAACTCTGGAGATCTGCTCTGGGAGCACAAACCTACATTTTATGGTGCTTGCATGATACTCTTGTAATTAGGGGGTTGGAAAGCTAAGACAGATAGAACTCCTGATGAGACTGACATTCCAGCTGCTTGTAAAAGCAGGGATCCATACCCAGCTGCTCAGGGACAAAGGAAAGGCAGGCAGTCTGAGAGACTTCCTAACAAAGAAGCCCTTAGCAAGAGGGCTGCTAAAGGGGCAAAGATTGCACAGAGCTTACTACTCAGTAGAAAGGATAGGCAGACAAAATTGTCCAGTGCACTCTGCCCAGCAGGTTGGGAGCTTTCACAATCTTCAGGTGCTCCAGCTCCCTGGCTGCCTACACAGCTCCAAGAACCCCTTCTGTGACAGGCAGGCTAGTGCGCCTTTCTCCTGGCCAGCCCCACTGGGCTTGCAAACTGGGAAAACCTTCCCTGGTGTTAGGCCAGCCAGAGGGAAGATCTGTCTACAGCAACTAAAAACGCAAAGCACAGAGGCTTATACCTGTGTGCTCAGCCCACTGGTTCAGGCAGTGGAGACAGGCATAGAGGCCAGGAACCAGCAACAGCCCTTTCCTCCCCTAAGGCACCAATACCACTCCCCTACAATCCCAGCATTGCTTCAGGGGCTGAGCAGCTCCAGAGAGTAGAGCTTCTTGGCACTAGAGGGCACCATACACAAATATAAAATGCCAAAGGAACCTGGTCCAGCTAAAATTATGAATACAACTCCTGAGAAAGATTTAAATGATACTGAACTCATGACTCTCCCTGAAAGGGAGTTCAAAATAAAAATCATTAACATGCTCATGGAGGTATGGAAAGATATTTAAGAACTCAGGAATGAATTCCGGTTGGAGATCCAATCATTAAAGAACAAAATGGACGGTATTAAAAGCAGATTGGATATGGTGGAGGAGACAATAAATGAAATAGAAACTAGAGAAGAGGAATACAAAGAAGCTGAGGCACTGAGAGAAAAAAGGATCTCTAAGAATGAAAGAATATTGAGAGAACTGTGTGACTAATCCAAACGGAACAATATTCGCATTACAGGGGTACCAGAAGAAGAAGACAGAGAAAAAGGGATAGAAAGTGTCTTTGAGGAGGTGATTGCTGAAAACTTCCCCAATCTGGGAAAGAAGATAGTCTCTCAGGCCACGGAGGTGCGCAGATCTCCCAACACAAGGGACCCAAGGAAGACAACAGGAAGACATATAGTAATTAAAATGCCAAAGATCAAAGATAAGGACAGACTATTAAAAGCAGCCAGAGAGAGAAATAAGAACACATACAAAGGAAAACCCATTAGGCTATCATCAGACTTCTCAGCAGAAACCTTACAGGCCAGAAGGGAGTGGCATGATGTATTTAATGCAATGAAGTAGAAGGGCCTTGAACCAAGATTACTTTATCCGGCAAGATTATCATTCAAATTTGAAGGACGGATTAAACAGTTCCCAGATAAGCAAAAGTTGAGAGAATTTACCTACCACAAACCATCTCTACAGTGTATTTTGGAGGGACTGCTATAGATGGAAGTGTTCCTACGGTTTAATAGTTGTCACCAGAGGTAATAAAACCACAGTAAAGAAAATAGAACAGCTAATTACTAAGCAAATGCAAAATTAAATTAACTATCTCCAAAGTCAATCAAGAGATAGACACACAGTACAGAATATGATACCTAATATATAAAGAATGGAGTAGAAACAAAAAGGAGGAAACAAACAAAAAAAAACTTTTAGATTGTGTTCTTAATAGCATATTAAGTGAGTTGTTAGACTTTTTGATAGTAGGGAAGTTAACCTTGAACCTTTGGTAACCACGAATCTAAAGCCAGCAATGGCAATAAGTACATATCTATCCATAATCACCCTAAATGTAAATGGACTGAATGCACCAGTCAAAAGACATAGAGTCACTGAATGGATAAAAAAACAAGACCCATCTATATGCTGCCTTCAAGAGACTCACTTTAAACCCAAAGACATACACAGACTAAAAGTGAAGGGATGCAAAAAGATATTTTATGCAAACAACAAGGAGAAAAAAGCAGGTGTTGCAGTACTTGTATCAGACAAAATAGACTTCAAAACGAAGAAAGTCACAAGAGATAAAGAAGGACATTACATAATGATAAAGGGGTCAGTCCAACAAGAAGATATAACCATTATAAATATATATGCACCCAACACAGGAGCGCCAGCATATGGGAAACAAATTCTAACAGAATTAAAGGAGGAAATAGACAGCAATGCATTCATTTTAGGAGACTTCAACACACCACTCACTCCAAAGGACAGAGAATAAGTAAAGACACTGAGGCACTGAACAACACACTAGAACAGATGGACCTAACAGACATCTACAGAACTCTGCAACCAAAAGCAGCAGGATACACATTCTTCTCAAGTGCACATGGAACATTTTCCAGAATAGACCACATACTAGGCCACAAAAAGAACCTCAGTAAATTCAAAAATATTGAAATCCTACCAACCAAATTCTCAGATCACCAAGGTATAAAACTAGAAATAAATTTTAGAAAGAAATCAAAAAGGCTCACAAATATATGGAGACTTAACAACATTCTCCTAATTAATCAATGGGTTAACGACCAAATCAAACCAGAAATCAAAGAATATATGGAGACTAATGACAACAACAACACAAGGTCACAACTTCTGCGGGACGCAGCAAAGGCAGTTCTAAGAGGAAAGTATATTGCAATCCAGGCCTATTTAAAGAAGGAAGAACATTCCCAAATGAATAGTCTAAAGACACAATTACTGAAATTGGAAAAAGAAGAACAAATGAGGCCCAAAGTCACCAGAAGGAGGGACATAATAAAGATTAGAGAAGAAATAAATAAAATTGAGAAGAATAAAACAATAGAAAAAAATCAATAAAACCAAGAGCTGGTTCTTTGAAAAAATAAACAAAATAGATAAACCCCTAGCCAGACTCATTAAGAGAAAAGGAGAATCTACACAAATAAGCAGAATCAGAAATGAGAAAGGAAAAATAACAACGGACCCCACAGAAATACAAAGAATTATAAGAGAATATTATGAGAATCTATATGCTAACAAGCTGGAAAACATAGAAGAAATGGACAACTTCTTAGAAAAATACAACCTCCCAAGACTGACCAAGCAAGAAACAGAAAAACTAAACAGACCAATCACCAGCGATGAAATTGAACTGATAATCAAAAAACTACGCAAGAACAAAACCCTCGGACCAGATGGATTCACCTCTGAATTCTACCAGACATATAGAGAAGAAATAACACCCATTCTCCTTAAAGTCTTTCAAAAAATAGAAGAGGAGGGAATACTTCCAAACTCATTCTATGAAGCCAGCATCACTCTAATACCAAAACCGGGCAAAGACCTCACCAAAAAAGAAAATTACAGACCAATATCCCTGATGAACATAGATGCAAAAATACTCAACAAAATATTAGCAAACCGAATTCAAAAATACATCAAGAGGATCATACACCATGATCAAGTGGGATTCATCCCAGGGATGCAAGGATGGTACAACATTCGAAAATCCATCAACATCATCCATCACATCAACAAAAAGAAGAACAAAAACCACATGATCATCTCCATAGATGCTGAAAAAGCATTTGACAAAATTCAGCATCCATTGCTGATTAAAACTCTCAACAAAATGGGTATAGACGGCAAGTACCTCAACATCATAAAGGCTATATATGACAAACCCACAGCTAACATCATACTTAACAGCGAGACGCTGAAAGCTTTTCATCTAAGATCGGGAACAAGACAGGGATGCCCACTCTCTCCACTGTTATTCAACATAGTACTGGAGGTCCTAGCCACAGCAATCAGACAAAACAAAGACATACAAGGCATCCAGATTGGTAAAGAAGAAGTCAAATTGTCACTATTTGCAGATGACATGATACTGTACATAAAAAACCCTAAAGATTCCATTCCAAAACTACTAGAACTAATATCTGAATTCAGCAAAGTTGCAGGATACAAAATTAACACACAGAAATCTGTTGCTTTCCTATACACTAATGATGAACTAACAGAAAGAGAAATCAGAAAAACAATTCCATTCACAATTGCATCAAAAAGAATAAAATACCTAGGAATAAACCTAACGAAGGAAGTGAAAGACCTGTACTCTGAAAACTACAAGACACTCCTAAGAGAAATTAAAGAGGACACTAACAAATGGAAATGCATCCCATGCTCTTGGCTAGGAAGAATAAATATTGTCAAAATGGCTATACTACCTAAAGCAATCTACAGATTCAATGCAATCCCTATCAAACTACCAACAGCTTTCTTCAATGAACTGGAACAAATAATTCTAAAATTCATATGGAACCACAAAAGACCCCGAATAGCCAAAGCAATCCTGAGAAGGAGGAATAAAACAGGGGAATTACACTCCCTGACTTCAAGCTCTACTACAAAGCCACAGTAATCAAGACAATTTGGTATTGGCACAAAAACAGACCCACAGACCAGTGGAACAGAATAGAAAATCCAAACATTAACCCAAACATATACAGTCAATTAATATTTGATAAAAGTGCCTTGGATATACAATGGGGAGATGACAGCCTCTTCAGCAGCTGGTGTTGGAAAAACTGGACAGCTACATGTAAGAGAATGAAACTGGACTACTGTCTAGCCCCATACACAAAGGTAAACTCAAGGTGGATCAAAGACCTGAATGTAAGTCATGAAACCATAAAACTCTTAGAAAAAAACATAGGCAAAAATCTCTTGGACATAAACATGAGCAACTTCTTCATGAACATATCTCCCCGGGCAAGGGAAACAAAAGCAAAAATGAACAAGTGGACTATATCAGGCTGAAAAGCTTCTGTACAGCAAAGGACACCATCAGTAGAACAAAAAGACATCCTACAGTATGGGAGAATATATTCATAAATGACGTATCCGATAAGGGGTTGACATCCAAAATATATAAAGAACTCACACACCTTAACAAACAAAAAGGAAATAATCCAATTAAGAAATGGGCAGAGGACATGAATAGACACTTCTCCAAAGAAGAAATTCAGATGGCCAACAGGCACATGAAAAGATGCTCCACATCGCTAATCATCAGAGAAATGCAGATTAAAACCACAATGAGATATCACCTCACACCAGTGAGGATGGCCAACATCCAAAACACAAACAACAACAAATGTTGGCGAGGATGTGGAGAAAAGGGAACCCTCCTACACTGCTGGTGGGACTGCAAATTAGTTCAACCATTGTGGAAAGCAGTATGGAGGTTCCTCAAAAAACTCAAAATAGAAATACCATTTGACCCAGGAATTCCACTCCTAGGAATTTACCCTAAGAATGCAGCAGCCCAATTTGAAAAGGACAGATGCACCCCTATGTTTATTGCAGCACTATTTACAATAGCCAAGAAATGGAAGCAACCTAAGTGTCCATCAGTAGATGAATGGATAAAGAAGAGGTGGTACATATACACAATGGAATATTATTCAGCCATAAGAAGAAAACAAATCCTACCATTTGCAACAACATGGATGGAGCTAGAGGGTATTATGCTCAGTGAAATAAGCCAAGATGAAAAAGACAAGTATCAAATGATTTCACTCATATGTGGAGTATAAGAACAAAGAAAAAATACTGAAGGAACAAAACAGCAGCAGACTCACAGAACCCAAGAACGGACTAATAGTTACCAAAGGGAAAGGGACTGGGGAAGATGGGTGGGAAGGGAGGGATAAGAGGAAAAAAGGGGCATTATGATCAGCAGATGTAGTTTTGGGGGGGCATGGGGAGGGCTGTACAACTCAGAGAAGACAAGTAGTGATTCTATAGCATTTCACTACACTGATGGACAGTGACTGTGATGGAGTTGGTGGAGGGGACCTGATGAAGGGGGTAGTTTAATAACCATAATATTGCACATGTAATTGTAGATTAATGATACCAAAATAAATTATAAAAAAAAATACGAAAAGGTTTTAAACCACTTGACTAACTAGGATCCTAGATTGGTGTTAACAATACTTAGTTATACATTTAACCAAGGTGACAAAGACTTCAAAGGGAAATACAGAAAATATATAATTATAAACAAAATAAAACCAAGCTCCTTTAATACAGAAGACTGTTTTCTTAAGTAATCAATGAGCTGTTAAAGACAACATGAAGTACAGGAAATTATTTTGATAAAACAGAGAATCTTTGTTTTCTAGGCAGATTACTTTAAAGATAAAATTTTTCACAGTTTCAGCAAGAACAGACGAATAGTCCAAGAAAACCTTGTCCTTTTAGTGGGTGAATGAGATTAGATTTCAGTTTTACATAAGTACACTATTGATATTAAAGCTTATTTTCTTTAAGCCTGTTAAACAGACCTCTTTTATAAAATAATTTTGGCAATACCCTCTGGAGGCAGAAAGATGTCAAACGTACATAATTTATGTCCATAAACATACAGACAGACATAAACAGAAAGCCCCACAGCTTTCATTCCAAAACTAAAGCTGTGAATCAGGTCAGGTACCCACTCACATGGCTAAAACTTTTTACTAATGTATGTGGAGAAGACTTAAGGTTTGTATTTTCCCTTGACAAATAATCAAATGGAGGCTGTAACTAGATTTTGGGGCAAGGGAGTTTCTAAAGCTGTTTGTATTTTTAAAGACTCTGTCTCTTTTTTCTTTTCTTCAGTCTTTGTGGGAAGTGTTTCAGTTATCTCCTGGGGTGTTTATGTTTCAAACATGATAAGACTTATAACTTCAAGAGACACAATAAGAAATAAAGTATTCTCATTGAAGTTTGGGGTATATTTATTATCAGAAGTCTAGGGCAATTGCTATTTAAATTCTTCCTTTGTATTTAGGGGGCAGATGGCATGGACCACTCTGTCTGTGTCATTGTCAATCACCACAACATCTTCCCCTTTGCTGTCCTCAACTTTCTGAGGAATTCTACCTCTTAACATTCTATTAAGGCTTTGTCATATGCATTTAGACCTTAATCCATGGTAGCTTGTGCCCACCATGGTAAGGTCTCCAACTTATTATCCTGATCACTTAGCCTTGAAGATGGCAGGGTACTAGACAATTTCACATCTTCTCTAAACTTAGCTCTCCTTCCAGTTTTTCATTTTGAACTTCAGCCTCTAACTGGTCTTCAGTGGCCAGCTGAATGGACCACAGTAGAGGCCAGTCCACCCACAGCAGATATTTGTTTCCCTTTCTTGCCACAGTGGGTTCCATGCAGTTTCTCAAACTAACACATTAAAGCAGCTGGTGTTTTGGGGGCATCCCTGTGCTCATGCAGTGGTACATACATCCACAAGCATTTAATGTTCAGGCTACCCCTCTCCACACAGAGGGCAATGGCCAACTCGGGACTTCCCCTGAAGATGCCTCTTTCCAAGGGCCCATTTTCAGTCACCTGACTGGCTCACCAGTTGTTGATTTGCAAACTGGCCCCATACACAGAAGGCAAGGAAAAACCAAGGAAAGAAGCAAACCACTCCAGATTGATAGGTGGCAGGTTTGATAAGATGGGAACTAACTTACAAGGCTTGTCTTGGGCAACCCCAGGATGAGTAGATCTTTGCACCCATTACCAAATATTAAGTATATAGAGAGGCCTTAAATAGGATCAGTCAAGTATACTATCCAGATGGTTTACCAATACATTGCTCTCTCGAGGCTGTGTCCTTAGGACAACTCCCACTTTGGGAATAGCAGGCAGATTCTACATTCTGAGGACGGGATGGGGCGAGGAGCAGCCAGTTGCCTGGGACTAGCTCAAGGGCCAACTAGTGATCACATCTTGATTACCTCCTCCAGCAATGAAGTTATTGGAAACTAAGATCTTTTGGAAACTCCAGTGCCATGCGTCTCCATTATTTCCCTGTCTCCAGCTCTCTGGTGATATTTGGCTATTATCTCAAATGTAAAGCAACATCCATAATGTGCATTAGGCTGGGAGGAACACTAATAGAATAATATGATTGTGAATTTTTTTAACACGCAGCAAAAGAAACTGCAAGGCACTCAATGACAGTGGTCAGTGAAGGATCATTTCCTGTTGCTCCCTGCCCCATGATGTTATGTACAGAAAATAAACACAGGAAAAGCCATATTTTTAGAGAGAATGTGTGGAGATAATGATTCTGCAGCATGCTTGAAACACTACTGACAAGCCAAAAAAAACTGATTAAAACAAAGGAAAACAAGTATTTTAAGCAAGTGGTCAAGTGTTTCTTATTGGGCAAAACTATGTGCTTGAGACTCTGATGACAATGGCAGTATTTTGGTTCCTGGCGTGGCATGGAAAGCCCCAAAAAATGCAGGTTAGGCTGCATTAGAAGTTATCATTCATATAATCATAAAGTTAGAAAGCTCCTCAAGCAATTGGCTAGGTTTCATTCCCTTCCCTTCAGCAGGGCAAGAGTCAAGCATGAGAACAAGAGAGGGAAAACACCAGACATTAAAATAAAAGATCCATAACAGTGTTTAAAATTTCTTGGTTAATATGCTTCACTTCCTAGTCACACTTGTATTTTTTAAACTCTGTTTTTTTGTTCAACTAAAATTCATGTGGCAATTTAAACCTATTTCCTCATTTGGTTCCCAGTAGCAATGGAAAATAGTAAGCTAATTTCTTCTTCACACTACATCAAGCCAATGTAACCAACCCGAAAACACTCAACTTTTCCTTTTAAATCTATTGCCTGTAACCTTTCTTTTTATGTACTGATTAAGATTACATTTTGAATACTAAAATCCTAAATAATAAGTCCAAAAATATTAAAAAACATTTATTTTTAATAACTAATGACTTGGGAGAGAGGAGCAATGATAAACATTAGTATATGTGTAAAAAAGAGATGTTAAAAATTATTTATAAAACGTTGAAGTACACACAGGGGATTTTACCTATTAGATATTAAAACATTCTATCAAGTTGCAAGAAATGAAACAGTATGAAACAGTATGGTCCTGACACAGGTATAGATGAACTGGTCAACAAAATAGAAAAGAGCCCCCCCCAAAATCCATTAATCCCATTTGTACCATGAAGTCATAATGATGCCCAACTCAGTGATGTCAGCAAATGGCCCTTTGGTACCAGTGCTGCCCCATGAGCTGTCTCCAAGAATCCTCACAACAGAAGGGAAGAGGCAGAGTTGGCATTTAACAGGCAAACCGAGACCTCTCTGACTCCAAAATCTGTGCTCTAAATAAAAATATGCCAGAGTTTTCATTTCAAATCAGTAACAGTTAAAATTGGAGAAACAGCATTGGAACAATTGGCTAAAACTGTGAGAAAAAGTAAAGTTAGATAACTTTTTCACATTATTAAAAAATATTTACGTAGACTAAAATCTGAAACATAAAAAGTTAAAATAAAATATATTACATTAAATATAGAACAGTTTTATAATCTTAGAATAAAGAAGGACGGACTTCCGGGAAGATGGCAGTGTGAGCAGGGCGGCAGAAATCTCCTCCCAACACTAAATTTATCTACGAAAACACAGAAAATACATCTATTCCTAAAAGAGAGACAAGAATACACAGGAAAGCGCACAGCGTGCAGCTACACCCGAGAGGACTCGGCACCCCAAGAGGCGGGTAAGATACGGAGCCGCGACCCGGCGGGACCCGAGCCCTCCCCCACCCCAGCGCACCGGCGGGAGGAGAGGATTCAGAGCCGGGAGGGAGTGGAAGTACACCCCGCGAAGTAGCCAGCCCCGGTGATCTGCGCGGGGAGCGCTGACCCACATTGCGCAGTGCAGCGGAGATTGGAGAGACAGAGGGGCAGGATCTGAGCGGGGAACGCGCCAGGGTGCTTGCAGCCGGCTCCCGGGAAGGAAAAAAAAAAGTGCGCGCTTTCTTCAGCGGTCTTAAAGAGACAGGAGCCCAGCGGAGGAGCCGGATCGCCCCAGCACACTCAGCCCAGCAGGCTGGGAGTCCTGGGGAGTTTCAGACGCCTTAGCTGGCGACTGAGGAAGCGTAGCCATACTTAACACTTCTCACTGAGATCAACAGCCTCCTACTCGTTCCCACCCCTGCCAGAGTGATAAAGGGCCCTGCGGAGTGGCACAGTCACAGCTGTGGAATAGTGGGGCAACAGCACCTCCTAGAGCATTCCCACAGAATCTACGTCCGGTGGGCATTTTTTTTGTTTTTTTTGTTTTGTTTTGTTTTTTGTTTTTTCTTTTCTTTCTTTTTTTCTTTCTTTCTTTTTTCTCTTTTTTTTTCTTCTCTTTTTAAAGTCTTAAAGAGCCCAGCTGACATACGTGGCAACTATCAGTGACCAATTATACAGCCATGAAAAGACAGAGGAATATGGTTCAGACCAAAATCAACCAGACAACCCCAGAGAGAGAGTCTGAAGGGATGGAAATGCACAGCCTCCCTGAAAAAGAATTCAGAATAAATGTCATAACCATGCTGATGGACCTACAGAGAAATGTGCAAGAGCTGAGGGAGGAAGTGAGGGAACTGAGGAAAGACAATACAGAAATCAGACAAGCGATCGACGGGCTTAACAGCAGAATGGATGAGATGCGAGAGACTGTTAATGGAATAGAAAACAGAGAACAGGAGTACAGAGCAGCTGAGGCAGAGAGAGATAAAAGGATTTCTAGGAATGAAAGAATATTAAGAGAACTGTGTGACCAATCCAAACGGAACAATATTCGCATTATAGGAGTACCAGAGGAAGAAGAGAGAGAAAAAGGGATAGAAAGTGTCTTTGAAGAAATAATTGCTGAAAACTTTCCCTCGCTGGGGAAGGAAGTAGTCTCGCAGTCCACCGAAGCTCATAGATCTCCCAACACAAGGGACCCAAGGAAGACAACACCAAGACACATAATAATTAAGATGGCAAAGATCAAAGATAAAGACAGGGTATTAAAGGCAGCTAGAGAGAGAAAAAAGATCACCTACAAAGGAAAACCCATCAGACTATCATCAGACTTCTCAACAGAAACCTTACAGGCCAGAAGAGAATGGCATGATATATTTAACGTTATGAAACAGAAGGGCCTCGAACCAAGAATATTGTATCCAGCACGATTATCATTTAAATATGATGGAGGGATTAAACAATTTCCAGATAAACGAAAGTTAAGAGAGTTTGCCTCTCATAAACCACCACTACAGGATATCTTAAATGGACTGCTCTAGATGGAAGCACACCTCAGGCTAAAAAGATGTCACTAGAGAAAAAAAAATCATAACAAAGAAAGCAGACCATCCAAATACTAACTAAAGGCAAAGAATAAAACACCTATTATAGAAAGAATGGAGGAGGAGGAATAAGAAGGGAGAGAAATAAAGAAACATCAGACTGTGTTTACAATAACTTAACAAGAAAGTTAAGTTAGATTGTTAGATAGTAAAGAAGCAACCCTTGAACCCTTGGTAACCACGAATCTAAAGCCAGCAATGGCAATAAGTACATATCTATCAATAATCACCCTAAATGTAAATGGACTGAATGCACCAATCAAAAGACACAGAGTAACAGAATGGATAAAAAAGCAAGACCCATCTATATGCTGCCTACAAGAAACTCACCTCAAATCCAAAGATATACACAGACTAAAAGTGAAGGGATGCAAAAAGATATTTCATGCAAACAACAAAGAGAAAAAAGCAGGTGTTGCAGTACTTGTATCAGACAAAATAGACTTCAAAACGAAGAAAGTCACAAGAGATAAAGAAGGACATTACATAATGATAAAGGGGTCAGTCCAACAAGAAGATATAACCATTATAAATATATATGCACCCAACACAGGAGCGCCAGCATATGGGAAACAAATTCTAACAGAATTAAAGGAGGAAATAGACAGCAATGCATTCATTTTAGGAGACTTCAACACACCACTCACTCCAAAGGACAGAGAATAAGTAAAGACACTGAGGCACTGAACAACACACTAGAACAGATGGACCTAACAGACATCTACAGAACTCTAAACCCAAAAGCAACAGGATACACATTCTTCTCAAGTGCACATGGAACATTTTCCAGAATAGACCACATACTAGGCCACAAAAAGAACCTCAGTAATTTCAAAAATATTGAAATCCTACCAACCAACTTCTCAGATCACCAAGGTATAAAACTAGAAATAAATTTTAGAAAGAAATCAAAAAGGCTCACAAATACATGGAGACTTAACAACACTCTCCTAATTAATCAATGGGTTAACGACCAAATCAAAACAGAAATCAAAGAATATATGGAGACTAATGACAACAACAACACAAAGCCACAACTTCTGTGGGACGCAGCAAAGGCAGTTCTAAGAGGAAAGTATATTGCAATCCAGGCCTATTTAAAGAAGGAAGAACATTCCCAAATGAATAGTCTAAAGACACAATTACTGAAATTGGAAAAAGAAGAACAAATGAGGCCCAAAGTCACCAGAAGGAGGGACATAATAAAGATTAGAGAAGAAATAAATAAAATTGAGAAGAATAAAACAATAGAAAAAATCAATAAAACCAAGAGCTGGTTCTTTGAAAAAATAAACAAAATAGATAAACCCCTAGCCAGACTCATTAAGAGAAAAGAGAATCTACACACATAAACACAATCAGAAATGAGAAAGGAAAAATCACGACGGACCCCACAGAAATACAAAGAATCATAAGAGAATATTATGAGAATCTATATGCTAACAAGCTGGAAAACATAGAAGAAATGGACAACTTCTTAGAAAAATACAACCTTCCAAGACTGACCAAGCAAGAAACAGAAAAACTAAACAGACCAATCACCAGTGACGAAATCGAATTGGTAATCAAAAAACTACCCAAGAACAAAACCCCTGGGCCTGATGGATTCACCTCTGAATTCTACCAGACATATAGAGAAGAAATAACACCCATTCTCCTTAAAGTCTTTCAAAAAATAGAAGAGGAGGGAATACTTCCAAACTCATTCTATGAAGCCAGCATCACTCTAATACCAAAACCGGGCAAAGACCTCACCAAAAAAGAAAATTACAGACCAATATCCCTGATGAACGTAGATGCAAAAATACTCAACAAAATATTAGCAAACCGAATTCAAAAATACATCAAGAGGATCATACACCATGATCAAGTGGGATTCATCCCAGGGATGCAAGGATGGTACAACATTCGAAAATCCATCAACATCATCCACCACATCAACAAAAAGAAGAACAAAAACCACATGATCATCTCCATAGATGCTGAAAAAGCATTTGACAAAATTCAGCATCCATTCTGATTAAAACTCTCAACAAAATGGGTATAGACGGCAAGTACCTCAACATCATAAAGGCTATATATGACAAACCCACAGCTAACATCATACTTAACGGCGAGACGCTGAAAGCTTTTCATCTAAGATCGGGAACAAGACAGGGATGCCCACTCTCTCCACTGTTATTCAACATAGTACTGGAGGTCCTAGCCACAGCAATCAGACAAAACAAAGACATACAAGGCATCCAGATTGGTAAAGAAGAAGTCAAATTGTCACTATTTGCAGATGACATGATACTGTACATAAAAAACCCTAAAGACTCCACTCCAAAACTACTAGAACTAATATCTGAATTCAGCAAAGTTGCAGGATACAAAATTAACACACAGAAATCTGTTGCTTTCCTATACACTAATGATGAACTAACAGAAAGAGAAATCAGAAAAACAATTCCATTCACAATTGCATCAAAAAGAATAAAATACCTAGGAATAAACCTAACGAAGGAAGTGAAAGACCTGTACTCTGAAAACTACAAGACACTCCTAAGAGAAATTAAAGAGGACACTAACAAATGGAAATGCATCCCATGCTCTTGGCTAGGAAGAATAAATATTGTCAAAATGGCTATACTACCTAAAGCAATCTACAGATTCAATGCAATCCCTATCAAACTACCAACAGCTTTCTTCAATGAACTGGAACAAATAATTCTAAAATTCATATGGAACCACAAAAGACCCCGAATAGCCAAAGCAATCCTGAGAAGGAGGAATAAAACAGGGGGAATTACACTCCCTGACTTCAAGCTCTACTACAAAGCCACAGTAATCAAGACAATTTGGTATTGGCACAAAAACAGACCCACAGACCAGTGGAACAGAATAGAAAATCCAAACATTAACCCAAACATATACAGTCAATTAATATTTGATAAAAGTGCCTTGGATATACAATGGGGAGATGACAGCCTCTTCAGCAGCTGGTGTTGGAAAAACTGGACAGCTACATGTAAGAGAATGAAACTGGACTACTGTCTAGCCCCATACACAAAGGTAAACTCAAGGTGGATCAAAGACTTGAATGTAAGTCATGAAACCATAAAACTCTTAGAAAAAAACATAGGCAAAAATCTCTTGGACATAAACATGAGCAAATTCTTCATGAACATATCTCCCCGGGCAAGGGAAACAAAAGCAAAAATGAACAAGTCGGACTATATCAAGCTGAAAAGCTTCTGTACAGCAAAGGACACCATCAGTAGAACAAAAAGACATCCTACAGTATGGGAGAATATATTCATAAAAACGTATCTGATAAAGGGTTGACATCCAAAATATATAAAGAACTCACGCACCTTAACAAACAAAAGCAAATAATCCAATTAAGAAATGGGCAGAGGACATGAATAGACACTTCTCCAAAGAAGAAATTCAGATGGCCAACAGGCACATGAAAAGATGCTCCACATCGCTAATCATCAGAGAAATGCAGATTAAAACCACAATGAGATATCACCTCACACCAGTGAGGATGGCCAACATCCAAAACACAAACAACAACAAATGTTGGCGAGGATGTGGAGAAAAGGGAACCCTCCTACACTGCTGGTGGGACTGCAAATTAGTTCAACCATTGTGGAAAGCAGTATGGAGGTTCCTCAAAAAACTCAAAATAGAAATACCATTTGACCCAGGAATTCCACTCCTAGGAATTTACCCTAAGAATGCAGCAGCCCAATTTGAAAAGGACAGATGCACCCCTATGTTTATTGCAGCACTATTTACAATAGCCAAGAAATGGAAGCAACCTAAGTGTCCATCAGTAGATGAATGGATAAAGAAGATGTGGTACATATACACAATGGAATATTATTCAGCCATAAGAAGAAAACAAATCCTACCATTTGCAACAACATGGATGGAGCTAGAGGGTATTATGCTCAGTGAAATAAGCCAAGCCGAAAAAGACAAGTATCAAATGATTTCACTCATATGTGGAGTATAAGAACAAAGAAAAAAACTGAAGGAACAAAACAGCAGCAGACTCACAGAACCCAAGAACGGACTAATAGTTACCAAAGGGAAAGGGACTGGGGAAAATGGGCGGGAAGGGAGGGATAAGAGGGAAAAAGGGGCATTACGATTAGCAGATGTAATGTTGGGGGGGCACGGGGAGGGCAGTACAACTCAGAGAAGACAAGTAGTGATTCTATAGCATCTCACTACACTGATGAACGGTGACTGTAATGGGTTGGTGGGGGGGACCTGATGAAGGGGTAGTTTAATAATCGTAATATTGCACATGTAATTGTAAATTAATGATAATGAAATAAATTATATAAAAAAAATAGGCAACCCAATGCAAAAATGAACAAAAGACTTGTACAGGTACTCATTAAAAGATATCAAATGGACAATAAACATGACTATTACTCAAAATCATTACTCATCATGGAAATGCAAAGTTAAACATAATAAGATTAACACAATAACGGCCAAAATTAAAAAAGAATAACACCAAGTGTTAATGACATCTCAGATAACTCAGACTCTTATTCCTTTATTCAAAAAATGGAATTTGGAAAAAAATAAAAAATAAAGAAGGACGTTCTTAGAAGGACACCAAGGCCAAAAAACAAAAAAGAAAACTGACATATTTGACCCCTGGTATGGAAGAAGACAGTAAAGAAAGTTGACCAAACCTAGAAAAACATTTGCATATATACAAGAAACAAAGGGTTAATGCCCTTAGTTATAAAATGCACTTACAAATAAATATGAGTAATATCAACATCAAAAGTGGGAAAAGGATATGAACAGACATTTCACAAATGAAGAAAGATAAATTACCAATAAACATATATAAATATACCTAAATTCACTATTAAAGATATAAGATGCTGAAAGTACCCAGGCTAGTGAGAATGTGTGTGCAAACAGGCATTCTCATGGAATGTCTGCTGGTAGACACATAAATTGGTACAAAGAAATATACATTTCTTTATCCAGAAAATAAAGGAGATGGGTTAAGTAATCTTCATGATTCTTAAAGATTTAAAGTTCTAAGAGTGTATATTTCTCTGAGTTTTGTCAATGATGTATAAAGGCTGTAGCAATCAATTAAACATGTTTATAGAAATAAAAAATTAAGATATGTTTCCCTTTCCAGTGAATTGAATGTATTTTGAGAAATTATGTGACTCATAAGCTTATTGCATCCAACACAAATACTGACACAAACATTTACCAAGCTATTATATGCCAAGCATACTAAATACAAAGAGGGAACTGAAAATCGGAGTGATGAGAGCCTGAGCTCGAGTCTCTGTGAAAGAGTGGAAAATTTTGTTCTTCTATTTCAGGGACTTGCGTTTAACTGACCCAGGGTGAGGGGGCCTGGGAAAGCAGGGAGTTGTAGTGAAAACTCTTTGGAGAGATTCTCCCTCCGTGACGTCATCCTTTCTCATCCACTCAGTGACCTCATTCAAGCAGTGCTTCACTCTATGTTTACATCATCAAATTTTTAATCTTTACTAGGTCATTCCTATCAGATACTAATATGCTGTTATCTCTCACATCTTAAAAATCCCTTCTCTAACCTCAATTCTCCTGCCAGCTACATCGCCATTTCTCAGTTCCGCTTTGCAATAAATATCCTCAAAATGTTGCCTATAGTTAGCATCTCCAATTCCTGTCTTCCCATTGCCTTTTTAAAAAATGTATTGTTTCATTATTTTTAAAATTGAAGTGTAATTGACATACAGCATTATATTAGTTTCAGGTATACAACGTAATGATTTGATGTTTGTATGCCTTGCAAAATAATAACCACAATAAGTCTAGTTACAATCTGTTAACCTACAAAGTTAAAATTTTTTTCTTCTGACGAGAACTTTTAACAAAAGTTTAACTTTCTTAACATCTTTCAAATTTCCAATACAATATTACTGACTAGAGTCACCATGCTGTACATTATATCCCAATGACTTATTTATTATATAACTGGAAGTTTGTGCCTCTTGATCACCTTCACTCATTTCACTCAACCCACAGCTCTCCTCTCCGTTGGCAATCTCTGATCTGTTTTCTGCCTTTTTAAGCTTTGTTTTGTTTGTTTGTTTTGTTTTTTAGATTCCACATATAAGTGAAATCACACAGTATTTGTCTTTCTCTGTCTGACCTAGTCTACTTAGCATAATATGCTCAAGGTCATTCCGTGTTGTTGTGAATGGGAAAATTTCATTCTTTTTAGGACTACATAATATTCCATTGTATACATGTGTCACATCTTTTCCGTTCATCTGTTGATGGACACTTAGGTCGCTTCCATATCTGGGCTATTGTGAATAATGCTGCAAAAAACATAGGGGTGCATATATATTTTCAAATTAGAAGTGGGATTGCTGAATCATATGGTAGTCAAATTTTTTAATTTTTGAGAAACTTCTATACTATTTTCCATATTGGCTGCAATAATTTACATTCCTACCAATAGAGCGTGAGGGTTCCCTATTCTCCACATCCTCACCAACACTTTTTATTTCTTATCCTTTTAAAACAGCTATTCTGAAAGGTGTGAGGTGAGTTATCATTATGGTTTGACTTGCATTTCCCGATGATTAGTGATGTTAAGCATCTCTTCATGTGCCTATTTGCCATCTGTATGTCTTCTTTGGGAAAATGTCTATTTGGATCCTCTGCCCATTTTTTCATTGGACTGTTTGTAATTTTTGTTATTGAGTTGCAAGAGTTCTTTATATATCCTGAATAATAACCCCAATTGGATATATGATTTGTAAATATATTCTCCCATGCAGTAGGTTGCCTTTTTATTTTTTTTGACAGTTTCCTTCAATGCACAGAAGCTTTTTCATTTGATGTACTCCCATTTGTTTATTTTTGCTTTTGTTGCCATTGTTTTTGGAGTCAAATCCAAAAAAAATCACCAAAAGAGATGTCAAGGAATTTACTGTTGATGCTTTCTTCTAGGAGTTTTATGATTTCCGGATTTATATTCAAGTCTATAATTTATTTTGAGTTAATTTTTGTGTGTGATGTAAACAGTCCAGTTTCATTCTTCTGCATGTGGCTGGCCAGTTTTCCCAACATCACTTATTGAAAAGCTTGTCCTTTAACACGTTGTATATTCTTACTTCTTTTGTCATAAATTAATGCATGTGCTATTTCTGGCTCTCTATTGTGTTCTGTTGATCTATGTGTCTGTTTTTATTGCCCATTTCATGCTGTTTTGATGACTACAGCTTTGTAATATAATTTGAGACAAGGGAGTATGATACCTCTAAATTTAATCTTCTTTCTCAAGATTATTTTGGCTATTCAAAATCTTTTGTGGCTCCATAAAATTTTGGGATTATTTGTGAAAAATACCATTAGAACTTTGGTAGGGATTGGAATTAATCTATAGTTTGCTTTAGGTGATATGGATATTTTGACAATATTAAGTCTTCCAATCCATGAGCACAGAATATCTTTCCATTTATTTGTGTCTTCAATTTCTTTCATCAATGTCTTATAGTTTTCAGAATACAGATCTTTCACCTTCTTGGCGACATTTATTCCTAGGTATTTTATTCTTTTTGATGCATTTGTAAATGGGATTGCCTTCTTAATTTCTCTGATAGTTCATTGTTAGTGTGTAAAACTACAACTAATTTTTGTATATTGATTTTTTTTTTACCCTTCAACTTTAGAATTTATTAGCTCTAACATTTTTTTGGTAGATTCTTAAGGATTTTCTATATATAAAGTCATGTCATCCACAAATAATGACAAATTTACTTCCTTTCCAATTTGGATGACTTTTAAATCATTTTCCTGCCTAATTGCTCTGGTAAGGACTTCCAAAACTATGTTGAATAAAAGTGGCAAGAGTAAGTATCCTTGTCTTGTCCCTGATCTTAAAGGAAAAGCTTTCAGCTTTTTGCTGTTGAGAATGATGTAAGCTGTGGGCCTGTCATATGTGGCCTTTGTTATATTGAGGTATGTTCCACCTATACCCACTTTTTTGAGAGTTTTTATCATAAATGGATGCTAAATTTTATCAATATCTGTGGTATGAATAATGCTGCATCTACTTAAGTGGTCATATGATTTTTAGCCTTTTTTTTTGTTAAGTGTGTATAATGTTGATTGATTTGTGGATGTTGAACCATCCTTGCATTCCTGGAATAAATCCCACTTGATCATGGTGTATAATCCTTTTAATGTATTGTTGAATAAGTTTACTAATATTTTGTTGAGGATTTTTGTATTTATGTTCATCAGGGATATTGGCCTGTAATTTTCCTTTTTTGTGTGTCTTTGCCTGGTTTTGGTTTCAGAGTAGTGCTAGACTTGTAAAATGAGTTTGAGAGAATTCCCTCTCTTCAATTTTTCAGAAGAGTTGAGAAGGATTTTTATTAAATCTTCTTTGAATGTTTGGTAAAATTCACTAGTAAAGCCATCTGGTTCTGGATTTTTGTTTGTTGGAAGTTTTTTGATTGCTGATTCAATTTCATTAATAGTAATTGGTCTGTTCAGATTTTCTATTTCTTCCTTATTTGATATTGGAAGATTGTTTCTAGGAATTTATCCATTTCTTCTAGGTTATCAAATTTGTTGGTATAAAAGTGTTCATAGTAGTCTCCTTTGGTCCTTTGTATTTCTTTGGGATCAGTTGTAATTTCTTTTTCATTTCTGGTTTTATTTATCTGAGTTTTTTCACTTTTTTTCTTAGTGAGTCAAGCTAAAGATTTGTCAATTTGGTTTATTTTTTTGAAAGAACTAGCTCTTAGTCTCACTGATCTTTTTCATTGTTGTTTTAATCTCCTCTACTTCATTTATTTCTGCTCTGATCTGTATTATTTCCTTCCTTCTGCTAACTTTTGGCCTCATTTATTCTTTTGTAGTTATTTTAAGTGCAAAGTTAGATTACTTTTTGAAATTTTTCTTGTTTCTTGAGGTAGGCCTGTAGCACCATGTATGTCCCTCTTAGTACTGCTTTGGCCACATCCCCCTTATTTCAGTATGTTTTATCCATTTTCATTTGTTTCAAGGTTTTTTTTTCTCCTTTGATTTCTTCATTGACCCATTGGTTGCTCAGCAGCATGTTGTCTAATCTCCACATTTTTGTGATTTTTTTCTTCATTTTCTTCTTGTACTTTATTTCTAGTTTCATATCACTTGGTCAGAAAAGATATTTGATATGATTTCAATCTTCTTAAATTTACTGAGACTTGTTTTGTGTCCTAACACATGATCTATCCTGTAGAATGTTTCATGTGCACTTGTGAAGAATGTGTGTTCTGTTCCTTTTGGATGGAATGTTCTATATATCTATTAAGTCCATCTAGTGTAATGTGTCATCTATGTTTCCATACTGATTTTCTGTCTAGATGATCTATCCATTGATGTAAGTGGGATAATAAAGTCCCCTACTATTATTGTATTGCTGTCAATTTCTCCCTTTAGTTCTGTTAATATTTGCTGTATATATTTAGTTGCTTTTATGTTGGGTGCATAAATATTTACAAATGGTATATCTTCTTACTGGATTGACCCCTTTATTACACTCTTTGTTTTCATGTCCATTTTGTCTGATATAAGTATAGCTACATCAGCTCTCTTTTGGTGGCCATTTGCATAAAACATCTTTTCCATCCCTTCTCTTTCAGTCTATGTGTGTCCTTACCTCTGACGTGAATCTTTTCTAGGCAGCATATAGGTGGATCTTATTTTTTATCCTTTCAGCCACTCTATGTATTTTGATCATAGAATTTCGTCTGTCTACATTTAAAGTAATTATTGGATGGTATGCACTTATTGTTACTTTATTGTTTTCTGGCTGTTTTATAGTTTCTCTCTGGTCATTTCTTCTTTTCTTGACTTTTCCCTTTTGGTTTGATGACTTTCTATAGTGTTATGCTTAGGTTCATTTCTCACTAGCTTGTGTATCTACTATAGGTTTTTGCTTCGTAGTTGCCATAAAGCTCACATATAACAGCTTATGTATACATAATAGTCTATTTTAAGTTGATAGCAAGTTAAATTCAAACCCATACTAAACTCTACACTTTCCATTTTTGAGGTCAAATTTTGTATTTTTTTGTGTATCCTGTAACTAATTATTGTAGTCATAGTTATTTTTACTACTTTTGTTTTTTAACCTTCATACTAACTTTATAAGTGATCAGTCTACTACCTTTACTATATACCTTTGCCAGTGAGAGTAGTACTCTCATATGTTTTCTTATTATTACTTAGTGTTCTTTCTTTTCAGCTTGAAGAAGTCCCTTTAACATTTTTTTGTAGGGCCAGTTTAGTGGCAATGAATTCCCTTAGTATTGTTTATTTGAAAGTTCCTTATTTCTTCTTCATTCTGAATTACATAACCTTGCTTGGTAGAGTATTCTTGATTGGGATATTTTTCCTTCAACACTTTGAATATATCATGCCACTTCATTCTTGCCTGAAAAGTTTCTGTTGAGAGATTTGCTGATAGTCTGAGGGAGATTATCTTGTGTGTAAAAAGTCATTTTTCTCTTTCTGCTTTTAAGATTCTCTCTTTATATTTAACTCTTGACATTTTAGTTATAATGTGTCCTATAATTTAGGACATACTAACTATAACTTAGTTAGTATGAGTCTCTTTGGGTTAATATTGTTTGGGATTTTCTGGGCTTTCTGGATCTGGATATTTGTTTCCTTCCCCAAGTTAGGGAAATTTTCAGCCATTATTTCTTCAAGTAAGTTTTCTGCCCTTTTCTCTCTCTTCTCCTTCTGTATCCCTATAATGTGAATGTTTTTGTGAATGATGTTGCCATATAGATACTTCAAGCTATCTTCACTTAAAAAAATTTTTTTTTCTTTTTGCTGCTCCCTTTGGGTGAGTTCCATTGCTCTGTCTTCCAGATCACTGATTTTTCTGCTTCACCTAGGCTGTTGTTAAACACCTCTAGCGTATTTTTTTCAGTTCAGTATTTTTGTATTCTTCAGCTCTGTGACTTCTGTTTGGAATTTCATTACATTTTTCTTTGTTGATATTCTTACTGTTTTCATCTACTATTCAAGTTTGGTGAGCATCTTTATGACCATAACTGTGAAGTCTTTATCAGGTAAAGTGCTTACCTGTATTTCACTGAGGGCTTTTTTCCTGGGGTTTTATCTCATTCTTTCACTTGGAACATATTTCTGTCTCTTCATTTTGCCTGACTGTCTATGTTTGTTTCTATGCATTAGGTGAAACGGTTATTTCTCTCAGTCAAAGGAGATGGACCTTACCATTTAACCTTGCCTTAGCTCTTGGTTGTTTCTTCATTCTATGTGATTGTCTAAGCAGCCTGATTTTTTTGATAGGTCCTAGTTGTCTGTTTTCTTTCATTCTGAATGCTAGAGAGCCCAGATATCAGTTCCCTTTTAACTTCCATCTGTGTTCACAACCTTGACAATCTCACCCAGTATTACAGCTTTAAATACCAAGTGATAGTTACAATCCTCCAAGAAGCAGATGTCAAGATGGGATAAGATTCTTGAGAGATTTATATATATGCTATGAAGCATAAAGGAAGCAAAGAGCCTTCAGATTATAATGACATATATGAAAATAGAAGATGAAGGAAGGATATTTGAGTAAGAAGTGTCTCAAACTGCAGCACAGGTCTAATAAACTTTGGCTAACCTGATGGGGAGTCCTTGGGACAAAGTTTCCTATTAGAATTATTCCATGACCTGCACGAATGGGTCTGGACTAGTGCTCAGTCATGGCTGGAACAACCCAGGGGAATCAAGGTCTCTGTGTGAACATGGTGTTGGATATGGAGGGGCTGTTAGTCAACTACACTCTCCATAGCAGAAGATTTGAGTGGTTCATTTACATGGTAGCCCCAGTCCACCCTTGAAACTGCACAGTTCTACTTTTCCATGCAGGTTTGGGGAGCAGTTCTTCAATGGTTCCTATGGTCCCTAGTCTTAAGGGAAAACTAACAAGAGGGGGGCATTTTTGGAGCTACAACCATAGCATAACTGGTAGTTATTTCCCTCCTCTATCATCATTCTAAATTTCCCTCACCCTTAGCTATCACCACAGCTAGTCTTGGTGGCTTCCTACAGGGTATGACCCAACCTTCACTCCTCAGGCATCTTCTCAGGTTGGAGGGGCTGCACATGTTTATTCTCAGTTACAAGTTGCCAGGGAGCACCAAGACGCTCCCAAGTGGATCATCTAGCTCCACATGTGTTCCTCCTGCACCCCCCTATGTATCAGCAGCTTTACCTCCTGCTAAGATAGCAACACCTCTTCTCCATGCTTGGTCCTGAATACAAGGAATTCAAAGTGATAGTGGCTGTTGTGTGTATAGTTCAGTAATGTCCTAGTATGAGTGAGCCCCTTTAGGTGACCAGGATCTCTAACCTTGAAAATCCCAGAGTTGCAGGAATGGGGAGCACAGTGCCTCCCTGTGGATCATTGGCAGTAATAGGAAGGGAGGCCACTCGGGCTTCCACCCCATAGTTTCCCAATACATATAATATTTCTAGTGGGAGCACAGTAGTATAAAGAGGTCTCTGACTTAACACATATACTGCATCCTAAAGGATATACCCCATCCTCTCAGAGTATTTTCCCTTAGCTGATTCTCCAGCTATTCCTTTGGAAGACTATTTCCGAGATCTCTGAGACCTGCTTCTTCTGGAAGACGTGGTATTTTATATAACCAATGAATCCCATGGACATGGGTTCACTCCCATAATCTTTCACTGTGAAATGGGTCACCTTTGCGGTGTGGGATCCCTTGCCTGTGGATCAAGCATTCTATAATCCCCCAGATAAGAATGCTGGCTGAGGCTCACTCTACAGGCAAGAGAGGCAAAGCATGCCCAGAATAAGCATCTGTTCCTATGAAAACCAACAGCTGATCATTCCAGGATGAAAGGAGCCTTATGTAATTGACTTGTTACCAGGCAGCTGATTGGTCTCCAGTAATAGTATCATATTTGGGTCCTCAGCAATGGTCTCTATTGCTGACAGGTCTGATATTCAGAGTCAGGAATAGCTAAGTCAGTCAATAAGCTCCATCTTGATCACCATGGCCATTCCGTTCATGTGCCTATCATGACATTTCTGGGGTAGCTGATGATGAAAGCTGGCTAATGTCAACTAGCTGAATCAGTTTGCCTACTTGGTTGTTGAGAGACTTTTCCATGGTGGATACTTTCTCATGGGCACTATATGTGACACAAAGATCATCACCTTTCATGCTCACTCCTGTAGGTCTACTCCTATAATACACCAACTCCCTTTTCTACACTTTCCCAGTTCATTTCCTGTCCACTCAGCCAGACCATTGGCCATTGCCCAAGAGTCTGCGGTCTCACCTCAGGACACTTCTTCAACACAAAGTAGATGACCAGGCACACCTCCCACATTTCTGCCCACTGTGAAGATTTTCACTCTCCACTGTCTTTCAAGGCTACTTCTAAATGTGGCTATGATGTAGCCACTGTTCATTTTCAGCTTATATAACATACCAAGCCAACTTTGGGATTATGCCTCCTCCTTCGGCTGGTCATACGGATCTCTCCGTGTGGCAATCGGCATGAGCTGGAGCACGAGCACTGGTACAACTGTGGAGGTGACCTGGGAGTCTGGATGACCTTCTCACAGATTTATTCATGCCCTCTGGTCCTACTTGAGCTTGATCCCAGATGTATCATTTCCCTTTTACAATGGACTGCTGCTGGACTTATCTGACTTTAAGACTTGGTGGGTTTGATAACAGAACCTTGGTCAGCTTTGTTCACTGATTTATTTCAAGTGCCTAGAATGGTGCCTGGAATATAATGAAAGTTCAACAAATATTTATTGGGAAAATACAGAACAGAATGAATACAATAGAAAACAAAAATATTTAAATATTTTTTTAAGGTAGTTCCTTGAAAGGACTACTAAAATCAATAAAACTTTAGAAAGATTTATCAATTTTAAAAGGGAGATAGTACACAACAAAATATTAGCAAACCGAATTCAAAAATACATCAAAAGAATCATCCATCATGATCAAGTGGGATTTACTCTGGGGATGCAAGGATGGTACAACATTCGAAAATCCATCAACATCATCCACCACGGCAACAAAAAGAAGGACAAAAACCACATGATCATTTCCATAGATGCTGAAAAAGCATTGACAAAATTCAACATCCATTCATGATAAAAACTCTCAACAAAATGGGTATAGAGGGCAAGTACCTCAACATAATAAAGAACATATATGACAAACCCACAGCCAACATTATACTTAACAGCGAGAAGCTGAAAGCTTTTCCTTTAAGATTGGGAACAAGACAAGGATGCCTACTCTCCCCCCTTCTATTCAACATAGTACTGGAGGTCCTAGCCACGGCAATCAGACAACACAAAGAAATAAAAGGCATCCAGATTGGCAGAGAAGTTAAACTGTCCCTGTTTACAGATGACATGACATTGTACATAAAAAAACCCTAAGGAATCTACTCCAAAACTACTAGATCTAATATTCAGATAAGTTGTGGGATACAAAATTAATACGCAGAAATCTGTGGCATTTTTATACACTAACAATGACCTAGCAGAGAGAGAAATCAGGAAAACAATTCCATTCACAGTTGCATCCAAAAGAATAAAATACCTAGGAATAAACCTAACCAAGGAAGTGAAAGAACTATACTCTGAAAACTACAAGACACTCATGAGAGAAATTAAAGAAGATACCAATAAATGGAAACACATCCCGTACTCATGGATAGGAAGAATTAACATTGTCAAAATGGCCATCCTGCCTAAAGCAGTATACAGATTCAATGCAATTCCTATCAAAATACCAACAGCATTTTTCAACGAACTAGAGAAAATCATTCTAAAATTCATATGGAACCACAAAAGGCCCCAAATAGCCAAAGCAATCCTGAGAAGGAAGAATAAAGCTTGGGGGGATTATGCTCCCCAACTTCAAGCTTTACTACAAAGCCACAGTACTCAAGACAATTTGGTACTGGCACAAGAACAGAGCCATAGACCAATGGAACAGATTAGAGAGCCCTGATATAAACCCAACCATATATGGTCAATTAATATATGATAAAGGAGCCATGGACATACAATGGGGAAATGACAGCCTCTTCAACAGCTGGTGTTGGCAAAACTGGACAGCTACATGCAAGAGAATGAAACTGGATTATTGTTTAACCCCATACACAATAGTAAACTCGAAATGAATCAAGGACCTGAATGTAAGTCATGAAACCATAAAACTCTTAGAAGACAATATAGGCAAAAATCTCCTGAATGTATGTAAGCATGAGTGACTTCTTCCTTAATGCTTCTCCTAGAGCAAGGGAAACAAAAGCAAAAATGAACTCATGAGACTACATCAAACTAAAAAGTTTCTGTACAGCAAAGGACACCATCAACAGAACAAAAAGGCATCCTACAGTATGGGAGAATATATTTGTAAATGACATATCTGACAAGGGGTTAACATCCAAAATATTTAAAGAACTTACACACACCTCTACACCCAAAATGCAAATAACCTGATTAAAAAATGGGCAGAGGATATGAAGAGACAGTTCTCCAGAGAAGAAATTCAGATGGCCAACAGACACATGAAAAGATGCTCCACATCACTAATCATCAGGGAAATGCAAATTAAAACCACAATGAGATATCACCTCACACCAGTAAGGATGACCACCATCCAAAAGACTAAGAACAACAAATGCTGGAGAGGATGCAGAGAAAGAGGAACCCTCCTACACTGCTGGTGGGAATGTAAGCTAGTTCAACCATTGTGGAAAGCAATATGGAGGTTCCTCAAAAAACTAAAAATACAATTACCATTTGACCCGGGAATCCCACTCCTTGAAATTTACCCAAAGAATAAAACTTCTCAGATTCAAAAAGACATACGCATCCCTATGTTTATTGCAGCACTTTTTACAATAGCCAAGATATGGAAGCAACCTAAGTGTCCATCAGTAGATGAATGGATAAAGAAGATGTGGTACATATACACAATGGAATATTATTCAGCCATAAGAAGGAAACAAATCCTGCCATTTGTAACAACATGGATGGAGCTGGAGGATATTATGCTCAGTGAAATAAGCCAGGCGGAGAAAGACAAGAGCCAAATGATTTCCCTCATTTGTGGAGTATAACAATGAAGCAAAACTGAAGGAACAAAATAGTAGCAGACTCAGAGACTCCAAGAAGGAACTAGTGGTTACCAAAGTGGAGGGTTGTGGGAGGGTGGGTGCGAGGATGGGAGAAGGGGATTGTGGGGTATTATGTTTAGTACACATGGTGTGGGGGGTCAAGGGGAAAACAGTGTAGCACAGAGAAGGCAAACAGTGAATCTGTGTCATCTTACTACACTGATGCAGAGTGACTGAATTGGGATATGAGTGGGGACTTGATAGTATGGGTAAATGTAGTAACCACATTGTTTTTTCCTGTGAAACCTTCATAAGAGTGTATATCAATAATACCTTAATAAAAAAATAAAATAAAAGGCAGATAGTACAAATAAATAATATTAGGAATCAAAAAACTGAGACAGAGGCACAGATATGGTAATTTTAAAAATTAATAAACTATTTCTCATCTTTACTGCTACCATCTTTACTCTTCAAAAACACCTTTCTGAACTTCTACCTATTTTCCCTGTGTCCATTCTGCCCCCATCCCCAGTCTATTTTCTACACAGCTGTCAGAATTCTTTTTTTAAAACTTTTTACTTTAATTTTAGACTTAGAGAAAAGTTGCAAAAATAGAAGAGTTCCCATATACCCTTCACCCAGCTTTCCCTCATGTTATATAAATGTAGCACAATTATCAAAACCAAGAAATTAAAATTAGTACATGCTGTTAACTAAACTGTAGACCTTATTCAAATATCACCTGCTTTTCTGCTGTGTTGTTTCTCTGTTCCAGAATCCTATCTAAGCCCCACACTGCATTTAGTTGCTGTTTTTCCTTAGTCTCCTTCAATCTGTGACATTCTCTTAGTCTTTACTTGTCTTTTATGACATTGACACTTCTGAATAGTACTGAGCAGTAAAGAAGTAAATTACATCACATTCAGAGAGAGAGAGAGCCACTAAGAAAAAATTTATTTCTATAAACTTCAAAACTCGGATTCAGGAACAATTCATAGAAAAACAAGCTAGCCAAAGCAGACTTAAGAAGAAGCCCTGAATGGGCCTATTTGTTGAGTAAATGGAAGTTTTCAACCAGATTTCCTGTCTGGATGCATAAAAGGGCCTCTGCACATCAGTGTGATGTTTACCATGGAAGACCCGCTCAGTGGATTGCTGGTCTCAAGATAAGGGGTGGAGAGTAGCAGTGATTCTCTCCTCCCCTCCATTCCTGGTATGTAATTGGTCAGGCACGCCAGTCACCAGGGTCCCACCCACAGAGTTCCTCCCAGAAGAAGGGGCAGGGGGATGTGGAGGGCAGCACTGCCACCAAAGGGTCAGAGCTATCTAGCAGAGCTGAGCAAGAGGGGCGGAGAGTGCCAGGAGAGAAACAGGAGCACACTGGAGAGAGCCCTTGTCATACTTTGGTCTCAGCTGGATTCATAGTGAACTTTCCCTGCGTGGGGGACCCCTCCTTCCTTCTGGAGCCACACTGTGGTATATGTTTAGTACACATGGTGTGTGTATACAGTCAGGAGGATCTTGTAAACCCAAAGAACTGTCCTCATGGGTTCAATGTTTCAGCAGGCTGTCCCCACAGATGGTGAGGAAACACCCAGGGATACACACAGGAATACCCCCATGGATTATAGGGAAATACCTGGGTATCCCCTAGAGGCAATTTGGTCCGGGGTGAACTGCCTCCTAAAGGAGTGGACCCCTCCCAAGAACTATGGAAGGTGGAGGACACTGGAGGCACTGGAGTTGGCCCTCTGCAAACCAGGAGACTTCTTAGGGGAGTTAAGTGCCCATGCAGTGGTGGGAACTGTGAGATGGATGTTTCTTGCAGCATTGGAAAGGGTTACCAAGGAGAGAGATGCACTTTGGCAGGAAGTGGAAGAACAGGAAACACAAGTTGTGGGATGGTATACAGACAGCTCCCGTCATAGGAAGCCCCCAAAGTGGAGGGCTGTGGATTTCCACTCTAAGACTGAGACAATATAGATGGAGGATGGAGAAGGGAAGAGCAGTCAATGGGCAGAGTTGTGGGCAGTATGGCTGGCATGTGATCACCCAGGAGTGCTCCCCATTAGTTTTCCTTATGGACATCTGGGCTATCAGGGCTTGACCCTGTGGCTACTGACATGGTACCATATCAGCTGGATGGTTAGTCACCAGCTCCTTTGGGGGCAAAAGTACAGGCCTCTGATCAGACTAAAACAGTTACAGTATATCATGTGACTGGCAATTTGCCTTTGGCGTCCCAGGGAATGATGAAGCAGACATACTGGCCCAGACGCATTGGTTAGAAGGAAAGCCTGTCTCTGATGTGGCCCAGTGGTTATATCCAACGTTTGTTGCATGCAGGGCTGTAGCCTATTGGTGGAGCTTGCCTTTGACCTTTGAAGAAGTCAGTAGAGCTGGAAGGAGTGCCTTGTCTGCTCTAAGAGGGACTTACACTGAGTCCCGCAGCAACATGGGACAATAGTTAAGGGGACAATACCCCTTGTCAAGTGGCAGATAGACTATATTGGGCCAAAGGCCATATCAGAAGGGTATTGATATGCCATCACCTATGTGGACACAGCTACTGTACTTTTGGTTGCTTTTCCTGCATGTTGTGCAGATCAGCAAACAATCTGAAAAGAGCCTAGAGTGTCTCTTTGCAGCCTATGGCTGACTGCAGATGATTGAGAGTGATCAAGGCACCCACTTTACTGGACATGCGCTACAAGAATGGGTGCAACAACTAGAGATAAAGTGGAAGTTTTATGTACCATACAACCCTACCAGGGCAGGCATGACAGAGAGGTCCAATGGTTTGTTGAAATCTGGCCTGAAGTCAGATACCATCTACAGGGATGGTCAGTCCACTTACGGACAGTGCTACAGTATTTGACTGAGAAGCCCTGGAAGGGGGCATCGAGCCCTGTGGATATGCTAACACACATTGCTTCCTCTCCTGTACAACTACACGTACAAACCAAGGAGGAATTAGTGAAGGCAGCACCAACTGGGATAAACCCTGGAGACTCCACTGAATGAACATGGCCTTGGACATTTCAACACATAGACCAGCAATGGCTGGCCCTTCTGGCACCTTGGGGATAAGGCCTGGAAGCTGGCCTCCTGCTGGGGTAACAGCAGAGTGGCCTCCAAAGATCACAGTAGTATACCCAAAATGGCTGGAAAGTAAGAGCATCTTGTGGGAGAGTTTTGTTTTATCATTGTGACCAGTGCATGTGCCTCCTATAGCCCTATGTATCAATCCATCTGTAACTCCCACCGGGAGAGAGGTGAAGGTCTGGTATGCTAGACCAGGACAAGACTCCAATCCTGTCACTGTGCTATCTCTTCCGTGCATCCTACCTGATGGACAGGATCTGCCTATGCTGATGTCACTAAAACACGTGTCTTACTGCCCTTAAGATTATCCTCTTCCACAGCTGCTGCTTGCTGAGCATGCTCAGGGACCCCTGCCTGTTCAGCTTCTGACCTTCAGTGGAATGCATGAGCTATGGACTCAATCTGAGTAGGACTTTGAATGCAGCTGGATTCTCAGGCCTGATGATTGTCATGGTTTTATTGTTATATGTTGCTAATCTGGCTATGGTGCTCTGGCTTTCTCGCACAGGGGTCATTGAGAAGACTGGGGGCACGTAGATTGTGAGGTGAGAATTATGGAGGGGTGAGTTGTTGGGTGAATGGAGGTTTCAACCACAATTCCCACTTGGATGTATATAAGAGCCTGTTTGCACATCAGTGTGATGTTTACCACAGCATAGCCACTCAGGGGATTGCAGGTCCAGGGTAAGGGGTAGAGAGTAGTGGCCATTCTCTCCTCCCCTCTGTTCCTGGTATGTAATTGGTCAGGTGCCTGCCAGTCACCAGGGACCCAACCCACAGAGTTCCTCCCAGAGGAAGGGCAGGGAAGAGAAGCATGCACAGTCATCAGAGGATTGGAGCTAGGTAGTGGAGCTGAGCAAGAGGTGGTGCAGAGTGCCAGGAGAGAAAGAGGAGCTCACAGGACAGAGGCTTAACAGTGAGAAAGAAAAACCCTTTCCCCAGCTTCTCACCCTTGTCATCCTTCAGTCTTAGCAGATTCATAGGGAACTTGCCCTGGATGGGGAATCCTCACCTCCTCCCAGAGCCACAATATTGCTGTTAAAGAAACTAAAATCTATCCTCCAAAATAAAATAAACAAATGTTAGATCTAGGTGGTGAGTTCTAGCAAACTTTTAAGAAACATATAATCTCAGTCTTTTACAAACTGTTCTAATGAAGAAAAGAGAGGGGTCAACTCCCCCATCTCATGTGATGAGAGGTATATACTTAATACTAAATCTAGACAAGAGCAATATGAGAAAGGGAAAATGTAGAACTGTCTCCCAAATAAACAGAAAAACATGACTCTTGCCAATTTATGTGGGTCAAAAAATATGATCAGATGTTTAGGTAAAGCATTTGATAAAAGATGACACACATATGACTTTGAAAAAAAAATCTCTTAGCAAGCTGGAAATTTGTGGAAACTTCCTTAACTTGATTAGCTATACTTAATGGGTTAAAAAATCACTATACTTAATGATGACTCATTAGAACATTTTCTTTCAAGAAGGAAACAAGACAAAAATGGTTGCCATCACTATTTCCATTTAACATTTTACTGAAGGTCCAAGAAAAAAATAAAAAGACATACTGATTGGAAAGAAAAAGACAAAACTGTCATTACACACAGATGATATCATTCTCTGCACAAGAATTCAATTGAATCTATGTATAAATTATTTGAAGTAAGAAAGTTCACTACTTTTGGGAATAAGAAGCAGATCTGATTGGGTAATTGAGTAAGAGAAGGATGAAATACAGATATCTGTTGTTCTGAATTGGTAAAATATATAATATGGTACTATTTACTTAGATTGCTAATTCTGTAGAAAAATGAGCTGTGAGTTAAGGCAGACCCATAGTAGGTGGGTAGCTTCCTGGAGAACTCCATGCAGGGTCCTAAACATCACTAGAAAACTGTCTTCAGAACTTTAACGAAAGAGATTATTCCATGAAGTTGTAAAAAATACTTTGATATGCCACTTGAGATAGGTGATAAGACTCCTATCCCCACAAGGGAACATTCTAGTTAAGGTGGCAACTCACTTGACTGACGCTTAAGGAAGGAGGTTCTGATTTGTCTCCTAGCTTTTGTTTTCCTGAAGGGGATATCCAATTCTAGGGCCAAGCTGATCTGATCAGGACAACAGATGAGAAGCTGGGTTTTTAGAGCAATAACAATTCATTCTCTACCCTTCCTCTCAAATCTCTCAGCCTCTATTCTACATAAAGTTTGAAAGGGTGACATGGAGTACCAAATTAATAACTAGCTAAGAGGCCCACATATTTCAGTCTGTCACTGGGTCGTGGAAATTTATGAATGTAGCTCAGTATGTGGCAAGTGGGTCATAAGGATTGCAAGCAGTTGGTTGGATATGTATGTCTTGACCCCTGAGAGTTATCAGAAAATGAAAGAGAGTTGAAGCCATGGGCATGGATGGATGGATCAAGACGAAAGGCTATGGAGAGAAAAATGAGAAGAGACACACTCCAAGAATGGAATGCTGAGGAAGAAAAACAGAACAGTTGGCTGAAGAAGCAGGAAAAAATTATGGCAGTATTTTGAAAGAACCTAGGACAAGAGTGAATATCGGGGGGGAAATGTGTATTGATGACAAATATAAGTCAAGTAAAAAGTGCTCACTGACAAAGCCACATAGGTAAATTAATCAACTACAATCTACTCTTGTTGAATGTAATGAACTTACAGCAATAAGTTTTTACCCTGACTATTCATTCCTTAAATCATTTGTTCATTCATATTTTAGTGAAGATCCACTGTGTGAGGATGTGTTCCAATATCCCTCCTCCCTTCTCTTCTCCTATTGAGTCATATTCAAAACTCCCTCGGTTCTTTCCTGGGCTTTTAAGAGCAGGCATGGACTCAATATATAAACTTCCTGTCTTCATTGGATTACTTTCTAAACCCCTTTGACTCAGCATTTCATCACCCTGCACATTAAAATCAAATCATTCTTCTGAGGTTACAGCCTTCAGTTTCCTATGTATTTCCCCCAGTGTTTTGTATTCATTAAAAATACACGAAGAATCCATGCTCTCATTCTTTTGCTTTTCTCATGTAACCTTATTCCAAAATCCTCTAAGTGAACTATGTTCAGTATTGTCTGAGATCATGTTACTTCAAAAGGACATTTCTACTAAATCTAGTGCTTTCCTCACTGGATTAGGTTACATGGCCAGATATTAATCTATTCACGACCACCTACTATTGAACACAAACTAGGTGCTCTTTTGCCATCAAAGAATTTAAAATCTCATAAGGAAGATAAGTAACAGAATTAAATAATTATAATACAATGCAGAATATGCCAGAAGAATGAGCAATAGACTATGAGACTGCACTGGAAGAGAAATCAGCTCAGCTTTGGCTTGAGTGACCTGGGAGGGTCTCAAGGAAAAGGTGGCATTTAAGCAGGGTTATCAAGAAGTAGAAAGATTTCATAGGTGAAGGTGGGAGGCAGGACCTTTCAGGAAGGTATGGTGGTATGAATAAAAACCAACAAGGCAAGAAAGCACAGAGGAAGTCCAGGAAATAGTGTGTAGGTATGCCTGGTGGAAAAAAATATATCAGAAAGAAGAGAAGAGAAATAAAAATGCTGTCAGCTGACTCTGACCATTTATTACAAGCCAGGCAGCTTTGCCAAGTGCTTTATGCTCATCATGCCACTGAATCTTCACACAGCCGAAAGGGGCAGGTATCATTCCCATTTCCATTTGATGGATGAAGAAACCAAAGTGTGGCAGGATCCAGTGACTTGCCTGACATTGCATAGATGGGAGATTTATGAGCTGAGCCAGGATCTGAGCCCAGTAAATCTGATTTCAAAGAAACACCACACCCAGTGTTGCTGAAGAAGGTGGGATTGTGTGGGAGATGGGGAGATCCAGGAGAACACTGGGCCAAGGATAGGAAGAGATGAATTTAAAGAAGGCAAGGGTTGTTTATAGTCATAAATCTTTCAGAGAATTTGTAGCCCCAGAAGGCAAAAAACCCATCGAGGGAATGATTACCGGGCCCCTGGACACTTTAGGAGTATGTGCTTGGCAGAGTAGTGTCAAGGAAGCCGAAAGGCAGGGATTCATCAGAGAGCCGTTGGTGGCCCTAGGAGGCAACAACCATGAGCTACTTTCTCTAGACTCTTGATGCCCAAGGTGAGGAGAGAGAGGACAGTGGCTGGAAAAGAGTGATCAGTTTGGTGTTTTGTTTTTCAAGCTTAACTACACTTGTGCTTATTTATGTAGAGGAAAGACAGTGGAAATATAGAGAGAGAAAACTGAAGTGACAAAGTCCTTTTTGAGGTGGGGGAATAAAGAGACCGAGGATGCAGGGAAGGCTGAGAGAGCCTCAGAGAGGAGGAGTTAACTTTTCCTCGGAGACAATAGAAGGGAAGACAGGAAGCAAGGTAGTGAGCTGGGAGCTAAGCACATCTGCTCCCGATGAACTCGACCACCCTGGTGAAGCCAGAGGCTGGGCCCTGTGTTGAAAGATGTAGGTTGGGCTGGATGTAGAGACTTTAGAATTGCAGTAATGATTCAAAACCAACAGTGGAAAGTCAACAAAAGTTGTGTTGGATCTGGCCCAGCATAATGGACCTCGCAGGCTCACACCTGTCTTCACCCAGCTGTGATGCCAGCCTCTGGAAGAGCTCACCTGTAACAGCCTCGCCCCTTTTGTGCTCTTCCTGAACCAGCTGCCTCCAGTGCTCCATCCCTCTGCATCAGGCTCGTTCCTGCTCTCCTTACTCTAACTCCTTCACCCATTCCTCTAACAGCCATACTCCTTAGACTTACAATCCACACGTTACTCCAATAGCCAGCTTGACTTCTAGCTTCTGTGCTCATTGCAATTCCAACTCCTCCCTCCGAATTCCTGCTTTGTAGCTAATCTCCTTGCTCAGTCCAGCCTGAGCCCTGGAACCTTTATAAGCATATGCTCAAGAGGTAGGATCCATTAAAGGATAGCATGTAGAAGGGCTGCAAGACAGCTTTGATGATCTGACTGAGATAGCCCCCATACCACATAGTCTCACTTTGCCCTCCAGGTCCACTCTCCATGCTTTACTACCTGTCGCATGCCCCAGAAGGCTGACCTTGATGGAGAGAATTAGGCAGTTTCCCTTGCCAACTGATTTCCAGTTGGGTCAGGCCAATGAGAAGGACTGACAGGTAGGAAAGAAATGGCAGGGAATTTATTCTTGCAGCTCCCTTCTGTGCAGCTGCAGGCTGGCAGTGGCTGCATCCCCCCACCAAAGACCACAACTTCTCTACAGCAGCTTCTCCTACAGCCGCAGCTATGATAATAGCTGCAGCTCCACTCGTAAATTCCAGTAAACCCTCGTTGCCTTTCAGGACTAACAAAGTTATTGCTAGTCTCTGAGTGCTTCAGTAGCCCATTACTTACCCTTAATATCTTTGTAAATTGTCCATTAACCCCTCTTCAATGTTCCCACTTAAGCATGGTGTCTTTTTCCTGCCACATCATCACTGATTACAGTCCCAACCTTGAATGGGTCCAACTAGCAACATTTCAAAACACATGTATCAGGACTGGGAAGTCAGGAGTGTCAGGGATATTTTAAATGATGGAGAGTCTTTGCCTGGAATACTCAAATGTAATGTATCTAAAATCAAATTCATTATTGCCCTCCCCTTATCTAAATGTGCTCCTTCCCCAGACTTCCCTACACTTTTTCCCTAGAAGGAATTCATTATCTCTTTAATTTAAAAAAGCGTGCACTATAGGATGCTTCCTACATGCTGGGCACTGCGCTAGGCACTAGGGATTCAAAGATGCCCAGAACAAGGTTCTATCCCTCTAGACTTACTTCTAGCGGGGGAGACCTACAGTTGACCATAAAATAATACTATACATACCCCCCTCCTTTTAACAATAGGGACTACATGCTGGCAGAACACAGAGGAGGAACCCAGAAGGCTTCTCCCAGGAAGTAATGTCTGAGCTGAACCTTCGAATACATAGGCTTTCAGAAGTGGAGGGAGTAAGAAGGTGGAAAGATTCTAGGCAGAGGCAACATGAGCAAAGAATGGAGGCATAAAAATGAAGAATATGTTCAGGAAATGAAAACCTGTCCTGTACAACTGGACCACAGATAAATGGTGAGTGGGCAGGCAGGCTGGCCGGGTGGGTGGGGGCAGGTGAAGGAAGGAAATAATAGGCTTAAAAAAAAAAAAGTAAGCTTAGCCAGATTATGAAGGGTGTTAGTTGTAATAAAAGTAGGTTTGATTGGTATGATACCTAATATGATGAGATACTTTTCTGAAATCTTGTATCTTTTTTCCCATCCCCCAGAACAAACAGCTACCTTTGCCTCAGGGAAGAGATGTAATAATAAGAGCCAGGCAAAAAGCAAGGCCTGGCTCTTGAGTTTCTAACTAGGATTGTGAAATTCATGTTAGAGCCTGTAGTTCTGAGGAAAAAAGGCTTCTGAATTTCTAAAATCTGGAGCCCTATAAGATGAGTGTGTAGCTTATGCCATAAACTCTACTTTTAGAGAGAACAGTTGGAGAGTCATGCTGGCTGGCCTTAGAGGTTTTCCTTTCCCATATCAGATGCCAGATGCACAGGCCACAGCTGGGAATGGGAAAGAATAGAAGAATGGAAGAAGACGTATTTTCCTGCTTATAATGAATTTAGTTACCAGGAAATACCCAATGAAATGGAGCAGGGCAGAGAGCAAGACCTCTGGATAGATACATACAGTAAGGAAGAATGAAAAATTGTGAGAAAGACATTTATCACAGATTTCTTTCGTGTTTTAGTATGTCTAATTGGAAATTCATAAATTAAACTAGTGTGAACGTTAATAAATGTGTAAGTATATCCTAGAAGCTACATATAAATAACTCCTGAAAAAAAAGCAGTTGAAAATGGAATACAGGCTTCAGCACCTTTTCTCTCTTTGTTTCACATCATTTACCCTAATTTACAAATTCACAGAAGATATTATACCACTGCTAGGTTTTTTTGGGGGGTCAGATCAAGTCGTGCTTCTTTCATTCAAACCTCACTGTGAGAGTTATTTTTAAATAATGTTTTTGTGGTTTTGCCCCCGAATGTCTACAAATGAAGTGATTTAAATGAGTTGAGAAGTATTTTAAACAAGTTTATGTCTATTATGGGTCAGGTTTGCAGGTGTACATAGATGAGACAGCCTGGTTTCTAGCTCAAGAAGTTCTAATTATTTACTAGTTCATCTATTCTGTTGGTTCCCATCAGTTTGAAACAAAGGCTTACAAAGATTCACTGAACATGAATCTTGTGGCATTTGGTAAGCTTTCCTGAGTCTCTCTTCAGACAGCACCTGTACTCCATCCTGGCCTCTTCCTGATGCTTGCCACTCAGTCATACCCTGAATTAGTTAGACGTCTAAACCTCTCAGAACGCTGCTTTTGTTTTACAAAATTATTATTAAATGCAGACTTAATGCATCAGATGCCACTGACATTCCTTACTTTCAAGACACACTCATCACTTCACTTCTTGTAATAACAGGAATTTTTAATTTCTTGCTCAGTGATCATCTCACCTCTTTCCATGTTGACAAGGACCATATCATTCATTTTCACAACTCTATCTCCAGTGATATTTGGTGAACAAAGAAGGAGGCTCTTTGGAGTCAGCTCTTTCAAGTACCCCACTTATCACCTCAAAATAGCTCTGTCTCTGTATACACCACCTTCTTCTTAACTCCGGTCATGGATAAGATGTCTTTTTTCTTTCTATGGCTCCTCTCTTCTTCACTACTATGTCCCATTCTATTATTTGAGTCTTCCTACCTCAGTTACCTCCTATTTCTCCAGCATTTTTACTCTTTCCTTTCCTACTGGGTTTTCTTTGTCAGCTCTCAAAATATTAATAATTTTCCCCCAGTCTGAAAAAGACTATGTTTTGCCCTTCTGCCCTCTCAAGATTTTAATATATTTCCTTTCACAGCCAAAACTAATTGCTGGTTCCAATTATTCATGTCCCATGTACTCCTTCATCTTCCGCAATCTGATAATCAATCTACTCTGGGCTTTAAAGGTCATCAGTAACTTCCTAGTCATCAAATTCAATTATCTTTTCTCAGTCCTCATTTTTCCGCATCACTCTGTGCTGTCTAACCTATTATATACTATGGCAGAAACTGTTACCACCAAATATCCCACTTTTCCCTTCCTTCTTACCAGTACAACTCCAGTTGTATTCCAACTTGTAATGTGTCCAACCAAACTACCTTATTTCCCAGCCTTTCTCTTGGTTGGAATGGCCTTATAAGATGCAGGCGACATGTTTGTATTTTTTGGATTAATGCCAGCTGCTGTTAACAGATGAATTCCAAATTCTCATCAGCTTAAAAAATAGCATTTTTTATTTGCTCACGTAACACCCAAAATGTGTGTGCCCAGCCAGAGGCAAACCTTCTATGTGGTCATTCTGGGTCCCAGTCCAAAAATTGGCTCCTCTTTCTCTAGGACTCCAAAGTCCTTTACATTTGGCCAGCAGGTGGGGAAAAGGTAAGGAGGACAGGATGTGGGAGGCTAGACCTCAGACATTTGACGACACATAACTGCCAGGGAGACAGGAAAATACAGTTTATGTGACTACCCAAGTGGAATGAATTTGATACACAACAAGCCAGTCTCTGTCCCACAGATAAGCCTTTCAATAATGGGTTCTGGCTCAGATAATTCAATAGAAACTACTGGAAGAGACCACAGTCATTACTCCCTGACTGGGTGCATGCTAGGGCAGAAAATCACACTTGACCAGCCCTCTAAGATCAGCATTGCTTCTTTACTTTCTGCCATGACAAGTTTATTATTCTTAACATTTTTTTTCTCTTATGGTTGTCATAAACCATGAGTTAATATTCTGCTATAATAAGAACCACTCCCAATCACAATCAGACTCATGAGTCTTTACAGTTTGTGAAAAGTAAGTTTGAGAAACACTGAGACAAAGAAATAGATGAGATAAGCTGTACCATGAATTTGTATTTTAAATCCCCAAAGAAAGCCAAAATTCCAAAATTTCAGTTATGTTATTTGTTGTACACAATAATGTTTTTCTCCAAGTACAAAAAGTACATATGCAGTTTACAAGACATCTGGAGAGCAGTGTCTCCAGGTCAACAACCCTCCTGTTTACTTCACTCCATAGACTCTAACTCCAAGTCTTCTCCAGCAATCCCTTGCCATGTTTGCTGACTGAGACATCATTTAGTGTCTACTCTTGATCCCCTGGTGAGGAGAGGCACGCCTGTGGGTCATCCCTCATTCAGCTCAGATTCTGTAGGGAGACATTTGTCTAGATTTAAATTCAAGCTGATCACAGAAACAGCTGAATCAGAAAATTTCTCCTCTTCTCTCTTTCATAATTATTAAGAGTATTAATACTAATTCATTCTCAGTACTGGAAATTTCCAACTCTTCCAGTTTGTTCCCAAAGCTTACATGCTCTAAATGTGTATTTTAAATAACTCATCTTTCATATAAATTAGCACAGACATAGAGAAATAATTAATTTCAAAAGTCAATCCCAATTATTTCCTTTAGGTATTACACCAGAGCCACACTGAGGTATATAAAATAGTTCTGAGGCCCAGACTTGCAGTTGCATACAACTTGTATTTATGTAACTTGAGCTTTCTGCCTGGTAGTTGAATACAGAAGATCTCAGGTTCTTAGCATAAGAGATCAAATTATTTAAGAATCAAGGAGAGTGTCTTTCAAGACAAGGAAAAATAGTATAAGGTACCATGGCTATTCATTCATTCAGTAAACATTTACTGAGAGCCTGCTATGTGCATTGAAGTGTGTGCTAAGACATAGAGGGACAAAACAGAATACGACTGACTCTCACACCAAGCATGCAAGCACACACCACAGTACAGTAAATGCTATGGGGCTTTGGAGGGAGCCCAGGAGAGTGAGTCACTTACGATTGGGGATGAGGCTTGAGGAACTTCTGGGAGAATCTGAAGACTGAGTGATCAAAGAGATGAAATAAAAATCCAGGACTATGTTAAGCAAAGATAGATAAAAAAAATGGTATGAATAAAAAAAAAAAAGCTTTGGAATGCTGTGATCTAGGCATTGTCCTAACTTGCCTGGAGTCACCAGTGAGGTGTCTAGGTAGGATCTTTAAGGTATGGGTAGAGCTTAAGGGCCCACTGCCTCTGGGTCTCAGCTAAGATGCCCACCAGCATTGTCCTGGTAGTGGACTCTGTGATGTGAGCCCAGAGTCCCTCCAGGACTGAAAGACTTTTTCCTTCCAGGTATTGCCTTGTCTCAGAGTGTTGCTGTACCCACAGCCAGGTGCCCTTCAGGTGGGCCCCCAGTGCCTGGCCCACCCAAGAGTATAAAGACCCTTACACCCAACTCAGGACAACTCTGAGCACCCCTTTCAGCTTCTGAGCTTCTGGTCAGGTTGGTTAAGGCCTATTATTGAAACTACCACAATCTGGCTTCTCCTTCTGCCCAATTCTGCTTCTGTTCCCTCCCTCTCACATGTGTTGCTCCAAAAGGACTCCCTAATAAATATCTATGTTAATCTCCACCTCAGAGACTGCTTCACAGGGAACAAACCAGCCACACCTGCTAACAACTTCCCTTAGAACCACAAGCAAACTAGAAAATCTCAGTAATCAGCAAACGGTCACAACCTATGATCAGGTTAACAAAGTATTACTCCACTATTTATTTGCACCCAGGTCATCACTCAAAGACATTTTCAGAAATTCATGCTGATTCTTTAGAGTTTAAACTACAGCCAAGCTAAAAATGAAAATATGTTTTCTCCAAATCCTGAACATACAGAGATCCTGCCCCAATTTACATGTGGACACAGGAATTCAGCTGAGGTTGGCCAAAACACTTCCACCCGCTAGAATCTCTGGAGGATTTAATCCCTCACTTTGGCAGCAAAATATATCAAAATGGAATTTCTTGTTGACAAAAGTTTGGGGAACCCTAAAAAGCAGGAACCAGAACCAAACAAAATGAAGACTTCATGGAACAACCTGCAAATTTTGGGAAACAGATGATGAAATGACACTAGTGTAGACTTGGCCACAAGGTACTACAAGATCAACAGAAATGCAGGAAATCAACCTATTGTCTGATGCTGTTGGGGGTTCTTCTTCCTAATATCTGAGCAAATACACAAAAACACAGGGTCTCTCCTCTCTCTGTCACTCTCTTCTCTGCTCTTCTCTTCCTCCAAAGCAGAGGTTTGGAGAATCTGAAAGACCTAGATCCACTCTATCCTCATCACTTACTTGTTATGTGAACTTGGAGAAGTTATTAATCTCAGTCTCATTTTCCTTATCTAGAGAAAGAAAGGAAACTCTGGTACAGTTGGCAGGAATAAAAAGCATTAATGAACACCTTTGACAGAGCCATACAGACATGACCCGGCCCTCTGCTTAACATTCTAGCTCAGTGGTTCTCATCCTACCTGTACAGGGGAAGTAACTGGGTGGCTTCTAAAATACAGAAGGGAGGTACACCCAGGTAGTCTGATATAACTGGTTTGGGATGCCAAAGAATCAGAAATGAATAAAGCCCTCCAGGACTCTGGAGTACAGCCAAGGTTGAGAATTATTGCTCTGTGCAGATTATTTTATTTAAGCCATGGAACTACTTCACCAGTTCAGTACAATTATCTGTGTTGTCCTACATACACACACATTTTTACAGATAAGGAAATTAAGGTTTAGAAAAGAAGATTCAGCAGCAGACTCGCAGACTCCAAGAAGGGACTAGTGGTTACCAAAAAGGAGGGGTAGGGAAGGGTGGATGGGGAGGGAGAGAGAAGGGGATTGAGGGGCATTATGATTGGCACATATGGTGTGGGAGGGGAGTCACGGGGAAGACAGTGTAGCACAGAGAAGACGAGTAGTGACTCTGGCATCTTACTACACTGATGGACAGTGACTGCAATGGGGTGTGGGGGGGACTAGAAAATATGGGTGAATGTAGTAACCACAATGTTTTTCATGTGAAACCTTCATAAAAGTATATATCAATGATACCTTAATAATAAAATAAAATAAGACCTTCACCTCCGCACTACTGAGCTACCACCCCACCTACTAAATGTGAAGAAGCATCTAGCTTGGCCTCTAGCATGCAGAAGATGCTCCAAAACTGGTAGCTAATTTTGTTTTTTGCTTTGAAGATTTCCTTCTCTACATTCTCTGCTCTTCACAATCCCCAGCCCAAAATATTACTTGGGAGTTCAGTAGGAATGAGGGATGGATAAGATTTAAAGGCACAGTCGGAATGGATCCAAGAAAATCTATTGCTTTTCCTTCTTTTGGCCCTCCCTAAAACCTAACCATGAGCATACACTTGCTTTCTGTTTAAAATATTTTTAAATAATTATTAACCATACAATATTGAAAATATCAGAAGCCCAAAGAGAAATTTTTCTACCATCACTTCTCAAGTCCATGTTTCATTTGCTTATGTCAACTTCTAGGTCTTGCCCATAAGCATATATGATTTTTACATTTACAAAATCACAATGTGATTATACAAATTCATTCACATTATGCCACACATACTGTTTCCAGATGAGCAGTCTGAGGACCCAGTGAAGCAGCCTAGCGGAGCTCTGCAGATAATGAAGATGATTTTACTGTGTAACTGGGCCCAGGATACTTTCATTCAAAGTTTCCCTCTTAGGGAAAAAAAAGCTTAGCTTTGTCACTCTGAGAACTGATATACAAATTTATAACAATGTAAAAGTCCCATGACATGACATTTGACTTCCCTTATTTGCTATACACTCCTCAGTGCCCACACACCTCACCCCCATGCCTGGCACAAAGAACTAAAAGAATACTTGATGTGTCAACAAATGATACTTTATTTGGCTGAACAGCAAAGGTGTAAAATAAGATTTCTTTGAAGGACAGACAGAAGACTCCAATGGTAAGCCTGAGAACAGGGCAGGGTGAACAAGAGCAAAGCAGGCAGGAAAGCAGCCGGAAACCCCATGGTAAAGGCCAGCTGCATTGGCCAGGAGGAAACACGTGATTTCCTGAGTTGTACCCATTCAAGGCTACCAACCTTTGAAGCATGACATATCTAAACCTTGTCAGGGATCCACAGATCTCTCTTCAGTGACACTTGGGAATTATTTCTAAGAAGCTGTTTACATTTCTGGGCTGCTCTACCCTGAGCACTGTTCTTGAATACTAGAATGTGGAGGCAGCTGTAACAGAAAAAACTGCAAAGGATCCGTGTAGGCAGCCTTCAAAGAACACTGCACAGTGTCCTTAGAGGAGGATTCCTCAGCTAGAGTCCATTGGCCCTCGTCAGGACACCATAGTGGGACTGCAGGAAACTAAAGAGCCTATAACTGGTGCAAATTGTGAATGTGTGTGCTTGCGTATCTGTGTGTCTGTCTGGAGAGGAGACCTCCAATTTACCTCACCTGATTGTTAAGTCTTTTGGTTATAGGGCCTGCTCCCTCTCCCACTTTATCAACTCAAATAGGGCTCTTCTAAACCCATCATTATTCATTAGGGGCTGGAGGTGGAAACAAGAGAGAGCAGGTGGAAGATAAGGGAACTCACTTTGTGGAAGTCCTTCTGTTGATTGAGTCAACAGATGTAGGAGGATTAGAGAATGCCCAGCATATATAAGGCCTATGAGTGTTAGCTATTATTATTATTATTAGTCTAGGCCATGCATTTTATGTTTTCTTAACTTCATGACAACCCTATGAGGATAGCAAAACTAGGGCAGCAGTTTAGTGGTGGAGTTCAGAACCATCCAATTTCAAAGCCTGGCCTCTTCATCTCCACCCCGTGGCCTAAATTCCTGGCCAGGCCTTCAGTCTGGAGGCAGCTTCTCTGGCTATCCCAAAGGCTTTAACTTCTAAAGCTCAAGGGACTTGCTCTCTCCCTGAGTCTGTCCATCAGAACAGGCACTATGATGCAGCCAAGTCAAAGGCCAAAGGAAAAGAAACGCTTTCTAGTGGTCAAAATCCAGTGTAAAAAAGCTCTAAACCAAGTCTACTATTTTCTGTTTTCAAAATCCAGGCTAAAAACCGCAGCTAAACATCAGCTACCAAAACACAGGAGAATCCTGACAGCTGTAATGTACTAACACGTCTTATGTGCCTGCACTTTACATGTCCCTATGACTCAAAAGAAGTCAGGGAGCCGGCTAGACATTACTTCTTGAAAGGTTGAGCAAGTTCCTCAGGGTCACACAGGCAGTGAGCTGCAGAACAAGGACGTGAACCCCGTGTATCTGATAAACAGCCTCAGTTGATAATACTCCTTCCACCATGTCCACACAACCACTGTGATTCATGGTACCCGGGGCAAAATCTCCCCCTTGGTTTTCCCTGGAACCTCTTCCCTGAAATCTAGCCAACCTCTTCGGAGCCAAGGAAACAGATGATCTCATAGGTCTCAAGTTTCCTCACCTATGCAATGAAGGTCATTGTTCCTTTTGCAGGATCTAGAAGAGAAAGCCAGCTAAGGTGTAAAGTGCTATAAAGATTTAGCTGCCTTTAACCCTTCCTTAACCCACTAATTAAAAAACAAATAGCAGCCCTCTCTCTGAGCTTCTCTTCAGAGTTCTTCGCCACCCAGTTCCACCTCCTCAAGACCGCGAGCGGCAGGGCAGAGCTCTGCAGGGCCAGCGCGGGGGCGCCCCGGCCTCGCGTCCCGCCCCGGGGGCGGGGTGTTTCCGGAGAGTTTAGGTAGGAGGTGCCCGCCGACGCCGACGGGAGCACCCGGCCGCCCACGGAGCTGCCTCTGCGGCGCAGCCTGCCGCCAGGGCCTCCTCTGCACCCCGACGCCGGGGCCCTGGCGCTCCCGCAGTCTGCACTCCCTCCTGCCGCGCCGCCAGCCATGAGGCCGTCGTTATACCGCTGCCACAACGCCACCTCTGTGGTGAAGGGCAACTCCGCGACGATGGGCGGGGTGCTCTTCAGCGCCGGCCTCCTGGGCAACCTGCTGGCCCTGGGGCTGCTGGCGCGCTCGGGGCTGGGGTCGTGCCCGCCGCGCCAGCCGCCCTCGGTCTTTTACGTGCTGGTGTGCGGCCTGACGGTCACCGACTTGGTGGGCAAGTCGCTGGTGAGCCCCTTCGTGCTAGCCGCCTACGCGCAGAACCGGAGCCTGTCGGGGCTGCTACCCGCGTCGGGCCGCTCGCTGTGCCAAGCCTTCGCCTTCTTCATGTCCTTCTTCGGGCTCGCTTCGACGCTGCAGCTCCTGGCCATGGCTCTGGAGTGCTGGCTCTCGTTGGGGCATCCCTTCTTCTACCGACGGCACATCACGGTGCGCCGGGGCGCGCTGGTGGCGCCCGTCGTGGGGGCCTTCTGCCTGGCTTTCTGCGCGCTGCCCTTCGCGGGCTTCGGGAATTTCGTGCAGTACTGCCCCGGCACCTGGTGCTTCATCCAAATGGCCCACAAGGAGCGCTCGCTGTCAGTGCTGGGCTTCTCAGTGCTCTACGCCAGCCTCCTGGCGCTGTTGGTCCTCGCCACCGTGCTGTGCAACCTGAGCGCCATGCGCCACCTCTACGCGATGCACCGGCGGCTGCGGCTGCGCCCGCGCTTCGGCCCCAGAGACCGCGCAGAGCCGGGCGCCGGCGACAGGGGGGCCTCCCCGCAGCCCCTGGAGGAGCTGGATCACCTCCTGCTGCTGGCCCTCATGACCGTGCTCTTCACCATGTGCTCCCTGCCTTTAATTGTGAGTCGCTCTGCTCACGGGTACAGGGGACTGGAGCGCGTCTGGCCGCAGGTGCCGGGAGGAAAGGTGGGGGTTGGGACGCCGGGCGCGAGATGTTGGGTTGCTGGGCTGCCCAGATCGGGTTCCCCTTGGAGATAAAACAGCCCTGTGGAGATAAAACCGAATTTATTGAGCGAGAAGAGGGAAAGTCAGAGAAAGGAAGGGAAAGACAGAGCCCGATAGTGTCTCCTTAGCCTCGGCCGGCAGTGTCCCCTCCTCTCTGCTTCCCTCTTTCTCTGGGGAGACCTCAGGATTATTTTTGCGCTTCAGAATTTTGATGAGCAGAATTTGGTTCCTCCTTCCCAACGGCTAGGTAATGTTTTATTTAATTAGACCTGTCCATGATTTTAGTGTCATGAGAAATGCGCCAGTGGCATCTGGAAGTTCTCCCGGTCCTGCCGGACTGATTTGCAGCAGTGAGTGACTAAAAGCATAAATTTACTTTTTAAAAACTTGGGCGTGAACTTTGAGAAGTGGTGGATGCTGTTTCTGGTGCCGCCGCCTCTGCGGTTGGCTGTAGAGGCCGAGAGGCTGTTGGGAGACGCAGGTGTGTAAGTACATGTCAGCCAGGTACATCGTTTTGATAACTTGTCTTGACAGGTTTTATTTCTATCTTCGCAAGCGAGGTGATATGAAACTTCATTTTCGGTTTTCAGTTTGCTAATCAGGGTAGTGGAGGAGATTGAATTACTTCATCATTTTGAAGGTATTTCCTCCTGGGGTCCTGGCCAAGACATCTAGGAGTGGCTGAGGCTTGAGAAAACTTTTTTGGTATTACTCCTCTCCCTCTCCTCCCTCACCGCTCAGTGTACTGGAGCAACATGAATAATATTTAAATAAATCCATTGCCAATTCAATGTCTTTGGAATCCAGAGCCTTCTGTGAGTAGAAAAGTTGTTAAGTTTCTTAGGGCAGTTAGCAATTTTAGATGTTATTTTCAAGGATGGATGAAGGGGAAATATAATGTGATTTTTGCCTTAAATTAAGAACCTAAATGTAGGAAAGGTCTGTAGATTCATCATGCACAGTTAGGATCAGAATCCCCAAAACAAACAAATAAGTAAACCTGTATCTATATAAATAGATATAATAGATAGAGGCATAGATATTTAAGAGCAGTTTTCAAACTTTAGCACTCTCAAAATCATCAGCAGGGCTTTTAAAAGGACAGATGGCTAGGCCCCATCCCCTCGCATTTCTGATTCCAATGTTTCTGAAGAATTATTACTCATAACAAGTCCCCAGGTGAAGTGGAAACTGCTGATCTAGGCATCACATGAGGAGAACCACACTCTCCAGCAGGAGTTGGCAAAACCACAGCCCTCACACCATCCAAATCCATCCCACCTGCTGTTTTTATACAGTCATGGAGCTAAGAATAATTTTTATAAATGAACATGTACAATCAATTTGGCATGCAAACTCTGAACCCCAATGAAGTCAAATACTATTCCAAGAAAGAAAAAAAAAACTTTCATTCTTCTCCTTAGTATAGATATGTATTACAAAAAAAAATCATTACATTCTCAATTTCATCAATGAAAATTGTGGAAATGTGTTTTCTCTCTTTTTATAGAAGTACCTACCAAATATTCACTATTTGCCTCTTCACCTGTAAAACCTAAAATATTTACTGTTGGGCCCTTTACAGAAAATGTTTTCAAACTCCTGCTCTAAAGTCATAGTTTTTCCTACTTATGGTGTGATAAAAGCAGACAACAGACAATAGCCCAGTGCATTGATGTTATGTCCTCAGTTTCACTGTTTTAGTACGAATATGCAGAAAGGAACATAATACCGCATAGTGCAAGAACGATGCATTTGGACACGTCTTCCAGGGGCTTTGACTAACTCATAAGCGATTGTAAGGATTGAAGGAAATAATTTTATAAAAAGCTTGTAAAGTTCCAAAGATGTGCAATGCAGACAAGATTCTTCACAGGAACTATCATTTTCTAGAAAGTATAAGGGCTTTAGTGTCAGACATGGGTCTGAATCAGCCTTTATTACTTACTTGCTATAATAGTGGCTTAATTACCCTCTTTAACTTCATTTTCCACATCTGTAACAATATATATATAGCATCTAACCTGGTGCCCGGCCTCAAAAATTGCTATCACTATTATTACTAATTATAATTTCCATTTATTATTATTGCTTGCTGGATCTAGAAAATTAACCAAGAAATACGATCTCCTTAGGAAGTAGCATTATATTCTAAGGCAGTGATTCTCATTTTTTTTAGTTAAAGGACTCCATTTTACTCTAGAAAATTGTGAATGACCCAAAGAGCTTTTATTTTTGTGGATTATATCTATCAGTATTTAGCACATTAGAAGTTAAAAGTAAGAAAAAAAATTTTAATGTTATTGCAAAACAAGTTAACAAAATGTACTTACTGATTGTGTTTTTGCATAGGTATAAGGAAAACTTAGGGATTTCAAAATTATTTAATGAATGATTATAAAGTTATAGAGATTATAGCAGGTAAAATGGAAAAAAGCATGTTAAGAGCACAAAAGTACTGAGAAAGTCTCTGAAATGCACGTATGTATATACCCTAGACCTACCACTGAAGAAAGATCTAGATAACATGAGAATACACTCTACTATTCCATTAGTCATGGGAGTGAGGATGTCATTACATGTCATCGCCTTGGTAAAACTCATTGTATGCCTATCAGTGAAAAAAGGCAAATACTGTCTTTTTCTTATGAGAATAGTTTTGGCCTCACAGACATACTGAAAGGTATTGGAGACCCCCACACTTTGAAAATCAGTTTTCTAAGGAATGGATTTAGTGAGTGGAAAAAATAAGACTATATGTGAAGGGGTGAAAAGTCTTTTTTTAAAACTCTTACTCATAGCTTAAATCTTGTAATTCATTAAGCCAGTGAAAAGTTTGTTGGGCTGTAATTTTTAAATTAACTTTGCTCCAATGCTGGATTAGAGCAAGATACTTAACTAAACTGAATTTTCAAATTTCCAATTTGATGCAGTCTGAAGACAGTACAGAGAATACTGGATGAGCTTTAGAGCAGTTTGCAGCACATTTTCTAATGCATAGAACGTATCTTCAAAATTAATTTTACCATAGAAAACCACAATGTATTGGAGGTTGGTAGGGGAATGAGGATGTTCACATATAGATTAGATGTCAGAGTTGAAAGGTTTAACATCCAGGTAAAGATAAGTATGAACATATGTAATTGCACATCAGAATCCATGGAGTCAGAGAAGTGGTAGAGGAAATCCTGTATGTATTGAGATAACTCGTTTATGTATTTTATTTTGGTGGACAGAAAGAACGGATGGGATACTCCTTCCAAAGGAGGCCCTTAGAGGCGTTTAAGAGATGCTGGGCAAGAGACCATCCCAGGGGAAAGGGTCAGGAATGGATTTACAGAGCTAGAGCACAGGGGGAGGTCTATGGTGTTGTGGTGGATGAACTGGACAGAAGGTCATTAGACTCAAGAAAGCTCTCCGCAGCAGGGCTGTCCAGCCAAGATGTCCAGTAAAGTCTCCAGCCAGCTGGGAACAGCATTTTTTCACGGACTTTCATTAATTCCAAGAGGGGGTGCTCTTCTCTCACTGATTCTCTTCATATAAATTGAACTAGTACTTTAAATATGCCCCGTGTATATTCTAAGGCTATTCTTTATTCTAGCCATCTTTTATAGGAGCAGTGCATGAAGTATGTTCTAGAGAATACTATTGACTAACAGATTTTTCAAAAGTCTAAATTGTGTTCAAATTAATATCTTGGGAATTCATAGAATATGTACTTTGATCACTGTCATGAATGAATAAATTTATTCATATTTTTAGTAAACTTGAAAAATTAAATTAAATTGCAAAGGCCAGGGTAGAACTTCTAATACAAATCAAGGAACTTGAAAATACAAATAACCTAATAATATATAATAGAATTGAGATAGATAAATATTGCAAAAAAGTAAACAAAATGGTTTGTTTTAATCATAGATTTTGTTCAGTTACCAGGTTCCCCACTAATGAAGTATTTCAAATAGTTGGAATTATATTTTGCTGCACTCCACTTTGAGGAGAAAGAGGCAAATATAAAGTCAAACTCTAAAGTGTTTGCTTTTTAAATCAACTGAAGTATATAGCCTATTTTCATCTGTTTAGCAATTTGGCACATATCTGGTAATTACAACATTCAAGACACTGTAATTCATTGTGGGGATATAAAATAAGAAAAGCACCACATCTGTCCACATAAGCTGTGATACTGGGGATGGGAGGGAGTGATTCAGGCCATAAGGGAGTTCAGAAGAGGAAAGGAACCACTGCAAAGTGATGAAATACTTAATACTAGCAAATGATTGTACTCTTTAGGACCTGTCGCCAAGCTTTTTCACATACCGTCTTATTCAAACTTCATACTCATCCTGGAAGGCAGGTACCATCGCCCTATGAAACAGATGAGGAAGAACTTGCCTGAAGTCACGCGGCCAGTGAGGGGATTCTATCTGGCCAGGATGGTTGGACTCTAAAGCCGATGTGCTTAGCCACTACCTCAAAGAGGCTTCCTGAAGGGGATAGTATCTGAGGTGGACCTTAAAAGGAGATAGGATTTGGGTATGTAAAATCCAAAAGCTTTTAAAGTAAAAAGCTCAGTTTCTAATCTATAAAATTATCATACTTAGGATTTTTGTGAGGATGAAATTAATCTTTTAAAGTAAAATGTGTTGAACAGTGCCTGGGAATAGTAAACTCTATATGGGCCCCAGCCATTATTATTAGTATTATTAATCAATGATGGGAAAGCGCAGCCAGACAGAAGTATCTGTTTGGCTTCTTCCTAAGTGCACTAGATGGGAATATCCAAGCCTGCTGAAATGCACTACAGAAAAGAGAATAAAAAGGTAAGAAAATAATTATGAGAAAGCACATCTCATATTCCTTGATTGGCCTGTATGGGTCTGATCTGTGCACTTATTCATGTCCCCTCCCACTAGTTGAGGTTGCATATTTTCTGTCCCATTAGTGTCCATTTTGCACCATTATGGATTTAGAATCTCAGTAGACACAGGGAATGTAATGCTATCAGGAAAAAGTGGCTGGCCTCCAACAGAGTGGGAGGCAATGGTAGTGCTGGTTTAGAAAGCAGAGTTGGCTGAATGGCAGGAAAAGCTGTGGGATGAGGCCATTTGCAGGGCTTGGAGGAGGCCACAGAGATCTTAGGGAAGATCAAGACAATAGGAGTGGTTGGGCACAAGCAAACAGGCTAGTATTTCTGTGCTTTTTTTTTTTTTTTTTTTTTGCCTTCTCTGAAAAAAGGGATGTCAATCCCAGAAAGGTAATCATCCATTCTGGGAATAAGTAGGGTAGTTTACAAGAGTGGAACAGGTCCTCTTTGCAAGTGTCTTTTCATTGGAGTATTTCCTGTCTCTTCACTTTGATCAAAGTTTCTGTTTCATTGGTGTCTCCATACATGTGACTTTTTTCTGGCTAAGTAATAAGGAAGGATAGGAAACAGGCAGAAGACAGAGAGCAGAACTGAAGAAAATATGGAAAGAGAATCTCTATGGAAGTTTGTAAAAGGTACAGTGACTGGTTTTGGCCCCCTCTGCTCTTCCTCTGCACAGCCTGGCAGGGACCGGGAGATGCCTGCACAGTGGAGCAGCAGGTGGAGCAGCCTCCAGGGACACCTCACTTCCACTGTGCTTCCCAGGTCAGCCCTGCACCTTCCAGGCTCCTCACTCACACCCGTCAACTGCAGTGGCCTTAGCTGCTTATAAAGTTGCCAAAAATGAATATTCCAAGACAAGCTGCTGTGTTCTTACAGAAAAGTAATGTTTCCTAAGTGAAATAAGTGAATTTATTGCTTCCATCAACCTTTCAGTAAAATGGAATGTTTTTCTTTAAAACAGTACCGTGCTTACGATGGAGCATTTAAAGCTGTCCATGAGAAAAATGGAGCCACTGAAGAAACAAAAGACCTCCAAGCCTTGCGTTTTCTATCTGTGATCTCAATTGTGGACCCTTGGATTTTCATCATTTTCAGAACATCAGTATTTCGCATGTTTTTTCACAAGATTTTCATAAGGCCTCTTATGTATAGATATTGGCACAGCAATTCCTGCCCAACTAACATGGAATCCAGTCTGTGACAGTGTTTTACACTCTCCGGTAAGCTGAAGACTATGTCACATTTCTGTCAAGAGCTATGATTTTTTTTTAAATGTTATGTTCAAATCTTTAAGTTATCTCCCATAACAAAACATCTAAATGTATTTTCAAAAGTATCTGATATATTTTAACAATGTGTTTCACTCTGTATTCATGAACCCAGTCAGTGGATTATTTTCATTTCAAGTTACTGATAGCAACATAGCAACTAACAATTTTATATATTATAAATAATGGTAAGAGCCTCAAAACAATATTAATTGTTCCATCATTTGTACTCATTACCCCTAATTTTTTAGAGAGATCTTGAGACATCCTCCAGGCCTTTATTCAAATCCGAAGGAAACACCATTGTTTACACTTATGTGATGGGTGTTCTTAAAATTTCTAACCCTGTTCATTTCCAGTGAAACTTGATTTATTTCGTATTATAATAGCTCTGAATTATAGATGCTCTGCAGAGAAGTCAAGTGGGAAATATAGCCAAGTCAGGGGTTTGGAGAGGCCCCATGTGGAGAAGCAAAACTATAAATAAGTAGATATAAGGTAAGATATGACTATGACCCACAACTCAGAGAAGAAAAATTCCTAGTTTTTGAAGTCCAGGAGGAATGTCAGTAGGAATCAAAATTTGGGAGTTGGTTACAAAATATTGTTTCCATTTTTGGAACCTCCACTTTATAGATTTATCATATTGATAGATTCTTTGGGAGAAGGATTTATGTTTCTTTGAAAAACAGTGACATATGACTTAGCAGAGAGCTGTGTTTACTCCATTTGTCTGTGTGAAAGAGCAGGGCATTCAACAGAGAAAACCCTACCCAGGACTCAGTCAACCTCAGTTGAGGGGAAACAACCTTAACATCTACTTATTAACCTCCATATTCTGCACTTTGTGGAGACAATAAGATCTTCGTAAGGCTCCTGAGAGCAGTGCTTTCAAAACTGGACTGGGATGTGGCTCAGATGGAGCACAACTGAGCACTTTAACTGTACGTTTAAATGTTTACAAAGGGTAGTGACACTGTGACCAAAAGGGGAAAGTGGGGGAAATACCGGCTGCAGGTGTTAACCCAAACAAGAGACTCTAAGCCCAGCTTGCAGGTAAGAATATTCACCTTTGGTAAAAGAACACATGGGGGATATTAGAGGGTTTCAGCATCTCTGGGGTCCCTTTGTACCCCAAAACACTCAGACTCTGAGCTGAATAGCCCTGAGACCCCCATTCAGCCATCCGTTATTTGCCTTATTTCCAGCTTAGCAGTTACTGATTTTTCACCCCTGGTTTATCTCAGAGATGTATTAACCTGAATATGTACGTGTATTTTTTTTTCTTTGTATAGCAAAACTGTGAAATGGCCAAATTAGGAACACCTGAATTATAATTTGAGAGTATCATGTGACAAAAAAATACAGTTTTCAAGTTTAACTTTTGTTCATGTATTTAATGTGTAAGTACACATGTTTTATTGTCAAAAGAAGTATCTCTTCTTTGTGCTCTCCTTTTGGAAGGTGTTCTGATTAAGTGTTCTGATTAAGTGTCAAGATAGTTTGAAAAGTTCCCAGATGAATCAATAAACATAATTTTATAATGTTTTGCAGAGGAAATTACTTCTGTTTACATGAAAGAAAAGGGTTTAGTTTTCTTTTTGGAGTAAATAGTGACCAAATGTATTTCATTCTCTAGCAGTTTAATAATGTGAATTTTTATAAGCTATTCTATTAGCATTTGTATCACTTTAAACAGGTTTGCATAGATTTATCCAAAGACAAAGCTTTATACAAAGTGTACATATACCCTCTTGATGAAATCCATGTTAAAAATCAACTTTCAATGATCATCATTCATTAGATTGTTAAATAACTTTTAATTAACACGTACCTTGTGCCAGGCAGTTGGTTAGGTGCTGAGGAAAAGAATACGTAAGATTCAGTCCTGGTCCATGAGTTGCTCATTGTCCAGTGGGGGAGAGAAGCACATGAACAGTGACAGTAGAGTAAATGTGCACACACAGTTCTGTTAGAAAAGAGCATCAGAATTAGGGGTGATGTGCAGAGTTGTCAGGGGAACTTCACCATGAGAAGATGATTAAGTATTGAAAATAAGTAGGAATTTTTTACTGCAGCTAAAAGCTGGACAAATGTAGAAAATCCTCAGCTTAATTAAAGAAATGCAAAATTGAAATCAAGTTATCAATGACCAAATAAAAAATTATGAGTCTAAGGAACTGAGCAGAGACACTTATTAGTAAGAGGAAACTGACTGGTGAGTTTATAAACTTGTATACCTTTTCTTGATAGCAACCTGACAGTGTGTACCAAGAGCCTACAGTGTTGTTTTCTACCGATGCAGTAATTCCACTCTATAATTCTCTCTAGAAAATAGAGAGACTGTCATAGTTATGTGTTAAGCTCTTCCTTGTAGCATTATTTATAATACCAAACAAGTAAAAAGGAAAGTGTCTAAAGGACCAACAAAAGGACTAGACAAACTCTTCAGATATGACATATGCACACACGAACATAACAATTATGCAGCCACTAAAAAAAGATGTTTTCAAATAATTTATAAAAGTTGAGAAGAAAGCTTACAGTGTAATACTAGGTGAAAAAAGCATGATACAAACTATTTTAAGGTATGATCCATTATTTTATCTATGCATAGAAAATACCCTGAAAAAACAAATAAATCAAAGTATGAACCACAATTACATTTTATATGGACTTTTCCCCATAATTCTTTGTATTTTTCAAGTTTACAAATAATTCTGTATTTCTTCTACATGAAATTATTTTTGAAATAGATGAGTGGGAATAGACTAAGCAAACACTGGAATGGCATGAAGGAAAAGCTTTTAGTCTAAAGGAACAGTGTGTGCAAAGCCACACAGGATTAAAGGAGTAGGACAGGTCCAAGCTTAGTAAGTGGCTCCATTCGGCAACAGCCTGGGGTCATGGGCAAAGGTGACAGGAAAGGAGCTGAGAAGAGGCCAGTTTTACATCATACGCAGTGTTGTGTGCAGCGCTGGAGGGCTGGAGCTCTGCAAGGTGGACGCTTGTTGACTTTGAGGCCAGGGGACAAAGAGCATGTAGTGTGCCCTGTGGATGGGGCAAGCAGCAGCCCCAGGTGGGGTGGGGTGGGGTACTAAGGCACCCTGCAGTTGTGCAGTCCATGCACCAGATCATGGCGCTGGCTAGGGGGATGAGTGGGGCTAATTGCTGGGCTGTGGGCTGCTCCAGCTCAGAGGACAGGGCCCCTTTCTACAACCTTCCTACCTGGACGGGAGACAGAAACACCACATATGCAGTCCCGACAGTGCCCTAGTACAAGGGAGGGAAGGAGGTGGGCAGTGGCAGATTTTAAGCAGTGAGGAGGGAGACATGAATCAGACATTTTAAGTAAGCAGAGCTGGCAGGAAGGATTCCAACTTACAATTCAGGTGTGCCTTTTGTTCTTCTTCCAGTTGATATATTTGACCATTTTCTGCTTTGTAGTTTGAATATACTCAAGAACAAGTTAGGAAAGGAAAAAATTCTGACAAAGTCTACCTCCCTCCTTTTTTTTTCACATTCCCAGTTTATCTGGCTAGATTGCAGCAACTGATTCCAATGAATTTTCTGAGTTATCCATGGATTTTAATTATATACTACCCAGCCAAATTCATAAAAGGCTAACTACTAGGGCTACTAATTTAATATCAAAAATCCATCAGAGGCTGACTGAGCCAGGTATTCCTGAAAGAAAGTAGGAGACAAATGGAATCCCACAAAAAACAAACACTTGGGTTACCCCACTGACTAGCCCCATGGCCTTCCTGCTCATTTAACTGAAGATTTCCTCGGCTCCAGGCCCATGCGTCTCATCACCTGGAACTTGTTAGAAATTCTCTGGCCCCACCACAGACCTCTGGGGGTAGGCCTGGCAAGCTGTGCTTTAACATGCCCTTTGGGTGATTCTCATCCAAGTTTGAGAATCACTGTTCCATGCAAAAAAGAAAGAAAAAAAAAAGAAATGAATAGACTCCATTCATAAAATTTCTCTGAGCTCAGATTCTTGGATCTTCTCAGGTGCCGGTAATCATTCATACCTGCCTTCCAACAGCATTTTAACTGTAGTCTTCTTAAGGCAGTTACCTTTACATACAAACAGCTATCACCAATCCTTTCACATGATCAAAGTACTGATGGCTGTAATGAGCCAGTGACCCACCGAGGTAAAGATACTCCCCCAGATGTGGTTTCTTTAGTCTTCTGGGGCCACTTAGTTCCTAAACCTGACAGTTGTGTTATGAAAGAAAACCCACTAAAAGGCATTCATTCACAAAAACCTTATTAGAGATTACCTCTAAAGGTGAGTGTTCATTTGGGATTTAGTAATGTTTTTTAGCTCTCTACAGAATAGAAATTTCCATCAATATATGTAAAGCTATGTTAAAACTTTTGAATATTTTTAGAACTACATTATATGTTTCATCTTCCTTTCTATGACTTGAGAACTAGATATTCACTGATTTTTTTCTTTTGCCCCCTAGTAACTAACATATACTATAGAAAGGTTTTATATATTTATATAGAATAGAAGTTGCTATTTCCCATGATCCACCAAAAACAATAAATAAATTCAATAAGAGGCTGCTATAACTTGGTGTCTTGCCAATGGGTTTTAGCCCTCGGCAAGTTCGCTATGAATTCAGTGTAACCAAAGAAATGACAGTAGAATGTTTCTTTGAGGTGAAAGGGTTTATTACCCGGCTTGTTCTCCCAACGGTAGGTCGAGCACTAGCATCTCTGCCTCCACCCAGAGCACTGGGCCGAGCTCTTATATAGCGCAATCATAGCTTATTGCCTATGGGTGTGGAAGCAGTAGCCTACCAACAGGCCAGTTACATCATCAAGTGGTTTAAGTTCAGTGAGGATCCTGGCCATAGGAACCCCAACTTCCCCACACTTGGTCAGAGATTCCTTTTTATCTGAGAGGAGTGTTCTTGTTCCAGCATGTAAGTTTTTCTCTTAGGCTTTCCAAAGGTGAAAATAATAAATGCAGGAGGAAATATTTCACTCCATTTTTTTCCTACTGTCATAGACATTATGGAAATTAACACATTCCAATTTTATCTGAAATAGCAACTCATAATTAGCACAACTAACTATATAATTTGTTATATTGTATTTAGGCAATTTTAACATTGTAAAACCAACTTTGTCTCACTGGATGAGCATTTCTTGCCTTCTCTTGTAATTCCTGCCATGAGTGAGTCTAGAATTGCTGGTCTCAGAATCCCCCTCACCTTGAGGGGAAAGCTGAGCTCACAGGTAAAGGGTGGTGTGTAATTAGGGCTTGCTCTCCCTGCCTTTCCACAGTTTACTAATTGCTGAAATAAACCATCAAGTCTTAACTTGATATCAGTGAGACAAAAATTTCAGTATTCTAATTTAAAAAAACTGTACTCAGTAGTCAGTCCAGTCTTAAAAATATTTGCAACGAAGGTGTTTAGATTCCATCATGCTCTGGTTTCAGGGTATATGATATCAAATATAGGAAGAATAAGAAATAAACTTGATTTTTTTTCTTTTTGCTACTTAAATGCTAAAACCAGTGAGAACAATAAAGCAGAGTCAAGTAAAATCAGATAAAATATATTTTAAGTCAAGCTCTAAGGTCCTCATAATGATTCTTACTTCACAGAAACCACTCAGAATTCAATTGGAAACATAGGACAAATTAGAAGTTATAAGTGTAGTGCCCATGTTACCAAGTGCTGCAGTATGGGGCCTACATTTGAACACAACGCCCCAAATCCAAGACAGGCGATGTTTAAGATTGGTCTAGTCATGCAATGCATAGACACTGGGCAAACAATGAATTGGTAGCTTGCCAACATCAATTTCTTATCAGTACAAAATAGGATATAGAAACAGTAAGTGCCATGGAACACAATTCATAATAAGTTGGGGAAAACTTCTTTAATTCCAGCACACTTGAAAACCACTCAGAGTTCTCAATTGTCTTAAAAAGATAAAGTGCAATGATTTACAGTTTATGATTGGCACATCCAAAATGAAATGACCACCCAAAACCTAAAATGGGACCAAAGATTTATCCTTCAAATGTGAATAAAGAGTACTTTCAGGCAAAGTAGAATTTAAGGCAGTAAGTTTTAAATGGTTAAAATGGTCAAAAACTCAGTCTGTGGCTATGAGATACAGTTAGTAGTGAATACCTTAGAGCAAGGACTTACTTTGACCAAATAATATGGCCATAGAAGTGCAAAGGAAAAAAACACTGTATGTGGACCTTGCAGTTCATACATTTTCATTGCCGAATAGTATTCTATTGTATGAATATATCATATGCTGTCAATGAATATTTGGGTTGTTTCCAGATTTACCTATTACAAATAATGCTGCTTTGACTGTTATCATGTATCGTTTTGGACATAATAAAAGAATAGGTCTAAGAACAGAACTAGGAGTGGAATTGCAGGATTATAGGATATGAGCATCTTTGAATGTACTATATTATAAAAATTGTTTTCCACTTTACCACCAGCATTGTTTGGTAGCTCCCAACACTCCACTTGCATTTTTGGACTTTTAATTTTAGCCACTCTGGTAAGTTTGTAAAGCTATCTCATTGGAATTTTTATGTGTTTTTCTTGTTAAAAAGAATGATGTTGCACACTTTTGCATACATTTATTGGCTGTTTAGAAATTCTCTCTTTATAAAGCTTTGTTTTGAGTCTTTTACCTAAGTTCATTTGTATGTCTGCCTTTCCTATTGATTCATGGATATCCTACCTACTGTTGCTTTTTCAGTTATATGTTTTACACAATTTTTTCAATTCTTTAATTCCTCTTTTCAGTCTCTTCATGGTGACTTTGAATCAGTAGAAAATTTTAGTTAATTAGAATCTAATTTATTAAGCTTTTCTTTTATGGTTAAGATTTTCTATGTCTTGAGAAATTTTTTCCTCTCAGCTGAAATCATGAAATATTTTTCTGTATTACTTTATAAAATCTTGACAGTTTTGCCTTTCACTGGTGGGTTTTAAATCACCTGTAATATATGTTGTGAATGGTGTGATGTAGTCAAATTTTGTATTTTTACCATATAAATAACCAATTCTCTCCAATTGAACTTTTTATCGAAAAGTTCATCTTTTCCCCATTGATATTAAGTATCATTCTGTCATATATTAAGCTTCCAAATTTATATATCTACTTCTAGTCTCTCTCCACTATTCCATTGGTCATTGTCCTAGTTATTGTGGTTTCATAATACTTGGTACATTAAAGACTTCCACCTACTTCTTTTTTAAGTAGGTCCTGCTACTCTTAGTGCTTTGTGTTTCTGTATAAATTTTTAAATAAGTTTGCCAAGTTCTACCAAAAACAAACAAAAAGATTGCTGGGATTTTTATTGGGATTGCACTGAATCTGTTGATCAATTTGGTATATCTTCCAGTTCACTAAGATCTTCAGTGTCTCTTTATAATGGTTTCAACTTTTATTAAAGTATAATATACATAAAGAAAGGTATGCAAATTGTAAGCAAATGATGGAATGAATTTTCACAAAATAACACACCTAAATAAACTAGCACCCAGATCAAGAACCAGAATACTACAAGAATCCCACACCACTCTAAAATCCCCCTTTTAGCTACTAATGTCACCCATAAAGGATAACCACTTCTAATGTCATATATTAATTTTGTCTGCTTATGGACTTGATGTACATAGAATCACACAGAATATACTTGGCTTTTTTCGTTCAGCATTATGCCTGTGGAATCCATCCATGCTGCTTAGATAGTTACATTCTGTTTGTTCTCATTGTTACAGTGTGTAGTATTCCACTGTGTCAACTTGTCACTGAGTCCAAGCTCCTGCCACTCACTGCACATGCCAATAAGTCAAGCGATAGGTATTGGGTCAAGGAAAGCAACCTTATTCAGAAAGCCGGCAGACTGAGAAGATGGCAGACTCATATCCTAAAGCCCCACCGTGATTCAGGGTTGCTTGCAAGCTTCCTTTATGCTAAGGAGAGGTGGAGCAACAAGGGGAGCAAGCCATTTGGGCACAAGCAGGGTCTGAGGAGAGCTGAGAAACTCCACGTCCTTGGTTAGTTGCCTCTTGCCGACCTAGGGTCTGGTCACGATATTCCTAAAACTGTTTAGCAAGGCAATTTTTATTTTCACACCTATTTCCCTATCTGCTGGAGGAGGCGAGCTCTGGGGAAGGAGCTATTTGCAGAAATCTCAAATTGTAAGCAAAATTCCTTTTGATGAAACACAAGTCTATGTGCAGGGCTGCAGGGCTGAGCAGAAGTCGTTTTCCTTTTTTTCCCCTTTTGGACCAAAGGTTAAAGCATCAAAGGAGATAAATACAGTAGGGGAGCAGAGATGCCACCTTTTCTCTCAGTGGCAAATTTACTACAATAGTCATTCATCCTGTTGTAGATGGACATTTGCGTTATTTCTAATTGTGGTGTATTGCAAACAGTAATAAGCATTCTTGTACATATCTTTGGGGAATGTCTGCATGCATTTCTATTAAGGGTATAGCTGTGCATATAATTGCTAGATCATAAGTTTTGCTCTTAGGAACTACTGCCAAGCAATCTTGCAGATTGGATTGTATCAATTTATACTTCTACAGCAGTATTTGAAAGTTCTAGTCAACTCACCTGCTCATCAATACTTAATATTGGCTTTCTCTTTCAATTTAGTCATTCTGGGACTATATAGCAGTATCATATTGTGGTTTAAATTTGCATATCTGTGATAGGCACCTTTTCATATGTTTATCAGCCTTTGGATAGCCCTGTCTGCAAAGGATCTGTTCCAGTCTTTTCCCTAGTTATAAAAGGTTGTCTGCTGTTTTCTTAGTGATTTATAGGTGTTTCATCATCTGAATCTATTAGGTCCTTAAGTTTGGGGATTTGTGTAGTATGTGGCAAAATTTTGTACACTGTGGAAACTCTAGTAAATCCAAGTCTATTCAGTTCCTGGCATGCAAAATGAGAATTTAGGTAACAAAGGAAAACTGAAGCCACTGTCAGTATATTTCTGCCAATTCTGCGTTCAGATGCCTCATTTCCTGGTGAGCTTGACATTATGTTAACTGCTCATCTTTCTGAGATTCTGACACCCAAAATGATGGTACCTTCCTCCAGAGAGAATTTGCATTTGCCAGGCACTTAGGGTCAGTCTAGGACTATTTGAAACCAATTCAGGGCATAAGGCTTTTTTGGACCATCCAGGTGAGGTGAAACAGGGTTACAAACTCACAATCACTGCCAGCACATGGTGATAACTTCCTGGAAATGGGGTTTTGCTTTTCTTTACTCTCTCTGCAATGTTCAGCATCAAAGGATTTTATTTTTCTTACAATCCCCTGGGGCTCTGTGGATTACAAAGTGAGGGTTGGTTTTCTTCTGGTTCATCCTAAACTTGAGGAAATAGCCCTTTGGGATCCTAGCCTTATGGGGAAAAGTTTTCTATTATACTCTCCATCTTTTCCAGAACTTAGATAGTTTCTGAATTTATGGCCTGTGAGAAGACATAAATAAAAACCAAATTTCCTTAGCTGGCAGACTCCACAGCGGCAAAAGCAACTTTGACATGTTCTGCTTTTCCTTCTAGATTCCCATTTTCATTTAGACTTTTGGCCTGAAAAATCCTTGCTATCTTATCTTTATCAGACTTTCCAGACTTTTGAAATCTTCACACATTTTTTAGTTCTTTCAACTGGAGGATTAGTCTGAATAGTCTAGATTGCTACATTACCCAAAATATGACTTCATTTAAGTTTTCAGGCTATGAACAACTACAGGAACAGGGAGGGAGTCTCATAAAATGAAATAACTGAAATTGTTTGTGAAAAATTAAAGCCAGTCTCTCTAGAAGGACTCACAAGACTCAGCATATAGTTGTACTCTTGGCTTTGATTTATTACAGTGAAAGGATTTAAAGCAGTTAAAAAAATGTATAGGATGTAGTCAGTCCTGTAGTTTAGAGGTAAATCCATAGGAACAAGTACTTTTAATACTAAGAATGAGAAATGGATTATGTTATTTGGAATTTGAGAAAAAGAACACAGATTCTAAGCATGGGATTAAAAATGATAAAGATAAGTAAATGAAAGAATGAAAAAAAATATAAGGAAACTAAAAGCTGACTCTTTGTAGGGGATGATAAAAAAACAAACTTAACTAATTAATTGGTAAAGTAACACAAAACAAAATTAAAGATAAAAGAGATATGACACTGATAAAAATTTGTAAATTGTAGGAAGATCCTAGGCACCAGTAGTTTTCAAAGTCTACACCCCAGAAGCAGGAGTGAGGCCCATGAGAGGAGTGGGCAGGAAATCAGATCATGGGGATCCAAACCTTTTTCCAACTGAGTCATCCAGAGCACGTCCATTTATATGGATACCTAGACTTGACAAAAAAAATACCACACAGAAAAGATAGCATTATAAATTGTGTCAGGGGCACAGTCCTCCCCCCGTTTCTAGGATTCTCTAGAAGGACTCAGAAAACTCAGCATATAGTTGTGCTCATGGCTCTGATTTATTACAGTGAAAGGATACAAAATAAAATCAGCAACGGGCAAGTGCATATGGAGTGATGTCCAGAGGAAAACAGGCAAAGCTTCCTAGCATCCTGCCCTGTGGAGTCACACACACATCTTAATGTCTTCAGCGACGAATTTTGACACCACCTGTTAAGTGCTCTCCTCCAGGGGTGCTCATTAGGGACTCAGTGTCCAAGGTTTTTGTTTGGGGTTGGTCACAATGGCAGCCTCTGCTTGGTATGCACCGAAATGTCAGGCTCTTGGAGGGAAAGCAGGTGTCCATCATGCAGCATATTGTTTGTGCAAACAATCTATAGCCCAGTAAACGACTCTTGCAACTGAGGGAATGGTGGAAACCCTCCCAAAATCCAAGTTTTCATATGCCAACCACAGACCAACATTGCAAGCAGGCCTTTCTATGGATAGCAGTCTCAGCCTGCTATATTCACTTTTTTCTAAACACAAAATTTTGTAAGAAGAAAGGAAAGCATCTTTCTTAATTGATACTATCGTATACCCAGAAAATATAAAAGAATCATCTGATAAACTATTAAAATGAGTAAGTTTATCAATATGGTTTAATATAAAATATATAAAAAATAACATTTTCATATACTAGCAGCAACTTACAAAAAACAAACAACCAAAAATAATAAATCCTGTTTGCGATAGCAACAAAAACATTTATAATGCCTGGAAATACTCTTATCAAGATATCTAGTGACAGCATAAAGAAAAAAATTCGAGTTATATTTTAAAATATGAAATAAGATTTGGAAACATAATCAGATGTTTATTCCTGGTTTGGAAGACTGAATATGAAAATAACTATGTCTAAATTAATTTATAGGTTTAACATAATCCCAGTCAGAATCTCTGTTGCTTTGAGTCTTTTTTTTAAAGAAAAATAATTTTTGCCTACATTGACAAAGTCATTCTAAAGTTCACTTGGTTGATAAAAAAGGAAGAAAATTCTGAAAAAAAAATTGGTTGTGGTAGGATTAGTCTGTTTTAATTATCTTACAAAGATATGGTATTTAAAACAATGTGGTATTTATACAAAGAATGGTCTAGAACAACAAAACAGACAAGTCCAAAAAGAGATCTTATTATGTGAATGACAAAGAATGCACCACAAATTGATGAAGAAGAGAAAGACTAGTCAACATATGGTATAGGAATAACTGTTTAACATTTGAAACACATAAATACAGACCCTAGTTTGTTTTTAGAGAAAGCCAAGTCTTACCTCCTTAAGACTTTAAATGACCACTGCGTGACACTTAATTAAAGCCAAAATACATTGGGCTTGAAAAGGATTTACAGCTACAGTCATATATACTACTTCTGTATGTCCAAAAAATAGCTAAAAAGGGCATACAGGCCTGCGTAAAATTATTGCAAAGGTTTAATATCTTTGTTATAAAAATAAAGATGTATCTTTACATGAGGCAGATGTTGTGGGAAAAAGTAACCTGTCCACGGCCACATGGGCTTGGGTAAATTATTCAGCTTATCTGAGATTCAGTTTCCTTCCTCTTTGCAGGATTGCAGCAAGGATTAAAAAGATATGTGAAGTTGTTAGCACAACATTCAACTTATTCTGTTGCTCAACCAAAGATAGCTAGTCAGTAGAGGTGGGGGTAGTGTTCGTGGTAGTAAGAGCTCACTAAGCAAGAAAATATTAAGTCCCCAAAAGATAAATGCATAAAGAATGTGAACAGAGAATTCTCAATAAAGGAAATAAAATTTATAAACTTGGAAAAATATTCAACCTTACCAAAAGTAAAAGAAATGCAAATCAGAACAATGAGATAGCATTTTTTGGTCTACTATATTATTAAAACATTAAAAAAACCAGTAGTGTTTAGTGCTGGGAAGGTGTGCTGAAGTTGGTATTTTCATACATTACAGATAACATACCAGTTGGTACAGCCTTTTAAGAAAGTGATGGGGAAATATTTATAGTCATTTCAAAAGAGATCATATTCTCTGATTCAGTAACTTCATTGCTGAGATTCAGTCCTAGAACACAACCCCAAGCATGAAATGCTACATGCTTAAAAATGTTAAGTGTAGTTGTTACTGAACAATTAGAAACAGCCTAGCTGTCCAGCAATGGGAGGAATGAGTAGGATTTATTCAGTGGATATGATTACACTGATCCTACATAGAAAATACATCAGAGAGAAAAAGCAGGCTGCGATATTTTCTGTGCATTTTTAGCAGACCAAACTTGTGGAAAGACATTTCAAAATAGTTCTACAGAGCACTAGGAAAAGAATGAATTTGCATCTTTGATGGGTGGTTAATTTGACTAGTGGTCTATCCAAAGAGGGCAAACATTGAGAGTCCACTTTGGGACCTGAAATGTGTCTCTCCTGCTATGCCAGTCGCAAAAGGAGATGGGGTTTAGTTTTGGACAGTCCTCAGGTTACATCTGGATTAGCTACTCTCTAAGAGCCAAGTTCATTGTAAACTTTCTCATATTAAAGGAATCATATTAAAGTGGTATGATTATGGAAAATTATTATTTATATAATTTTTAAAACATTGCTAAATCAAACTAGATGTTCTATATCCAGATGGGTTCTTTCTCTTTTAAATGACACCAAAATTTAACTTAAAAACTCTTGGCAAAAGCTCACAGACCTGATTTTTTAATATTGCTCCTGCAGAGGGAGCACAAGTGCTTAAAATCCTGTAAATCATAACCATGTTGCTCTAACTCACAATAGGCACATATTTTAGAGCTGCACGGGACTTCAAAGATTATCTAGTGTGCTTAACTGTGTTAGGGACATACAGAAGACACTCTTCAGCTGTATATTATTTGTTTTCTATTATTAATGATGCTCTTAATCATATAGACTTTCTTGCATTGAGTATATAGCCTTTTTGAGTGGGAGTTGCCAAGGGGGGGATGGATAAAAGGAAAAAAAAATAATCAAAGATGCAAAGCCCTAGTATTACAAACATGGAGTTATGATCTACTAACTATCCCCTGAAATTGCAAAGAAAAGTATTATTGGCCCATTAATGGTTTTGTTTTTGTTTTTGTTTTTGGTATTCTATTAAGGTTGGGTTCTACAGAGCACTAGGAAAAGAATGAATTTGCATCTTTGATGGGTGGTTAATTTGACTAGTGGTCTATTCAGAGAGGGCAAACATCAAGGGTCCACTCTGGGGCCTGAAATGTGTCTCTCCTGCTATGCCAGTCGCAAAAGGAGATGGGGTTTAGTTCTGGACAGTCCTCAGGTTACATCTGGATTAACTACTCTCCAAGAGCCAAGTTCATTGTAAACTTTCTCATCTGTTTGTTGTATTTAAATTTAAAAAACCCAAATTAAGGTGTATAATCTCTTTCTTATAACCCAGTTTTGCCTCAAGCTATTTGGAACCAAGAACAAAATGAAGAGCCACAACTTCTTCAGAAGTATTTGCTCCTCTATCCATCTTTATATACCTAGACAACAGCCAAGACATCAAAAGATGGGGATAATAGAAGCTGAGAACTTGTTTCCTGGTACTTCACCTGAACAGTGAAAATTTTCTTAGATGATATAACAAGTCCTACTAGCTCTCTAGGCCTTATAGAGGGAGAAGCGGAAAGTATGACTATTTTCATGGAATCCGGAAGTAGAAATGGCCAATAGAACTCTTCTATTCGGGGATGGCTTGCTCATTAATATTCCTCTCTCTCTTGGATGCAGTCTAGTTGATGAAATGCATCCTGGACCTCCATCCCAGCTGTGGAAACTTTGCCCAAAATTCAGGTGCTATGCTTCTCTACCTGCCCATCCTGGCCTCCTCACCCATCTTCTTTGTACTTTCAGCCTTCTCCTCCTCCTCCTTATTTACAAGGCAGTGTACATTATAGAAAATTACCAAGAAGAAAGGAGGCAAAACTGAAATCCTACACCTTATTCCTACCACCAAGAAATTAACATCTTACTGTATGTCCTTCTAGATTTTTATGTGTCTATGTGTTTTACCAACATGACACATACTATGCTGTTTTTGTTATTTGCTTATTTTACTTAACATTCTCCAGCTTTCCATGTCAACAGTTGCATCTTGTCTAATACCTACTCCACATTCAAATTCCACAATTTGTTCCCAAAGTATCCTTTACAGTTCACCCAATCCAGGATCCTGCTTTGCATCTGGCCATTATGTCCCTTAAGTCTCTTGACCTAGCAGCAGTCCCTTTTCTCATTTTAATGACTCTCATTTGTTGAAGAGGCCCAGTCAGTCATCCCACTTTCTGAGTTTGTCTGCTTGCCACCTTGTCATGCCTTTCAACTTGTTCCTCAACTCCTGAAACTGAAATTTGGAAGTTAAGACTAAATGATGAATTCGAGTTAGTTTTGGTTTTAGCTAGAATATGAAATAGATGATATTATACTTCATGCTGTTTTTCATGTCAGAGAGGATACATATTAACTGGTTGCTCCCCTAACCCTTGGGCTACGATAATAGTCTGAACTTTGTATTGAACAATTAATACCCCTTGCAACAAGAAAGTTATCTCTGTGATATTACTCTTGGTCTTATATGAATGTCTGGGTCCCATCAATCATATACCTAAATGTTTTGATAGCAACTGATCATCCTTGCCTAAATCAGTAATTTTCATAGGGGTGACAGAATGACTTTCATAATGCTGTCATTCCTTCTACATTCCTGGCTAAGATTTTTCTGTAAAATAGAACTTACCCTCGTCAGTTGGGACTATGTGATCTAAGATACATTTCTTACAGGAAAAGTTGGACAAATACTTAATTCTTTTCTTCAGTTACTAACTGTCAAAAGTGAGAAGTCAATTTACAAGCCATGTCAAATGATGAACCTATGAGTACTCTTTTTTCTTTCTCTTCTTTTTGTTATGACTATCTTCATACAGACATGTGGATTTTATTAGTTAGTGTGATTCCAATCCATAAAATCATTACAGTTTTTGGTGAATCAAATTGTTGCAACTCTGGGCAGTGTCTGGGCTCCCTATTTTGACATATTTTTTAAAGTTTATTTTGATATCATTAATCTACAATTAAATGAGCAATATTATGGTGATTACACTACCCCCTTCATCAGGTCCCCCCCACCAACCCCATTACAGTCACTGTCCATCAGCACAGAGAGATGCTATAGAGTCAATACTTGTCTTCTCTGGGTTATACAGCCCTCCCCATGTCCCCCTAATATTACATCTGCTAATCGTAATGCCCCTTTTTCCCCCTTGTCCCTCCCTTCCCACCCATCCTCCACAGTCCCTTTCCCTTTGGTAACTATTAGTCTGTTCTTGGGTTGTGTGAGTCTGCTGCTGTTTTGTTCCTTCAGTTTTTTTCTCAGTTCTTATACTCCACATATGAGTGAAATCATTTGGTACTTGTCTTTTTCGGCTTGGCTTATTTCACTGAGCATAATACCCTCTAGCTACATCCATGTTGTTGGAAATGGTAGGATTTGTTTTCTTCTTATGGCTGTATAATATTCCATTGTGTATATGTACCACCTCTTCTTTATCCATTCATCTACTGATGGACACTTAGGTTGCTTCCATTTCTTGGCTATTGTAAATAGTGCTGCGATAAACATAGGGTGCATCTGTCTTTTTAAAATTGGGCTGCTGCATTCTTAGGGTAAATTCCTAGGAGTGGAATTCCTGGGTCAAATGGTATTTCTATTTTGAGTTTTTTGAGGAACCTCCATACTGCTTTCCACAATGGTTGAACTAATTTGCATTCCCACCAGCAGTGTAGGAGGGTTTCCTTTTCTCCACATCCTCGCCAACATTTATTGTTGTTTGTGTTTGGAAGTTGGCTATCCTCACTGCTGTGAGGTGGTATCTCATTGTGGTTTTAATCTGCATTTCTCTGATGATTAGTGATGTGGAGCATCTTTTCATGTGCCTGTTGGCCATCTGAATTTCTTCTTTGGAGAAGTGTCTATTCATGTCCTCTGCCCATTTCTTAATTGGACTATTTGCTTTTTGTTTGTTGAGGTGCGTGAGTTCTTTATATATTTTGGATGTCAACCCCTTATTGGATACGTCATTTATGAATATATTCTCATATTGTAGGATTTTTTTTGTTCTGTTGATGGTGTCCTTTGCTGTACAGAATCTTTTCAGCTTGATGTAGTTCCACTTGTCATTTTTGCTTTTGTTTCCCTTGCATGGGGAGATATGTTCATGAAGAAGTCGCTCATATTTATGTCCAAGAGATTTTTGCCTATGTTTTTTTCTAAGAGTTTTATGGTTTCATGACTTACATTCAGGTCTTTGATCCACCTTGAGTTTACCTTTGTGTATGGGGCTAGACAGTAGTCCAGTTTCATTCTCTTACATGTAGCTGTCCAGTTTTTCCAACACCAGCTGCTGAGGAGGCCGTCATCTCCCCAATGTATATCCAAGGCTCCCTTATCAAATATTAATTGACTGTATATGTTTGGATTTTCTATTCTATTCCACTGGTCTGTGGGTCTGTTTCTGTGCCAATACCAAATTGTCTTGATTACTGTGGCTTTGTAGTAGAGCTTGAAGTCAGGGAGCGTAATTCCCCCTGTTTTATTCCTCCTTCTCAGGATTGCTTTGGCTATTCGGGGTCTTTTGCGGTGCCATATGAATTTTAGAATTATTTGTTCCAGTTCATTGAAGAAAGCTGTTGGTATTTTGATAGGGATTGCATTGAATCTGTATATTGCTTGAGGTATTTTGACATATTTTTAAAGATAGATTTTATAGATAATATCCTTTCCTCTGGGCACTATCCCAGTTCTCAACTTATGCTTAATATTTTTTGATAACATTGTTCTTTGTCATTAATTTAGGCAATACCTTTATATGTATCTGTGTTTTATCTAATACAAACAACTTCCTACCTTTTAAATTTTCAACTGAACAATTCATGATCATAAAAAGTGTTTGTTTATCTCTGGCCTGCCAAATCAGTAATTTCTTGTCCATTATCTTTCCAGTTTTTTAAATTGTATTGCTGTTGTCTCTTCTCCTAGTGTCTTTATCTTCATGGAGAGGTAGTCAGGAACCTGGCACAGTGAGTCTTACATGTTAAGTTGAAGAAGCTACATTTTAACCTGAGGCTGTGGGAAGACACTGACTAGTTATAAGCAAGGGAGTATTATGATCGGATCTCCATTTTGGAAGATCCCTCAGGCCAAAATATGGAGTGCTAAACAGAGGTTAACAGGACTAGAAGCTGGAAAACCAGCTAGGAAGCCTCCTAAACCTGCAATCATACAGGTCAACAGGTTTAAGAAATCAGAAGTGAGAACAGAGAGAAGTCAGATTGGAAAGGTGTCCAAATAGGATTTGGTAATTATTTGTATGTACAAAGAGGCCAAGGGAGAGGAGAGAATCAAGGATGACCCCAGGTTTCTGGCTTGGGCAACTGCATGGTCAAGGATGCCATTCATTGAGATCAGGAACAATGAATGAGAAGCCAGTTTAAGAGGGGAGTACAGCTTCCTGCTTTCTAAATGCCAACTTTCACTACAGTCTATCCCAATTTATATATAAACAGCCATGCTTTCCCGGTGAAAGCACTTGATAACTCCAGTAGGCAATTACACATCATTTCTACTTGAAATCACCAACATTTCCTCTTCCTTCTATCTTGGACAGCCTCCTCCCCCTCCACACCAGTTCCACCAACTTTCCTGCATCCATGCCCATGTACTTGCATCCAGCTTCAGTGGAAGAAATGTGCCTGCTCCTCTTTATGATACCCTTCTACTTGTCCCCTAAACCTTTCTCCTCTCAAAATGCTCAAGGCATTTGCACTAGCAATTACTGATTTTTCTGCTCTGTACCATCTTCTTTTCCCTCTCTACAAGATGATTCCTTCCCATCCAGATGCTGTTACTCATTTTAAAAAGAAAACTCTTAGCCCCATAACCCTGCCAGCTACCACTAAATTTCTCAGCATCCCTCATAGCTCTCTAAACTCATCCATATTGTTGTCTTAATTCCTGCCTTACCCTAATCACCTTCAGTTCTCTCCCCTAACTCCTCTCATCTCAGGTTTTTGTCCCTACAAATCCACCAAAAGAGCCCTCAGCAGGGTCACCATTGAAGTACTTCCTGCAAAAGCCAGTGGCAGGTTCTGCACTCATTTTATTAGACCTTTAAGTAGCACTGGCCCAGCCCTCCATGCCCTCGTTTATTCATTCAACACATATTTATTGATTGCTTACTGTATGCTAGGCATAGTTCCAATCCTTGGGACACATCAGTGAATTAAACAGACAAGGTCCCTTCCCTCTAGGAACTGATTCTATTAGAAAGAGATAGTTAACAGGCAAAAGACAACAAACAATTGAATTGTGCCTAAGTTAGAAGGCAATAAACGCTATGGAAAAGAGAAAACATAGAACTCAGAAATTGCAGAATTTCCATTTAAGACACGATTATCACTATAACCAAATATACCCTATGTGACATCAGTATTTACTATCAAATCAAATAATAGGATATGTTCCATATATCCCCACATTATAAATATGAATCATATTTTCATCTGCTGTCCTCCTATTTCTGGATTTGATGTGAGGATACTGCAGAAAAGAAAAAGAAATCAAGAGAAGGGATAATAGGGATTTGGTATTTTATAATTCATGATACTATGTATTGCATCCTGGGGGCAGGTAACAGAAATGGAAGTGACCCAACCTCCATGGCTGAAGCTGACTCATTTTTCACTTCTTTTTAAAATTAGGTTAAGTGACACTGCTTTCTCATAGTGAAGAATAGCTATGCTCAAAATACAGTAGCATAATCAAGGAGTGGAGTTTTCTATGGTCGATACTTCTTGTTTTAATCTTAAAGAAAATAACTTTTATGTTAAATATTGTAAGTACAGTATGTATAGCTTTCCTAGGAGGAGCGGAAGATTGTTTGCAGAATGGCTGCGACCACTCCCCCCTCACCATGTGTATGTTCCTCCCATCAGGAGACAGGGTCTGTTTCCCAGCCCTTTGACTCCAGGGACTTACTTTGACGAATGGAATGTGGTGGAATGATACGGTGAAACTTCCAAGTCCAAGCCTTGCAGTTGCCATGTTGTCCCAGGTCCTGCTGGGTGAGCCTGCTGGCTGAGCCTGCTGGAAAATGAGACAAGCCCTGCCAGCTGAGGCCTCCTTGGCCAACCACTCCCCAGTGTAGCCTCTAGATGAGTTTAGCCGCAAGAACGATCCCGTATAAGATCAGCACCACCTAGCTGAGTTTAACCCAACATCACTGATCCACTAATCATGAGAAAATAAGATAACTATTTTAAATGATTACATTTTGGAGTGGTTTGTTACATAGAAATAGGTAATTGATAGAATAGGTTTTAAGTATTTATTAGTTATTAAGAAGATGACTCATTACCTTTAAATTGAGCACTGATGCTATAATAAGCTGAATTTTAATTTTATGAAGAAAGATAACATGGAGAGTACATACTGGAAACTATTTTCCTATGAAAAGTTCAGTATATCTTGCTGTTTATAGGTGTTTATATCTTGGTTACAGAAATTAATGTTGTGTTCCATGACTCATGTCATTCATTAAATATTGCAGAGGTCTATCCATGCTAGTGAATACAGAGCTATGTTTTTAAGTAGTTGCACAATATTCCATTGAACAGATACACCTAATGTATATATGTAAGTCCCTTTTATGTGATATTAGGTCACTTCCTAAAGCCAACACAGAAATGGTAATGAGAGCAACTTTGAGCATTTATCCTTTCAGCCTCATCAGTTTACTCATCTGTAAAGTAAAGATATCTCTGACCCTTTCTATAGAATTGTTATAAAAATTAATGATAGAAGATAGGATTAAAGATGGCGGTGTGAGAGGTGAGACACAGGCTTCCTCCTAAAACTGCATATAATACGAAAATATAATTAATACAACTAATCCTGAAAGAGCAACAGGAAAGAGGACTACGCCAGAGTGCATATACCTGGAAGAAAGAGCAGACCTCACAGAACAGGGTAACGTACCAAAGTTGTGGCCTGGCAGGACCCAAGCCCTTTCCCCACCCCAGCTCACCGGGGGAGGAGAAGCCAAGCAGGGAGGGAGTGGAGGCTTGGGACTGCTGAATGCCTAACTCCGGACATCTGTTCTTAGAGCACAAACCTACAATTCATGGTGCTTGCATGATACTCTCATGATTATGGGGTTGGAAAGCTAAGACAGGCAGAATTCCTGGAGAGACTGAGATTCCAGCTGCTTATGGAAAGCAGGGATGCGTATCCAGGTGCTCTGGGACAAAAGAAAGGTGGACAGTCTGACAGACTTCCTAACAAGGAAGCCCTTAGCAAGAGGGCAGCTAAAGGGGCAAGGATTGCACAGAGCTTACTGCTCAGGAGAGAGGACAGGTAGACAAAATTGTCCATGTGCACTCTGCCCAGCAGGTTGGAAGCTTTGCCATATAGACTCTCATATTTAAGGAGGAAAAAGAAATCTTTCTCCTTAGACGATCTTCAGGGGCTTCAGCTCCAAGGACCCCCTCTGTGATACACAGCCTACTGCACCTTTCTCCCAGCCAGCCCCACCTGGCTCACAAAATGGGAAACCCTACCCTGGTGTTAGGCCAGCCAGAGGGAAGATCTGCCTACAGCAACTACAAACACAAAGCATAGAGGCTTATACCTGTGTGCTCAGCCCAATGGCTCAGGCAGTGGAGACAAGCATAGCAGCTGGGTAGCAGGAAACAGCTCTTTCCTCCCCCCAAACACCAATACCACTCCCCTGTGACCCCCAACATTGCTTCAGGGGCTTAGCAGCTCCAGGGAATAGAGCTTATGGGCACTAGGGGGCGCCATATACAAATATGAAACGCCAAAGGAATCTGGTTCAGAGTAAAATTATTAATACCACTCCTGAGAAAGATTTAAATGACATCAACCTCATGACTCTTCCTGAAAGGGAGTTCAAAATAAAAATTATTAACATGCTCATGGAGGTACGCAAAGATATTCAAGAACTCAGGAATGAATTCCGGTCAGAAATCCAATCACTGAAGAGCACATGGACAGTATTAAAAGCAGATTAGATACAGTGAAGGAGACAATAAATGAAACAGAAACTAGAGAAGAGGAATACAAAGAAGCTGAGGCACAGAGAGAAAAAAGGATCTCTAACAATGAAATAATATTGAGAGAACTGTGTGACCAATCCAAACAGAACAATATTCGCATTATAGGGGTATCAGAAGAAGAAGAAGAGAGAAAAGGGGATAGAAAGTGTCTTTGAAAAGGTAATTGCTGAAAACTTCCCCAATCTGGGAAAGGAGATAGTCTCTCAGGCCACAGAGATGCACAGATCTCCCAACACAAGGGACCGAAGGAAGACAACACCAAGACATAAAGTAATTAAAATAGCAAAGATCAAGGATAAGGACAGACTATTAAAAGCAGCCAGAGAGAGAAATAAGATCACATACAAAGGAAAGCCCATTAGGCTATCATCAGACATCTCAACAGAAACCTTAAAGGCCAGAAGGGAGTGGCATTATGTATTTAATGCAATGAAGCAGAAGGGCCTTGAACCAAGAATACTTTATCCAGCAAGATTATAGTTGCAGGAGGGATAAAACAATTTCCAGATAAGCAAAAGCTGAGAGAATTTACCTCCCACAAACCATCTCTACAGTGTATTTTGGAGGGACTACTATAGATGGAAATGTTTCTAAGGTTTAATAGCTGTCACCAGAGGTAATAAAACCACAGTAAAAAGTAGAACTGCTAATTACTAAGCAAATGCAAAATTAAATTAACTATCCCCAAAGTCAATCAAGGGATAGACAAACAGTACAGAATATGATACCTAATATATAAAGAATGGAGGAGGAAGAAAAAAAAAGAACCTTTAGATGGTGTTTGTAATAGCATATTAAATGAGTTAAGTTAGACTCTTAGTAAGGAAGTTAACCTTGAACCTTTGGTAACCACGAATCTAAAGCCTGCAATGCCAATAAGTACATACCTATCGATAATCATCCTAAATGTAAATAGACTGAATGCGCCAATCAAAAGACACAGAGTCACGGAATGGATAAAAAACAAGACCCGTCTATATGCTGCCTACAAGAGACTCACTTTAAACCCAAAGACATACACAGACTAAAAGTGAAGGGATGGAAAAAGATATTTCATGCAACTAATAGAGAGAAAAAAGAAGGAGTTGCAGTACTTGTATCAGACAATATAGACTTCAAAACAAAGAAAGTCACAAGAGACAAAGAAGGACATTATATCATGATCCTACAAGAAGATATAACCATTATAAATATCTATGTGCCCAACACAGGAGGACCTACATATGTGAAACAAATACTAACAGAATTAAAAGGACAAATAGAATGCACTGCATTCATTCTAGGAGATTTCAACACTCCACTCACTCTGAAGGAGAGACCAACCAGACAGAAAATAAGTAAGGAGACAGAGGCACTGAACAACACAATAGAACAGATGGACCTAACAGACATCTACAGAACTCTACACCCAAAAGCAGTAGGAAACACATTCTTCTCAAGTGCACATGGAACATTTTCAAGAATAGATCATATACTAAGCCACAAAAAGAGCCTCAGTAAATTAAAAAAAGATTGAAATTGTACCAACCAGTTTCTCAGACCACAAAGGTACGAAACTAGAAATAAATTACACAAAATGAAAAATCCCACAAACACATGGAGGCTTCACAACATGATCCTAAATAACCAATGGATCAATGACCAAATAAAAACAGAGATCAAGCAATATATGGAGACAAATAACAACAATAATTCAACACCGCAAAATCTGTGGAACGTAGAGAAGGCCATGTTAAGAGGAAAGTATATTGCAGTACAGGCCTACCTCAGGAAAGAAAAACAATCCCATATGAGCAGTCTAAACTCACAATTAATGAAACTAGAAAAGGAAGAACAAATGAGGCCTACAGTCAGTAGAAGGAGGGTCATAATAAAGATTAGAGCATAAATAAATCAAATTGAGAAGAATAAAACAATAAAAGAATCAATGAAAGTGGGAGCTGGTTCTTCAAGAAAATAAACAAAATAGATAAACCCCTAGCCAGACTTATCAAGAAAAAAAGAGAGTCTACACACTTCAACAGACTCAGAAATGAGAAAGGAAATATCACTACAGACACCACAGAAATACAAAGAATTATTAGAGAATATTATGAAAAATTATATGCTAAAAAACTGGATAACCTAAAAGAAATGGACAACTTTCTAGAAAAATACAACCTTCCAAGGCTGACCCAGAAAGAAACAGAAAATCTGAACAGACCAATTACCAGCACCGAAATTGAACTGGTAATCAAAAACCTACCTAAGAACAAAACCCCTGAACCAGATGGCTTCACGGATGAATTTTATCAAACATTTAGTGAAGACCTAATACTCATCCTCCTTAAAGTTTTCCAAAGAGTAGAAGAAGAGGGAATACTTCCAAACCTATTCTATGAGGCCAGCATCACTCTAATACCAAAACCAGGCAAAAAGACCACAAAAAAAGAAAATTACAGACCAGTATCACAGGTGAACATAGATGCAAAAATACTCAACAAAATATTAGCAAACCGAATTAAAAAATACATCAAAAGATCATCCATCATGATCAAGTAGGATTTATTCCAGGGATGCTAGGATGGTTCAACATTAGAAAATCCATCAACATCATCTACCACATCAACAAAAAGAAGGACAAAAACCTCACGATTATGTCTATAGATGCTGAAAAAGCATTTGACAAAATTCAACATCCATTCATGATAAAAACTCTCAACAAAATGGGTATAGAGGGTAAGTACCTCAACATAATAAAGGCCATATATGACAAACCCACAGCCAACATTATACTTAACAGCAAGAAGCTGAAAGCTTTTCCTTTAAGATTGGGAACAAGACAAGGATGCCCACTCTCCCCACATCTATTCAACATAGTACTGGAGGTCCTAGCCATAGCAATCAGACAACACAAAGAAATAAAAGGCATCCAGATTGGCAAGGAAGAAGTTAAACTGTCCCTGTTTACAGATGACATGATATTGTACTTAAAAAACCCTAAAGAATTCACTCCAAAACTACCAGATCTAATATCTGAATTCAGCAAAGTTGCGGGATACAAAATTAATATGCTGAAATCTGTGGCATTCCTATACACTAACAATGAACTAGCAGAGAGAGAAATCAGGAAAACAATTCCATTCACAGTTGCATCCAAAAGAATAAAACACCTAGGAATAAACCTAACCAAGGAAGTGAAAGACCTATACTCTAAAAACTACAAGACACTCATGAGAGAAATTAAAGAAGATACCAATAAATGGAAACACATCCTGTACTCATGGATAGGAAGAATTAACATTGTCAAAATGGCCATCCTGCCTAAAGCAATCTACAGATTCAATGCAATTCCTACCAAAATACTAACAGCATTCTTCAACGACCTAGAGAAAATCGTTCTAAAATTCATATGGAACCACAAATGACCCCAAATAGCCAAAGGAATCCTGACAAGGAAGAATAAAGCTGGGGGGATTATGCTCCCCAGCTTCAAGCTCTACTACAAAGCCACAGTACTCAAGACAATTTGGTACTGGCACAAGAACAGACCCATAGACCAATGGAACAGACTAGAGAGCCCTGATATAAACCCAACCATATATGGTCAATTAATATATGATAAAGGAGCCATGGACATACAATGGGGAAATGACAGCCTCTTCAACAGCTGGTGTTGACAAAACTGGACACCTACATGCAAGAGAATGAAACTGGATTATTGTTTAACCCCATACACAAAAGTAAACTCGAAATGGATCAAGGACCTGAATGTAAGTCATGAAACCATAAAACTCTTAGAAGACAACATAGGCAAACATCTCCTGAATATAAGCATGAGCAATTTCTTCCTGAACGCATCTCCTCAAGCAAGGGGGAACAAAAGCAAAAATGAACTCATGGGACTACATCAAACTAAAAAGTTTCTGCATGGCAAAGGACACCATCAACAGAACAAAAAGGCATCCTACAGTATGGGAGAATATATTTGTAAATGACATATCAACAAGGGGTTAACATCCAAAATATATAAAGAACTTACATGCACCTCTACACCCAAAAAGCAAATAACCTGATTAAAAAATGGGCAGAGGATATGAAGAGACAGTTCTCCAAAGAAGAAATTCAGATGGCCAACAGACACATGAAAAGATGCTCCACATCACTAATCATCAGGGAAATGCAAATTAAAACCACAAGAGATATCACCTCACACCAGTAAGGATGGCCAGCATCGAAAAGACTAAGAAGAACAAATGCTGGCAAGGATACGGAGTAAGGGCAACTGTCCTACACTGCTGATGGGAATGTAAGCTAGTTCAACCATTGTGGAAAGCAATATGGAGGTTCCTCAAAAAACTGAAAATACAATTACCATTTGACCCGGGAATCCCACTCCTTGGAATTTACCCAAAGAATACAACTTCTCAGATTCAAAAAGACATATGCACCCCTATGTTTATCTCAGCACTTTTTACAATAGCCAAGAAATGGAAGCAACCTAAGTGTCCATCAGTAGATGAATGGACAAAGAGGATGTGGTACATATACAGAATGGAATACTATTCAGCCATAAGAAAGAAACAAATCCTACCATTTGCAACAACATGGATGGAGCTGGAGCATATTACGCTCAGTGAAATAAGCCAGGTGGAGAAAGACAAGTGCCAAATGATTTCCCTCATTTGTGGAGTATAACAATGAAGCACAACTGAAGGAACAAAATAGCAGCAGACTCAGACTCCAGGAAGGAACTAGTGGTTACCAAAGGGGAGGGGTGTGGGGGGGGCGGGTGGGGAGGGTCGGAGAAGGGGATTGAGGCATATTTTGTTTAGTACACATGGTGTTGGGGATCACAGGGAAAACAGTGTAGCACAGAGAAGGCAAATAGTGAATCTGTGGCATCTTACTACACTGATGGACAGTGACTGCATTGGGGTATGGGTGGGAACTTGATAATATGGGTAAATGTAGTGACCACATTGTTTTTCATGTGAAACCTTCATAAGAGTGTATATCAATAATAACTTAATTTAAAAAATTAATGAGATAATGTGTATGAAGTCTTAACAGTTTGGGGGATATAGTGAGCCCTTAATAATTTATGGTGTTTCAATTATTATGATCATCTGATTATAAGCTTCATGAGAGTAGGGACCATATTAGCATCCTCAGGACCCAGCTCACTGGAATCCCTGATACCTACTGAGTGCTTCTTATGGGGTAGGCCCTAGGTCAACTGCATCCTTAAAAGGTGTGAATACAGTTATTATCCCCATACTACAGATGAGGAAATTGAGGCACACAGAGGTAAGGTAATGTACCTAAGGACAGAACTCAGAGAATTCAAAGCAATCTCACTCTAGAACCCATGCTCTTAAGACTATATTGTGCTGTCGCAGTAAATATACGCCTTAATAAATTGTTGTTGTGTGACTGAACAAATGGATTAGGGATTTCTAGAAATGCAATTTCTAGATCTCAGAGCATGAACATTTTTAAGGTCTTTAATATATATTGCAGTATAATCTATTATTATACTTTAAGGTTTTTTTAGGTATAGAAAAAAATATATAATAATATCACAACTACAGAAAGAAAGCAAAAAAGAAATATATAGAAGAAAAATTGAACGAAACACATCAAAATGTTAAGAGTGACCATTTTTGATGGATACATTTATGGGTGACTTGTTTGTTTTTTATTTTTCTGGAACTACTATAATAAGTTGTTACTTTATACAAACCAGTTGAATAACTATAGCCTTACTTTTGTGTTATGCATGCTTTTCTGCCTCAGAATTGGTTCTGTCCTTGGAAGCAAGCCTTTCTAAGAAAAGAGAATTTTCATGACTATACTAGATTCTTCATCCTCTATCAATCTTAAAAAGGAAATTAGAATCACAGGTAATTTGTCTCCCTAACATTATTAGAACGGTTCATTTGATCTAACTCCTGGGGCTAATAAGCAGTGATGTAGTTTTACTTTTCTGATATTTCCTGTCTGATGACAAGAGAACTGTTGTACTCTTACATCCATTTGTAAAGTACTTTTATTGACTCAGGGTTTTGCAAAGACTTTATCAAGTTGTTTCTCAAACAATCCTGTGAGGTTGTAATAAGTCCCACCAAGGCTTAGATACACGAACACCTGCATGAATGCAAACGAGCCAGATAATAATTTGATATATTAACTTTTGTATTTTTTGTTCAGTACTTCCTGATACTCCAAGCCTTTCCCGGATTTTAGCAGCAGCTAGGGTGTTCTATGCTGACTACCTCAGAGAAAGAACAGTATATCAAAAGACAGGCATCAATTTTTGGCTTCTGTCCTTTGAGAGATGAGGCCAGAGGAGACCCAGGTCAGGGGAGAACAAAGTTTCTCCACTTCTCACCTAGTTCTACAGACTGTGAAGAAGGGACGGTGAGGTTCATGGAGGCTTAGATGTTAATGCAGGGCTTTCCTAGGTGATGTGGCTCTGTACCCCCAAGTCTCAGAGGGGTTTAAGGGATATGAGCACAGAAAACCCAGGTTTCACTTTTGGGGTAGAAACAGGGAAGCAGTAGGCAATGAGAGTTCTCTAAGCCTCATGTGGTACAGAAAGAGTGAGAATATTTCCAGTGAGCACAAAAGTATTGATGACTTGAAAAGAAAGGCAACGGAATGTGATTAGTCTTCAAGTTCACTCTTTATGCTGCCAACTCCAACTTGCTGTAAGTTTTAGTAGAATTTCCATTTGGTTCTTTTTTTTTAATGCTATAAACATTTCATTTTGTTTATTTATTTATCTAAGAAAGTAGCTTCAGTAAAAGAGGAAAATAATCTAGATAATTTTGAATAAAAACATTTACATAATTTTCATGCATAAAGACCCAGGGGTGGCCATGTTGTCTGCGACAACCAGAACACAGCTGGCTCAGGCCATTACCTAGGGCTCCCACAGTTGGCAGCACTGCAGCAAAGGCCCTCTGCCCGCCGGTGAAGCCAGCTCCTTGCCTGCTTCAGTGATGGTTGGCCTTCTGGGACTATAGATGGAGGGTGGAAAATGCTTCGGGCTAGCATGGGAGGGACAGGGAGAGTTACCCAATCTGCCATGTTTCATCCAAACTCTTCAGGCCAGGCAGGAGGCCTAGCAAGATGACTGAATGCCAGGAACCAAACAGAGTTCTGAGAGCTTCCCAGACACTTGGGATGTGTGACCCAGGGCCTCTGCACCTGGTAGCAGGAAAGGCATGGTGTTCATAGAAAACTCAAGACAGTAACAGATAAGCCTTGAATATCTGTCACTCTGTGACAGGTACTCACTTCTACCCTAAGTAAGTCAGAAAGAACCCTTTCCTACTTCTCAACTCAGTCCAACCCTCTTTTGACTCTAAAACTCAGTGTTAACCCATCAACCTACATAAGAGACAGATTCTCCTTCCTTTGGAAGGAAGGACAACCCAGGTCAACATATTTGTCCCATTGTCTGTCACACTCCTTCCGAAGAGTCCTAATAGAAAAGGGCTGGCGTAGGAGTAGGATAGCAGGTTGACATGGAGGGTCACAAGATCCAGACTAGCTGAGAGTGGAAAAGGAGTCCATGGTTCTTTGGGGGAATTCTGCCAGAGGTGCTGTATTGACCATATTTAAAAAGAAGGAAAGAAAAAATAAAAGAATGGTCTTGAGGATGGTAAAAAGAGACCTGGATCCTTTTTTGGTATCCAAAAGCCCTCACACTATGTTCAGTATTAAGAAAAACCCTGAACAAATAGAGGATGCTGGATTGGGCAGCAAGAAGGGAAGGCAGATTCCCTGGACAACCCAAAGAATGGCAAACAGTACCTGTCAACTCCATGCAGGGGACCTCTGTGTGGTGAGTGTGAATGAGCATGTGAGTATGGTGGGAGCGGCCTGGGCATTTGATTCTTTTTCTATAGTTTCTATTTCTCTGCTAAGCTTCTCTACCTGCCCGCTCACAATTCCCCTTAATTATTTGAACAGATGTGCAAGTTGATTTCTGTTGACTGCTTTTTTTTTTTTTACCCTCTGGTTGACTTTTTGTTACCACCTTTATAAGAAAGGGACTTCCTGGTGATGGTAGTGTCCGAACTGGGTCAAGCAATGACACTAAGGAATGACAAGAATCTAATGCCAACGCAGTCACCTGAAGTGGGGCTGAACATCATCTCATTAGTAGTGGTGCATGATTTTCAGCCTTCAAAGAAGAAAGACAGTTGCAAACACCTTGGGAAAAATGTAAGGATACTATCTGTCATCTTGCTCACTCTCGCACAACTGGCAGGGTATCCATCCTCAGCACCAAAACTCATTGGCAAGTCACTCAACATAATTTAGATGTTACTTTTTGCCTGACCCACCCATTAAAGAATAGAACTGGAAGAGAATTTGAAACATTCACATTCAACTCCCTGCCTTCCACCAAGTAGAAAAAACAATCTCCTCCAATGATTAATTTTTTCTGAACAAAAGGCAGCTTCCTTGCATTCCCTAATATAAAGGTACATACTTATAGAAAAATCAACCCAACAGACAGAAATAAGGAAGAAAGTACTACCCAGAGAAATCAGCATTAATATTTTGCTGAACATCCTGCACTATGCAAATCCTTATGCATGTAATTTTATGTGAACAGAAAATATACATGCTTTTAACTCAACATATGGTAAAGATCATTATCAATAAATATAGATACACATAATCCTTTTTAATGACTATACAGTCTATTGTACAGGTGTACCAAGTTTTATTAAACCAGTCCTCTATGGAAGGACATTCAGTTGTAGATTCTTGAAATAATGAACATTCTTTCTGCTGTGTGTGTGTGTGTGTTTAACAACTCTATGTGCTTATCAGATTATGTTTCCTTGGGCCAGTACATTTCTATAACATTATTTCTTGCCTGAAGGATATTTACAATTTTTAATAATTAATAAACTGTTCCTATCAGGAAGATTGTACCCCATCACACTTCCACCAATAGTGAGCCAATTTTTCTCTCTTTGGCCCTATTGTATATGCATAGTCTTTCCAAACTTTACCAATGTGTCAGGCAAAAAGCAACATCTAAATTATGTCGAATGACTTGCCAATGAGTTTTGGTGCTGAGGATGGGTATCTTGCCATGTGGTCCTTTCTGGCTTTAAATGGACAGTGTGTGCAATATGCAACAGTCTGGGATGCAAATAAGATGGTCTATCTTCCATACTTCTAACTTTATTGCACTGTGTATCCCTGGGTAAGCCACTCAACCTGTCTATGTGACAGTTTCTTCAAATGGAAATGAAGGGCTTGAAATGGGTGGTTTTGAACTTCCTTTCCAGCTCTAAGGAGGGGATGGTGGGGAATGCACTGTACAGATATGCAGCAGATAACGTGGACTGACTGACTCAGTGCCATTTCCAGCCTCCTCTCCCTTTCTTTTACCTGCTGTAGCAGAGGTTGGAAATGCTTAATAACCCTTTTCTCAGCCTCCTTTGGAGCTAAGGCGCTGCCATTTTACCAAGTTCTGGCTAATGAAACATGGAGGGAAGTCTACGGAGGTGCTTGTGGAAAACCTTCTGCTTTCTTGATAAAAGAAACAGGCAGAAGACAGGGGCTGTCTCTCCCTCACTGTCTGCCTTCAGTGCAGACTTGACACTGGGACCTGTGGAGCAATGTGGTAGCTTTGTACAGTGTCAACTCAGCTGAGCAGGATCTGTGTTTTTCAGAACCCTGCGTGGTTTCAGATTAGCACTACTCCCTAGAGAAAAGTTGGCTGAGGTCTGGAAGATAGCGGCAAAGCAGTAGCCATGGTTCTTATGATCTGGAGGACAATGTAGGGCACAGGCATGGTGGTAACTCTAGCACATTGCTGCTGATCTGCCGGCTCACCTTGCTGACATGAGGCAGCACCCAGACTCTAGCTGCTGCTAGATCTCCTTTACTTTCTCCAAGTCCTAGGCCAAGTGAATGTGCAGCATGAAGGGTTCCAGGTTCTCCTGCAGTACATGTGCATTATCAAGGTCAGAGGTCATGAGACACATGCACATCTGTCTTTGTGGATTCCAGTCATTGATGAATTATAATTTGTCCCCACAGGTTCCAGGTCTGTTCTTGCTCTCATCCACATCCCGCTTTGGACCCTGACTGCCATTCAGGCTGACCTATGGTGCCTGGATGCTCAACGGTAGAACCAAAGACAGCCTTGCATGAGGGAGCCTCCTCCACTAGCTCCCACAATCATGTGAGCAGTAGAACCAAAGACAGCCCTGCATGAGGGAGCCTCCTCCACCAGGTCCCACAATCATGTGAGCAGTAGAACCAAAGACAGCCCTGCATGAGGGAGCCTCCTCCACCAGGTCCCACAATCATGTGAGCAGTAGAACCAAAGACAGCCCTGCATGAGGGAGCCTCCTCCACTAGGTCCCACAATCATGTGAACGGTAGAACCAAAGACAGCCTTGCATGAGGGAGCCTCCTCCACTAGCTCCCACAATCATGTGAGCAGTAGAACCAAAGACAGCCCTGCATGAGGGAGCCTCCTCCACTAGGTCCCACAATCATGTGAGGTCTAGTGCAGCTCCACCCAATAGAATTTCTGTGATGATAGAAGTGTCTAATGTATGAGCTGCCCAGTGTGACAGCCTCTAGGCACGTGCATGTACCTACGGAGCACTTGAAATATACTTAATGCAACCGAGGAACTACATTTTTACTCTTATTTAATTTTAATTCATTTAAATAGCCACATGTGCCTAGCGACAATCATATTGAACAGCACAGCTCTAGTGCTGACATTTAATGAATAATATCTCATGCTTCATCACTCATAGTGGTTCTGTTTCTCTGGTTGAATAGTAACTGATAAGTCAGCAACTGGCGACCACATGAGGAAAAGCATGTAGACAGCCAGCCAGCACGCTAGGAATGACAGTAGGTGGTAGGCAACGATTTTTGCTAGCTTGTCTCTGAAACTAGCCACTTGCCAATAAACTTTACCAAGAATGTGTCTTTCCCCCAATGGATCCTGTACGGTTAACTGAACTTTTAAAAAAATTAATAGCTGAACATTTTCTTTCAAGGCTGAGCTTGAGTAGAAAACAATGTGCAATGTTTTCAAACTGTGCTCACGAACACAATTCGATACAATTACAAAGGAACATTTCTTTTTTACCTTTTTTTTTTTCCTAATGGTTGCTTAAACAAGTGGTTATCCGTTATGGTGTTGACATAGGAAAACGCGCGAAACCCTGGCAACTGAATCAAAGCAATAGTGCAGCAGGCAGCTCAGTGGCGAGGGAGGCAGGACAGGATTGCTTTTTCACTTCCTCCCAGTTTTGGCCCCGCCCCTTGGTTTATCTTCCTGAGAAGGTTTTTTTTTTTTTTTTTTTAAAGTAAAAAGAACTTAATGATCTTTCTTCAGTCTGTCTTCGGGTCTGTTGTTCCCTTCTTTAACACACCTCATGGGACTGGGGCCTCCCCCCTTCTCTATTGTTTGGTGAGTCGCTTTGTTTTCCCTCTTGGGGCCCCTGCCGTCTGTGAATTCTGCGCAGACCCCCGAGTGCCCCCGAACTCCCTCCCAGCCCACTGCTAGGGCTAAACGCGTCCGAGCCAAGGCCACTCGGCCGTGCGGTTTGTAGCACCCGACGCAGCGGGAGCGGAGCCAAGAACGCAGCCGGCAGCCCGCGCATCCCTGCGCCGCGCAGCGCTGCCTCGCCGGGCCGGTCCCCTCCTCTCCCTCCCTCTCCCCCTCCCCAACGAGGGACTCGCAGTGGCCCCTCGCAGCACAGCGTCCCACCTCCCCGGCAACTCTTGGGCACTAGCCCCGGGACGGCTGTGACGGTGCGCCTGAGCCCGCCCCCCGGGCGGAGGAGGTGGCCCGGGGCGCGGGCTCCCAGCCGCGGGGGACGCGGGTCAGCGGAGGAGGCTTGGGCGCCGCCTGGATGCTGCAGCCTAGCAGCTTCTTCTCTGAGAGCCTCGGGAGACCCGGGGCGAGCCTGCCCTCGGTGCGAGGGGCCCGGAACGGGGCGCTGGATTTGGATCCCCTCCTTTTCCCTCCGGGTCTCGGAGCACTCCGGCTCTCAGACCCCCCTCCTCCCAGGTACTGGCGGGGAGAGGAGGGCGCATCCCTCTTCCCGCGCCCCGCCATGGGCAATATCTCCAATGACTCCCAACAAGAGGACTGCCAGAATCGACAGTGGCTCCCATCCGGCGAAAGCCCAGCCATCAGCGCGGTGATGTTCTCGGCAGGGGTGCTGGGGAACCTCCTCGCGCTGGCGCTGCTTGCGCGCCGCTGGCGGGGGGACGCGGGGCGCGGCGCCGGCCGTGGGAACCCCATCTCCTTGTTCCACGTGCTGGTGACGGAGCTGGTGTTCACCGACCTGCTCGGGACCTGCCTCATCAGCCCTGTGGTGCTGGCTTCCTACGCGCAGAACCAGACCCTGGAGACCCTAGTGCCCGAGACCCGCGCGTGCACCTACTTCGCCTTCGCCATGACCTTCTTCAGCCTGGCCACAATGCTCATGCTTTTCGCCATGGCCCTGGAGCGCTACCTGTCCATTGGGCATCCCTACTTCTACCAGCGCCACGTCAAGCGCCGAAGCGGCCTGGTTGTGCTGCCTGCCATCTACACTGTCTCTTTGCTCTTTTGCTCTCCTCCATTGCTGGGCTTCTCGAAGTACGGCCAGTACTGCCCCGGAACGTGGTGCTTCATCCAGCACCAGCAGACCGTGTACCTGAGGCTTTACGCCACCCTGCTGCTGCTCCTCATAGTCGCAGTGCTGGCCTGCAACTTCAGCGTCATCCTCCACCTCATCCGCATGCACCGTCGGGGCAGGAGGAGCCGCTGCGGACCCTCGCTGGGCAGCTGCCTGGACAGTCTTGGGAGCCGCCGGAGAGGGGAGAGGATGTCCGTGGCGGAGGAAACCGACCACCTCATTCTCCTAGCTATTATGACCATCACCTTCGTGATCTGCTCCTTGCCTTTCACAGTAAGTCACTCACTTTATTCCCACAGCCCAGCTCCGAGCAGCCTCGTCACACTCCTCTCTCCCTCCCACCCTTTCCACGGCCACACTAACCTCTTGCAACTAGTAAAAATATGTGCTGATTTGTAGCGGTTTTTAGCCGTACCCTCTCTCTTCTCACCTTTACCCCCCTTCCTTCCTCCCTTAGCCCTGGCCTATGGGCATCTCTCTGCCAGTGTTTCTCATACAGCAATACGGTCCCCCTAAGAGGGAGCCTTGGCCCTCCACTATGGCAGCTCAGCCCCCCATCCTGGAGTCAGAAGCCCTGTCCAGCTATGGCTAGTCTGGCTTCCTACCTGAGGAAGAGGCAACCCCATGCCCCTCTGGATGGTCATCAGTTGGAACCTGACTTCCCACGCCTCATTGGCCTCCGGTCCTCCACCACCGCAGCCCCCACCACCGCTGGTGCTAGTCGCCCATGCTTTGCCTCCTGTTTCTCCCAGCACAGCCCATAGCATTCCAGCTGCCATTGGCAATGGCCCCGGGCGAGAAGGGCTCTTGTTGCAGAAGTTTAGAGCATTCATGATTTGTCCTAAAAGTTAAACAAACACCAAGTTTACAGGTTTCCCAATTTACATATTAAGACTGTAACTCTTTGTAGCCATAAACATTCACAATATGTCCATAATGATAATTAAAGAGAAAGATGTAGCATGGAAGAATTCTTTTAGGGGAGGCATTTGTGCCCACTTCTAAAATATCCTCTTGGTGTCACAGTCAGAAATACATACAGTCATGTACTTTATAAGCACAAAGCCACATGCAGGGATGGCTGGTCCATCTCAGGTTGTAAGTCAAGCATGTCCAGCACTTGCCATGACTCAGCAGGCCAGAAGCTGCCTGGGGGACTGCAGCCCCAGAGCCTAGGTTTGGGATGGGTGCTGCCCTGAGCAGCCGGTCCTGAGATGCTGTGAATTTGAACCTCCAAAGGTGTAACATGGGTAGCAGAGGCTGGGATGTGTCTGAGCATGTGCTGGCTCCTTCCAGGGAGCTGGGAACTGGGCTTTTGGCAGCTCCTTTTCCTAATCTTCAGAAGAATAAGGCTGGCCCTGCAGGGAGTAAGCAGTTAGCAGTGACTCCCTCCTGCCACCCAGTCTTGGAGAATAAAAACGTATGGGCAGTGCCTGCCATTAGCAGGTCTGACCTATCAAAGCTAAAGAAGTAACTTTATCCTACTTCCTGCCTCCATCATTGCTTTTGATTATCTTCATATGCTCATCCTCAGGGGTGGGATATATCCTAAAAGCTGGGTTATGGCCCCTGCCTCTCCAAATGAACTCCCATTCTTAGCTGTGTTCTCTTCTCTGTGGGGCCCACTGTCCTCACCTCTACCCCCCGCCTCTGTTGGGGCTGAAGCTGGTCTGAATCAGTAATTTACACTTTGGAGGGAGTAAGATGGGGTATGTAAAAGGTACCCTCTTCAAAAATGAAGTGGGACTGTGGAAAGCTGAGCCACTCCATCCTGAGCCAGGGAGTTTGTGCAACAGAAGTGCTATGATGTAGAAACCAATGTGGCTTCTATGAGTTTGTCTTGTTTTACTGGTAGACCCTTTATGTTAGGAGCTAAGCCAACTTTTTAGGGTCAGGACTAAGATGCAGAACATCTACCTATGAGAGAAAGCATTTCAAGTTCCATTAAACAACTTAGAATTCAACTTGGGGGACATAAGCAATTTTGGAATTGGGGAGTGCCTGTCTTGGACTGGTGGAAATTATAGAGTGTCAGGTCTTGGAAGGATTATCTCCCATTTGTGAGTGGAAATATAAAAACACCTTCCCCCTTCCCAGCTACTTCAGTAGCCTGGGAATGGGCTCAGAGGTCACCTTTTACTTGTGAAAAGTATTGTTTTCTAAGCCTGTTAAAGGAGGAGAACAGGAGGAAAGAGGTTTCCCCTTTGATCAGGACTGATCCATTGCATAAATATATCACTATAAATATTTATTTCCCCTTCATTTAATATTAAGCCAGGGGTGGCTCCAGAGTTGCCAAATGGAGGGGGTATACAGCTAGAATTTTGCTTAGAAGGACTGGGAGAGTAGGAAGTTTGTTTTGAAGCTGTGTTTCTATTTTGATTGCCTGTTTATGGTTTAGGGGGGCCAGATGTAGTATGAGGGGGCTGAGCTCCCCAAGCCATTCCTTGGCATTGACACTACCAATAAATATTATTCAGGTTTGCTTCTGCATATACCCATGGCAAAGATTCCCAGAAAAAAAAATAGGGAAAAGCCTAGTGTGAACATAATCAGAAAGCCAGCCAAGCTGATTTTTGCCTTGGGACTAACATGAAACACTATCCAGCTCGAGTACAGATAATCCATTAGAGCCCTAACAGATATTTGAATATTTTAAATATTTTAAGTGGGAAGTATCAAGTTATCTCTTAATAAGGAAATTTACATTGACCATTGACTGGTTTTATCTTATCAATTTACATTGGTTTTATTTTATTAATAGATTATTGGTTCTTAGTATCTTTCATTGACATAGCACTTCAAACCTTATGAAATGCTGCATTATCCTAATTTTTTTCTGGGAGGGCTTATCTGATAATTCAGAACTCATGGCTAATGTTTGGTGCATACTTTCTGCTATTTCAAAATCCTTGCCATGTCCTCAGGGGACACTTTTTCCTCCATATCTTTTATTCTACTTGGCCCCCATTAAAATTGTGTCAGAAATGGCCTACACCCATCTCCCACCATGTCCTAACCGGGGGCACTGTCAAACAACCAAAAGCTTGTAGCTGCCTTCAGAGATTCTCCTGCCCTCTCACAGAACACACGCAGTCCAACAGAAATCCAGTGTAAGCCACATAGGAAATTTAAACTTTTCTAATAGCCACATAACAAAAGGAAAAAGAAATAGATGAAGTTAATTTTAATCAAAATATTTAACCCACTATATCTAAAATAGTATCCATTCCAAATGTAATCAATGTAAAATAATTATTAATGAGTTGTCCCAACTGCTTATCCTCCTGTGTTCCAGAAAATACTAGCAATTTACCCTCTCTCTGCCTAGTCCTTCCTCAGGACAACAGAGCTGCTTTCTATGTCCCTCAAAAGTGAGCCGCACCACTAGCCCACAAGGAGAGGTGACAAGTTCACAGCTGTGTCCCCAGAGGTATGCCAGCCTTTTCCAGCACTCTCGGAGTGGGGAGATGTGGGGAGCACCCGGAACTACTAACATCAGCCTTTGTCCCAAGGTGTGGGCAGGCTGCAATTATTGCTTCTTCTAACAATGCTAGTCGAGGAATTCCAAAGTTTGAAAGCGAAACTATCAAAATGTAAAATGCCCAGCACCAGTAACGAAGTCAAGTTCAACCTCAGGTATCATTATTATCGACATCAAAATAGCTAATGTTTTTGAGTGTTAATTCTTACATGCACTAACCCATTATCTTCACAATAGCCTGCAAAGTAGACAGTATTTTTGTTTTCATTTTACAGATGAGGCAAATAACGTAACCTGGAGCCCACAGCTAGTGAATGTTGGAGCCGGGATTCAAAACTAGACAGTTTAAGCACAGAGTCTATGCTCTTAACCACAATACTATCTAAAAAGTACTCATTTCTGGGGTAACACATGAGAAGATTAATCCAAGATTTCAAAAGAGAAGTGTGAGGGTGTTACAAATATTTGAACCACTTTGTCTCTTAATTTCAACTTGTTAACTTTAAAAATATAATGGCAAAGACCTTTTCCCCTATGTCAGACCAAGGGGCCTGAGCTGGGGCCAAGGGTGTGATTCCTTTTTTCTTCTCCTAGACCTCTTAATTAAAAGGTTTAAACTGAGATTTAAGGAGATTGACTAATGTAAATGCTAGTCTAAATTAAGAAATAATCAGATATCTCCTCCCATAAAATCTTCCATTGGTATACATAAAACATTTCTTACGTGATAAAAATAAACATGTGGTGTTTAGGAAATGACATTATTTTGGCTGTCCAGTATGAAACCATGCATGGGACCAACAACATATTCCAAACTGTTTATGCCCTGAAGGGATATTGTATAAATTAATAAATTCCTCCTTATGTTAATCAGCTGTTGTCATCATTTCACTGAGATAAATAGAAACTTTCTTTCTTCCTGAAATAGAACAGAACACAGGAAATATATCAGACCTCCATTCTTGCCTCAGATACTGTTTGTGTCTTAATTTTCAACCCACATCAAACCACTTTCTCACTACTTTACTAATAACTGTGGAAAGCTCTGGGCATTTTCAACTGTTGTCCACATGTCATTAGGATTAAGTGCTTATACATTTTATTCAGTCCTAAAATTTCAAGAGTGAACCACTGATTCATTCTAAAAGTATCTTCATCTTTAGAAATTCTTCAGGGCTGTAATTTCAAGGTAAATCTGACTAATGGCAATCTGATATTTGAAGTACAAAACAAACACAGTAAACAGCACTGGAGTTTCCTGTTCATTCCTGGTACTCTTTATGTAAAATGGAACATGAATGGAGGTTGTAAAGCTCATAAAATTTGTCAACTACATATATGTAAAATACCACAATTGTAATAGGGATGAAAAAGAAATCCATAAATCTCTATGAATGCCAACAATGAAATTTGGTGAAATTTTAAGTTATATCCTTGAACTACTAGAAGGCCCCTTATCATTCATGCTGTCATCAATACTGTGTTTGGGGATTGTTGGAATATTTTTAACACACATTACCTTTTAAGAGAAATTTCCTCTATATGAGTGTTTTCACTTGATTTCTTTTCCCTTGTCATTTGATACTGTAAAATGGTAGTCGTGAATAAAGACACAATTACAGTGAAGTTGAAATTTAGAAAGCAAGACCCATAGTCCTCTTCCCAAGAGAGAAGTTGTACACTGTCCACACCCTTGGTCAAGTGGTCACTGCTATTTCAGATGATTAAGGCCTGGTACTCAGCTTAAAGAATAACAGTGTTCAGAGATGCTATATGTATGTCTTTTTTCGGCATAGCAAAAGCCCGTCACAGTATTGTGTTTAAAAAAAGGAATAGAAATAAGCGAGTGGTTGTTCTCCAGAGACAAGTGTTTCAGGAAAGCAATCAACAAGTATCTTTCCATTTAAAGTCTCAAGACCCAGTTAATCTGCAACTTGACCTGCGCAGTTTCCATGGTTTCTCCTATCCTCTGTTTCAAAATCACTGATCAACAATCCCCATCCTTATCTTGAGCTCACAGCCATTGTGCCTCAGTTTGTATCACCAAGGTGTGCCATGCTTCATTTTTCTCAGAATAATTTGCTGCCTAAAAATTGCTCCCCTCCAACAGAAAACTAGACTTAAGACTTCTGTAGCTGGAGAGATAGGAGTGATGGGGAGGGCCAGGGATAGGGGCAGTACGTGTGGGGAAGGCTGAAACTTCCTCTGGACCAGGCTTCTTAACCTGCACTCCATGGAGTGGGTATGGATTGCTTCTAAATCATTTGAAAATGTTGTGTGTATGTGATGAGTTCTGGGGAGATGGCTTATAGTGCCCATCATTTTCACAAAGGGTTCAGAGCTACCGCCCTGGAATATACAAGCCCGGACTCTAAACCTTAGCATTAACTCTCTTTTGTGTTCAGCTCTGGGATCACCTGAAGCACAGAGCAGGGGACACTCCTGAGTCCTAGAGCCACATCCATACCCAGTCTTTCCTCTGAAGGAACATAGGGTCCTTCTCCCTTCACCACAAAGCACCTGTGACTTGGGGTAAAAGTGGCTTTAAAACATTGTCTTGCCTGAGGGTTTCAGCCCCAGGCAAGTTCACTATGGATTCAGTGACACCAAGAAATGACAATGGAACAGTTTTGGGGTAAAAGGGTTTATACCTGGCTTTATTCTCCCGGCGGTAGGTCGAGCACTAGAATCATGTCTGCATCCAGCAGTCTGCAGGTCCAGAATCCACCTCCATCTCTGCCTCCACCCAGAGCACTGGGCAGAGCTCTTTATATAGTGACTCAGTCAGTAACAGTTTATTGCCTACAGGTGTGGAAGCGTTAGCCTAGCAGTAGGCCAGTTGCATTATCACGTAGTTTAGGGTCAGGGAAGGATGCTGGCCATAGGAACTTCCATTTTCCCCACAAACATCATATACCTGGAAAATAACCTCCCCCCAAAATTTTTTTTAAAGAATGAATTATGCAAAGCCCATAGCCAGAACACCTTCACGCGTTTCACAAGACAGATAAACATATAAAAATCTCTGCCTGCAGATTAGCTGCAGAAAGTGTGGAGGAAAAGCCTCAAAGAAAGCCAGGTAGCTACTTAGATGGAGCCATGCTTTGTAGATGTATATACAGGAAGGGGGATCCCCACAAACCTTTGTGACACCTTTAAAAAGAACATACACAAACCTATAATCTGTCAGTGGTGAGTTTCATGTGAGACTACATTATAGGCTTTTTATACAGTCAGCAACAGAGTGCGTAGTGGAAAAGGAAAGTCCGGGTCCCGTGCCTGAGTATGACCCAGGGCTTCCCTCCTTACCTAGAGTGTGATTTGGACAAGGTAACTAATCTAAGCCTTGATTCCCTCCTTATTCAAATGGGAATAATAAGCAGGTTTATGTAAGGATTAAACAGAATAAGACTTACACATTGCTTAGCACCATGCCTGGCACGCAGAGGTATTCATTAAATATTAGCTGCTACCTCCATCAGATTCAGTTTCCAAAGGAAAATCAAATTGTGTATTAATGATCAGGAACTGAATTTTGGAAGCTCAAAGCCATTTGTTTGGCCAGGCCTAAGTGGATCTTTTATTTTTAAATATGAAAGTAATTTTAAACTATTTCATGTGTTGGTTAAGGTTCTAAAGGAAACGTTCTCAACCCGGTGGACACATTAGAATCACCTGAGGGGCTTTAAAAACCCTGATACCATTCTAATTAAATCAGCATATTTGAGGGCGGGAGCGAGACATCAGCTATTTTTAACTATCCTTGGGTGATTTCAAATAGCAGCAGCTTAAGTTCTCATTTGCTCTAAAATTCTGAACCTGCTATGTACTTGCATTAAAGGTAGGAAAATAGCAGGAAAACTTCAGCACTAGGATGAAGTTTTCCAATGGAGGCTGCAAGGATTCCATAGAAGATAAACATAAAGAACACTGATTTTCATCTTTGCTGCTTTATGGGTATCAAAATAAGCTTTATATTTTTAGCAAAGCCCTGTAGAGAGAGTGTGTCCTAAGGAATTAAAACTCACTTGACTTGTTTAGATTAGTACTTGGTATTTTTCTTATAGCACATTTATTAATAAGGTGTGCAAAACATGTATAAATTCTACCAGCCTCTGAAGCTGACTTCCAGAATATCACTGAACATTACTAATTAATTGACTTATATCCATTGTGTCAGCCTTTAATTAAAATACAGGATCAGCCAGAGGGAGAGGATAATGTGGAGTTATTGGTTAATGGGTGTAGAGTTTCAGTTTGAAATGATGGAAAAACTTTGGAGACAGACAGTGATAATGGTTGCTGTTCCGTGTTCTTTTACGTGACGATCAGTCAGGTGCGACCAGAGAGGAGCAAGGGAAGGCTCAGGAGAACAATGTTGGTCATACTCACAGGTCCCAGAAACAGGAAGCACTGTGCAACATGCAGGGCCACATGGGAAGGGACTACCGTGGGTCAGGAGCCCAGAGGAGCAGGAGCTAGGACAGAATACTAGCCAAGAGTTTCCAAGAGAAAGACAAGGCGGGGTAGGGTAAACATTTTAGGACTGGCTATTTTGAATCATCTCTCCAGGCTCAAAGCTATAAATGTGGTCCCTAGTTGCCCGGTACTAGGTGCTGGAATGATTTAAGGAAGAGGAATGTTGCCTCCTGGGGCCTAGGGCCTAGGGCCAGATAGAGGGGCTCAGGATTAGTTAGTTTGCATATCAAGGATTGCTCCTGGCTGGGTCCTTGACTGTCTTTCTAGAATGGATAGCCCTGGGGAGGAGTAGTTTCTCTCTAGCCAGAAACGTTTGGACCACGTCAAAATATAAAAATATAGGTACAGTTTCACAACAGTGTGAATGTACTTAATGCTGTTGATTGTACACCTGAAAATAATGAAGATGGTAAATTTTATTCTACATATATTTTACAACAGGATCCACAAGATCAGAAACAGTGAACTCTAGACAAAAAGAACAAAAGAAAAAAAATAGGGAGGTGGGAGAAGACAAAACTTAGATCAAGAACCCCCAGGGTTGCTGAAGTATGTCTCTTTTCCAAGTGTAAAAAAAGAAATCATCTTCTACGAAATATTGGCCACCTCCTGAAATGCAAAGTTTAGACATTTCTAAAAATAACCCAACATGAAAAGGAAACAAATAGTACAGAATTGCTTCACCCTCTAAAACCATTTTTCACTCCTCAATGTTCTGTCCCACTGTAAAAAGGTCAGGAAATGTGCTGTGGTTATGCACCACAGCAAACCTGACTCATTGTGTGTGAAGCTGTGACACGAGGATGCGGAGTCCTTTCCACACTGCCCACTTGGCCTAGCCGTTCAGTGTTACCATGTTCTTTGGCAAAACCAGATCATAGATTCAATTTGTGTGTGTGTGTGCGTGTGTGTGTATGTGTGTGGTGACTAATATATTTTAATCTATAAGCCTTAGCAATATTATCCTGAATTTCTAAGCTGCAAAATCACTCCTTTAATCTACCATATAAGTACTGTATATTTCTCATTGAAAACAGTTTAGTTGATGAGAAAATTGTTGCCTATCCCCCACTAACTTCCCTCTTCTCTCTACAATCAGGGAAATTCACCCTATGTCTTCTTTTTCCTTATTCATCTGCCAAGTCTTTTCTCCATTCCCCATGCCAAGATTCTCTGGCATAAACACCTATGGCTGCCAAACCTTCCTGCTATTGTCCTAACATAAGCAACCAAAAGATGGCTACTCTTCCCCCTCCCTGAAATTTGTTTTGTATATCCAGTTGCCAGATGCCTGCAGAGTAAGTACCAGGGAAAAGGAAATAAACCATCCTTTTCCTAGTGAAGGAGATTGGAGGAAAGAAGGAATAGCTCTGTAACGCACCACAGTTGGTAAGAAAGCCCCTAGAGCATTGCACAGAACTGGTTTTAAATGACTGGGTATGGTTTACACTTATTTTTTCTCTTTTCTGTAAGCTCTCAACGTGCTGATCTTTATAGAGCATGCACTGTTCCATTCTTTTCAATTTGACCAAAAACTCCCTAAATATCTAAGGAATCAGATGAGAGCTGGTATACTAGTTTGAAAACACTGGTCAGTGTAAAGACGGGTCAGATTTCCATTGTTTAAGACATTGTTCTGAAGACCTTTATACTAATATAGGTGACCTGGATGTAGCACATGGCCAGCATTTTACTAGTGTCAAGGGAGGTGGAACTGCGTCAGCCACTAACCAGACCTGGGAGCTTGGACAAGCTACCTAACTTCTCTGTACCTGGTGTCTTTTTCACTAAAATGGAGATAATAGCAGCTAACATTGTGTTGTTTTAAGTAGTTTACATTATGTAACCCTCCCTATCATCCTCCCAACAACCCTAAGATGGAGGTATTGTTACTATTAATGCCCACTTTAAATATGTAGAAACTGAGGTATACAGAGGTTCATTTTCTTCCATATGATCCCAGAGCTATTTATGGAGCCAGGATGCAAACCCAGGCAGTCCTGTGTCCAAAACACTTGCTCTTTTGTGTCCCTTCTCTCACTAAATTGTGTTAATTAAATCAAATAAGTTTTTGGAAGTAAATGTAATAGATTATTAACTTTCGTGAAGTTCACTTCCTCATCTGTCAAAAGGACATAATAATTATGTTTCAGAGTTTTTGTAAGGAATGAACACATGGAAGAAGAGAGATTTTGCTGTCCACCTTTCACCACTGCCACCACACAGAAAGCACATTTGCTTTTACATCTTAAGAAATTGCATTTGCTCTAAGACTGTCCACTGCTGCAATATAAAACTAACATCATTTTTCCCTTTTGCTTCTTACAGATTTTTGCATATGGGAATGAATCCTTTTCTCTAAAAGAAAAGTGGGACCTCCAAGCTCTTAGATTTTTATCAATTAATCCAATAATCGACCCTTGGGTCTTTGTCATCCTTAGACCTCCTGTTCTGAGACTAATGCGTTCAGTCCTCTGTTGTCGGGTTTCTTTAAGAACACAAGATGGAACACAAACTTCCTGTTCTACCCAGTCAAATGCCAGTAAACAGACTGACTTTTGTGGACAGTAGTTAAGAAGTGCTAAGTTAGCCAGCATCTGGAAGATCATTTTGAAATGGTTCCTTGAAGAAATGAAAAGAGTTAGTTTATAAACAAAATGAAGTTACCCTAATAAAACAGAGTAAACAAACATTCCAGCTGTGGTTTATACTACAGAGGTGCTGAGAAGGCACTTTATGGAAGGTGTCAGAAGGACTGATAAATTTTACCCTTAATGAGCATGTTAATGGCTTTTAGAGAAACCACCAATTGCATTTAAGATCTGGTTGTCTTTTGATTAAAGGGTTTCCTGAAGAACAGAGAAAGCATGTGGGTTTGTAATTTGTTTAAAACCCTAAATAGTTACTGTGTTTTATGTTTTAATCTTCTATGCTGCTACCATTATAAATATGTAGTATATAGTCAGACCAGAAAAAACTTCATATGTATTCTCTAGGGAGTTGATATGTGGAAACAACCAAGCCTGATGTCCTGTGACTGCTAAACAAACCCTTTCTTTGGACAATGAGTTTGAAAATCATAGGCACCCTGTGCTCTCATATTTGTGTATGTGTGAGCTGCTTCCCATCACTACACTCATCTACTACTTGTAGAAGAATAGGCTCAGTTGGTTGAAACCAGCTTTTCACTAGTCCTCCAGAAGCTGTGTATCAATGTGTCAGGTTATTTATTTTGTTATATCCATTGTGCTAATAGTAATCAAGAAGATTTTAGGAATTTTCCTCACAACAAGAAATAATAGGGTATTAAGAGTTAATTCTGATTAATAGTCTTCATTCTATTTCCAGGGGAGAGTTTATGTGGCTCTTTCTGAAGCCAAATAATAGGATTAAAAGCTGAAAAAACTGGTCAGTTCTTCAGATGCACTGGAACTCTTTTAATACTGATGTCAAGGCCACAACTAACACCTACCTTATAAGATGACCATGTTGTAGCAAAATTTATCTGTCTATATTTTTATCTAGGCGACATGGCTTGACTCATACTATATAGGAAATCATGTAACAGTGAGTCATATCTTAATATATTTCTAAATCTAAATGTTTGGAATGGTGTAAACTCAGCATCAAAATATTTCAGTGAATTGCACTGTTTAATCATATCTTAGTTACTGTGTAAACTCATCTGAAATGTTACAAAAATAAACTATAAAACAAAAATTTGAAAATGGAATAGTATTTGATGAATTCCCCCAAACAACATTTTATAATTAGAGTAGGTATAATGTTTTTTAAATGAGATAAAAGTAGAAACACTATATTTTAATTTGGCAGGTTTTTAAAGTGTGGTTGCATTGTAAATTAGAGTTTAAAATATTCAATATAGTACTTGGTATTAGAGGACTTTTTTCTTATAACATAATCTTCAAAATAGTAGAACCATCTTTTTTTGTAGTAGTATTAGAGGACTGCTATTATAAAAAAAAAAGGATGTTAAGTTTTTCCAAAGTCTCCCTGAGTTGCTTACGCAAAACCATTTCCTATAAGTAGTTATCAAACTAGATGATCACTTGAGTAACTCCAAACCAATCTAGGCATTGTGTATTTTTATACGATCTATGTCAAATCAGCCCTTGTTTTTAAAAGAATAAATAAATGGTTTGCTTTCCTACTAATTTAAACAAACCAAGAAAAATTTAACTTAACTAAAATCTGGACACATAAATAAATCTTCCCTGTCTACCAAGTATTCTAAAGCTAAGAAATTGTTCTAAATAGAACTAATTGGGCTCGTGGATAATTCCTAAACATAAAATTCTGAAGTTTGTTTAAATCTGGAAGATTGGTTTCTTTTATCAGATGGCTTTTTTTCTCCAAAGAAAATGTTAACTACAGTCCTTCACCCCACCTCACTACCCCCAAAAAAATTCTGGAATAATTCCTGAGGACTTAAAAAAATGCAAACTTGGACATAATATCACCAGTGGGAACAAATGATTCCCTCCGGGGGTCTAAAACATAAGAGTTCAAACCATTTATTTAAGAACTGGCAGATGTCTAGAGCTTTTCTTCCTAGTGTACTCCTGTTCCTTACACTGTGTTCAGTGACTAAATCCTGTTATTTCATTTGCCGTGATATATTGTTTACTTTTCTGTAATAGTCAATCATCTAATATCAAAGGCAATTTAAAGATAACAGAAAAAAAATTATTTGGAATTGATAAGTAAATATTTCCTTTCTAAAAAATCCCATTACATCAAACATACCTGTTTAAGTTTACTGACTCATTTTTTAAGTTAAATAAAAAACACAGAACTAAGCCTACAACAGAGAACTGAATTGTGATGAAAGAAGACCTAGACTGAATTCTTTGCCCCTGACAATCAGTAGAATGAAAAGGGAGAAAGAAACTATCGTGGATATTCACCTCAGAATGCCAGCCCTAACTTCAGATGTCCGGAACTGAGATGGGCCCAAGCAGCCTGTCCTGAACTGGTTTGTGGATGGTTCACTGTAGCCTCACGTTATCATGCCCAATGTAGACCTGTGAAATTCTGGTATTCAATTGTGGTCTTGAATCTCCAAAGATCTGGTGAGGACCTGAGTTTGCTTATAAGCTACAGAAAGCCTCCAAAAGACCCGAATCTCAATGCGGTTTGGACCCATGACAACTTAGAGCTGTACCAAAGCTCGCAAAACAGCGCCAGCCCCAAACCATCGTGTGGGCAGGGGCTGCAAGCCCAGAGAAGCAGGGAGGGCAAGTCCCATCCACAGCGCTCCTGGCCCCTTGGAATTCATTTAAACTTTTGGCGCCCCTGCCTGCTCACGTCAGTGCACTTAGAAAGGATTGTCCTAATGCTAACGGAACATCAGCTCTGACTTGAACCAAGAAAAAAGATCATATTCAGGTTTAGAACTTGATGACTTTGAAAGGCAGGGGAAGACAATTAGCTGGCACTTAAGCAGAGGTTTGTGTATTTCACTTAGCCAAGTCAAATGGTTTAAGCCAAACCTAATGGATTTCTGAATTTGGTAAGAGCCCCTACTTGAACCATTCACAGATGGAGAAGTCTTCTCTGCAAATGAGTAATTTATAGATGTGGATTTGCAAAGCTTATTCATGCAGGTGGCAACTCAAATATCTGATGACTCTTCCGTCTTCATCAAATGCTTAAGTCCATTGGATTTCCTCCATTGGAGTCCTTTGTGCACATTTATAACATAGCTTCAATCGCCTAACAGCATTATAATTGATTTTGTTTTTACTTTATAAAGGCATTTTGATCTCTTTTAATACCACGGAAACAAATATTAATTTTTCAATTCACAAAAACTGTAGTCTTTAAACATGGGACCAAGGCCATATATTGGGCATTAATTTTTATTTCAGAAGGTTACTCTTTTTTTTTTTTGGTAGATTTGTAATTTTTTTATTGTAAGTAAATTTTCTTGAGTTAAATTTTTTTATTTCCTATAAAATGTATGCACTATGAAGGGGTCTGTTTGGGTGGTTTAATTCTGTGCAATGCACATGTTTCATGTTTTAAAATCTGCCAAGAGTCAAACATAGCAGTGAGGATTCCAGCAAAAAGAGATTAGCACGCTCAAAAGGGTAACTGAGGACTGTGGAATGAAAGGAACATTGGCACATGGGCAGGGCGAAGGGAATCCGCAAGGCGTGGTAAAGGATCAGTGGAAGCTGTTACCATTCCTAGGCTTGACAGAAAAGGGAGGAGCAGTCACTGATGAGAGTGAGAGCTGTAGGAGACGCCACTCCACAGGAGCTGTGGGGGAGGGGAGGAGAGCTGCTGCCAAACCAGAGAGAGAGAACAGGTTTCTGCCGTCCTGAAGGACTGCCCCTCCTACTCTCCTCTTCTGTCCGTTCCTCCCACTGGCGAAACCTAACTGTAATCCAGAGAATGAGGGGTACCTGGGTGATACAGTCCATGAAGCCCATAGTAGAGGTAGAGAGTAGATTTGGAGAGGCAAATGGAGACTATCCAGTATAAGCAGATTCAAAATATGTTCCCTACTTTTTAACTTATACTAATGCAAAAATTGAAACCACTAAGTGGACAGCCTTTATTCCTGTCTTCTACTCCAAATAGATCTTCTCTAGCTAGCTTAGGAAATAGGAATTGGCCCCATCTGTATGGAAAGAGATAAAAGATTACAGATTCTTTTACCAAAATATTTGTCCTAGACTCTGCTCCCCCGAGATCCAGCATTCACATTTATCCAGCTCTGGAGGCAGTTTCTATGATTAGGGAAAGAGACAGATGTTTTGGTCTGATCCCTTTTTAATTCCTCCTGCCCCTTGCAGTACAGCAGAAGAGCTATTCTTAAGCAGAACAAAAGGAGATAGCCATGTATACTGGTCTGGAAATGAACTAAAGCCTTGTTTTTAAGAAAGACCACTGGAGTGAGAAAAATATTTTAAAAAGCTCATTTAATAGTTCTGAGGGTAAGGCCATGTCTTCAAATTTAATGTAAGCTGCACTGGGTCTACACAGCTATTATAAAGAAAGAGTAAATGTAGCAATTCTGAGTAGTTAAAAATGTTGATGAAATATCAGGAAAGAAGCAAATTTTAACAAAATAGAAAAAGACTGGACCAAGTATGGCTCCCAAGGCTGTCCATGTTGACCGTTCTGCTACCACAGGATTTGTCTTTAGTCCTTTGTCAACTTCCCTTTATCCCCTCCAGAGCACACTTTTCCTAGATCAGACTGTCCCCTCCAGCTGCCCCGGGTCCTGTCACCCTCGCTGCACACACGGTCTTTCCCCCTTCACCAGACTATAGATCTATCCAGGCTGTTAAAGCTTTGTCAGGCTGCTGGGGTTTGCTTAGCCAAATTATGTGACCTCTCTGACTCTGTGACCTCATCTATAAGACAAGGATATTAAAGTTATGCACCTCCTCAATTATTTTGAGGATTTAATGAGTAAATGCATGCAGGACGTTCAGCACAGTGCCTGGACGTGTTAAATGTTAATAAGGCTAGGGCTTGTTAGAGGTCCACAGTGGCCCCTCTGACCTCTTCACACACATTTGGCTCAAACAGCTCATTCTTTGTAGGGGTCATAACTCTGGTAACTGTCAAGAACAATAATGATAACAAGCATGTGGGATGAGTTTGTATTTCAGAAAATGCAATGAAGAATAGCACACATGGGACAACATAGAGGAATGTGTAAGCATAAAACAGGAGCCCAAGAGAGACAAAAAGACAAGAGAACACAAAACCTGGTCCCAGTCCCCTCAGCGGAGCCTAGGAGAAGATGGGAGGGACTAGCACCTGAAACGTAATTCACACATGACGTGTGTGTTGGGAAACACCACCCTATCACAAGATTGAAACTGAGAGGATTTCATTTATATGTATCCTCTAAAGATCCCCAAGATGAGTGCAAGCCAGGTGCCACAGATGACCTTTCATATCCCTGAAACCAACACCCAACGCTTCTCTGGGCAAAACAGTCCTGATTTCAGCTGTTCCTCAAGTGACACCTCACCACTCTGGTGCCCTCCTCCTGACCTTATCCACGTCACTAATGCCCATCTTAATATGGTGGGCCAGAACCAAACATCAATAAATAATTCTAAACCAGTCTTATTGGTACAGAGAGCTGGTATGTCAGTTGTTGACTTGATCTGGACATTGCACTTCCATTAACTCAAGCTTAGATTACAAAGCTTCATTAGCAATGAGGTCATACCTTTATAACCTTCAACAAATAAAAAAAGCAACTACGTTCCACTTGACAGAGAGGAAAACTGGGCCTGCAGGAGCAAATGAGTCGCTCACTAAGGGCACCCGCATAAGATATCCTTACGATGGTTGTGCTGACCTTGCCATCTGAGACCACACATCCTTTGGTTTCTCAAGTCATTTACCTGTAAGCTCTTGAATTGACTCAGTAGACTAGGGATGGGGAGCTTTGAACTTACTAGGGGAATCTGATCTTGTGTGTTAACAACCTGGCCCTTGAGATGATGTAGAACTGGATGCCAGAGCTGGAGCCCAGAGAATAAATTTTCCCTTGAAAATGGAATTCACTACTTTAAGTCTTCAAACGATATTTTTGTTAGAATTAACTGGCCAGTATTCATCTCAGTCCTAAGAGTGTGCCTGACATGGTGAATTAAACATTTAAAAATTCAACAGCTGCACCATTGAACCTTTGAAGACATAGTTGAGACTATCTTTCAGCTCTTAGAAATCTTCTCGATGTAATCCACATTGTGAAGAGCTGAGAGGAACAAGCCAAAAAGCCCTAGACTTTTGAAAACTCAACATTAATTTTTTATGTTTTTCAAAACAAATGTCCTCATGTTACTTGTAAAATGAAAGGCACAAAAAAAACCAAAAGAGCAGGTTGCATACTGTGGTGTATTACTCTTTGACCTGTGAAAATAAATCTGGTGTGAGTAATGATTTCTTTATTCTTCCGATAAAAGAAAAGCAAACTTAACTGTAAACTAGAGATCTTTATTCCCTTTACTACCTATTATGGTGGCTGGGGAATTCGTCACTGACTTCTGAGAGGAAACACCAGCTCAGATATTCAATGTTTCCAGGAAATGCCTGTTTGAAACACTAAGGAAGGTGCAAAGTCAGGTTCCTGTCTTCCTTCTACAAAGTTATAGTGAATCACAGTGGTTGCAAAGTAATATTAAGTGAGCAAATACAATTGTCCTGTGTTATCAGTATTAAAGATCTTTTAAAGAAATGTCTTGCCTCTGGTTTATTCACTTGAGCATATTAAAATATTACTATTTGGGATCCTTTGTAATAGGAATTTTGGGTTAAGAGACAAATCACATGAAGGGAAAAAAAACTGATAGCTTTATTTTTAAACCAACACACTGAAAAGTTAAGTAAGAGTGGTGAAACTGGGGATTGGAATGCAGACATCTGCTGGTGAGGACATGCTCCCCATCATGTCCCCATCCTTAGGCCCTCCTTTCTCTCCCCTGCTCCTTGACTGCAGCCGCCCAACCCAACACAGTGTGCTTGTTGCACACCAGCGAGCTCCCATTTCAGGGTCACTTCCCCGGTTGCTGTCTCGGCCTGGAATAAAAGCTTGTCCCCCAGACCGCCATGGCTTACATTTTCCTTCCACACTTCCTTCAGAATTTTACTGTAGTGACTCTTTCTCCTTGAGGCCTTCGCTGACCAGCCTTCTTAAGTTTGTACCCCACCCCCAAGCCCCATTCCCTTTACCCTACTCTATCACTTTCCAGTATGAATGACCTTAAAGCCACCTCAAGGCTGACATATTTAGAACATTCATGGTCTCTCTCCTTGCCCTAGAACATGAGTTCCAGGAAGGAGAACAGAGTAATTGTCTGTTTTGCTTTGATGCCTGCATTATGGCACCTTACAGCAACCAGACACCCCATATATTGGAATCGTTTCTTATAGATTTCAGGGCCTTCTATTTTTTAGGTTTACTCAGAACATTATTCTTAAGATACTTTGAAAAAGATTCTATACTATGTTTTGATTGTTTTATATATGAATCTCATTTAATCTTCAAAATAACTCTCCCCATTTTACAGATGGCAAAATGGATGTTCTAAGCCACTAGCTCAAGATCACACAATTTTTAAGGCAAAGTAAAATAAATAAATAAACAAACCATTGTCTGATTTCAAGTCCAGGGATTGGCCTACTGATCCCACAGAAATGGAAACCTATAGTTGTCCTCTGTTCCTGACTATATTTCATTGGAATGAAAGCTCCGTGGGCATGGACCTTGTCTATCTTTATCACCACCATATTTTCTATACCTAGGGTAGTGTCCGGTATATAGTAGATGCCTATGTGTGTGTGTATATATATATATAGTTGAATGAATAAAAGAAAGGCTAATGTCAAGGATACAATCTCTAGTCATCTCTGAAAGACTTCAAATAGTTCATCTTCCTAGTCCTCTTTCTCTTCCCTCCTCTCTAAACAGCTCAATCCTAAACCCATTAGGCGGGGCAGACAAATGGAGGCTTCTGCAGTGGGAGATGTGAGAGCCCGAGCAGGGTGGAGATGTGTCAGCATATGGGTGGCACCACTGGGATGTGGTGCCCCAGTTGATTGAGGGACGTGTCCTCAGAGTAGGTCAACCTGGATTGGGGCATCAGAGTCCAAAGTGGGTGAGGAGGTTATATGCTCACAGTGGGAGTGAAGGTGAGGGGAGTCAGAAGCCAAACGGGGTGAGAGAGGGTAACCTGGCCTCAGAGTAAAGGAGCCCAAACAGAATAAGAAGTAAGGAGAGTGTCCATTCAGAGGGACAGCCTGCATGGGTTATCCGAGCCCATGGGGAATGAGGAGGCTATCTACACAGGCAGAGAACTGGCATGGGGAGTCAGAACCTGAGTGGGGGCTTAGGGCGTTCTTGCAAGGAGATGGTTTAGGAGTAACAGGATTTAGGAGCCTGAGCAGAACAGATGGGCAGGCATGTGCTGGGTGAGGGTGTCCAGTATGGGCTGTCAGAGCCCAAGCAGAGTGAGGATGGTGTCCACATGGGGAAACATGGGGCTCAGATTGGTGAGTGAAAGCTTGAGGAGAAAGAAGGAAGTATGGGGAAGGCGTGATGGTTACATACAGAAGGATTTATCAAACAAGCAAATATATTAAGCATAATGGAAACCAGAAATATAACAAGAAAAGTAGAATGAACAGTAGTGTTAGATTGGAATTGGGGGTATTGGTATTAACTTACATTTTTCAACATATACAGAAAAATATAGAAATAAATATAGTTGTGTGTGTGTGTGTGTGTGTGCGTGTGTGTGTGTGTAAGTTCTCTAGTTTTGTGCACTGAGACTTGGATTAGCAACTGCCTTCCCCATCTAGTAGCAATGAGTACACCTAACTCATGGATTTTGATTTTTAAATGCCACTTCCCTTTAAAAGGAACTAGGGGTCTTTGGAGAAATGTGGGATTCCAGGCCAGGAACAGAGAAATTATAAGACAAATCAGGAACATCTGATTGTTCAAGCAAATGCTCAAGAAAAGAGGGACCCTAAACAGGATATTTACACAGTTTCAAAGTACTCTAACAAAATAACTATTAATTACAAAAGAGAAAGAGTAACTTTACAGTGGGATATCCTGAAATACACTTAGTTTAATCAGAGGATCAAACTAAGTAAACACCATCAGGAGTGGAACCAATTTGAATTGTGAGCCAGAAGATAGGATGTAATAAGAACACTGTGTCACTTTGGTGATATTTCTTCCTATCAGAGTTTCATAACCTGAATCCAATCATAATGAAACACCAAATTGAAGGATATTCTACAAAATGACTGGCTTGTCATCTTCTAAAGAGTCAGGGTCAAAGAAAATCAACAAAGAGTGAGGTGCTCCTCTAGAAGGGCGAAAACTAAAGGGACAGAGCCACTAACTGTAGCACATGATCCTGAGCTAGCTCCTGTTGCTATAAAGGCAACTAACTATTGGGACAACTAGCAAACTTAAATGGGTTTTGAGGAATAAATGGTAATAATGCATCATTGTTAACTTCTTGACTTTGGTTATTATTTTGTGGCTATGTAGGAGAATGTCTGTGGAAACACACCAAAATAGGCAGGGGTGATGGCGCACCACGTCTGAAACCTAATCTCAAATAATTCAAGGAAAAAAAGTTATGTGCACTGTGTGTCCAGTGATTCTGGAGTTTATGATTGCTCCCACATTTTAAAAATTAAAAACTGAAACAGCAGGCACTCTCCCTACAAAAGGAAGAAAACCAAAAAGTTCATTTTTTGGTACATAGGGAGAAATTAACAAGGTCAAATAAAATCAGAATCTAATTTCAATCACTCTGATTCATTTTTCCTCATGTATTTTGTTTTTGAGCTTTGACTGAATGGGTATCTATGAAATGAAAACCAGACTAAACGCTAATGATAGATACCTTACTGGCTAGGGAATAAGGTGGTCCATGAAGCTGCTCCTTGTAAGTGTTGCTGTCTTAATCTTTCTTATCTTTTCAACCTGCTCACCAAAACACACTGGGCTAAGCATTAATATGATGCTTATGGTTTGGCTTAAAGAATTTATATATCTATCATGTCCCCGTAAGGAAAACAAAACCAAAAAATTTTACAATAATGAATTGTCATGTAAATTTTCATGAGTTATTTTTGGGAAAATGCAGTTATTTCAGCATCGACTTAGTGATAGCTTCAGATATGTTAGAAGAAAATTATTCCATCCAAAATAAAACATGGTTTATCCACCAGAGAGGCCTGACATTATACCACAATTCCTTGAATTTCTGGGCTTTTGCAGCTTCCCTGGAATTCCAAATTCACTCTTAACTATAAAATAGACTTATTTGAATCTTCTTGTTTTTTATTTTATATTGAAGTAGGGTTGACATCCAATATTAGTTTTTACTTCAAATTTCTCATGTCTCCATTTGCTCTGCACAGATACAACCGAGTTTTGAATCTCACAAGTGGAGATTAATTATTCTTAAAGGTGAATTTCCGTAAGACCCTTGTCCTCAAGGGAAAGCTGCTCTCTTTTCCTGACCATCATAAATCTATGCTAAACAGTTTAGAGGATTGTGTTTACTCCAGAGGCTATGTTACAGGATGCCCAGGTGAGGGAGCGGGTTGTCAGGAAATGTCAGAACTGCCTCACTGTGTTTAGGGCTCGCCCTTCCCCGGCCCATCCTCCGCCCTGCTGCCAGGGGATATTGAACTTGGAGGCAGAACAGCACAGGGATTGGCGTAAAGCTTGGACTTTGAAGTTGGACTTTCAAACCCTGCCTTTGCCACTTACTGTGTAACCTTGAGCAAGTTAACTATCCTTTCTAAGCCTCTTTTTTCACCATAATCAGGAAGGCAGTACTTGCCCCCCTCACGGAATTTCTGAAAGAATCAAATGATATGTCTCATAAAATACTTAAAACAATGTCTGACACATCAAGTGCTTTTAAAAATTGCCTGTTATTATCATTATTGCTTTTTTTTTAATGAAAATCTGATCATGTTATTAGGAGCCTATATTTATAGAGCATTGACTTCCAGCCCCGTGCTGTTCAAATGCTTCTTGTAAGAGCCACTCAACACACACATCACCACCACCACTGCCAGCACCAGCACAAACACAAACACCATCATATCTGCCTAATGCCTTTCACAGGTGTTACCGGCAAGTCCGAGGTTGACTGGGGACCCTGAGGAGCCCAGTGAAGTCAGAGGGTGACCCAGCTGATGTGCCCAGCAAGGATCACCAAAGAAGTATGCACTTGAGCTGCCTCCCCTCCCCGCCTCCGTCTCCACAGCATCCAGGCACTGGGAGGCATTCAGCCGTGTTGTTCCCCAGTCTCCTTGCTCACTCTCTCCTTTCACTCAGGTCTTTGCTCAAATGTCACTCCCACAGAGAAGTTCTTCCTTGCCTTTTATAAAATATTCCTATCACTCTCTTTCCCTTTCCTCCTACTATGTTTATTTTTCTTTATAACCGTTCTCTCTACCTGGCATTATTGTGTGTGTGTGTGCCCTGTGTGTGTGTGCATGCTTATTGCCTTTTTCTCCCAGTAGAAAAAGTCTCCGTGATGGCGGGCCTTCATCTTTTTTGCTTACTGTTAGAACAGTATCTCATGAAGTAAGTGTTCAATGAATAATTAAATTAATGAATCTTAATTGTCAGCTGGAAGTTTAGAGAAAAAGGACCCCAATTTTTAATTGAGGCCAAAAGTATTTGGAAAAATAAAATATTCCCATATAGCCACAGGAGATTTACAAGGAAAAGAAGACAACTTCAGTATAGTTCATACAAACAGAGCAAAACAAAACAAACCCAAAGTGCCTTCATTACAAAGCTCTTAACACACATTTGTAAAAGCATGTTATTTTTATATTATTTCTTTTCTGTTTATTTTCATGATTGGGAATTTTCTTCTCATGAAATAGGTTTCCAGGGATAGAACCTCAACCTATACCATTGTACCTGTTGGACCCAGGAGTTCAACCTGTGACTGCTGTCCAGAACAAGTTCATTCCTAAGTCCTCAGTTTCCCTACATCATTGGCCCCTGTCATCTGCAAGGTAAGACCCAAGCTCCTTAACAGACAAGCTAGGGTTGGCTGGGTCTGCTCACTCCCTCCTCTCATCTCATGCAACCCCTGCCATCCTGTCTCAATGCTGAGATGCACCCAGTGTTACCTGACCACGCCCTGGCCCCCTCTGCCCCACATCTGCAGGGCCCCTCTTTCCCTGTCATGGTGCACACCAATCCACCTTTAAGCCTCTGAGGGCGATATTACTGACCTCCCCTTCCTCTCATGACATTAATGAAAAACAAACTAATTCAACATATTGACCAATCATATGGTTAATAGTATGTTTGCCACCCTTTGCTAAAACAGGTTAGAGCAGCTACAACTAACCCTGCCTATGCTTTTTCTCTGAAACAGTATGTCCTTCTCAGCACATACCTTTAAAATATATTCTTTTAATTTATGAAAAGGAACTTACCCCATTCCAAATCAACTGTAGTTTGAGATCCTAATTATAAGATAATATACATCACACCAATACCTGTGTAATTATACCATGATCTAAATTTATAAAAGAAACTGAATACAGGTAGAAAAATATACTTGAGATTGGTTGTGTTTCTCCCTACAAATAATCTTATAAATATTATCCAACGTTTAAGAAAACAAAAACATTCAACAATGGGCCAGTCAAATGTATCTCTGAGAACCTATTATATCATCTTTTAACTCAGCAAGAGCTTTAAATAAGGAAGCCCAGTTGGGTCAGTCACAAAATTATATATTCCTGGAAGATTTTGAGAGTATAAATTATATCTCAGAAATAATGGTGTTATACTTAAATACATTATTATACATGAAATTTTCTCAAGACAAAACAAAATAAAACTGACGTCTGATAGGCATCTACATTTCTTATGCTAATGAACAATATGCCCCATGTTAAAACTAGAAGCTATAGCCTGAGTTTCCTAAGAATTCAAGATCAGATCTCAAAATAGTGACATAAATAATAAACTAGGCCAGATGTCACATACAAAAAACTTTTTAGTAGTCTTCTGCTTTAAATCTTTATCCAAAAGTTTTCTTTTGCATTAAGACAATTTATTTTAAGTGAATAATTCTCAACCAAGAGTCAGGGCCAACGTGGGCATCTAGCTTTGGCTGAAAAAGAAACACAAAAGAGAAATTGGCAAATACGTACGTAAGAAGAGAATTGTACTTTCATTGTGAAGAGATCATTATGACTGTATATTTGTTTCCAGACATCAATAAATAAAAAAATGTTCTCCTCTAGAAATGCAAGTGTTGATTAAAAGGATTCTTCTTTGGACTTTTCTTTGGAAAGTCCTGTGAAAATCAAACGTACTTGTGGAAATATGCTGTTTTTATGTTTGGTAAAGGATCTGGGGAAAGTTACAATGGTAAATCACATGTGCAACACAATAATTTGTGTAATTATATATATATTTTAATTTATTATTATTTTTGCCTGTCTTTTGTGATGATGATGCAGAAGACATTTCCTATCTAATGTAACTAAGGAAAGGAAAAACTCAACTGTCGACTGTGAGAGACTCTGGAAACTATAATGGACAATGTCCCATGTTGGAGCATAAGAAATATTTTTCAAATGAACCTTTAATTGACTTTCATTAAAAAATTCTAAATTTGGCCTGGTGAAGGTATTCAGCATACAAGATGATATAATATACATAAAATACTTTCTGACTACCTAGCAGGACAGCAGTTGTGGTGGCTCTTTATTGTCAGTGTAATTACGCTGGAAATTTATTTCCCAGAGTTGCTTCTCTGAATGGTTCTGGGTTCATGTTGGCCACAAGAGAAATTTTTGCCCAATTTGGAAGGCAGAAGTGAAGCAGAAGCCTTGTTTAAGCTTAGAAAGCTGGTGTTAGGTCAGCACACGTTTCAGCTCATGCACATTTGCAGATTCACTGGCTCACTTTGTTGGTATGGGAAGGCAGCAGCTGGGCCCCCAGTTTTCCACCTCCTCCTTGATCTCTGTGGGGCAGAAGCTGGGCCCGCTGTACCTCCAGTAAGAACTGGATTTTCTCCTTCAGCTTGTTTGAATCCTGGGCCAGGTTTATGTGCTGCTCCAAGAGTGTACCACTCACATCATTGAAGAGGTGGTGGGAGTCTGATCAAAGATATCCCAGATATCTATCCTGGATATCCTAGACTGACAAAAGAGGTCCTAGAAAAGAGGCAATACTGTTATTAAGATTTATTTGGCCTATTGCTCCCTTTGGGGATATTTTTAACTTCATACCATAAACAGGTTTATAAGGGTAAGCCTACCAATTTTCCCAAGAAGGCTGGTTTTGGGCCAAGGAAAACAAATGGTACAAAGATGGAGGCTCATTCTAAAAAGGTCTTTGTAGAGCTGACAGTGTAAAGAGGTAGCTGGAATCCATGGTTTGGACAAGCTGTTCCCAGAACAGAACAGGTTGTTTCATTATTCAAAATGAGGGGAGGGGGCTGTTTTTATTTTATTTTATTTAAAAAAAAAACAAAGCCAGTTGACCAGAACGAGGAGGAAACCCTGACACTGCCCTATCCCGTGGGCCTGGCAGCCTGACCCGATGCCTCTGAGACAAGAAACAGAAACAAGTATGAAGGATTGAAACACATTATTTGTAAATAATGATTACCTATCATTATTGAGGAGGTGGTGGGAGCCTGATAAAAGATATCCCAGATATCTCTCCTGGATATCCTAGATTGATAAAATGAATCCTAGAAAAAAGGTAATACTGTTACTAAGATTTATTTGGCTTATTGCTCCTTCCAGGGATATTTTTCACTTCAATGGAAAATCCAATAGGTGCTTTAGGCAAATTATTAGAATAACTTTTTCAAACTTCAGCAAGTTTGCTTGAAAAATCAATTTGGAAAAATGTAAAGTGTTCCTATATATAGGAACAATGACAAATGAGGAAATATCATTTTTTAAAATTCTGTCCCACAGAACAAAAACTATAAGTTATCTCAGCACAAACTATCAGAAAGATGTAAAAATCCTTTATGGAGATAGTATTATAGCACTTAACTGAAAGACATAAAACACTAGCCAAGTGTACAGATATATTTGTTCATGAATGGGAAGACTTAGTAATGTATAGATATCAATTACACCAAATGTGTCTATAAATGCCATGCAATTCTGATCAATACTTCTTGAAGAATTTGTGGTGTGTGAACCTTAATAAAGTTATTCTAAAATTCATTTGGGAGAAAAAGAGCAAGACTAACCAAGTGTATTAGTTTCCTATTGCTGCTGTAACAAATTACTACAAATTAGTAACTTAAAACAACACAAATCTATTATACTATTCTGGAAGTTAGAAGTTCAAGATGAGTTTTAGAAGACTAAAAAGGTGTCAATGAGACTGTGTTCCTTCAGGAGGTGCTAAGGGAGAAATCCATCCCTTGCCTTTTCTGTTTCTAGAGACTGTCTGCCTTCCTTGGCTCATGGCGATAACACTGTGACCCATGCTTCCATTATCTTACCTCTTTCTCTGATTCTGACCTTCGTGCCTTCCTCTTAAAGGACCCTTGTGATTACATTGATTCCACCTGGGTAACACAGGATCCTTTCTCCATCTCAAGATCATTGACTTAATCACCTCTGCAAAGTCCCTTTCACCATGTAAGGTGAAAGGTTCCAGGAATTAGGATGTGGACATTGGGATCAGTGTGGGGGGCATTATTTTCTCTATCACACCACGACAATTTTAGAGAAGAACCAGGACAGGGGATTTGCCATACTAGATACTAAGACTTATAATAAAAGCTATAGAACCTAAAATCAGGTGGGATGTGAGAAGGTATAAACAAACAGAATCCCAAATAGGTCTATTATATGTGAGAACTTGGTATATAACCAAGGTAGTATTGCAAATTAGGAGGGAAAGCCAATAAACACTATTAAGACAGTTAGCTATTAAGACAATTCCTAAAAATGAGGAAAATATAAAAATTCAGGCAAATAATTTTATGACTTCAGAAAGAAACAGATTTAAACAGACCCAAGAAGCACAAATCATATACATTAAAATGTAATACTCCTACACAACAGAAGACACTATGAATAAAGTAAAAAGACAAACCACAACCTCTAATAGGCCTTTGCCATCATGTAACAAAAAAAGCATTAGTACTGAGAATATAGAAACAATTTCTGTACCTCTATAAGAAAGTTTGATTATATAAAAATTAACTCAACTGGACCAAAACCTCAATATAAGAGCTAAAACCATAAAGTCTTGGAAAAAAATAGGTATAAATCTTCATGGCCTTAGATTTAACAATGGTTTCTTAGATATGATATCAAAAGCACAAGCAATAAAAGAAAAAAATAGATAAATCAGACTTCATCAAGATTAAAAACTTCTGTGCATCAAATGACAATACTGAGAAAGTGAAAAAAACCTAAAGAATGGGAGAAATATTTGCAAATAATATATCTGATAAGCATCTAATAACCTGAATATATAAAGAGCTGTGGCAACTGAACAACAAAAAGACAAACACTTCATTTTAAAAATGGACAAAGGACTTGAATAGATGTTTCTCCAAAGAAGATATAAAAATGGCCAAGTGTGTGAAAAGATGCTCAACATCATTAGCCATTAGGAAAATGCAACTCAAAACCACAATGAGATATGCTCACACCCACTATAATGGCTATAATAATAATAATATTTAATGGAATATAATAAGTGTTGGTAAGGATGCAGAGAAATTGGAACCTTCATACTTTGCTGGTAGGAGTGTAAAGTGGTACAGTTATTGTGGAAGACATTTTGGGTGTTCCTCAAAAAACTAAACATAGAATTCCCATATGACCCAACAATTACACTCCTAGGAATATACCCCAGAAGTTGAAAACAAGGACTCAAATAGACACCTTATGCCAATATTCACAGCAGCACTATTCACAATAGCCCAAAAGGTGGAAACAATCCAAATGTCTGTTAACTGATGAACGAATAAACATGATGTGGTATATATACTACAAATCAATACAATTCAGTCACAGAAAAGGGATGAAGTACTGATCCTGCTACAACACAGATGAACCTTAAAACACTATACCAAGTGAAAGAAGCCAGTCACAAAATGTCACATATTATATAGTTCCATTCCTATGAAATATTCAGAGGGAGCAAATTCATGTAGGCAGAAAGCAGATTAGTGGTTGCCAGGGCCTGGAGTTGGGGGAGAATAGGGAGTGATGCTTAATGGGATGGGAGTACCTTTTGGAGGGATGAAAAGTTCTGGAACTAGATAGTGATGACAGTTCCATCATTGTGAATGTACTAAAATGTCACTATGGTACATTTCATGCTGTGTATTTTTCCACAATTTAAAGAAAGCACAAATGGTACATTGTATATATTAAAATATTCTTACAGAAGAAAAGATACCATAAATAATGTAAAAAGACCATCCACAAACTCTAAAAGACCTTTGCCACCCATATGGCCAAAAAGCCTAATACCAAGAATATAAAAAAGAATTTCTATAGATCTGGAAGAAAATACAAATGAGACAATGGAAAAATGGGCAAGGAAATGATCAATTTATGGCCATAAATGGCCAAAAAAGTATGAAAAAATGTTCAGCCTCATCAGTCATCAGGAAAATGCAAATGAAAGCATATTTTGTACCCTACTGGACAAACAATACTTTATAAGCATGATAATACCTGATACTAGTGAGGATGTAAGGAAATAGACTTTCTAACACATGGCCCGTAGTATGCACATTGGAACAACTTTGGAGACTAATTTGACAATAGCTGTAAAAGTTGAAAATCTATATATTGTTCTCATCAGCAATTGTACTTCCAGAAATACAACATAGAGATTATTACTTTGATGCAAGGAGACATGTACATATATGCTCACAATAGAATTGTTTGTTATTGCCAAAAGGGGGAGAAGAGAAAATAACTTTCAACAAATGGTTAAATTAACTGTGGAATAGTCTCCCATTTGTTAGAATTAATGGCTAAACTAGATCTAAATGTTTCCCTGTGGATAGATCTCAAAAACAATGTTAAGTAAAAAAACGCTGAGTTTCAGACTGACTTATAGGATAAACTGATATTTGGGTAAACTTTAAAAACACACAAAAGTGAACCAAATGTTATCAATGCAGAATTTGTAGTAGCTACAAAATCTTAGAAGGAAAGGATACCCAATAACTTCTCAATGGTAGTTGTCTCTGGGGATGGAAGGAGGGGAATGAAACAGCACAAAAAGACCATTATCTCAGAAACAACAAAATACTGGTGAGGCTGTGGAGAAAAGGGAACCCTCCTACACTGCTGGTGGGAATGTAAGCTAGTTCAACCATTGTGGAAAGTAGTATGGAGGTTCCTCAAAAAAATTAAAATAGAAATACCATTTGACCCAGGAATTCCACTCCTAGGAATTTACCCAAAGAAAATAAGATCCCTGATTCAAAAAGACATATGCACCCCTATGTTTATTGCAGCACTATTTACAATAGCCAAGATATGGAAGCAACGTAAGTATCCATCTGTAGATGAATGGATAAAGAAGATGTGGTACATATACACAGTGGAATATTATTCAGCCATAAGAAGAAAACAAATCCTACCATTTGCAACAACATGGATGGAGCTAGAGGGTGTTATGCTCAGTGAAATAAGCCAGGCAGAGAAAGACAAGTATCAAATGATTTCACTCACTTTGTTCACCACTTTGTTCACAACAACAAAGCAAAACTAAAGGAACAAAATAGCAGCAGACTCACACTCTGAGAAGGGACTAGTGGTTACCAAAAGGAGGGGTGGGGGAGGGCGCGTGGGAGAAGAGGATTAAGGGGCATTATAATTAGAACTAGCAATATAGGTACTTTACGGGGAAGGCGGCACAGCCCAGAGAAGACAAGTAGTGACTCTGTAGCATCTTACTACGCTGATGGACAGTGACTGCAATTGGGTGGGGAGGGGGGAGGATTTGATAGTATGGGTGAATGTTGAAACCACAATGTTGTTCATGAGAACCCTCCATAAGATTGTATATCAATGATACTTTAATCGAATCATTGAATTCTATACTTGAAAAGGGTAATAATATGATATGCAAAATGTGCCTCAATAAAGTTGTTTTAAATACGAAAAAAGACCATTGTTTAATTTTTATGTCTTAACAATATCTGAAGCAAGTAAATTGTTAATATGAGTTAGTTATGAATAGTGACCACCTATATCTTTGTTAAGATTACTTTCTGTGCTTCCTATGAGTCTGAAATTTTTCAGAATAAAATAACCAATGGTCTGTCAATGTAGAGAAATAAAGTAAGAGGCAACTTCATAAAGACTAAATACATAAATGTGTAAATTTTTCTATGATGAGAAAATCAACTAAGTAAGTCCTGTGTGTCTTGTGTGTGAGAGAGTGAGAGAATGTTCCAGGCAATGGAAGCAGCCAGGGTGCGTTTCCTTCAAGAGAGACCTCATAGTGACAGCTCTGGTGACACCCCCTAGACTTCCCCGGACAGTGCAGTACCCAGAGACTTGTAGTATGTCCAGGACAACATGTGCTGCCATTGACTACGTGCACTTCCTGTTGTTCTTCCAGAGATGACAGCCAAATGACAAATCCAGAACAAAAACTGTCACCCATGCCTGGCCCACCCAATATTTTTCATAGACCCTGAATTCATTTATTGCCTTATTGACTTAAATCTGATATAAGACATAATGTTATTGGTGGTATCGAACACAGTTTTGTAATTACCTTTGCTGTTATTATAATTACAACTGTAAAAGAAACTGATATCCAACCCATGTATTTTTGAGGCTATTTCCTGACACCAGCTCATGTTTTTCAAAGGATAGTAAATGGAAAACGTTCTCACAACTCACTTAACAGATCATCTGCTAATGACTTTCTGGGCTGCATATTCTGAGTTAACACTCTAACAGCCATACAGAAATGACAACCTATTGACAAAGGGGCCAAAGACATTCGGCAGCCTCACAGTTCAGATCTCTTCTTGGTGTGATTCCGTGGATTGCCTGCCTGCTCAGCATGTAGGAATGCTTAATTTACATGCTACTGTTTCGAATAAACACTCCTTCCTAATGCAGTGCTAGCTGGCAGAAGCCCTGACTCAGTTGCGTTTGTTGAACCTTACCACAAGAGAGAAAGCAGGGAATTCTGTTTCCAAGCATCATTGCAAATTTAGAAACATTGCATGTCAGTAAATGCTACATTAAGAGGGATTTCTGTTTGGCTGGATTGGTGACTATTATTTGTGTAGCAGGTTTCTGAAATAAGGAGAGAGTACTTACCCCTCAAGCAGAGTACACAGTAAAATTATAATCCTTTTCCTACATGTCATCATTCAAAATTTTCTAGAGCACAACCTTTCCCGTTAGAATATAAATTTCTTGGGGGCAGGGACTTGGTCTCACTTATTTAGCACAGGGCCTGGGACCTAGTCGGTACCTGTTAAGAATAGTGCAAACATCAGATGATCATGCGAACATGGATTGCATTATCTAACCTAGACACAAGAACTATGATCTATCTTTTGGTCTTAGAAGACCGAATAAGAAAATAACAACAAAAAATAACTAAAAATACTAGGAATTCTAATCATCCTTAGACAAGAAAAGCATGTTTTTATATATGAAGAAATCCTAAGTACAGTGATTGTGATTTTGGAAAAAGACAATCTAACACTAAAATGTGTAATGATAAACAGTTCATGAACAATTACCGATTAATCTCTAAAGAACAATTTTTTATTTTGAAGGACAATGACTAAGATAATTTTTGTGTGTATATATAATGCGTACTTTTAAAAAGGAAACATTTACTTTCACTTATAACCTGAAAGCTTCTAAACTTCAGGTGGATGGGCCTTCGTATCAAAGGGAGACTTTCTTTGCTAAGCAGACTGATGGGTTTGGGTATGTAAATTTGGGTATAGGCAAGGTGGCAGAGCTGAATAGTTCTCTGTAATAGCAGAGAGAGGAATTTGCAGTCCGAAGGAGGTCAGTGCACAGCAGAAATACATTTGAAAAAGAAGAGCCTGAAACGTTGGGTGTGCTGAATAGAAGAAAGACCAGAGGGAGAAAACTCCTGTGAAGACATGGCCAAGGACAAGGAGGGCCTTTGGGAAAGAATTGTCTAATTGGAGTTTAAACTGTTTGCTCTGTGATGTATGACATTAAATGCCTCCCCCATTTCCCGAACGAAATCTTCAGTTTACATTGCTCCTTAGTGCTTTCCTGTGTGAGTGAATCTAAGAGACACGCTGAGTTCTGTTTCTGGATTTACATGGAGCAAAAGAGAGAGAGGAGATATGGACAAAGGAGGTGGAGAATGATGGCTCAGCTGACTGAGAGTCCCTTTTGGGCATCTCTTAAGCTTCTCCAATTCAACATGGTCAAAAGAGAACTCTATTCTGCTCTTCCCCAGGGTTCCTCATGTTATTAAATGGTACTGCAACCACCAAGCCACTCAAGCTGAAGACCTTTATATCTGCTTTAATTCCTCACTTTCTCTTACTCCCTTCTTATAATCCATCAGCAAGTCCTGCCCACTCCACTGCACAAAAATACCCCAAATCTGGGAACCCTCCTACACTGCTGGTGGGAATGTAAACTAGTTCAACCATGTGGAAAGCAGTATGCAGGTTCCTCAAAAAACTCAAAATAGAAATACCATTTGATCCAGGAATTCCACTCCTAGGAATTTACCCTAAGAATGCAGCAGCCCAGTTTCAAAAAGACATATGCACCCCTATGTTTATCGCAGCATTATTTACAATAGTCCAGAAGTGGAAGCAACCTAAGTGTCCATCAGTAGATGAATGGATAAAGAAGAAGTGGTGCATATACACAATGGAATACTATTCAGCCATAAGAAGAAAACAAATCCTACCATTTGCAACAAAATGGGTGGAGCTAGAGGGCATTATGCTCAGTGAAATAAGCCAGGCAGAGAAAGACAAGTATCAAATGATTTCACTCATCTGTGGAGTATAAGAACAAAGGAAAAACTGAAGGAACAAAACAGCAGCAGACTCACAGAACCCAAGAATGGACTAACAGTTACCAAAGGGAAATGGACTGGGGAGGATGAGTGGGAAGGGAGGGATAAGGGGGGAAAGGGGACATTACGATTAACACACGTAATGCAGTGGCAGGGGACACAGGAAAGGCAGTATTTATATAGAAGACAAGTAATGATTCTACAGCATCTTACTACGCTGATGGACAGTGACTGTAGTGGGGTATGTGGGGGGACTTGATAATAGGGGGAGTCTAGTAACCATAAGGTTGTTCATGTGATTGTACATTAAAGATACCAAAATAAAAAAAAAATACCCCAAATCCACTCTGTCACCCTCGTCCAAAACCCCATCTCTCTCAGGAATGACTGTGATGATCTCCTAACTGATCCCTTACTTTCTCTTTTACCGGCCACACCCATCATGTACTGGCTCATGGTCTCTTCTTCACATAACATCCACAATGCTCCTTAAAATCAAAATCAGATCATCCCTCCCATGTTTAAAACTCTCCAATACAGGCAGACCTCAGAGACACTGCAGGTCCAGGTTCCAGACAATGGCTAAAGGGAATATCCTCAATAAAGCCAGTCAAATGAATGATTTGGTTTCCCAGTGTATGTAAGTTATAGTTACACTATATGTAGTCTATTGAGTGTGCAATTACATTATTTCTAATAAACAATGTACATACTTTAATTTAAAAATATTTCATTGTTAAAAAATACTAACCATCATCTGAATTTTCAGTGAGTCACAATCTTCTTGCCTCAGTGTTGACGGCTGCTGACTGATTAGGGTGATGGTTGCTGAAAGCTGGGATGGCTGTGCTAATTTCTGAAAGTAAGGCAACAGTGAAGTTTGCTGAAATGATTGACTCTTCCTTTCAGGACAAAGGGCTCTTCCTTCCTTCTCTGTAGCATGTCATGCTGTTTGATAGCGTTTTACCAACAGAGGAAGTTCTTTCAAAATTGGAATCAATCCTCTCCACCCCTGCTGCTGCTTTATCAGCTAAGTTCAGATAACATACTAAATTCTTTGTTGTGATTTCAACAATCTTCTCAGCATCCTCAACAAGAGTAGACTCCATCTCAAGAACCACTTTCTTTGCTCATCCATAAGAAGCCACTCCTCATCCATTCAAGTTTTATCATGAGATGGCAGCAATTCTGTCACCTCTTCAGGCTCTACTTCTAATTCTAGTTCTCTTGCTGTTTCCCCCACATTTGCAGTTATTTCCTCCACTGAAATCTTGAGCACCTCAACATCCATCCTCATGGATATTGTTGGAATTAACTTCTTCCAACCTCATGTTAATGCTGATATTTTGACCACTTCCATAAATCACGAATGCTCTTAATGGCATTTAGAGTGGTGATCCTTTCCAGAAGGGTTTACATTGCCTAGATCCATCATTCCAGAGGAATAGCTATCTATCTGGCACTTATGGCCTTACAAAATACATTTCTTAAATAATACAACTTGAAAATTGAAATGACCCCTTGATCCATGGGCTGCAGAATGGATGTAACGTTAGCAGGCATGAAACCAACATTAACTTGCTGTACATCTCCATCAGTGTGTCACCTGCATGACCAGGTGCATTGTAAATGAGCACTAATCTTTTGAAAAGAATCTTTTTTTTCTGAACAGTAGGTCTCAACAGTAGGCTTAAAAGACTCGGTAAACCATGTTGTAAGCAGATATGCTGTCATCCAGGCTTTGTTGTTCCATTTACAGAGCACAGGCAGAGTAGATTTAGCCTAATTCTTAAGGGGTCTAGGATTTCTGGAATGGTAAGTGAGCATTGGCTTCAACTCAAAGTCACCAGCTGCATTAGCCCCTAACAAGAGAGTCAGCCTGTCCTTGAAAGCTTTGAGGCCAGACATTGACTTCTCTCTAGCTGTGAAAGTCCTAGATGGCATCTTCTTCCAATAGAAAGCGATATTGAAGATCTATATGTTGTCTATATTGAAGATCTGTTGTTTAGTGCAACCACCGCATTACTTCTGTTTCTCAAATGCCTTTGCCACAGAGCATCCCCTTTTTCCTGACAAGTAAGCTTGATGTTGGTTGGGTTGCAGATAAAATACAGGATGCCAATTAATTTGAATTTCAGATAACCAAAAAATAATTTTTTATCTGCAATTTATATTTAACTGAGTGTCCTACATATTTGCTACATCAACAATTCTGGGCACTGAAGGGTGACCTGATATCAGGAAGAAGCTTTGCAACAGACAGATCTGGGATCAAATCTTAATTCTTGGATCATGCATGAAAGCAACTTTGAGCCAGTTACTCAACTCTCAGTGGGCTTCAATGCCCTCATTACAAACAAACCTACCTCGCAAACTATTATGAGGCCTTAATGAGGTAGGTACACTTCGTGAGAGCACTTAGCATAGTGTCAGAGGGCTGGATAATTAAGAGATCTGCAAAAAATATATTAATCTGCCTTTCTTCCTTTCTGATGCTTCAGGTCTAATCTCTAGCTGAGAGGCTGAAAGCCAATTTTTACCTAGGATAATTAGAATCAGCCTTGAGGGCAATTAAATTAAGGAAATAAAATTATATTTAATCATCATATTCCCCTGTATCAATTATCTATTGCCATGCTATGTAACAAACTGTGAAATCTCAGTGGCATTCAGCAAGAACATCTATTCTTGCTCACAAGTCTAGGAGTTGGCTCAGCAATCAGAGCTGGGCTAGTGGTGCTCCCTTATGCATGTGTGGTCAGCTGTCAGGTTGGCTGGGGATTGGCTGGTCTAGGATGGCCTCGGTGGGCTGACTTGGTTCCGTGCTGCTTGGTCTCTCATCCTCCAGTAGGCTGGCTTGGACCTGCCCTTAAGGCAGGAATAGGGTCTGAGAGAAGAATGAGAAGTATGCAAGTGCTTTTACAAGACCTTTTGCTTCATTTACTATTGTCCCCTTGGCCAAAGAAAGGCATGTGATCCAGGTCAGGTGAGGTGACAAGGGCACTACCAAAAGGCATAAATATGTAGAGGTATGAAACCATGAGATCATTAGCGTGATCCCCCAATACAATTTATAGAGCACATTTTCAAATTTAGGAAGTTAATATATGAAGGCATGAACAATGCAGCAGACACCTGTTGAGAGGTGTGCCTGTCCTCAGCTCTGGGAGCGGCCCGGCCACCCACAGGGATGGGCTCCTGGCGGCTCTGTTCATGCTGCATGACCCCCCAGCCTAGTTCTGGCTAGCCTGCTACAGGGGTACCCCTGGCCCAAGCTGACCTGGTCACTTCTCTCTGTGGAACTAGGAGAAGGAATCAGAAGAGTTCAGTCAGAATGCGTGTGTGACGGTACCCGCCCTACTTGGGGGGCTCTGGGGAGGCCATGTTTTGCCACATGAACTGAGGACAGAGAAAAACAGCCAGTCTCTCAGCCAGTGGAGAAAGACAAATGAAATAAATGCTTTATTTATTTCCTAATGTGTGACAAGTGACCCCAGACGTAATGGATTAAACAACAAATTTATTATATTTCAATTCTCAAAATCAGGAGCCTAAACTAGGTCGCCAGGGCCGCACCCCTTCTTGCATTCTGGGGGAAACCCATTTCCTTGCCTTTCCCGTCTTCTAGAGGCGGCTCGGTCCTTGGCTCGTGATCACGCCGCTCTGGCCTCTGTTTCCACCGAGTCTCCTGTTCCCTCTTTTAAGGGCCCTTGTGGATACACGGGACCCACCTGGATAATCCAGGATGACCTCTCCATCTCAAGAGCCTTAACTTAATCATGTCAGTAAAGTCTGCTTGGCCATGTCAAGTAGCATTTTCCCAGGCTCCAGGGATAGGGACCTCCGTGCAGGTCATTATTCTGCCCACCACAAATGCTTATGGAGAAACAGAGAAGAAAGGTCAAGAAAAGCTCCAACAGCCTTCTGTTTTGCCACCCAGTCAAGTCATTCCTGCCCCTGGGTGCTGTGACACCCTTTGATAGCCTTATAAGAGCCTGTTGGGTGACGGCTGCCTGGAGTGCTCTGTTGAGAATTCTGAAGCCTTACTGGAATGCATGACCAATTAAAAACGTCTGACATGGGTATCAAACCAAGAGTTATAGACGTGTCACAAATTGACCATCCTTGCTCTAGACTAGAAACTGTAGAATTAGCATGGCTAAGTGTAAAGAATAATTATTTCCTTATCAACATGGGTCTTAAAGTATGAAAACTGAAATCCTTGTTAATGGTAACAGAACCTGGATTAGGGACATTCCTTAGGAGACCACCTGTCTCCTGAGTTACATTTTACCACAGCTGCATTTGACCATGTACTAGATATGTAGCACTCAAAAGAAAAAAAAAACAATTTGATGATCTTTCTACCTAACACCTTTCCCTTTGGACAAAACAGCTGCTTCGCAGGGACCCCATCACAGACGGCCATCAAACGGCCATCGCATTCTGTTCCTTCCTAAGTAGTGTGGCCAACCACAACGCAAACTGCATCACATGAGAATGTTTCCTTGTCAGAGCATTTTCTCACAGGACAAGGTCATTGGTTTCAGGAGCTTCAAGCTTTATTTCTGTCAGTTTTGTTTAGTACCATGTGCCAGGAGCTCACTTATGCCTAGATCCTTGGTTGACTTTTATAGGGAATTCTGCTCTGAGTGATATTTAATAACTGGAATCACTCACTCCAGTGTCCTCAGTGACTTCATAGTGCTGAAACCCCCCTGTCATGTTCACACCAGACAGGACGGATAAGATGCGCCTGCCACGCCCCAGAATTTATGAGGAACTGGAGTGGGCTGGACAGTAGAGCTCTTTTCTTTTTTTCAAGTGGCATCAAGAATCCAAACAGTCTCTCGGAATCCATGAGAGCGCTTAAAAGGAGAGGAGACAGACCAAATCCCTTTACAAAAGAGACTCTTGCCTGTGAACCACTGTGAAGTTCACTTTTCATGAAGTATTCTTTCCTCTCTGGACACTTACAGAGGCATATGTGATTTAATCCTCCACTGTGGCTTTTAAACTCTGTAGAATGAGTGTTTACAAAATTGGATCTTTTACTAGATATTATAAAAGAGATGTCTGTGCATATGTTTTGCCAAGAAATTAAAATCCAGTTTTTGCCAAGGAGTATAAATATACTTGGCAGAATCCAGAGGCTCGGTAGCAAAGATAAAAGTAATTGTTCCCTTCAGCCAATTGCTCACACTTACTATAAAACATTTATCTTTCCCGGGTGAATTCCTCCCCAGGCAGTCTGGCTCTGGGAGATATTTCCCCAGCTCTGCAAGGCACACGAGAGAGACATGGACGTGAGATGATCCAGGGCAGCTTTGTGCAGCTCCAGGTGCGTACAGACCCATGGAGCAATCACTGACCTCAGGTATTTCATCTCTCAGCAATCTGCTATTTTCCCCTCCAGTAATGACCAATGTTTAAGAAAGACATTTGTATTTTAACTATGTCATTCTTTTTACTGCTTTAAAAAGTTATTGTATTTTCTTTAGCTATCTGGGTTTTTACATAAATGTCAGTAAACCAAATGGGTTGTCAACACTTGGACTTGTGAACAGTTAACAGGAGATTTCTTAGTTTTACATCCAGTGAAGCAACTCAGGAACTGCTTGTGTGAACACTCTGGTGTTCACATTTTTCCCCTTAACCTTTTTGTATGCCCCAAAGACTACTGCCCTCGGAGAAAAACAACGACACCAACTTGATTCCGAGCAAACCTCTTTGTTCTTCCTCTTCCTGTAACATATTCCCCAAACCAACCAATTATCAGAAAACTGAAATTTTTCATACACCCAAATTTAAGATTCATCCTTTTTAAACTAGTTAGAACATGTTAACGTGATTTAAAGGTCAAAAAACATCTAACACTTCATCAAAAACTTGAGTCATCACCAGTAACTAAAACTTAATAATACTTCTTGGCAGTTAATTCAATTTACTCTTTGTACTTGACAATTGTACAGCTGTTATTTCTTTTTTAAAAGAGCCTATAAAATGTTTTAAATTACTCAATTGCTCATTTGTTTAGAACTATAGTTGTTTGTGTACTTATCTCACTTTTCTTCTGAACTGTGAGTTCCTGGAGGAGAGGCACCTCAAAGCATTGCGCCAGGAAAGTGCACGCACACCCAGGCCTTCAGGAGCTTAGGCATATGCAAGAGGTGGGGTATCTTCACAAGCAAAGGGCCTCATCTTTCTTCCACTCACTGCTACCTTCGCAAAAAAACATATAAACATTTCTTATTATTCCTTATTTCGCTTTTGTCAAAAGCTTCTACAAAAAAAGCAGTCACACCAGGTCCTTTTTGAAACAGAGTAACATACATTATAAACCATTTCTATAATTCAAATATATACAGTAAGGCTGCTACTTGGAATTCTCAGTAGAAGGAGGAAAGAAGGAAATTCTCTCTGAAGAGAACAACTAAAGGGGGCTATTTGGCACTATGGTGACAGAATAAATCACACTTTAAAATAAAAATTGCACATTGTGGATTTTAGATTACAAATTAGTTTTAAAAATCAAACATCCTGGGCAAACATTTTTAGTCTGTTAATAATGTTATTACTGCAATCTTCTCCCGCAAAACTACAAATAAAATGGTATGAAATGTTATGGTTCTGCCTGTTTCATTGTCTGACAAGTAGTTATACAAACCAGAATTTCTTTTAATAAACCCAGCAAGTCAAGTTTATTCCAGGAAAAAGCAGGTTGAAATCTACTATTAAGATTTTCAGATGATAAACCACTTAAGGTGGTTTATCTACCTTCCCTGTTTTCTTTAGCAAACTGAACACACCAAAGCTTGGCTTTATACAAACTAACAGAGACATACTTCTTCTTTGATAACATGAAGTAAAATTTCTGTAAGTACCCATTTTTTTCTAGTCCTAATTAAGCAATTTATAAACACTACTTTAGTGTTATATGTGTTAAGTCAAACAAAATATATCCTAATGGGAAATAGCTTCCCTTGTGAGTAAAGCACAAGTCTTCTAAGGTTTCAACAGAAAAAAAAAGTCCCAGGAAGTCATTCCCGAATGTGGGTCCCCTTAGGTTTTCCACATGTTAATTCCCCCTGAGACTCTACGCAGAGTCCCCCTTGGCCCAGTTGACACTGGTTTACTGGTTTCTTTTAGACTTATAAATACATACCCTGGGTTGCTTTTGATTTTGTTGTGGTATTTATCATTGACACACACACACAAAAGACTAAATAAAGGGGAACATTAAATAAAGAAGAACATTAGTTCTCCCTAAGAACTAAACTTGAAAAATAGGCACATTTCCAAAGCACATATTTCTGATCCTAAAATACCCTCCCTTCAGCCCTAAAGGACTGGTAGAATGTTGCAGACACCTTGCCCAGCTTCTGTCTCCTCCAGTTCTCTGCATTTCTCAAGTTTACCAAGAAGTCATGTAACTTATACCCGTAAGAACCAATCTAAAATGAATTATTTTAGACACCAAATTTGACCTTTTCCTTTCATTTTTTCCTTTCCTTAAATTTCTTTCACCCCCAGATTCTCTACTTAAGGCTAGTTTCCCATCTGAGGGATACAAATGATTTATAAGGACGTGATGATTAGAATAATAAATTGTCCACCCATTTCTAGCCCAGACTACTGTCTCTATTCTCTTGTAGGAAGCTGTGATTCAGTGACACCTCACCAAATTTAGACACAACTCTCTTTAACCCTTGAAATGAACAATAGCTATTGCATACACACAATGCTATAGCTTGTTCCACACCACTGGCCTTGTGTCTTGCCCGTGGGCTTCAGCCCTGGACGAGTTCACTGTGGATTCAATGAGACCAAAGAATGACAGTGGTACGTTCTTGGGGTGAAAAGGTTATACCCAACTTTATTCCCACGGTGGCAGGTCAATCAGTAGATCCTGTCCATTCAGAGCGAGTCTGCACGCAGCAAGCCCGTCTCCGCCTCCAGGCCTCTCTACCCCCACAGCCGTCTCAGTCTCTGTCCTTGGAGCTGCCACCACTCCGGTCTTGTCTCTGCTCTCCTGCAGCCTGGCAGCCGTGCCACCCTGTTGCCCAGAGTACTGGGCAGAGCTCTTCATATAGAGTCAATAACGATGTATTGCCCACACATGTGTAGGGAGCTAGCCAACGAGGACTATATGTGGTTACTGACTCTATATAAAGAACTCCGCCCAGTGCTCTGGGCTGCACAGCTGCAGAACCCGAAGAACGTTCCATGGTCATTATTTGGTCTCCTTGAATTAAGAGTGAATTTGCCCGGGGCTGAGGCCCATAGGCAGGACGTCTCAGTGGGGACTATCTCCAGATACCATTCACAGGCTTGTTCTGTCTGGAACAGAAACTAGGGAAAAGGATCCAACAGCAGCAGCAAAAAAATCACAACAAACTCTCGGTAATTAGAACAGGTTCTCTATTTCCACTTTCTGTGGAAAAACCACAGAGCAAGAGTGACAATTTTCTTACAAACTAATTAATTCTTAATATCCCAGCAGAAATCAAAGATTGGTGAGTTTCCACTCTCAGATGGGTTCTTCACTCCCTTTTCTCCTCTTTGCTGTCATACTTACCCTCTTGCCTAAGGAAAATTGTGTGTTGAAAGTAAAGATGTCTTAATGAGGATGGTCTTTTTACAAACTGGTGTCCTGATCTTCACAGACTTGCCACAGACCTAATCCCTTTTCACTAGTTTTATAAACTCCCCCATGCTGGACCTCCCTCCCCTTAAGCACCCACCCACTGCCCTTCAAGTCTAATGGACAATTCCAACCCAGATATTCACACAATCTAACCTACAGAATTATCTTCCTTAAAGTATGTATGGATCAAAAGTGAGATTTTCAGTGTTCAAACGTGGCATTTCTGAATGAAATCTTTTTTCTTCAATGGCTTGTCACGTTAACATTTTAAACTATCTTCCATGGGGAAATTTTCTATCCAGTTAGTATTCAAGAGTCTCTTACCATGAGTTGAATAGAAAAGAACCCGAAATTGATAAGGTTTTTATAATCTCAACATGAGACTTCAATACATTTTAACTAAATTATGATGCTTCCATAACTTCTCTTGGCCCTAAGAATCATTCTACTCAGTGATGAAATGCAAGGGAGAAGCATGCTCTGAACAAAAATTGGCACGAGAGGAATTCGGTCCAGGTGCTGAAGCTTTAATCAGTTATTTATCATGAAAGAGCAGACAGCAAGTAGTTGGTCCCTACACTGCTTTACCTTCCAGGAGCCCACGTTCCTGGTTGGCCTGTTTCTCGGACTGCATGATATATTAAGGAAAACAGATCCCGTTCCTTCTGATCTCTACAATAAGCCAGACACTAATTAATGGCAAAGGATTTTATTCTTGCAATAATCATACAGGAAATTCTTTGGGCATTGTTTGTTTACTTTTGTTTTCTTTTTTGAAATGTGTTAAATATGGCAGGGAGTACTGTGCTTTGGTGCTCATAATATACAATTCTTATCAATGGCATTTTTGCATGCATTGAACAAAATCCCTCTCTAGATGACAAAGCAACTCTGGCTGATATCGTGGGAGTCAGGTACCTCCTCAGCCAGTTTTCACAATGTGTGCTGCTTCTGGACCCTTTGGATACCTTTTCCTCAGGACAAGCCTCTACTCTTTATTAGGCCAAAAAGACACACAACCCTGGAAACTTTTTCCCCAAAATGCATGACTTTGAGTTTGCACACAGGCCTATGAGAATATTGTGAAATTCTAATGCCCTGACCCAATACTCTGTACCTACTTTCAGTGTGGGCACACTCAGAAAAAAGTCTTGATGGAGCAGCCTTTTGTAAAGAGAGCTATTGCACGTGTTGTGTTTATTTGGAGCACGTGAACCTTGACTTCCGTAATTAAGGCTTCCCAGAACTGTTATTCTAACAAAATACCTGATGTTCATGGAGTACTCAGATTGCCAGGCATTTATGTAGACTTAGCTCATTTAATCTTTGCTGCATTCCTATGGCATAGGTTCCTCATCTGTAAGATTAGGCACCAAAAGCCCAGAGAAGTCACTCAAGGGCATACATGTAGCAGTCAGTAGAGATGGGATTCAAATTCAAGCAAGTTAGCTCCAGAACCCTTAACCACCTTGTGAGCAGTAGTTTACCTTTTGGAATGAAAGAATGTAAAATTTTTTAAAATAAATAAACAAATATATAAGTAAATGATAACAATGCCTGTAAGAGTTCTTTAACTAAGGAATTTACATGAAAATCATAGAAGAATTAGTTGAAATGATTTATAAATTATATAATTTCCCATAAACTATATAAAAATGTACAGTGAGGTTCTTACATAAATTTCCAATTTCTCCACTCTAAAGTTAATGAAAACCTTTCACCACGTGGGGTTATCAGAATCATCTTTCTTCTTGTCCAGTCTGAATGCTGTCCTTACTAGTCACTCCCCCAGATTCTATTTATTTTATGGTGTCCTTGCCCAAAGATGATTTGGAACTTCTCAACATTGTTTTAAGTACCAAATCATCAACAGATTACTGAAGAGGTTTGCAAAGAGGCATTTTTTAACTCAGTAAATGGCTTCTCTTTCTCTGTGCCTCTCATCCCCCACCCCACCCCATTTGTACAATCCTGTAACACTTCATTTATACCTCTGTTTCAAGAGCTCTATGTCTTGCATCAGTTTCTGTGCTATGTCCTGCCTTCTGTGGCAATGCAACAATTCCTTTATATTGCTCCTTTGGGCATGAAGTGTGCTTTCCTGACAGAGATCTATAGCTGACACTGATGGTGCCCACTCATATCCCCACAGCATTCACTTCACGGAGACAGACAGAAGGAAAGGCCTTTCTTCCTAGACAGGGAGCAAGCTTACAGGCTGAGCCAGAAGGGTCAGAGTTGATAACATGGACATCAGTGCTCCAGCCATCGATAGATGGGGAATTGGTAGGTAAATGCTCTAACTTCCTCACTGCAAGTCAGAATGACTCTGAGGCATATTCTACACCATCTCCTGGGCAAATCCACGTAATACCATCCAACATACCCTGAGGCAGAGCAGTCTCGCTGTGCCTCTGTTCAGTCATTTCACATGAATGCTCAGTAGGGGCTAGAAAAGTAGGCCAAGGTGGGCTGGTTGTCAATATAATTCAAGTATCAGATTATGAAGATTATAGACATTGATTCTCTAAGGTATTGGGAGTGTATGAGAAAACAGGCATTCTCACTGAACCTTTGTTGGGGTGAGAAAGGATTTAATTCTTTGAAGGCCATTTGGCAACATCTATCAAGGCTTTGAAAGTATACCAAAAGTTTGGCCCCAAAACTCCTCTTTTAGGAATTTATTCTGCAGAAATAGTTGCACATGTATGTCTAGGAATTTGCATCTCATCATATTTATAATAGCAAAAACAATGCCCATCAAAAAAATACAAATAAATTGTGGTACATTCCTATAAGGGAATACTTCATAGCCTTAAAAAATGAGAGGTATATATATATATATGGAGAGAAAGAGATCATACACACGAGAGAGAGAGAGAATATCTTCAAGATGTATTGTTAGGAAAATGATAATGCGAATTACAAAACATAGTCCTTTTTTGTTTTTAAAAAAGTATATGTAAAGTAAGCCATAAAATATGGAAAGACACATTTGTATTCTGGATAGGAAGACTTGACATGGGAAAGATATCAGCTTTAAGTTATTTAATAAATGTAATGCAATCCCAACAAAAAAAAAACATCAGATTTCTTTTCTGGACTTAGATAAATTAATTTAAACTTCATGCTAAAAAAATAAGTAGATAAAAGGTAAGACTAGCCAGGAGAGCCCTGAAAAACATGGCAACTATTGGTAGGGAGAGGTAGGACAGCCCCTTTTAAATATTATAACATAAAAGCTTTTGTAATTCAATTGTATGGTACTGGTGCATGAAAAGCAAAACAATGGAACAATAGAAAGGACAAAAATAGATCCAAATTGGAAATGTAATAAATGATATAGGTGGCTTTTCAAAAATGAGGAGAAAAGATGGATTTTAAAGCATTCTTTTTCATTCATAAACTTTTTGACTTAGAAATTTTAGAATGAATAGCTAGTTAAGCAAAGATAAAATTGGGTCTGTATTTCATACCATACACCAGAATACAACCCAAATGGATCAAAGGTCTAAATGGACAAAAATAACCCATATTAGTAATAGAAAACATGAGTCAATTCATTTAAAACTTGGGAGTGAGGAAAGCTTTCTGATCTAGGACTCCACACCCAGACATAATAAAATAAAAAAGTTTTCACATGGCAAGAAGTGTTATATGTAAAGGCAAAAGAATACCGTATTATATACTTGTGTTAAAGAAATAAAGAGACAACAGGTTCAAATTGAGTCACTTGTGCTAAGCACATTGTCAGCAAACCAAGACTTAGTACCTAACCTAATCACAGAGTTAGCCTCTCCAGGAATATGACCTTTAACCAGTCAATCTGGTCAGTAGTGAGATAATCGATACAATAGACCCCAGCCTTTCCCTCAGAGGAAGGTGACCTTGCCTGAAACAATCCACTCTTTATTAGAAACTTCATTTTACCACCCGCTTCTGCCTGTAAAAACCTTCCCTTTTGTATAGCTCATCAGAGCTCCTTTCTATTTCCTAGTAGGGATGCTGCCCGATTCAGGAATTGTTGAATAAAGCCAATTTGATCTTTAATTTACTCAGCTGAATTTTGCTTTTTTAACACTTGAAAGTTGCTAAGCAAAATCTTAAATGTTCTTACTAGAAACAACAAAATGGTAACTATGTAAGGATGAAGGTATTATCTTACTGTGGTAATCATTTTGCAATATATATATATATATATGTATTAAGTCATTGTGCTCTACATCTGAAACACACATTATATGTCAATTATATCTCAATAAATCTGGGGAAATAATGACTCACAACCTGATAGAAAATTTAGAAGAGACTCGAATAGACAGCTTATAGAAAAATAAAAGCAAATGACCTTTAAACATAGGAAAAAAATTCAATCTCACTCACACTAAAAAAAAATGAAAATTAAAATGCAATGAGATACTATTTCTCTACCAAAAGATTGACAAAAATCCAAACTCTTACAATTTGCTCTTTTCACCAGGTTATGGAGAAACAGGCATTGTAATACATTGTTGGTAGGAATGCATGATTCTGCATCCCCTGTAGAGGACAACCAGCAATAATTAGAAAAATATATGTATCTACCCTTTGATCTAATCATCCCAATTTTAGACATGCATCCCGAAGGAAAAAATTACATATACACAAAATTATTTATTTATTATAATATTATTTAAAATAGTACATTGTAATCAACCCAAAAGTCCACTAAATAGGACACTAGTTAAAAATATGTATATATAAAAAAAGATATATATATATGGTATATATGTATATACATATATATATGGTACATCCACACAGTAGAATCTATGTAGCTATAAAAATAATTAAGGCAGTACTTTATATATTAATAGAGAATGACCTTCAGGAAACATTATTAGATTATTATTTTAAAAATCAAAATGCAGAACAGTGTGAATAGTATGTTATTTTTTAGGTAAAAAATGGGGACTGTATACATGTGCTTATATTTTCACAATATAAGCACTAAAAGTTTAAATCAAAATTAATAAAAATGGTTACACATAGGAGAGGTAGGAAACAAGGATCAGGGACGGGCAATATTTCTCTGAAGATACATTGTTATACTTTGACCAGGAGACATGTAATCTTTTTAAATTCATTCAAAAAATAAAATTAAGTCAAAATGAAAAGAGAAAATCTCTATAAGCTGAAATCAAACTGAAATAAGTAAAATTAATTGTGTGTCTTATTGGTAATATAATCTCACAGAGGAAGGAAAAACTTTAAGTAATTTCAGAACACAGTAGTTTGACCACACATCCTTAGTGGGATATAGTCAGCACCTGTAAGAATATTTCAACATCTTTCAGTAGTTTTGTTAATAACAGTAATATGCATATTGTTATTACTGTTATTTTGAAATTGTTTTATATATTGCAGGATAAAGCAAATAGGCAATTATAATAACACTGTGGTAAACCAACATTTTTAGGATAAAAATAGACACAAGAGGAAAATCAAACAACTTAAGTTTAAAATTGTATAATAACATTTTAATTGGAAATATCAGTATGAACTCAATTTTTAAACTATCTTTTTGTGCCCCTGACCACTCAAAAGTCCAGTAGCAATGACTTTTGCAACACCCAGTGTTAGGTCTCTAAATCCACTCCCACCTCCCAGTGAAAAATCAAGAATACTATAGAGGATTCTTAGAGGAATGACTAATTCCAGGTTTGCAGAGAAAAAAATGAAAGAAAGAAAATGTACAATACGACCCTGAGATGTTTTGTTGTGCCAGAAGCAACGGAATGTTTTAAAAATGAATGAAGTCATATTTAAACAAAACAGGAGAGCCGACTTTTGAATGGGTTCTCTACTGTCAATTGAATCAAAATGAATCAATACTAATTGATTGAAATCACACTAAATATAAAAAAAAATCCAGGAGTTTACGATGATACTCAAAAAAGGGAAAGCCCTCAAAAAATAATCTGTGTCAAGTGGAAATAGCTTGTACATAAACGATGTCTACAATGGTAATTAAAGCAGAAGAATTAGGCATTTCTTATGCCTTTCCTATACAAATTGTATTTCAAAGTATCCAAGTAGTTTTAACTGATGTCAGAAGGTTCCGCTTTACAGAACTGTTCCAGCTGATAATGATAGAATGAAATGATAGAATTCAAAAACATGTATTTTACCATCTCTAATGAAATAATTGATCCAGGCTATGATCCTCAAGAGATGATAAAACTCTGGCAGAAATGTCAGTGGGAACTAGATATTTGCAGGGTGCCAGTCACTGACTACTCGTTGGTTATAAGGAGGAAGGCTTTATATGGGAGAGACCAGGTTGTCCCTTGCCCACATTGATAGGCCTTGTTGACACCAGCAGTGGGGAAACCAGCTACGGTGAACCTCCTCAGGTACGCAGTCTGAAGGGCAAAGTGACGTTTTCTGGCCAAAAAATGATCCTGATTCTACTCAAGTATAGAAAGGCATTTTTTACAATTATAAAAAGGCGATCAGGAAAATAGAAAATGGATTGGATATTAGAGGGATTATGGTCAATTTTGGCAGGTGCAATTATGAAATGAGCTTGAGTGTATGTGTGTGTAGCTGTATACTGAAGTATTTAGGGGTAAAGTGTCATGATGTCAAGGATTTGCTTTAAATACTTCAGCAAAGAACAAATAGGTTCAAAAAGATGAAATGTGGCAAAATGTTAATCGTGATGGACAGTCACAGAGAGATATTTGCATTTCATTATAATCAACTAACTTCTGAATGTACGTTTGAAATTTTTTGAAAAAAATTAAAAAGGAACAACTTGTAAAAACTAAGATTTTTGTACATTCCATTTTTATTCTTAAGATATATGAATATATATATATGATCTTCTGTCTGTAGAAAAAGCTAACTTCCACTCATTCACTCATTCATCATGACTGGTGCTGCCCACCCCAAAGGGAACACTGTCCAGACTCTCTTGAGCCTGCATTAGAGCCAAGGAAGCAGACATTAAACTAATTCAGTTAATTATTTAACTGCAGCTGTGGTGAGACAGAGGCGAAGTCCAGGCTGTGAGGAAAGCATCTAACGCCAGGAGATCCTGGGTTCATCCGAGGAAGTGATGGTCAGACCAAATGCAAGACAAATACACAGTTTCCCAAATGCAGTGACATCTTGGGAGCTCAGCAAGAGAAAATGGCTGAATCATTGACAAGAGAGGACTTAAAGATTAGGGACTAGAGCCAGCTTGCAGATGGGCCCAGGGGTCAGTCAGGTATGGACAGTGTCCAAGGGCACAGAATCTCTAGGGACCCGCACAGAGGCCTTGTCCTGTGCTAATCTAGCAGGAAAACTGGCTCCTTAACAAGCCTGACCAGACAGATGCAGCAAGGCAAGGAGAGAAGCTGGTCAAGGTCCTCCTGCCTGAAATCAGTGGAGCTACATTTGCAGATGGAAGGGCCAGCTGGGAAAAGCTGGGGAAGAGGAAGGCAGGGGAAATTGGGCAAGCCTCACCCAAGCATGCATAAACTCAGGCTCCAGTTTATTTACTAACAACAGTGCATTACTTGAATTCCTCAAAGTAATACTACTAGAGGAGTATTAACTATTAACTAGAAATCCCTCTAGATTGTGAACTTCTCTCAGAGCAATAGTAAAGCCTCCTTCCTGTCCTATCTGTTCAAAAGAAGAGATTAGAGTGTCTCAGGTTTGGCTAGGTAAAAGTATCTCCTTGGAATTGCCAAGGTGGAACATGTCTTCTGTTTTCTTACCCTTTAAAGATGGAACAAATGTGGTGAGTCTAAAAGGATTATTGCTTAATCCTTTGTTTTTAACTATGAAACATTTTAAGTACATGAGAAGTACAGAGAGCAATATACAATATCTACCATCCAGAATTTCAAAAGTTAACATATAATAAATACAATTGTTATTAAACAGTAAAACATTACATATATGGTTATAACCTTCCCCAAACCTATTCCCCTTTCCTCCTGGAGGCAACTAGTTTTCCTGAATTGACACGACATTTTCAAATATATATATATATGGAAAGCATATATATGTGAAAAGTATATGAATGTATGTATGAAAAATATACATCCACCAAAAACATTGTATGGCTTTGTACATCTTTTAAATTTTTTAAAATAAATTCCCAAATCTTATCATGCTATAATGTATCTATCTGCAACTTGTTTTTGTCACTTAATATTTTTTATGATTCATAAATACAGATCTAGTTTATTTGGTTTAACTATTGGTTACATTCCCCATGAGAATACACTACAATTTGTTCATCCATTTCTTCTACGTGTGCATGTGTTAAAATTGCAAGCTTTCAAATACTGAAGCCATGCTGCTACAGTGAGGATCTTTGTGCATTACTTTAGGTAATGGGCAAGAGTCTCTCTAAAATTTATACTAAGAGTTTCTCTAAAATTTATTTATTTGTGTGTTTCTAGCTTTTAATCTAAATATGACTCTAGCCTCCTTAGGTACAGAATCTATCTTCAAACTGTTTTGCCTGTTGGGGCGATGAAAGAGAGATGCAGCAGGACCAGTAACTAATACACACTTATTTACAGGACATTTGTACATTGCTTTATTTTTTTTGTTATGATGCTGTTAACCAGTGAATGACTATATATATTTGGGTTTGTGTATTACAATCTACTTAGCATAAATCACTTTCATTATAAGTTTCTATTTTATTGGTATATACTGCCTTCATCATGGGGCACTTAGTAAAACAAATCTTAGTTTCACTGGAGAAATCTCAGAATCTCACCTTCTTCCTGTCCTTCATAACCCAAGGACTATCTTCCTATCAAACTGTATGTAAATTAATTACTTTTTCTATATTAATAAAAACTGTTGGATCCAAGTTTTGGAACTTTAAAAGATAACTATATTGCCATACTGTGTTTATCTAATTCTAGCTGTAAACAAATAATTTTAATATTTTAGCTATCCTGTGATTTCTTCAAGGAAACCTGCTTAAAGGATACCACTGGTCTAAAAACTAGATGAGGTCACCTGTAAAACTTAGACTTCCAAATTAATAAATATGATTTTAACTATTAACATATTTAAAAACTTCATTTCAATTATTTACATATGCAGATCATATATTACCTAGAAAGATATGAAAGAAAAAAAGAAAAGAATGCAGTGTTAGGAGCAAAGTAAATCAATGCATGACTAGTACAAATTCTGAATTGATGAAGAGCGTCCTCCAATGACTGTTCACAGCTAGATTTTTTTTCCTTTTCGTCATTGTCTTGCTTTCCATCCACAAAGGAGATAATACAATGATTCTTTCATTTACATTTGCTTGGAAAAGATGTGGGAGCTGATATGTAGCTTTAGTCCAGCTCATTATATTGTCATATATATTGAATTCCTGTAATTCAGTTAGTTAAAATAAATCAGGTTATCTCAACTGTGAACACCATTAGATGGTATCATCTGGCAAAAAGAGTAGGTGCTAAACTTCAGCCAAACGCAGCAGGATAAACAGTCTGTTTTCCATCCCTGACTTCTTAGATATTCTCTAAACTTTAGATGACCTGATATTATTCCAAAATGGGCCAGAAACCCTGCATTCTCCCCCCACATGTAGTTGTATTGATGAAGCTGGATCAGAAGGAAGCAAACCACTATTTATACATCAATACCAATAACTATTAAATTGAATAAACAAGCTCTCAGGGCCATAGTGAGAGATCAGGAAAACTTACTCAGCCTTACGAATATTTTTGTTTCTATGCAGATGATATGTGCATATTGAACATTTCAAAACCTAAAAGGTACTGTTCCAAAAACAGTCATATGTAAGCCCAAAATTTCAGTCTCACCAGATGGAAAAAAAATTCACTTTTTCTGAAAAGAAAGTGTAAGTTTCAAAGTGTATTCACTAACGATGCTATTTATGTATGTGTTGTGCCCAGATTTCGAGATTCCCAAAGACCTCCAGGGAGCCGAGTCCCATGCAAAAGCAAAGAGCCTTTATTCCAGCTCGAGCCCGGACTCGTACACACACCGACGCAGCCGTGAGATGCAGGGAGCCCCGAGCTTTTAAAGTATAATGGTTTTATGGGGGTCTAGAGGAGTTAGTGAGGTGACGTTCATCGCCTTTGCTGACTGGTAGAGGGGGATGGGTTGATGAAGTGATGTTCGTTGCCTCTGCTGATTGGTTACCTTCTGGGGGAGGATTTTTATGGCCTGTTCCTGAAGTTAAGTAACTTTTTAGGGTCAGGCCCGGTTCAGGCCTAAGATGGTGTCTAGACACAAAATGGAGTTAGTCCCGTTCTGCCCTTACAGTATGGTCAGTTTTGAGGGGCAAGATTGCATACAGGAGAAAATTTTGTTGCTAATTTGCACATAGACCCACCAGTTGAGAACCACTGACTTGGACAAATGCTAAAGCAAAGGGCTTCCCTACCACCATCACCTCAGAGTCTGAGGTGCAGACCCAACAACAGCTAAGGATTTGGGGCAGTTACTGTGCACTGGCAGTTTTATGTGTTTTCACATGTATTAATATATTGAATCCTCACATAACCACATGGGTTAGATGCTATTATTATCCCTACTTTACAGATGAGGAAGTTGAGACAGAGATTAAGTAATTTGCCCAATTACACAGCTCCAGTGCTTGTGCCTTTCAAGCACGAGACCACACTGCATACTTTACACATTTCCAGTAGAATCAGTCAGATATACACCAGCTGTGGTCTAAAGCTCTGGGAGACTGGATCTTTTTTGGAACCATTCCAGGCTTTGGAACCCCACTGCCAGACTGCAAATCCAGAGGGAAAGACAAAAAAAAAACAAGAATGGGACTTACCACTCACTCTGAGGTGGCCATTAAAAGTCCTGGAGACCCTTAAAAACAAAGCCAGTTTGGAATAAGATGAGGCTTTTCAGGGTTTTTCTCCAGGCTAGAATTTCATAAACCCTATTAACAAATCTTCAAATGCTAATAGTTGAACTACTAAAAAGTAAGGGGAGATCTCCTGGTCAAATATATTAGGAAAAAAGCAACATTCTACTGAAGATTCACCATAAATTATAATGAATGTGAATATATAAAAGGTTCATAGAAATCCTCCAATAAAGGAACAAGTTTAACATTAACATTGCTTAAGGTAGGGTTTCCCAAACATGTACCCCTTAATATTTATATGGAACATCATCTGGGACCAGTGCTCCAGAATGAAGTTGACCAGGAGCCCCTAAAGATAGATACTCTCTGGTCTGCCATATCTGGAAAACACTCCACAAGGGCTGTTATAAGCCCTGCCTCACCTCTCCTCCCAGCCTGGCCTCAGGAAGGCCTTCTCCTCTGAGGAGCTCGGCAGGGGTCAGGGTTCTGAGATTGGCACTCCACATTCCCAGGCCTAGGCTTAGCTTCCAAAGGCACTTGAACTTTTCTATCAATGGCTTGATGTGTGGCCCTGAGCAACTTGAAAATGAGCCATTCTTTTCTGATCTCAAAACCAGAAAGCAAGATATTTTGTTTGGATTTTCAGAAGATCTCTGGCAACTTTCCATAGAAGTGGTTCTTCAATAAGCAATGAATCATAAACATCCATTGTGGACAGGAGTGATTGGGTAATAATAGAAAGACAACGCTGTCCTTATGGCCTTTTCTCCAAAGTGGGGCTGAACTGAATTATGCTTGTTCCCACAGTATATTACTCAGTGTTTCCTAGGGGCTGAGAAACCTGGAAATTATAAAGGAAGCCACAAATGAGTTGCTGTTCAGTCAAGTCATACAACTCATAGAAAATTAAATTCCTCTGTGGCCAAACACAGCATCTAGTTCCCAGTCTCTCAAAGAACCACAAGCCAGGAAGTGGTCATTTGACAGATATCTACCCTTCCAATCAATTGAGGACCTCAGAACACTTTAAAAGTGTAAACTGAATAGGATATTTTTAATAACATCCCATCATCCTTTCCTTTTTCAATTGCTAGAGAAGGTGGGAATTAGGACTGACTTTTTAAAATACCTCTTAACTGACATGTGATTAACATAAAAACAGATGCATACACTTAATGTACACAACCCGATGAGTTTGAAGCCATCACCACAATCTATACCATAAACAATTCATAACCTCCAAAAGTTTTCTCCCACCCACTCTATTATTATTATTATTATTTGTATATGATAAGAACTCTTACCATAGGATAAATCCTCTTAGCAAATATTAAGTATATACTACAGTAATGTTAACTTTAGACACTATGCCATACAGTAGATGGACTCATGCATCTTGCACACCTGAAATTTAATACTTTGACAAATATTTCCCATTTCCCTGAAGCCCTGGCAAATACTATTTCACTCTCTGCTTCTATGAGTTTGACTCTTCTAATTCCTCAGATAAGTGATATCATGTTATATTTGTCCATCTGTGTCTGCTTTAATTCACTTGGCACAATGTCCTCCAAATTCATCCACGTTGTCACAAATAGTGGGACTTCCCTCTTTTTAAAAGCTGGATACTATTCCATTGTATGTATAAACCACATTGCCTGTGTCGATGCAGCCATTGATGGCTGGGAGGCGGCTTCCGCGTCTTGGCTGCTGTGAGTGGCGCTGTGATGAACATGGGAGTGCGCACATCCCTCTGAGATTCTGGCTTTGATTCCTTTGGCATTATATTCAGAAGTGGGATTGCTGGATCGTACTACACTTGCCAGAGTGCAGTTCATGAAAATTATGAAAATGGTTAATGTCATCTTGTGTTTGTTAAATTGTAATTCTCATAAGAAACACATGACAACTTCTCATTAGATTGTTACAATAATGACCTCACACTATTATTATCACAAGTGAAATCTGTACTCTGGAAAGGGGGATAACTATGGACCTTGGCCAGATTTCTTCATATCAAAAGAGAAAATTGAAGAAGAAAATCATTAAGTTTTGTTTAAACTCTGAAATTCTGTGAATATAAAATAGCCTGTCGTAAGATTGGAAATGATTCATTTTGTAGAATTACATAATTTGTATTGAACTTACCCTGTAGGTTTAATTCCTCAAAGAAATGATAGACTCTTCAAGGGCAGGGGCTGTAATTGCCATTTCCTATACATCTTTGTACAGGGTCTTGTTCCATGTTTGTTTTGTTCTCTCCTATGCCTCCGGGCCAAGTACAAGGGCTGGAGCTCAGTAAATACTTGCGGGCCAGCTGACACAGAAGAGGCACAATTCTGCCTTCGCCATGCCAGTAGAACTTCTTGCCCTACTAACCTCCTAATGTCCAAGCCAAGTGGCCTCCTCTTGGTCCTTATTCTTCTTGACCTCTCTGTAACCAGGGACACCATGGGACTCATTCTTCTGCTTGTCTCTTAGCCTGCTGTACATGTCTCAAGGGGCTTGAACCAACCGCTCCTTTAAAGGAGAACTGCCCTGTCCAAAGAAGTGGGCTTGACTGCCACAATTCATAGCATCCGAGTCCCCAGCCACAACTTTGCCCCTCAGGTGGTCTCCAATCCTGTGTGTGTCTGGCTTGGAGCTCAGTCTCCTGAATTCTTTGGGCCACACCTGTCTGCACTACAGGCATGGAATGATCTAGACTCTTGGCTAGAAAGTGAAGTAATAATAGAGAAGAATTTACCCAGGAATTCACCACCACCACGGACTTGACATGACAGCAGAGCCAGCAGGGGGACCACAAGAGCAGCAGAAATCAGGACACTGAATGATGCCAGAAACCCTCCCACCACTTTGTCCCACAAAGCTAAAGTAGCAGAGATGCTAAGAAGCACTGGTGGCCAGGCAGCCTCCAGAGCCTGCTGTGTTGGCCTGGTCCCTCTGTAGGGCACGTCCAGCTACTTGAGCTTGTCGTGAACTTTATAAGGCATTAAAATGGGTATGCACCAAATAGGGAAAAGGAAGGCAGCTTTTCATGCTTAGTGGGTTCTTTAAATTTTATATTTCCATGTGATCAAGGAAAGGGACAAAGTGGTCCCTTTCATTTGACAACAAGGCTTCTTAGGCACCAGGAGCTCTACATGCACTGTCCCATTTAATTCTCACAGCGACTGTATGAGGTAGGCATTATTCTTCTAACTTTTCAGGGAACAGAGGCTTAGTGAGGTTTAGTACTTGCTCAAACTAGCTGGAATTTGAATCCAAGTTCCCCATCTCCCTCAACACTCTCAACTGTTTTCTTCTGTAGACACAGTGAAGAGTATCAGTACAGGTATCAGAGAAGGAAAGCACAGGTTAGATACCAAAAATGTTAATGAATTTAGGACTGCTAAGGAGCAGACAGCTTGAAGAGGAGGTATAGTCAAAATGGTAGTATATATAGTTTGGGGTATATAATAAAGAACTCTAAATTTCCAGCCTAGATTTGATTATATTCATTCCAGAGAAAAATTGATGTTTTCAAGCAGGAGGATGCTTTAGAAAAAGAAGTCTGGAAGTGGTCTGCAGTGAGGACTGAAAGTGGAAAGCTTGGGTGAGAAAGGACATTAGGAGACTGGTAACTATGGAGGCTGAGTTCACCCCCCAGAGGTAGAGAACTGAGTAAAGGCAGAGGGAGAGGGACAAAGGGAAAGGGGATGGATGGGCAGTGATGTTACCAAGGGTTAGTAAACAACAACAACAACAACAAAATGTGGAGAATAAGTGAGAAAAGAAGTCAAAATGACTCCACAACTTTCACATTGGATGGTTAGAAAGATGATAGTATCATTATCAGAAATGATAATGGAACTCAGAAAGGAACTAAGGAGGAAGAAGTTTTAAAAGGAGAATGATGAGCTCAGTTTCAAATCTACCAGCACGGAAGGGTTCAGGGGAGGCACTTGGTAATAACTGAAAATGTAGGACAGATGGATCAGATCATCAGGGCTAGGCAGAGAAATGAAGAACTGAAGCTACAGGGTACCAGCTGGAAGAAATTGTTCATTCATTCAACTTTTATTGAGTCCTTATTCTGTACTAACCATTGTTCTGGGGATACAATGGTGACAGAGGTCTTGCCTTCATGGACTTTATTTTATAGAACTAAACCAAAGAGAGGAGACCAAAAAGCAGAATTTTAGCAAACATTTTCTATTAGAGAAGGAAAGGGAAGAAAAGCAAGAGAAGGAAAAGACAGAATATTATGTCTCAAATGTCAAAAGAGAGGACATTTCAAGAAAGAGAGAGTGGAAATTTTATAATTACTCTATAAACATTGAAGTGCCTTGCACCTGCTAAACATGAAACAGAAAACCAGAAAAAGAGTCTACCCTGGGGAAGTTTACATTCCACTGAAAGGTAGCGAAGGTAGACAGACTAAACAGGATAACTATGTATTGTCATAAGTGCCATGATGAAATAAACAGGATGAAACAATGAGAAGCAGGGGAGGGGGAGAAGGTTTTATAGGGCTGCCAGGTGAAACCTCCTAAAGAAGTGACATTTGAACTGAGACCTAAGGATAGTCAACTCTTCCAGAGCAGTGGGAAGAGTGTTCTCAGCAGAAAGAACCAAGTACAAGAGTGTGGAGTCATTAGAAAGGATCATTAGAGGAGCCAGTGTTTCTGGAGCCTGCTGAACAGGCAGAAGACTCATATATAACGAGGCTACACCACCAACTGCTGGTGGCCCTTCAGAGAGAAGATAGGAGATACATGCCTTGGCCTTGCACTTGGCCTGGGCTGGTGACGGGGAGACAAGCAAGGGCCAGATCTGGAATTAGAATCAATAGAATTTGTTGAAAGATTAGCTATTTGTTGAAAAAAGGGGGGAATCAAAGATGACTCTTAGCTTCTCCCCTCAAGTAATCAGGTAGATCCTGGTGCCATTTATTTGAAAGACTAGGAGAGAAATAACATTACAGGGATAAAGAGCCCCCTTTCAGATAAATAAAGGTTAAGCTCCCTAGGTGAGTATTACTTGGATTGCCAAATAATAGGTGTGTGGCTATAAGGAGGCCACTGGTTTCTCCTGGAGATGTGGGCCATGGTAGTTCTGGAGTGCCATCCTCACAGCCACATCTTCAAGCTCCAACAGAAGATCTGCATGATGGATCTGATTGGTATGACTTGGTCCCAGTGCCTCAATGCAAATAGACTTCTAAGACTGGATCTTACCCGTCACATTCCCATTCTTGCTGCTGGTGGGCAGCGTGGGCCAGAGAAAGTATGTAGGGCTCATTACCAGGCAAAAGGTGGAAGGGTTTGCCCCACAGAAAACAAAAATAACTACCAAAGGCAGAGGAGTTGGCCCTGCTCCTGCCCAAACAGCAACTTTTTCCTGGTGTCTTCTCCACTGAAACATTACAACAGTCTTTTCTTGTTTTATGAGAGGCAAAAATCACCATAAAATGGTAGCTATGTGTCGGCATTTTGGCCAAAATAGACTGACTTTGATGTTACAACTAGTTTGCCTTCCCTAAGTGATTCCTACTCAGAGGCAGGAAGGCTGAATAAGTTGGCTACTTGATCTAAGTGTTCATTCATTTCCTCATTAAACAAGTGTATCTTAGGTATTTAGTATGTGCCAGGAGAAACAGGGTATATAGAGTTATGTAAGAGAAAGCCTTTTATCCTGTGGGCTTCCCCATAGGATGTGAAGGCAAACAGTAAGGCAAAAGAGAATGGGTTAAGCACCATTTGAAATAAAGTTGTCTCAGAACCTGGCTGTGAGAACTTAAGGAGAAGGTGGTACTTATGTAGAGAAAAAGAAAGATATGAGACAAAAGGTTTTGTTGAAGTATGGAGACAGGAAGGACAAGATGGGAATGTAGAATGGTCAAAGTACCTGTTAAACTGGATTCTAAATTTGTGTTACAAAGAAGTAGAATATAGGGGTTGAAAGCTAGGTCGGGGCCTCGAATGCCAGGCTTGAAGGACTGGATTTGGCAGGATCCCTATCAGTGTCCCAGTAGAGGAATGACAGGGTCCAAGCTGGGCCTTGGGAAGGTTGGTTTGGGTGAGTTGGGGACTCATTAGAGGTGGGGTGAGAGGGAGTGGTCAAGAGGTCACCATGTCCTCCGTGCGTGAGTGATGGAGTGGAGCTAGGGGAAGACGGTAACACGAGAGAAGACAGGACGGGTGGAAGAGAAGGTATGAAGAAATGTTTGACCAGACTAGAGGATGGGAGGTGGGGAAGAGTTTCAGAGAGGAAGGAAATGAGAAAGTCATCCAAAGCGACTGAGGCTTTGAGCTTAGTTAAAAGGAAAGAAGCAGTTTTGCAACAGAAACCAGAAAGTCTGGAGACTTGGGGAAGACATGGTTAGTTGGCTTTAGACAGAGTGTATTGAGTCAGACACCAGGGGGACAGGCTGGAGTAGATTGTCAGCAGTGGGTGGGGCACCTGGAACTGGAACCAGGAGAGCCGCTGACCTGGAGACAAGCATGAGCTGGCAGGCAAGCTGGGAAGATGGGATAGCAGAAGAGGTTCCTGGCAGGAAGGGTTAGGGACGAGCAGAAGTCAGAACCTGGGGAAGCACTTTCAGGAATCCAGCAGTGGCAGCCGTCAGAGCAGGAGTCGGAGGAGGGGACAGAGAGTCAACGGGGAAAAGTGGTTGCGACAGAAGCCAGAGAATGACCAAACAAATCTTTCATGTTGATTAAGCTGATTTCAGAGGAACAGTTACCTTGCGGCCAAATTGAAAACACATCTCTAATCCTTACTCAACTCAGTGGGGCAGATCCTTAGACTATGCTTGTGATTTGCATGTAAAATATGTTGTCAGTTAAGCAAGATTTGGCACTCTAGTTTGGAAGTGCATTTGACACAAGGGTTAGGGTAACAAAAGGGCAGGCCTTGACCCCCAGGACTGCTTTGGGGATTTTTTGCCGACTCTCTTCAGGAGTGGATTGGGAGTTGGAGGAAATGAAGCCAAGAAATTTGAGATTCAAAGAAAGGAAGTTCACGTAGAGGCAGCTTGGAAGGGTGGATTATTTGGAGAAAAGGAGGATCTTGTGACAGGAATTAGAAAACCATATCTAGAAGGCATTTTTTCTCTCACTCTTTTACTAGGAGAAGGGAAATGCTGGAGAAATGAAAACTAAAAGGGGAACTAAGATGTGAAAACGATGATACTAGCAGACATTCACATTAGTAACTCCATGTCTTCATTCAGAAACTTGCACATTATGTTATATGTGAATTTCCTGGTTTAAAAAATAACTGAAAGTCACATATTTCTAACTAAGAGAATATTGCATGCTCAACCTAGGAAGTGTGGAAATACACACACACAAAAGTGCAAAGAAAAAAAAATCAGGTTACCAGAGAAACCCTTTTAAATGTTGGTGTATAAAATTCCTCCTGGAATTGGACAATTAGGCTATTCTAGTCTTTCGGTTATTATAAACAATATTATGATGAATGTCCTTTCATGTTCATTTTTGAATACTTGTTTGAATATTTTCTTATCATAAATCCCTTTAAGGAGAGTTGTTGGGTAAAAGGAGAAAAAAGCACATTTTTTTTAAAGCTTTTGGTGAACTACTGCCAAATTACTCTTCAAATGATTATGCAAATTTGACCCTCTACTAGCAATGTAACAGGTACCTACTGCCCCTGACATTCTCACCAGATATTTATATTAATGTGTATTTCGTTTATGTTTATATACATTTGTATTTCACTAAATGCATAGCTGGGTTGAATTTTTTCCCAAATGCCATTGACCATTGGTATTTCTTTTCTGAACTGCTTATATATGTCTTTTGCCCATTTTTCTTTGGGAGATGTTCATCTTTTTCTTATTTTTTAAGAGTTTTTTAATATAGTAAGGATGTTCATTCTTTATATGTCTCATGCATTGCAAGTATTTTATTCACAATTTTCTATCTCCTTGTGCTTAAATTCATGTTATGGCTTTTTTTTAATACATAGAAAAGTTTAAGTTTTTTAAATGTACATCATCAAATGTATCAGTATTTATGGTTTCTGATATGCATGTTATGCTTAGAAAAGTTCTTTGCACAAGATTGAGAAATATTCTCACCTATATTTTCTTATAGTTTCTTAGTTGTTATGTATGTATGTATACATTTGTATGTGTGTGTATTTTATATATAACATTTTGATCCACGTGGGTGTAATTTTTGTATTTTCGCATACAAAAATTAGCACAGTATTTCACAGATTTGTTCTGAGGACTTTTGTTCAGGGAGGTGCAAATTGGTTCTGTGAAAAATGGGTCCTAAGATCAATTAAATTTGGACGGATTTACATACCATAATGCCTCTCTGATAGGAATTAATAATAACCACTGGCAATCTAATAAGGAATCCTGATTAACTTTAATGCAGGGCTTTATAAATGTATTTGAGTATGGAACACTCTGTTTCCAACTCAGCTGATTTTGAACCAATATTTATTGCATGTCTGCTATATTCAAACACATAGAATTATAGGGATTAAAGGTGAGCAAGATATAATCATTATCCTCAAAAAGCTTAAAAGCGAAAGGGAATTACAGTCTAATAGGGACTGTTTTAGAGGGCAAAGTATGATACTCCCCATTAGAAGTGGACAGGATCTTTAGGGCTCGTCAACTGAATGTGAGTGAGGGCAGGGGAAAGAGAAGAGTCCGACGAGAGTCCCAGTAACTGGCAGACGGTGCCATGTTGAGTCTGGACTTACTCAGCTTGGCCCGACAGTGGCACACCCAACTGGGGGCAACAAAAGATACAGAACTCAAGTTTAGATGAGAAGAGCAGAGATACGGATTTGAAAGACATCGGCATGGGGAAGATATATAAAGCCCTGAGGGCAGATCAAGGCTATGAAACGAAAGAGCAGAGAGCCATAGCATGAGCCCTGGTCGGTGGCTGCATTCAGGGAACAGTAAGAAAAGCTAGGGAAAGCAGAAGGATGACCTCAGCAGAGAGGAAGAAGGAGACTCTTGAATAAAATTAGAAGTCTTGGAATTAGTTGCTTCACCGAATCATTCTGAGACATTTTATTAAAAATCAATTGGCAATTTCCTGGATGAGAAGCTTGGGACAGAGGGTCAAGCAACTTGCTCGGGGGACCATTGTGAATCAGCAGCTGTATATCAGTCCCCCACACATGAAACACAACTGGACACGCAGAAGCTGAGAAAGGAAAGAAATTTGAAATTCTGCAAATTAAGTGCAAGAACTACATCATTTAAAGATGCAAAGAGTTTAATACATGGATGTAACTTCAAAATCATTACTGTATATGAAATTGGTCTTTCTGCTTTGAGAAAAGAGAAGAAAACAGACAAGTGGCAGTAAGAATGGGTGGTGGTGGGTACCCCACGAACTGGGCTATCCAAGGCTAATGGTCAACTCTCCAGTTTTGAGGGGTGGTGAGTGCGCAGGAGAGTAGAACCCCAAGAACTCCTGAAAGATTGACAGGGTCACAGAACATTAGGGTTTGTGAGAAACATTTTGTAAATCATAGGCAGAGTCACACATTCTGATGTGGAAATTGAATATTCAGTTGGGTCATGAATAAAAATCCCTTCTTCTTGAACCTGTTCTCATGGCTTCCATAAGGGCATCTTCTCTGATTTGTCTCCTCTCTCTTTGATTTCTTGTTCTTGGTGCCTTTCTCTTCCCTTTCCTTAAATTCCATGTTCATGGACATGGTTCCCTAATTTTAAGTTTCACCTCTTCTATCTATGCAATCAGTTGCTAAAACTCTTTTCAGAAGGTATTTTCATCTTATCTCATCTCCATTCACTGTCTCTTCTTTGTCAATAAACAAACCCAACCTCGTTGGTCCCCTAATGTCAACTATTACCATCTGTAGAAGGCTTCCTGAGGGTGTGAGCGCTCAGACAGGGACAGGTGTGGGGTGACACTGATACTAGAGAGGCTATGAGGGGTGACACCTCAGCTTGGCCACCAAATCCAGGGTTTCACTGTCATTCAGCCTTTCTCGCCCAGACACTGGATTATTATTAGTGTCTCCAAAGATGATCCCCCATATGTCACCAGTTTAATTTTCAAAATGAATCCTGAACCAATCAAGGAATAGCTGACATTACAGTTAACATTCATGGAATGCTTACTATGTGCTAGTTGTTGTTGTAAAAACTCTATATTCATTAGTGGATTTAATCATTATTAAGTCCTCTTTAAAGATGGGGAAACTAAGGTACAAAGAAGTTAAATAATTTGCCCAGCTGGTAAGTGGAGAAGCCACCCCAGGGAAGACCAGCTCAAGCAGTCTAACTCTGACATAGTATAACACAAGCCTGGATGGGGAGGAGAACAGTATTCAGAGCAGGCAAATGGTTGGGACAGCACCAAAAGATGGAGTTGCATGCAAAACAAAAGGGATGGTTAGTGTAAGGCAGGCATGGCCAGGGGAACAAAGGCTTCCATCTGCTGGGAAGTAGCCGGATCACTGTGACCCAATCATTCAGACACACTAGTCCCCTCCTCCCTCCCTTGCCTGCTGTCCTCTTTGCTTCCTGCCAGTGCCCTCCAGGAACACCCTTTCTGGGCAATTTCCCTCTCCACAGCCTGTCTAGCCCAGGAAAAACCCTTCTGGTCTTCATTACATTCACTTTCCATGACCGCCATCACGCTTAGAGGCATTTCACTACTCATAAGTTCACAGCCTCACGCTGCTTTATATGGTCACTTAGCCGTTTCATGCGTTTCCAGGTTATTCCTCCAAATCAGCGAAGGCTCTTCAAAGTCAGGGACCATGTCTTAGGTACAGTCCTAAGTAACTTCATTTGTCCACCTTCCTATCCCCCACCCTCCCCTCCTAAATCTGACCACATACAAGGCAGTCAATGAATACTTGTTCACTCAAATCCCATTATTGTGGGAAACCTTCTAAGCGACCTTTGCATGAGTAAATTCTCAATCTTTAACTTTCTATTTGTATGTGGCACGCTAGGGAGATCCATTGTTTTAAACTGCATCCAGAACTTCTGTTTACTAAGTATGGTTTGAATTATTTTGTGCAGACAAAAAAAAACTGTTGGCTTCCAGAAAACATTTTTTATAACATTATTATTGGCAACTCATGCTGACGTGGAACTACTTCTTTATTTTGGCTGTGCTTTGAATACATATTCATGTTCTCCAAGTTTCTTTTGGAGTCAAGTTTACTCTCTTGCAAACTTCCAAAGATTGTCAGCTAAATCTTTCAATATGAAATAGAAATGGCCTTGTATAGAGAAAAACAATCTAACTAAAAGTCCAAAATCTGTGTTCATTTCACTGCTTTCAGTTAAAACGTTTGGTGTGCATCGAGTCTAGAATTTCCAAATGCTCACCATATGTGTAAGCCCAAGCAAACCAATTTCCAATTGTAACTGGGTAATAATATGGCCTACCATCTGTCTTACTATTTGGGTTTGCAATGTAACCATTCACAGGCAAATATTATTTCTCATTTCTCAGGCCAGTATTATTCCAGAATTCACAGTACACAGTACCCAGAATTCTGCATATGTCAATAATTGCCCCATCTCCCCCAAGTCTTTGAAACACCCATCATGGAGGTTTCTTTTCTTAATGATGATAAATTCTCATATTCTAATCTTGTAAAGTGACTCAACTTTCTTGCATGTAAATTCCATCTTCCAGTTACATTTTAAACCATAGGTAAATAACCATTTCTAACAGCCTTTGTATCTCTTACAGCACTTAATTCTAATGCTTTGAAACCAATAACTCAGTACATTTAATCAACTCATGAGCAAGTCAACAAAAGCTTAAGTGACTTTTTCCATCAGAGATTGCAGGTATTTTTTGATATTCTGTATGCAGAGAATGTGACCATCCTTTATAAATTTTACTTATAAGCATAGATCCTATATTTACTCAGAAAGTCACCTAGGCTAAAAAGAAGTTATTTGAAAGCTAGTAGGTACTTCCTACCATATATGTTTGATTTTTCAAATGTATTTTTTAAATTATTGAACTACTCTCTAACTTTTATCCCAGGCCTAGATCATCTCAGACAGCTTTCCTATTTAAACCAATGCAAGGCCAGTTGGACATTTTATAAAGAGCATCCTTACTAATAATTTGTAGGGTTTACAAATATGGTAATACTTCTACCCCTCATCTAGTAGCTAAGTCCCTAGTGCCTAGAAACACACTGGGGCACCTACCGATCCCTACTGCCCATATCTCGAATGTACCCCAGGTTCCTCCTCTCCCCCAGGGGATTCCATCTCATGCTGTGCACACCAGCCAGCTGGCTTGGTCCTGCTGGCCACCTATATTTTCTTTTCTCTTTCTCTCCTCTCCTCCTGTCTGCACTTTTTTCCCCTCCGCTTCTCTCCTCTCCTGGCCCTGCCCCATTCCTCCCCTTCCCTACCCCCTCTTTCTTTCCCTCCTTTATTTCATTCATCAAATACTTATTAACATCTACCACATATGGGGCCCTGTGTCAGGCAGTGGGGACACTATGTTACAGTTTGTGGTTGAATAGAGAGGTGAACATTAATAAAATGATCACAAATTACAATGAGTCTATGAAGGTAAAGAGCAGAGAAATATGATGGAAAGTGATCTGGAGTGCTGAGAACACATCCCTACTTTTAAAGTTATATCTGAAAGATCAGCTGAATTTAGCCATTTATTCCCCTTTTCTCTTTTCTGTTTCATTTCTGTGGCAGAAATAACCCATCTGCAGGCCACTGGCACCTCTGCACCGGCATGTTTTTTATAGCTCTCTCTTACTACGCTAGACTATGAACCTAGGATTCAGACATGTATTTGACACTTAACAAGTGCAAAGACAGTATGTGTGCAAAACTGACCTTGCTTCTCCCCCACGGAGTGCCGCCTATTGGACATACGTCCTCCTGCCCTCCTTTCCCCTCCCATTCTCTCAAGTCGCTCACCGCCCTGGTCCCCATCGCTTGGTCCAGGGCTGGCCTCATCCGCCGTGCCCCAGGCTGGACTTGGTTCCTATAGGCTTCCCAGCCCTGTTTCTCTTCCTGCTGATTTGTTGCTAAGCAAATCCTTGGTGGAACACATCTTACCCCTTAAAGAAAGTTTCCATTGTGGCCAGTGTACTTACTTACTATATTCTCTCTAAGACTGAAGAGTACATTTTGTTCATATTTTTAATAGTAAGGGATGATGCAAATCAGTTTTATCGGATAAAGCTTAATGTTGAGAACACTGTGGAAAAAGTAAAAATTCTAATTCAGTGTAACTGGCATTGTAAAATGTGGGGAATTTATTGGTAGTATCTACCCAAATTTGAGTATATGAACTCCTTGACCCAACAGATCCTCTTCCACAATGTATTTGTACAAGTTGTGCAAGTATGTAGAAGAACGTCCATTGCTTCTATTATAATGAAAATTGTAAACGACCAAAAGGTCCATCGCTGGAGTATTGGAGAAATAAACAGTGGTTCAGGCATATGCAGGGGTACTTGCTGCCAATAAAAACAGGAAGATAAATCAGTGTGGACTGTCATGGAAAGGTGTTCATAATATATTGTTAAATGGAAAAATTCAAGGTATAAAACAATATAGTAGTATAATCCTATTTCAGAAAAAAAAAATCAGAAATAGCAATTCTGAATGAATACACGAATAGCTGTTGTCCCTGGGTAGGGAGATGTATGGGAACGCTTGTTCCCTGATGTATCACCTCTGTAATGTTTGGACTTTCATACTGAGCATGTATGATTTTCTTGAACAGTAATTATGGTGGTAGAAAAATTTTGTATATTAATTTACAGCGTTTTCTGCCTCCTATTCCCTTTATTTGAGCAGTTTCTGTTCTTCATTTCCCCAAGGAATGCAACAGAAAATAAAAATAGCCTCTCCAGTCTTCTGGCTTTTGTGTTTCAAAAGCATTAGACCTTAGGGGAAGGGAATTTATTATGTGCATAAACAGAATGTTTTATTCAGGAACAAAGGGGAAGGCAGAGTCTCTTCCAGGGTAGGAAAAGGTGCCACCTGTCTGATGTGATGAGGGACAGAGTGTGAAAGCCTTCAGGGGGAAAAGGGATCTTCGAGTTCCTAGAGCAGAAATAACCCACACGCTGTTCCCAGTAGCTGGCAGGTCAGGCAGGGGACAAGGGTGGGAGTAGGTAAGATTCCAGGAAATAAGTGTCTGTATCTAGGCCGGGAGTTACACCTCAGACTCCTACAGGGGCTAGATACGTGACTTAAATGAGGGAAGCACAGATGGTTGTGAAAGCCTGTGAGGAGACTGGGCCGGGCTGTTCTGAAGTGAAGTGGCCTCCCCAAAGAGGCAGCCGATTCTCAGGCCGACTACGGCCCAACAGGAGTGGAGCTCACTGTTGCCAGACCTTCTGAATTTTAAAATCCGAAGTTCAGGTTACTCAGTTGTGCAGATCAAACTAAAAGTACCTGTCTCAGTCCATTTGGGCTGCCATAGACTGGGTGGCTTATAAACAACAGAAATTAATTTCTGACAGTTTGGGAGGCTGGAAAGTCCAAGATCAAGGTGCCAGAAGATTCCGTGTCTGGTGAGACCTGCTTCCTGGCTCACAGCTCTCTTCTCATTGTGACCTCACATGGTTAAAAGGGCAAGGGAGCTCTCTGGGTCCCTTCCATATAAGCCCCGAACCCCTTCATAAGGCCCCCACCCTCAGGACCCAAGCACCCCCAAAGGCCTCCCCTCCTATTAACACCCACTGAGGTGTAGCTTTCAATATATGGAAGTGGGGGGCACATAAACATTCAGTCCACTGCAGTATCTGTCACTTAAACCCAACCTGCAGGTCACATGTGTCAGGTGATCCTGGACGAAGAGGCACCTCACAAAACAATTCCTGTGCTCCAAGCAGGGCCCTGTAGCAGGAGCTGCACTACCTCTCTCCATGGCTCTCAGTGTAGACCAAAACCGCACACCCCTTCCTGCCCTCCGAGCCCTGCTTCAGACCAGAGCCACAGACGTTGGTTAAAGAAGAGAGTGAGCAGACAAGACACCCAGGAAGACCTGAGTTATGCCTTTTATCTGCCAGGACAGGTGACCAGAGACACAGCGTCAGAAATGAAATGGAGTAAAAAAAAGAAAAAATTATCAGTGATATAGATTATTTTCTGTCATCCTTGTAGGAAAAGCAGAAGTGCTTTGCCCATCCCCAGGGGAGCTAGTTTGCCCTTCAGAACCACAGCGCCAGGCAGGCAGAGGCCTTGCCTCCCTGCTCCTGCCGTTTCCTCCTTCCCACTGACTCCGCAGCCACCTTCTCCCCTTCCCACCTAGCCCACCCCAGGAGGCCCCAGTGCCCCAGCTTCTTCCACTGTCACCAGGCACATGGGAAAGTCAGGCCTGTGCATGGGAGGCTGGGAGTGAGAGGCAGGGAAGGGCACTTTTATCTCTGAGACTGTAAGAAAAATGAGTTCCTGGAACCCCCGGGTAGAACCTGGAACAAATAGAAATACGATGTATTAAGGAAGGATTTGTTTCTCTAGTGGTGCATTATAGGTTGGCCATATTGAGTCATGTTGTGAGAACTGGCCTGGAAAACTACACCAACTCTGGATTTAAGAACAAAAAATGTTGCGTGAGGGCCTTTTGAACTCCACTAACCTATAAGCAAACCTAAGCTTCTCTTCACCACTTTCCTTCTCTTCCATCTCCACTTTCTTTCACTTTTTTAGCCCATTGATTTTTACTGCTTCAACTCACACATCCACACAAGTGAGTCAAAACCTAGATTTCAAGTGCAGCTTCTTTGAGCACCAGACACACACTTCCCACAGCCTGGGGGCACATCGCAGCCTGGGATCCTAATGAGGAACTTCCCTTATTAAACAGGGGAAGAGGCACAAGCTGAGGAAAGTGGGGAGAAATATGACCACTCCTTGCTCCAGGGGAATAGGGTAGTAGACCAACAAGCCAGAGCACCTGCTGAATTTCAGCCTCCTACCTGGGCCTTCTTGTATGGAGGCTCTTCCCCCATTTTCCCCTTTGCTGTCACTGTTTTCCCGTCACCAAGACTTGACATCCCCCATTCACCTTAGATGTCAATTCTTTCAGAAAGTCTTTCCTGGCCCTCTGAATTGGAATTAGGTGTCCCTCTGCATCCTGTACTCCCCTCCCTATTACCCTGAAGTATAATCCCCTATTATTTCACTGCATATCCCACTATTGGGGCGGTCTCCCACTCACTGTGATGGTTCTGCTCAGGATTCTTCTACTTCACAATGATACAAAAGTGATATATGAAAAAGTGATTCATAAAAAATATACTTTGAATTTTGATCTTTTCCTGAGCAAGCGATGTGTGGTCCAAAACTCTCCTGATGCTGGACAGAGCAGCCCCAGCAATCCATCAGCCACGTGGTCACAGGGTAAACAGCCAACATACTGAAGCCATTCTGTACCCACACAGCCCTTCTGTTTTTCACTTCAGTACAGTCGTCAATACATTACGTGAGATATTCAACACTCTATTACAAAACAGGCTTTGTGTTCAATGACTGTGCCCACGTGTAGGTTAATGTAAGTGTCTTTGAGCACCTGAAGGTGGGCGAGGCTAAACTGTGATGTTTGTTAGGCTAGGGGTATTAAGTGTGCTCTCAGTTTATGATGTTTTACACTTGGGGCAGTTTTATTGGGAGGTAACCCCCCATGCGGAGGAAGATCTGTACTTAATGAGAGCTGGGAGGAATGAAGAAACTTAGCTGTCGTCTTTACATACATTTTATGGCAGTGATCTTATTTTATTTCTTATTTATGGTTTAGACAGTTGGGCAAAAAATACTGAATTTCCTTATTTTCATCAAACCAATTTATTCTAATTCCAAGCCCCCATCCATTCCAAGCCATGCTGGGGAGTATTTTGACCTAAGTCATTCTTGGCACTCTCCAAAGGACCAAGGCCCTCGGGAGGTTCCTCTGGAATTCGGCCACCAGGACACCCCATAATCTCCTTTACAGCAGCCGCTGATTCTGGGCTTCTGGGCTATGCCAGAGGGCCTGGAATCCCGCCAAAGCCAAGGGCCCTGCAGTCCTTTCTCACCACTTCCAGGGCACACACGCTCTGTGGAAGACTCCTCATCCCCACCCAGCCCAGGCACCCAGGAGCCCTCCCTCAGCCCCAGCCTCTTCACCTCTCCCTGGGACACCCAGCTCAACTTCCTCAGCAACCTTCAGCTTTAGAAGTCAAAAGTCAGAAAGGAAACTGTCTTGCCAGCAGCTTCTGCTTTCTGCCCCCTCTGAGGTGAGGTCAGAGCATGGCTCCCTGCTCAAATGAGGGAAGATGAAAAATAAAACACAGGAAGAAAAACAGATTTGTATCTCAGAAAACTTCCTAGCCATTTATATCTCATCTTTGTTCTCTCCTGTTGGCACCCCCATAATGAGCAATACCTCCCCAAAGGTGCCCACATCTTAATCCCTACACCTATGAATACGCTCGCTACCTTACATCCTAAAAGGGACTCTACAGGAGTGATTACAGTGAGGATCTTGAGATAGGGAGATTATTTGGATGGACCCTAAGTAATCACAAGGATCATCTTAAGAGGGAGGAAGAAGGGTCAGATTCGGAAAGAGAGGACTTAAGGACAGAAGCAGCAGTCAGAAAGGAGAGATGCTACACAGCTGGCTTTGAATATGGAGGATAGAGTCACAAGCTAAAGAATGCGGGCAGCCTCTGGATTCTGGAAAAGACAAGAAAATGGATTTTTCCCTAGAGCCTCCAGAAGGAAGGCAGGTCTTCCAATGCCTTGATTTTAGCCCAGTGAGACTGGGTTTGGACTTTGGACCCCCACAACTATAATACATTTGTGTTGTTTTAAGCCACTGAATTTGTGGCTTATCTATACAGCAGCATGTATAGATAATTAATATACACCTTAGGGCAGGGACTTACACATCTTGTATAGGACTTTTTAAAGTATCTTGCACAGAGTACTCAAAAAATGTTTATACAATTGAATTTGCTGCCTCTTGTAAACTGCAGCCTGACAAACTAAAAGACAGCATTTCAGACTTAAAATATGGTCTGATCTACAGGATTTGGGCAAGGTTGTGTTTTGGTTTATTGTCCAGCATTTTGCCTCTGCTCTTCTCTCCACCACCCAACTAGTAGTAAGGGCTTTCTTTGTACATTGTTCTCAAAGTATGGGTGATGCAGCCTGGAAAAAGGAAGGTTCTTTTTAGCACCTGGCTTTTGAGCACCTGGGGAGACCTTCATTCAACTATGAGATCTCAGCATTGAAAGGAAAAGGAGATTTTTAATTAAAAAAAAAAGTTACTTTTACATATCAAGAGCCATGACCTGGACAAAACAGAGCATGGAATTTATACCATGAACAGTGGAGCAGAAGAAAGATTTAACTACATCAGAGCAATTCCCACCAAAAAGAGAGGCATTCCATAAACAGGTAGGCAGGAGAGATCACTAGGCTCTGAGACTATAGGGTTCAGCCACAGTGGGTCTCTGAAAAATGCTAGTGCTTTGCACTTCCTGGCTCCAGACCCAACCAGAAGAGATGGACAGAACAGGGGTCCCACAGGTAAGTTTGGGAGATTCTAGATCAGAAAGGGGTGACAAAGTGGGTGCAGGTATCATGGCCATGAGAGAAGCAGGCAAGGCTGCAGTGGGAAAACAGACAGCAGGTGTGTTGATGGCACCAGACCAGGGGCAGCTTGTGCTGTCTGTGCCCCACCTGAAGGCCAGACATTACAGAAGCACCCTTGCCCTCATCCTCATCCTTTGGAGGAGAGGTATACCCTGATTTTTGCCTCAGCATTTAATCTAAGGAGATTGATCAAGTGACTCTGATTTGATAATATTAAGTTTCCCACCATTAGGAAAATGGAGTGCCTCAGAGTGAAGTCATTTCAGTTATGGAGAGACATAAACTATTATATCTCCTCACATCCAAAATTTGTAGCCTGGTAAAAATTTATACCAACTAACTTTAAGCAATATTTATACCAAAAACTAACTTTTCCAGGGAGAAAAAGATGGTGGAGTAGGAAGGCAAGGTGGAAATCTCCTCCCAAAAACACATGAAAGAAGAAAATAGAGCAAATACAACTAAACCTGAAAATGACCTGAAGACTACAGAGCAGACTATCTACACCTAGGGAAGAAGAGAAGACCTCACAGAAAAGGGTAAAATGCAGACCCCAATCGAGCAGGACCCAAGCCCTCCCCCAACCCAAGCCTATAGGCAGGAGAAAGAAGAGCAGAGTGGGTAGGGGATAGGAGCCGAGGAGCACTGTATACCCAGCCCTGGAGATCTGCTCTGGGAACACGAGCCCACATTACACTGGGTTCTGGTGATTAGTGGGCTGGATACCAAGGACAGGTAGAACACTTGGGGAGGCTGAGATTCCAGCCACTGTGGAGAACAGGCCAGCTCCACCAGTCCCCCTAAGACAAAAGCAGGGGCAGCAGTTTGAAAGACTTTCCAGCAGTAAGAGGGGTGCCAGAGGGGCAAGGACTGGATGGAGCTCTCTCCTCAGGAGAAAGGGCAGGTGGAGGATACCTCCCCAGCCTTCCCTTTGCCCAACAGGTCAGGAACTCTTGGGAATCCCAGACACTCCATCCCACTAACAGGCAATGCAGCCCTGAAGCTCCTCCCTGTGCACTGCCAGCCAACCCACTCGGCTCAGCAGCAGAGTCAGACTTTGCAGCTTGGCAGACAGGGGCTCTGGCTTTCTTGTCTCCATTTAGCCCAACCAGAGAGGTGTCTGCAGAAGCAAGCACCAAGATCTCCTTCCTCCCCACAAGTGTCCAAGCCCACTACTGCCCATGAGGCCTGGGCCGAGCTGCATATCAGCCCACCCACACCATTAACACTGCAGCCCCGCCATTGCTGCAGGCCAGGGAGATGGCAGCCCCACCCACAGCAATTCTGGCAGAGACTTCTGCACTAATCACAGAGAAACAGCTGAAGCAAACTGCCAGCCCAGACTCAGACCACTACAGAAGATAGACCGAAAGGAGCCCCACCCACTGCATGCCAACCTCTGTGTCTCCTACAAAGTAAAACAAGACACTGGAGAGTAATGAGTGTTGAGAGTCTGGGCACCACAGGAAGCCTGCTTTATAAAGCTATTACTACATAGGCCAGGAAGCATAGCAGAGCCATCCAGTACAAAGGAAGAAACACAATGAGGAGGCAAAGGAATATGTTCCAAACAAAAATACAGGTCAAGACACCAGAAGGAGGACTAAATGAAATGGAGATTACCAATCTTCCTGATAAAGATTTCAAAGTAAAAGTCATAAACATGCTCACAGATCTACAGAAAAATGTCCAAGATCTCAGGGAGGACTTCAACAAAGAGACAGAAGATCTAAAAAAAAGCCACTCAGAGCTAAAGAATACACACAATGGAAGGATTTAAGAGTAGGTTATTGCAGGTAGAGGAGACAGTCAATGAGAAAGAAATTAGAGAACAGGAACACAATGAAGCCAAGAAACAGAGAGAAAAAAGGATCTCTAGGAATGCAAGAATAATAAGAGCTGTGTGACCAATCCAAGCAAAACAATATTTGCATAATAGGGGTACCAAAGGAGAAGAGGGAGACAAGGGGATAGAAAGTCTCTTTAAGGAAATAATTGCTGAAAACTTCCCCAATGTGGGGAAGGAAATAGACACACAGGTCATGGAAGTACAGAGATGCCCTAACAGAACGAACCACAGGAAGACAACACCAACACATATAATAATTAAAATGGCAAAGATCAATGATAAGGAGAGAGTACTGAAAGCATCCAGAGAGAGAAAAAAAAGATTACTCATAAAGGATATCCCATCAGGCTATCAGCAGACTTCTCAGCAGAAACTTTACAGGCCAGATGGGAGTGACATGATTATATTTAATGTACTGAAACAGAAGTACTACCAACCAGTGATCCACTACCTGGCAAGGTTATTTAAATTTGAAGCAGGTATTAAACAATTTCCAGATAAACAAAAGTTGAAGGAATTCACCCCCACTAAGCCAACCTTACAGGATATGTTAAAGGGACTGCTGTAGATGGAAATGTTCCTACAACTAAATAGTTCTCACCAGTGAAAATTAACCCATAGTAAAGGTAGTAGACCAATTAATTACCAAGCAATACGAAATTAATACAGAACAAAAGAAGCAAAATCAACTATATACAAAATCAGTCAAGGAATACACAAAAAGTGCAGATGGAGGAGAAGGAAGAAGAACAAAAAAAAATCAATAACAAGACAAGAATATAAGAGAGGAAGAAAGAAACAATGGGAGCTATAAAAACACCCAGAAAACAATTAATGAAATGGCAGTAAGCACATATCAATCAATAATCACCTTAAATGTAAATGGACTGAATAGACCAATCAAAAGACATAGAGTGGCAGAATGGATAAAGAAACAAGACCCATCTATCTGCTGCTTACAAAAGACTTATTTTTGGACCCAAAGAACATACACAGACTAAAAGTGAAGGGATGGAAAAGGATATTTCATGCAAATAATAGGGAGAAAAAAGCAGGAGTAGCAGTACTTATATCAGACAAAATAGATTTCAAAACAAAGAAAGGAACAAGAGACAAAGAAGAACATTAAATAATGATAAAGAGATCAATCAGTCCAACAAGAGGATATAACCATTATAAATATCTATGCACCCAACATAGGAGCACCTAAATATGAAAAACACATACAAATAGAATTCAAGAGGGAAATAGACTGAAACACATTCATTTTTATGGGACTTTAACATACCACTCATATCAAGAGACAGATCAACCAGACAGAAAATAAATAAGGAAACAGAGGCACTGAATTAGATCAGATAGACTTAATAGGTATCTACAAAACATTCCACCCAAAAACAGCAGGATACGCATTCTTCTCAAGAGTATATGGAATATTTTCCAGAATTGATCACATATGAGGCCACAAAAAGAGCCTCAATAAATTCAAAAAGATTGAAATTTTATCAAGCAGCTTCTCAGACCACAATGGTATGAAACTAGAAATAAATTACACAAAGAAAACAAAAAAGCTGAAAAACACAAGGAGACTAAACAACATGCTTCTAAATAACCAATGGATCAATGACCAAATTAAAACAGAAATCAAGCAATACATGGAGACAGATGAAAACAAAAACTCAAGAGCCCAAAACCTGTGGGATGCAGTAAAGGCAGTTCTAAGAGGAAAGTACAAAGAAACAAGAACAACCCCAAATAAACAGTCTAAACTCACAATTAAAGAAACTAGAAAAAGAAGAACAAATGAAGCCCAAAGTTAGCAGAAGGAGGAACATAATAAAGATCAGACCAGAAATAAATGAAATAGAGAAGAATAAAACAATTAAAAAAAACAGTGAAACCAGGAGCTGGTTCTTTGAGAAAATAAACAAAATAAATAAACCCCTAGCCAGACTTATCAAGAAAAAAAGAGAGTGTGCACACATAAAACACATCAGAAATGAAGAAGGAATAATCACAACAGACACCACAGAAATACAAAGAATTATTAGAGATACTATGAAAAATTGTATGCCAATAAATTGGACAATCTAGAAGAAATGGACAAATTTCTAGAAAAAAACAGTCTTCCAAAACTGACCCAGGAAGAAACAGAAAATCTGAACAGACCAACTACCAGCAATGAAATCAAATCAAATCCAAAAGAAACTACCCACCAAAAAAAAAAAATCATAGACCCAGATGGTTTCACAGCTGAATTCTACCAAACATTTAAAGAAGAGCTAATTCCATCCTTCTTAAAGTATTCTAAAAAGTAGAAGAGGGAATACTTCTAAACTCATTCTATGAGGCCAGCATCACTCTAATACCAAGACTAGACAAAAACACCACAAAAAAAAGAAAATTATAGACCAATGTCACTGATGAGCATAGATACAAAAATCCTCAACAAAATATTAGCAAACCAAGTTCAAAAATACATCAAAAAGATCATCAACCATGACCAAATGGGATTTATTCCAGGGATGCAAGGATGGTACAATATTCATAAATCAATCAATATCATACACCACATTAACAAAAAGGATAAAAGTCACATGATCATCTCAGTAGATGCTAAAAAAGCATTTGATAAAATTCAACATCCATTCGTGATAAAAACTCTCATCAAAATGGGTATAGAGGGTAAGTACCTCAACATAATAAAGGCCATATACAACAAACTCACAGCCAACATCATACTTAATAGCAAAAAGCTGAAAGCTTTTCCTCTAAGATTGGGAACAAGACAAGGATGCTCACTCTTACTGCTTTTATTCAACATAGTACTGGAGGTCCTAGCCACAGCAACCAAACATCACAAAGAGATAAAAGGCATTCAAACTGGTAAGGAAGAAATTAAACTGTCCCTAACTGCAGATGACATAAACCCTAAAGACTCCACCAAAAAAACTATTAGAACTAATAACTAAATTCAGCAAAGTTGCAGGATACAAAATTAATACACAGAAATCTGTTGCATTCCTATATACTAACAACGAACTATCAGAAAGAGAAATCAAGAAAACAATTTCATTTACAATTGCATCAAAAAGAATAAAATACCTAGGAATAAACCTAACCAAGGAGGTGGAAGACCTATACCCTGAAAACTATAAGATACTCATGAGAGAAATTAAAGAAGACACCAGTAAATGGAAATCTATACCATGCTCATGGATAGGAAGAATATTGTCAAAATGGCCATCCTGCCCCATTCAATTTACAGATTCAATACAATCCCTATCAAAATAACAATAGCATTTTTCAATGAACTAGAAAAAATACTTCTAAAATTCATCTGGACACAAAAGACCCCAAATAGCCAAGTGATCCTGAGAAAGAAGAAAAAAACTGGGGGGATTATGCTCCCTGACTTCAAGCTATACTACAAAGCTACAGTAATCAAAATAATTTGGCACTGGCACAAGAACAGACCCATAAATCAATGGAACAGAATGGACAGCCTAGATATAAACCTATGCATATGTGGTCAATTGATATATGATAAAGGAGCCATAAATATACAATGGGGAAAAGACAGACTCTTCAACAACTGGTGTTGGCAAAACTGGACAGCTACATGTATTAGAATTAAACTGGATTATTATCTAACTCCATACACAAAAGTAAACTCGAAATGGATCAAAGACCTGAATGTAAGTCATGAAACCATAAAACTCTTAGAAGAAAACATAGGCAAAAATCTCTTGAAACATAAGCATGAGCAATTTTTTCCTGGACACATCTCCTCAGTCAAGGGAAACAAAATAAAAAATGAATAAGTGGGACTACATCAAACTAAAAAGCTTCTATACAGCAAAGGTCACCATCAGCAGAACAAAAAGGCATTCTACAGTATGGGAGAATATATTCATATTATCTGATAAAAGGTTAACATCCAAAATACATAAAGAACTCATATGCCTCAACACGCAAAAAACAAATAACCCAATTAAAAAATGGGCAGAGGACCTGAGCAGACACTTCGCCAAACAAGAAATACTAATGGCCATCAGGCACATGAAAAGATTCTCCACATAGCTAATAATCATGGAAATGCAAATCAAAACCACAATATCACCTCACACTAGTCAGAATGGCCACTAGCCAAAAAACCAAGAAATAACAAATGCTGGTGAGGATGTGGAGAAGTGGGAACACTCCTACACTGTTGGTGGGAATGTAAATTGGTGGAATCACTATGGAAAGCAGATTGGAGGTTCCTCAAAAACGCTAAAAATAGAAATACTATTTGACCCTGTAATTGTACTCCTAGGAATTTACCCGAAGTAAACAAAACCCATGATTCAAAAAGATATATGCAACCCTATGTTTATCAGGGCACTATTTGCAATAGCCAGGATATGGAAGCAACCTAAGTGTCCATCAATAGATAACGGATAAAGACGATGTGGTACATATACACGGTGGAATATTATTTACTCATAAAAGGAAAAGAAATCCTGCTATTTACAACATGGATGGATCCAGGTGGTTTTGCTCAGTGAAATTAGCCAGGCAGAGAAAGACAAATACCATATGATTTCACTTATTTGTAGAATATAAAAACAAAGCAAAACAGCAGTAGACTCACAGACACTGAGAATTGACTAGTGGTACTAAGAAGTAAGGGATAAAGGGGCACAATAATTCACAATCACAATATAAGTTGGTCATGGGGATGGTTGTACAGCATGGAGAATATAGTCAATGATTCTGTAACATCCTTATGCATTGATAGATATTAACCACACTAGAGGGTTGAGGATTTAATAATACTGGTAACTGTTGAACCACTGTGTTGTATACTTGAAACCAACATAAGATTGTATATCAACAATATTTCAATTAAAAAATGCAAAAACAAACAAATCAAACCAAACCAAAAAGCTTCTGCAAAGCAAAGGAAACCATCAACAAAATGGAAAGGAAACCTACAGAATGGGAGAAAATATTTGAAAATAATATGTCTAATAAAAGGTTAATATCATACAACTCAATAGCAAAAGGACTAGCAATCCAATTAAAAAATGGAAGTGGAACTGAATAGACATTTTTCCAAAGATGACATGCAAAAGGGCAACAGACACATGAAAAAATGTTCATCATTGATCATCAGGAAAATGCAAATCAAAACCATAATGAAATATCACCTCACACCTGCCAAAATAGTTACTGTCCAAAAGACAAGAAATAATAAATATCGGCAAGAATAAGGAAAAAAGGGAACCCTTATGTACTGTTGGTAGGAATGTAAATTCGTGCAACTACTATGGAAAATAGTATGGAGGTTCTTCAAAAAATTAAAAATAGAACTATCATATAATCCAATAATCCCATTTCTGGGTTTTATCCAAAGGAAACAATATTACTATCTGAAAAGACATCTGCACCCCAATGTTCACTGACAAGATATGGAAGCAACATAAGTGCCCATCAATGGATGAACAGAGAAAGATGCAAGATACAGATGTATGTACACACACACACACAAACATATACACACCAGAATATTACTGAGCCATAAAAATTAAAGAAATCCTGCCATTTGCTACAACATGGATGGACCTTGGGAGCATTATGCTAAGTGAAATAAGTCAGGCAGAGAAAGACAAATATTGTATGATCTTACTTATATGTGGAATCCAGGAAAACTGAACTCATAGATACGGAGAACAAATTAGTGGCTGCCAGAGGTGGGGAGTGGGGAATGGGTGAAAGTGGTCAAAACATACAAACTTCTAGTCATAAGATAAATAAGTCCTGGGGATGTAATATACAGCATGATGACTACAGTTAACAGTATTGTATTGTGTATTTGAAAGTTGCTGAGAGAGTAGATCTTAAAAGTTCTCATAAGAAAAAAATTTTTCTAACTATGAAATTATGGATGTTAAATTTATAGTGGTAATCATTTTGCAATATATACATATATCAAATCATTATGTTATACACCCTAAACTAATACAAGGTTATATGTCAATTATGTCTCAATAAAACTGGGGGGGAAGGTTAAAAAAACAAAAAACAAAACAAAACTGACTTTTATTGGAGTGAAACCCAACCTTCAAGATTTGTTTTTATCCACTATAGTTCAAAGAAAATTCCATTTTATAGCTTCATACTTAAAGCATTTTTTCTTCCTTTAAAAAATGGTTTTTTAGTAGTTCTCTTTGAGAATAGAGTTTTTTCTTTGAGACCAAGGTAAAATTAGATTTTACAGGTTAATTCTACTTTTAATGTGTATGTTTTATTGTAGAAGTCTTTTTCCCCTTTTACAAACATGAGTTGATCATTAAAAACCCCATCTTCCTGGAAACATAGTTGATACAGAGGGAAGCTAACAATCTGGATCCACTCAGGGGAAGAAACCCACAATAATTCATTTGTCTGGCATTTCAGCAAAATGTAGGAGAAACGTCCCAAGCCCGGGAGTCAGCAGATGTGTTCTCTTGGTTCCCAGTGTGGGGGTTTAGTCGCTGGGTGGGAGTTCCTTCAGCTCCTTCATACCCTGTTTCCTTTCAAACTCATCTATAAAATGATGGCTGACAGAGATAATCTCCAGGGAATGCTTCTCACACTTTAAACACGTGGGTCTTGTGGAAATGCGTAGATCTGTGGGAGGGCCTGACATTCTGCATTCTAACCAGCTCCCAAGTGAGGCCAATGAAGCACAGTCTCAAACCACAGCTGAATATACTTTCAGTAACAAGACTTCCAGGGATAGCCTACACCTAAGTATTTTTTTAGTTTCATTAATTCATGTATGTACTAGGATACTACCATTGTTCACGTTTTGAAAAATGCATTTGGACAGTAAGAAAGGACCCATATTGTTCCAGTTTTGTTAATTTGGGATTGAAATCACAATTAAGGATTGCAGATCACTACAGGTACATCAACACACAGCCTTTTTCTCTAGCCCAATTGTTCTACCCCTAGCCACATATGAGTATCACCTGGGTACTTTCAAAATCTACCAGTGCCTGCCCACCCACCCCAAGTACATACACACCAGAATCAATTTAACTGGGGAGGGGCCCAGTCGCTGGGTATTTCTCATAGCTCCGCTTAGCTTGTGATTCCAGCACGCTGCCAAGATGGAGACCTGCTGCAGGCCAGCCTCTACAACTAGGAAGGCATTCCAGGTATGGTCAAGTTGTTTGCAATACTCCCACAGCTGTGATCCAGTAACTGCATTCTTGTGGAAAGCATGGTTAAATTACACAACTCACATAAACATTTCACTTACGAACTTGTAATTCAGTAAGGGTGCTCAGCAAGAGAGATGATACAGAGGAGCCTCTAGCTTTGTTTGGTCCTTTTTAGAAAAAAATAAAATGATCAAATTATAATGTGCACCCTGGCTCGAGGAACACTGGTTTTAAGAGAGATTTTGTCCATTTTCTCCTTTGCAAGGCTCAACTTTAACCAGCAAAGTCATAAAGCCAGTGAAAGCCAGCAGAGGCAATAAAAGTTCCTGGAGGTTCAGATGTCAGCGGGACAATCCCTCCCCAGAGAACAAATCTTTCCAGAATGTCATGGTGGTTAAGGAGCTAGAGTGTTCATTAAAACCCTGCCTACACCATTTTCCTAACTAACTATATGGCCTTGGGCGATTTTCTAAACACCTGAGTTTCCTTTCAGTCAAATATGATGATGGTTAGGCTATGAAGATTAAAATGAGTTAAAGTGTGTTAAGTGCTTTTTGTACAATGCTTGGCATATGGTAACTATTATTAATATTATCATCTGCCCTATGAGATTACAAGTGGGATATTACTATTTCCCCCTTTAAAATTACATCATAGCATTTCCTCAGCAAGACTTTAGCATATGTGTGTTCATTTGGGAAATGATGAAAAGGCAGTGTGGCTGCGGCAGGACTGGGACACTTCTAAAGCCAGAAAGGTAAGCTGACGCTGGTTTGTGGCAGCCCTTATAGGCCAGGCCAGAAAGTCTTGATTAATCTTGTTGGCGGTAGAGAGCAGTTTGAAATTTTGGGGCCACAGAATGATGTGATCATTTTTCTGGTTTAAAACAGACAAGTTCAGAGTTCAAATGGGGTTTGCAAGTATCTCACCTCTTGAGCTACAAGTTTCTCTGCCCTACTTACACAACAGTGCTGCCACAGCATTTGCTTCTCAGCGTGTGGTTTTCCTGAAACAGAGAAGGACCCTCAAACCACTGACATTGCCGCCTCTGCCCCAAGAAGACAGCTGAGCAAACCCTGAAGCTCCAAGGTACATTCTGACAACTCCCATCTGACTACAGCCCTGGAGTAATATTGTTTTTTCCCTTAAATCTGAAATCAGGTATTTGTATCATCTAATGCACTTTGGTGATTTACACTCAGTCTCCAGCAAGACTCATTAAAATAATTTTTTCTTATCACAGTAACAAAATAGTGTCACGGACCTTCCAGACCATCTGAGGTCCTCCAGACACTACGGGAAGCTCATGTAATTGAGAGAAATTGCTAGCCTGCTGTCAGGTAGCTCCTGGGTTTAGTGTCAAGGAATTTACAACTGGGAGTTCAGGGTTGGCCAGATAGTATGCAAAATGTGGACATTTTTACAGGCTAAAAATTTTTCCCAGATCACCTCCATTATGTCAAAACCAGATTATGTAAAATTAGGAAGCCTGACATAGGGCTTCTCCATAAGAAAAAGACAAAACAGTTTTAAATAAACACATTCCTTCCGACTCAGAAGTGGAAAGTGTTTGGAAAGTAGAGTTGAAGTGATGATGTAACTTCCAAACCTAGTTCTTTCTTGATTTCAGAAGAGTCATTTAACACTTAAATATTTTTCCCTCTAAAATAAGTGGTAATAACATCCTCAATCACCCAGACATGCAGAAGTTCAACAAAGGCTCATTGCGTGCTTACTATGTGCTGTCCTCTGTCTTTTATTCATTAAATTCTACCATAACCCTATGATTATATAATATCATTAACCCTATTTTCCAGAGAAGGACACTGAAGTATGGAGAGGTTAAGTAACTTGGCAAAGCCACAGAGCTTGAAAGTGGCAGAGCCAGAATTCAAATACAGAATCTAGAGTCTGTGTGGCTGCGGTAAAGTGCAGTCCCTGCCCTGGTGAAGCTGAAGGCCTAGTGGGGAGAAACAGAGCGCATACAAACACGCTTACAACCTGAGGCATCTGCAGGAAATCAAAAGGCCAGCAATGGTAAGGCAGGGCAAGGAGTGAGAAAGACAACATTGCGTTGCCAGGGTCAAGAAGGCTCCTGGGAGGAGTGGTGTTGGAGATGGGGCTGAAAAGTGAGAGCATAGGATTTTATGTGGCAGAGAGAGTGACGATGTTCTAGCTAGAGGGAGCAGGTGTGAACAAAAGCATGCAGGCAAATACCAGGCATATGTGGAGAAGGTCACTACTGTGCTTTGGTAAAGGGTGTGATGCAGAGCACGGACACTGACTCCTCAGAAGCTCAGAGATGTAACAGCGCCTGAAATCAGCTGGTAGTTGGAGGAAGAGACAGTAGGAGAAGAAATTCTGGAGATATCACTGAGGAAGAATGCTGAGAGTTGGATATTCTTTAGTTTGTGTCTAATTCAATTTGGGGGCCAGTGAACCTTATATATGGCACAAATAAAAGACTCTATAAAGTCATGTTTGTTGAGTGAATAAAAGGGAGAAAGTGTCCAGAAGGGCCAAAGATGGGAGGGGAAGTAGATGAGATATAAATACTTGGATAAATACCATGAAAGAACTTGGAGGTCCCACACACAAATAAATGGTGGCGTGGTGCACTTAAATAGAGAAGTCAAGAAGAGAAACTGGTTTGGAGGGATGCCCGTCTGCCTCACAAAGCTCTGGCCAGGTAATCAGATGCAGTCAGTACCGTGCTTCTGTAGCTCTATCTGGGCTATACAGATTTGCATTCATTTGTTCACTAAGGAAACTTGAGCATACTTATGTGATGTATTCATTCAACAAACATTTCATCAACATCCATAGTCTGTGCTGTAAGGATGAACATAACAGAACGCTTGTCTAAGAAATTCAGTGTCTATAGGTTAGGTACAAATGGAGTAATAATAACAGACAGTATTTACAAATATTTACTATATGCCAGACAAATGTATTTTGTATGTTGAATCATTTTATCCTCATAGAAATCCAGAGGTGTATATTATTATTACTAGTGATAAGTGGAATGAGAGCCCCTCCAAAGATGCATGTGTCCTGATTTCCAGAACCCGTGCATATGGTGTATCATATGACAAAGGGGAAATAAGCTGCAGGTAGAATTAAGGTTGCTAATCAACTGACACTGAGACAGGGAGAGTATCCTGGGTTGCCCCACTGAGCCCAGTTATCACCAGAGCCTTTGAAAGTGGAAGGGGCTGGCGAGGCAGTCATGAGAAGTGATCATGGAAGCAGGGTTGGCGTTAGGTCAACTTTCAACCTGCACTGCTAGCTTTGTGTCAAGGAACACAGGCAGCTTCTAGAATCTAGAACAAGCACATGATTCCCTGCTGTAGTCTCTGGAAAGAACACAGGACTGCCAACACACTGATACTAGCCATATGGTATCAGGTGTAATAGACCTTGTTCGGACTTCCGACCTCCAGAAATGTAAAATGATACATTTTGCTTCTTTAAGCCACTAAGTTTATGGTACTTTGTTATAGCAAGTAGAAAACTAATACACTGTCCTAATTTTTTTAATCTAATAACAAATATATTAGCTTATTTCATAAATTTCTATTTTAGAGATGAGGAAACAGGCAGATGAGGAAATAGATGAGAAACAGATGAGGAAACAGAAAAACGTGTTCAAATTTTGATTACTTAGCATTGTTCTTGGGAGCCCCCTTGGTTTTTCTCCCGCCACCTCTCTGGCCACTTATTCCTCAGGCTCCTTGCACATTCCTTTACTCCTAACCAGACTCTGTTGGGTAGTGTTTCTCAGGGGATTCTCCTAGATACTTTTCTGTCTCTGTTTGAATTCTTTTCCTAGGTGAGCTCCTCCATCCTCAGAGTTTTAAACAGTGTATATGACCTGCTTACTCCCAACGTGATGTTTCTAACTGGGACGCCTCCTCTGAGCTCCACACTGGTAAGCTTGTCATCTGCCCCCTTGACGCCTGTATTTGGAGAGCTGACAAAGGTTTCGAACCTAACACATTCAAAACAGGATCAATTCCCACCACAGAACCAGTTCCCCACTCTCACATTCAGTGAGATTTGTCTCGAACCAGCAAGGTGAGTCAAGCTTCATCCTGTTCTCTCCTGGGCCTCCAGTCGTGCTGCCAGCCAGCCATCCCATTCTGTCTGCCTGCACTGTACCAGCCTGCTCTGAGCCACCACCACTTCCCACCACGAAAATCACAGCAGCTCGCCAATGGCCTCTCCACGTCTATTCTGGTTCCTCTGTGGATTTATGTTCTTCACCACAATGAGCGTGTCCTCCTTAGACAGTAAATCAGATTTTGTCACGTCCCTGCCTAACACCCTTCCATAGCTTTCAAGTGTACTTAGAATAAAATCCAAACTCCTTTTCAGTGACTCACAAGGCCCTGCATGACCCAGCTCCTGCCCACCTCTCCAGCCTCACCGCGGCCACTGCCCCCCATTCATTCCCCATTTGCCAACCACCCTGGGCTTCACCCAGTGCCTCAGTCCTTGTAGTTCTCTATTGCCTCAAGGTCCTTACATCTGAGGCTTCCTCTTACGGGGAAAGCATGTGCGCATGCACACACACACACACACACCCTTTTTCACCTATCTACCGCTCATTCTTCAATTTTCTGATTAAATGTTTCATCCTCATAAAAGCCAACACCACACCATACTATCTGAAGCATTTTTACTCTGCCACCCAACCCCTCCCCCACCTGACTGTCTATGCCAGCCCCCATTTGTGTCCTTTTAGCACATCTTACAATTTGCATTTTCATCATTTTTGTTACTTGTTTTTGTTTTTTGTCTTTCGAGAATGTTAGTTAATTTGATAAAGGAACTATGTTTGTCTCAGTTATCATATAACCTCAGAGCACTATGCCTGACACACAGTAGGTGCACAATATTTGTTGAAAGTTGAATAAATGCACAAAGTTAGTAATGTTTAAAATAGTACTGATACTTTCTATACCATTATTTAAGAATGCTACTGTTACTTGAATAGTGGATTTGAATTTAAATCAATAATTTAGCCATTTGAATTTACATTTCATAATATCCTTTCATTCCATTGCTTGTACTTATCTACATATTAAATCAACTGTGCACTTCAAAGTAAAATTTCATGTTATGACTAATTTGACTTTTTTTTTTTTACCTAAAGACTTTTTGAACCAGTTAGCTTCTTTTGGCCTTTCCTTTACACTTGTGTTAAAACCACGTGGTGCAGATTCAGAGAGAGGAAATATATATTTAGCATAGACTTATCAGCACAAATCATATTTTTTTCCAGAACTGAAAGTGCTACAGAGAAGTTTATGGCCAGATACAACTTATAGGAAATCCCCAATGAGAAATAAAAGATAAAAATGATTCAAATTATGTAGGTGTGTAGTGACATTCATTTGCATTTCTCTAATGACTAATGATGTTGAACATATTTTCATGTGCTTTTTACCATCTATATCTCTTTTATAATGAGGAATCTGTTCAAATCTTTTGCACATTTTATTAACAGATTGTTTGCCTTATTATTGGGTTATAAGAGTTCTTTATGATCTGGAGGCCATACCTTTATCGGGTTATATTTTGCAAATTTATCCTCCCAGTTTGTGGCTTTTCATTTTCTTAACAGTGTCTTTTAAAGAAAGGAAGCTTTTCATTTTGCTGAAGTCCAATTTAGCAGTTTTTATTATATGGTTCATGCTTTTTGTGTCCTGAGAAATCTTTGTTTAACCCAAGATCACAGAAATTTTGGGGGTTTTTTTGTTTTTAGGTTTTGCATTTGGTCTCCAACCCATCATTGCAAGGTTTTTGACCAGAGTTATAATAAAATCTCATTTATTTATACTTTTATAACTGACTATTATTTAGAGAACAGACAGGACACCAAGAGTGGAAGTTCAGACACTGGATGGATAGAAATTGCAGTAATCCTAATGAGAGACTCTTTTTAAAGCTGCTGATGATGCAAAGTGGTGAAAGGTAGTCTGAAAGAAGATATATTCTTAAGTTAGGACCAAGAAAACTTGAGAACAAAAGAGAAAGAGAAAAATCAGGGACTACTCCAAAGTTTTTGGCCTGAGCAACTGAGTTAACAGTTTTGCCATTTGCTAAGTTAAGAAGACTGGGAGAAGGAAAATAAGGCGTTTCATTTTGGACCTACAAAATTTGAGCTATCTGTTGGACATCCAAGGGTAACTGCGGCTTGTGTGGGCATCTGTGGCTTTTGCCTCCGACCTTCCACTTACCCTTCTTCTGATAACAGTCTTGCTGCCCTCTCTTCATTTGGGGAACAGCCCTCCCCCATTTCAGGCAATGACCTTCCAGAGGGTTTGACGCCAGCTCCAGGAGTGAGCATGTGATTTGGAATATGACACCTCCCTGGCCACATCGCTCTGTCTGAAGATGATGCAATTAAGACCCATGACCTTTTTGCTGGTGTGGTTGAAAGTCATTCTCTTTTCTGTTGGGTTACTGAGGACACAGGATGCCTGCTTAATAGACATCGCACCACCACCAGCAAAAAGCCTCCATGAGACATCAGAACCCAGAAGGAAGCAGAGGCGATCAGGTATTACTGTCCAGAGTTTGGACTCTTGGATCCAGCCGTGCTTAACTCCTACCCCAATATTTAAATTATGTACACCATTTGTTTGTGCCAATTGAGTTGGGGTGTCTGTCACTTGCAACTAGTGAAGTCCCAACTAATAGGATATCTCAAGTTTTTCCACTGAAATAGCTCTAATGGCAAAGAAAAGTAAATATCGATGAAAACCTGATACCGTAGTCCAGAGAGGGCCAAAACGTGCACACGATATCTTTAAAATATCCTGTTTCATCTTAAAATTTAATATGAATTTTACATTACTTTCCAAAATACCTTTGCATTTTGTATCAGTAAAAAAGAATGCCCTCCATTGTCAAACAAAAAATGATACCTCATAAACATGTACAAATATTTTGCCTGTGGCTGTTTACCCCATTCTGAGATTTGCTCATGACCCTAAGAGATCTAGAACTCATCATGGAAATGGATGGAGGGGATTGGGATCAAGAGAATGAGCAATTTAATATGAAGAATTAACTTGGAGGCAAAAGAGCTGGATGTGAATCCTGGTTTTATACACTTACCCCATGACTTTAAGAAAGGTGCAGTTTCTACATTGAAAAATAGGCCTCACGTTATAGCTCTCTAGCATTCTGTAGGCTTCATTTTCAACCCTTCCTACTTCACTTGGCTATTGCAAGAACCAATCTAGTGGTGAGATAATGCCCATTCTCCTTAAGAGGATTTCTTTTTATTTATTTACTTCAGTTGAAGTATGGTTGATATACAATCTAACATTAGTTTCAATATACAACACGGGTTCAGCAGTTATACACATTAATAAATCCTCACCCCTAGTGCAGTTACTATCTGTCAGCATAGGAAGATGGTGCAGACTCACTGGCTATATTCTCCACGCTGCACTACCATCCCCATGGCCAACTTATGTTATGACTGAGATTCTTGTGCCCCTTCATCCCCCTCACTCTTCCCATCCACTCACCCCAACCCCTCCCGCATGGTAACAACCAGTTGCTTCTCAGAGTCTATGAGTCTGGCGCTACTCCTTAAGAGGACTTAGAAATCGGTGATCCCTGGGAGTAGGCATGGACTAAGAACTCATCATAGCTCTTAAAACTGAAAACTTGATTTTTTTAAGTCATTTGTAACCATATTTTAACAATTTGGAAATTAATGGAATATATTAAATATATCATGTCTTAATATTTTAGAAGACATTTGACAAAATTTCTCATGAAACTTTTATGGATAAAATGATGAAAGTTAATGTCACTATACTGCTTAGGTGGAGGTACAGCTGACTGAATAATACACTGAAAGAATATTGATTATTCATTCTGAAAAATGTTCACTTAATGGCATACCACCCACCAGTCTCTGTCCTTAGCCCTGTCAGGTGCAATAGTTTCTATTAATAATATGAAAGAAAATTACATATAATTGATTAACATAACCAATTCAAAATGATCCTGACAGGCTAGAATGTTGCACAGAAATAAAAAAAAAAGTCAAACATTAAATTCTACATTTAGTCTTAGAATAGGAAAGTCTGGGCTTCAAAGCAATTCTTGATCAATAGATCTGAGTATACAGCTAATTACAAGTACAAAATTGGGAAAAATCATGGTTTCTTTTCAGCTAATTTAGTTTTAGGTATTAATAGTATAATACCCGGAACTCAGGAAGGAATATATCCCACATCATTCAGCCTAAAGAGTTAATATCTTGTGTTATATTCTGGAGAGAGATGTAGAGAAACTAGACTATGTCCTGGACAAAGTGACCAAGATGGGGATCTGAAAAACATCCAGGTTGAAGGGGTGGGGTGTAACCTGATGAGGACAAAAGTGGGGGGAGACATGATCCTCACATGCTTCCAGCCTCTCATAGAGCAGAGGCTGCAGACTTGTGTCCTCTAGTTCAGAGGACAAGGTCTGGACCAAGCAGGTGAAGTGGGCTCTGGCTTAGGATGAGAAGGAACTGGCAATCTCTGAGCAGACTCAAAAAACAAGCCCCTGTCCCAGGCTGGTCCCCAGGAAAGGTTGCGTGCTCTTCATCAGGAACCTTGAAGAAGGGGGGTTTTGCTCATCTGGAAAAGCTGCATTTGATGGACTCTGTTGTTTCTTCCAAATCTAAGTTCATGTAATTTATTTACAAATTATTAAGACAAGAAGCTAAATCATATAGACGCCAGCTCCTTACAATGTACATATTTTCACAAACAGGCACAGCAGAAGGTGCCCATGGTGTCTCGTTATCTCACTACTTACCTTTTGTAGCAATTGTTTTGCGTCAGTCACTTGGCAACCAGAGTGGAATTTCTGTCTGGTTTTACTCTGTTCGCGTAGCGGTGAAGAGCAGGGGCACTGGAGACAGACTGCTTCAATTTTGGTTTTACTGGTGTAGATTTGGGGTATGTGACTTAGCTTTCAAGGCTCAGTTTCCAGTCTGTAAATGGGGCATAATAACTGACCTGCTCATAGGGTGGTTGTGAGATCAAATGAGATAGTGCGTGTAAAGCACTTTGCATGGTGCTTGCAAATGGCAAACCCCCAGGGGACGTTACCCGTGATGATACCAGTAGGAGTAAGAGACTGTACCCGCCTTGGCAATGTATCGCCTAGATTTTACCTTCAACTTTTCTCTATGTTACTTTAGAGGCTGAATGCATTGTTTTGCTAATTACTTTGTTTCAGGAATACTAGAATTTGAAAATATGAAATGGGGCTTGTTAAACAGATGCTGCCAGGCAGCCCGGTGTAGTGGTGGGGGCCGGAGCCTGGTTCCAGGCCCCCATTTGGACCAGCTCTATGCCTGGACAAATCACTCATAGTTTCAGCAAAATGAGAGGGTCAGACTGAATGATCTTTACATTCTTTCCTGGCTAAAATGTTTCATCCTAAATGGGGCCATGGATAGAAAAGAATACTAAATCATGAAGATAGAAGGAATGGGAAAACCAAAAAGCTTAAACACTTACTCTTTAAGCAGTCTATGAATCAAAATACCTCCTTTACAAGCTTTGTTGTGCAATTAATGGTCCTTGTGTCCTGTATAAAACAGGGTAATAATAGCCATGTCTGCCAATTATAAATGACTAAAATTGCCCTCAGTTTTAATAATGGTGTACCTCATTCAGCTGAAGGGAAGTTAAAGGTGACACCTGCAGACATTGCCACACGGATCACATAGAACCCCTCATTACAGGCCTTCATGCTATGGAAAGTGGTCACAGCCAGATGGAATAGAAAATTTCCTGCTATATAACTCTGGTGTGTTGTTTATTTTATTTGTACTGGAATTCTGTAGCTTGATTACAGGATTAGAACAGATGGAATTAAAAGAACCCTTTTACTGCCAGATGGCCACTTGAAGCTTTACTCTAAGCTGGAGCCACATGCTCTGTATCAGATAGATGGCCCCAGAGATCAAGGGCACAAGCTTTACTCTTCTGCCTCTTCTCCTCCTCCCCTCTCCTCCCTTCCCCCAGTTTATCTAGCTCCTCCAGTGTGAGAGCACCATGCACACAAAGAATAAGATGCCATTCAGGGTTCAAGCAATTCATAGTATCATAGAGAAAACAGACACATAAATAGTCAATTCTAACACATGGGATAAGTGCAAAGTAGAAATGTGTTCAGAGCAGTATGGGAGCATTAGAGAGGGCTGTCTAGTGCAGACAGGGAGGTGAAGACCATTTCAATGATAGAGAACACTACGGAGGGATGATAGGAACTGATTTGTAAATGTTAAATAAGACTTAGCCAAGTAAATGCATAGAGCTGGAGGCAGGGGGCTTCGGGGGTGGCATTCCAAGCAGAGGGTAGAACATGAACACGGACCTGGCGAAGAAACAGCATGGTGACTGCCAAACACACTAAAAGCAGCTCCGTGTCACTGAGTAATGTAGTTCAGGGCGGGAGGTAGGAAATAGGACTGAACTGAAAATGTGCATTTGTGTGATGCTAAGTAGGCTAGACTATTGATTTTCAGTGTGGTCCACAGAACTGCAGTGTAACATCACCTGGGAATTTTTCAGGCATGTAAGTTCCCAGGTCCTCTCATGGACCTAACTGAACTAGAAACTGTGGAGGGAGAGATCAGCAATTGATATTTCCATTGGTGATTCTGACGTACACTACAGTCTGGAAAACACTCACCTAGGCTTCATCCTATAGTAGTAGCAAGGGAACTTTTGAAGACTATTAAGAATGACATGGACAGACTTGCGTTTTAAGTCCCTGCTCAGGTTCCTACTTGCCCACCAAGTCCCCACCCCCATCTAGAGCAAAGCCAACACAATGAACTAGCTTAGAGAAATGGTAAAACTTCATGGTTTCCCAGGCCAGGCATAATGGAGAGCAGGGGCCTTGTGTATCAGCTATTTCTGGAAGGCCATTTCCATCATAAGGTATCTTCTCATATTAATGCTAGTCAAACAGTGCAACTAACTGATGAAGAGGATTCTGACACAGGATCTAACTGAAAGATCAACTTCCTTTAGGCCCGCCTCTGAGTTCTGCAACCACAATGCTGTCCATACCCCAACCTGCAATACCACAGGCTTTTACTCCACCTCGTACCTGCCACTGTACTTTGCTTCAGAACTTTGCAAACATCACCCAGGCGCTCCTTCCTTCCCAAGTTCCTGAATGCAACAGCCAAGAGTATCTACCCAGTCACTGATCCTGGGTCCATATTTTGATTTAGTCTTTTCATTAATCCTGTAAAAAATAAATTGGGATTATATCAGATACACATTTCCCTGCTTTTCATGATATTAGAGATTATTGCTGTAATGCAGGACTACTCAAGAAGATGGGTTTGCATTTGGGAAGCAAAGTCAAATATTTACATATTTATATATTTACATATTTATAAAATTATAGAGCTGGATAGAATCAAGCTGCTGGGAAGGGATATATCCTGAAAAATCCTTATTATCATATAGAAAATATCTTTACAGGTTACAAAAAATATATTTGGCACCTTGTGGGATAGTACCTCTTCTTTAGTCAAAAATTACACTAAAAGTTTCTGTAAAAAGAAAAAAATCTCATTCAGATGCCACATATGTGTAAACTGAGAAATTTGTCCATCCTAACCATAACCTTCTAATTTTCAAGCTTTATTTTTGACAGTGGAATGTTTTTTTAAGCAGCATTTACACCAGCTTCCAATATATAAAATAAATAAAAGTCAAGTCACTCTGGTCCTAGGAAAGGGAGAGCACAATTACCTCCTCTCAGTAATTTGCTTGTCCCCTTTGGCAGTCTCTGAGACCCCTCCTTGGGCCCATTGTTTTAGAATCACTGATCTAATTTATTTCCAATAGGAATGAATAATCCCACTTTATTAATAGGACTGATAATAACTGTATTAGTCAGAATTCTCCAGAGAAACAGACCAATAGGATACATATGTGCATATCCTAATTCACTATATATTTAGTATATATTAGTATAATATATACACATACATACAGAAAGAGAAAGAGGGCTGAGAGAGATTTATTTTAAGGCACTGGCTCATGTGATTGTAGGGAGCTGGCAAGTCTGAAATTTACAGGGCAGGCCAGCAGCCTGGAAATTCCAGCAAGAGTTAATGTTACAGTCTTGAGCCCAAAGGCAGTCTGAAGGCAGAACTTTTTCCTTCTCCTCCAGGGACCTCAGTCTTTTCTCTTAAGGCCTTCAACTAATTGTATGAGGCCCACTCACATTATGGAGGGTGATCTGCTTTGCTCAGTGTCTACTGACTTAACTGTTAATCGCATCTAAAACATACCTTCATAGTAATATCTAGATTGGCATTTGCCCAAGCAACCTGGTGCGATAGTCTGGCCAATTTGACAAACAAGTCAACCATCACAGTAGCTGAAATAGATGTGCTGATTCCCCTGGCTACTCTAGAGTTATAAGAATGGTTCTGAAGAGCTAGGTGATCAGAGATGAAAAACAAACATCTTTAAGTGCCAAAGTGGTCCAATAAGCTTCTTTGAAATGAAAAATTTAGCTAGAGGTCTAGCAAGGACTATATGAGGAAAGGCAGGGAAAAGCAGACCTAATTTTGGTGAATTTGGCTTACCTCAAGAAAAAACTGTAGAGTAGAAATTAGTCACCAAAACTCTGCCAACACTGAAAATGAAGGAATGAAATTTTTGCCTGTCAAAAGCTGAATTCATGCTTCCCTCCCCAGAGGAGGATTAGCTCTTCAGTCTAAAAGAAAGTAGTTTAGAAAAGAGTGGCTGAATGATAACCAGTATAGGTTGTTCGTCACTCAAGTTTTTAGACTGTAAGTTGTGATCTCTTAAATCTCAGAACAGGCTCCCCCACCTAAACCCAGAGCCCAGCTGGACTACATAAATCACCCTGAGGGCCCCAGCTCATCAGTTTGGGCACACCTGTTGGATCAGGGCAACCACTTTGTATATCAACAGCCTGTGATCTGGCACAAAAGCTCTACCCCCCCAGAGAAGGCTGTGACTGAATAAATCTAAATCTCCTTTGAGAAACTTTTTAGTCCTAAAAAAAAAGTGAAAAGCAGCTGGTAAGAGGAACAAAGACTAAAAAACACACAGACAAGCCAGGGTATGTGAATACAGAGATGGCCAAGGCCCTGAGTCCGACACACGGGTGGCTGACAAGAAAGAGAGAGTTAAACACTTGTGACAAATACCGCAGGAGTGGGACACATGGGACACCTCGGAACCATAAAGCGGTGCTTAGAAGGTGACTAAGGAGGAGGAGACCATACCGATAGCTGAGGAGTAATAATGGCAGAGCGCTGTCATCCAGCTCCATGAACTGCTGCTATCCCGTGACACAACAGCTCCCTAAAGCTAGAATTGGGCCTTGAGGAATAGAAATCTTCTAGTTCTCAAATTTCATTGTGATTGCCATCGAGCTGTCTTTATATGACTTCCAGTGCCTTTGCTGCTACTTGGTTCCCATAAGGCCCTAGACCCACCTCTTTTCCTTATTCTTTTTCCATGTATATTTACAGCAAGACCCCCTTACTTGAGACACTCAGGAGAGTCGATGTTACTTATAATCTGAAAACCAAACATGCCACTTTTGATTAAGTACTTGTTATATAGAAAAGCTTTCTTTACAAGTCAAGACCAAAACAACCTGAAAGCTAAAATTTTGGTTGAATATTAATCATGGTGTCCTTAAAATTCAAATTCCTCAAATGTAAAAAAAAAACACTTATACAATCTAATTTTTATCATAACACCTGAAAATTTTTACTTATCATATTCTGATATGTAATAGACAAAACAAGGAAATTTATACCCCTTTCTAGTTAAGGATTGGAAATCATGAGTCAAGAATCAAATGAATTACCCAATTTACTATAGCTCAAACCATGTTTACATGGTAATTAAAATTTTCCACACACCACTTAATAAAAATCAAATTTAAACACACACACATACATAACACAGACACACTTCCTGAAAACCAGAATTGGATCTATATATTTTCAAACGTACTCTTAACTGGTACTTTATTTGGTTCGGTCTCTCGTAGCCACTTTTGCCGGCAAACATCCTGTTAGTCCTGTGGGAGTAATTAAACATGAAATATGCAAGTTCTGAATTTTGCCAAGTGTTCAGAAACACATCACTCTCATAAACAGAAAACTTGTTATACTTTATTGTTCTTAGTCATGTGCCTGTACTACTCAAGTCAATAAAGTTTTCTTTGATTTGTTGACTGGCATCTGAGTCGTAAGAAGCAGAAGAGAAAGTTTTGATAAATGTTTGTTTCTGGCTATTAAACTGTGATGGTTAATTTCATGTGTCAACTTGACTGGGCTAAGAGAAGCCCAGGTGGCTGGTAAAACTTTATATATGGGAGGGTGTTTCCAGAAGAGATTAGCATTTGAATTGGCCAACCCAGTAAAGCCGGCCCTCTGCGGTTTGGATGGGGATCATCCAGTTCACTGAGAAAAAAAAGGTAGAGGACGAGCCCTCTCTTTGCCTCACCTGAGTCACCGGTCTCCCTCCGTCCCAGACACCAGTGCCCCTGGTTCTCAGGCTTTTCGACTCAGTTTTATTCCATCAGCCCACGTATTCTCAAAACCTCAGAGCCAGGCAGCTCTCCTGACTCTCCAGGCTATAGATCACACTCTTGGTTCTGTTTCTCTGGAGGACCCTGACCTATACATAAGTAATGCTTAGAAAATCTGAAATTCATAGCTCATTGGACACATTCTGTAAGCTTTTAAATAAATAACTCATTGGACAGAGTCATTGTGTAAGTTTTTAGCTGAGTAGTTTTTTGCCTTACTGGGGTTATTCAACCCTTTGATATTCTAAATAAAGTTATGATTCTAACCTCTAGAAAAATACATATCTGCACATGTGCACTCCATTTGGCCTGCACGTACCATGGACCCCAAGTAAAGAAGGCTCTTCAGATACACACTATTTATGGAAAGGAGGTCCACATAAGCTCATACATGTGCTCTGCCACAGCCACCACTACCAGCAGTTCAGGGGTCAGTCTGGATGTACATGTGTAGGTAGAATGTGGTCCTGGGTTCAAATTACGACTTCAATTACTCCTCCTCCAACACTCATAAATGTTCTAGATTTCTCTTTGCCTTCAGGATCACAGAGTTTCAGACCTTAAACCAAAGATGAAGATTCCCAATGTTACAAATATTTGCACATATTCTTCTTAGTAACCATTAGAGAGTAGTAATGACAAGAAAAACAAAACACAGAAACAGAACAAGCCACTCAATGGCTGTATTTCATACAACAGATGTAAAATATGAGTGGGCTAATCAAGGGTAATTTTTTTCTCTTAATATAGTTTCCCAAACTAATTTGTACCAGAAACACACACACAGAGGCACATATACACACACATACAGACACATATAGCCAAACCCTGAAAAGACATGAATGCATGCAGAATTTACTGTATATTTTTTAATATTGTTTAAGACAATACCTTTATTTAAAAGATAGAAAGATTTGACAATCCAAAAAAGATAAAACAAGAATTTGTGAGTGAGTTTTTATTTAGAAAGAAATTCTTAATTTTTTAAAAAATGTACGAAGTGGTTTAACTGGAAGTTTTGTTTATTCAACTGACTGTCTTACATATATGTATAAGGGCATTTACCCAGAGGACTATTCATTTAGAAAATACGAAATGTGAGTTGAAATATATCATCAAAGGAAAAGAAATCCCTATTTTAAAAAGACACTTGAGAGCCATAAAAATCATTATTTCCTCTAGCAGATAAAAATCTAAAGACCACTCTTCAGGGGAATAAACAGCAACAGACAGAGCCTGAACTCTCAGATTCCCTGTTGTATTTGCGGGGATGGAAAACTTCCATTTTTTGAAGTTAAGATTTGAGCAAGAGTTAACAAAATAGAGCTACACATTTTTAAAAATTCTGATACCAGTCCATTAAGAGAGCAAGGGAATTACTATAAATAACTCTGAAATTCTTTCCTACCAAAACTAGACTTCAATTCTTTTTATAATGCCTGTCCATCAATAATATGAGAAGAAAGAGGAAACCAAGGAAAATAAATTACTCCATGAAAGGTATTATTTTGTTATGGGTCTGGATAAAATGAGAGTTCCTGTGGCCAGGATTCTCACCTGGCCCTGGTTGATTAGCTCACTGCACGCCTGTGGGCAATCCATGGCTGTTGACTCTATTAAAGAGCTCCTGGGCGCGACACAGTGGTATGGTTGCAAAGCTGCAGGAGAGCAGAGCAGAGGCTGGAGTGGTGGCAGTGCCGAGGACAGAGGCCCAGAGGACGGCTGTGCGGGACGACTGTGCAGAAAGGCCCAGAGGACGGCTGTGCAGACAGAGGAGCCCAGACGCAGAGGCTGGCTTGCTGCATACAGACTCGCTCTGAGTGAATGGGATTTTAGTGACTGACCTGCCACCGTGAAAATAAAGTTGGGTATAACCCTTTCACCCCAAGAACGTTTTGCTGTCAATTTCATTGGTCACATTAATCCATAGCGAACTTGCCTGGGCCTGAAACCCATTGGCAAGACAATGGGTTCCATTATGAACAAATACATTTTTAAAATTTTATGTTCTCATTGTTAGACATAATATCTTACGTGTTTATAAAACTTGCACTTGAGGTGACTTCTAGAGGTTTTAAAAAAGAATAATCCTATAGTTTATAGGTTCTGCATTTACTTTTAGAAAAGCAAATCATCTCATGTGCATCCCAGCTCTTCTTTATGAGTTCATGCTGATAAAATACAGGATTTTTTTCTCATAGGAAAAACAACATATGATCAGAAAGTTTTTTAAACAGAGAGCAGAGCTCAACTGGAAATTCCTTCCTTGGACTGGGGGAGGTGATTGGCAATGCATCAGAACACTCAAGTGTTGGAGGATTTCGGGTGCTTCTTGTTTCTTCAGTGTTTTCCTGAAGCCAAATTCAGATTTGTGTAAGGCGTGAGAGCACAAGAGGCCTGCCTTGAATCTTAGCCCATGGAAAGTCCTTTGGAAAAGAAATGGAAGACAGACATATTCTGAGGAAAACTGGGCAACTATGGACTGATGACTGGAAGGAATCTGTAACAACGTAGAAAAAGGAAGCATTATTGGAAGGAAAAACAACAGCCTATTGCATAGACTATCAATGATTACAAATATCAACACTTTTAAAGTTCTCTATAAGCTTGAAAAAATGTATTTTACAAAGAAACTATTGTATACACATTCTGAGAACTTCCAACATTTGAAAGCAGAAAGTGTCATACAGTGACTGCTTAAGATGGCATTATCTAAGACAGAAATTGTCAGCCAACAGATACATAGCAGCACAGGGAAATTATCTAAATTCTCCACCAATTTATTTTGTTTTAATCCTGCCTAAGGCTGAAAATTTTTTACTGACTTCTGAATAAGAATGTGGAAATTCCAAGTATCAAATGTCCAACAAGAAATTTCTTGACATGGCTCAGTGGTTTTCTTTGGTGACAAAAACATGGTAAAACAATGTTATACTCCACCAACGTCACAGAACGTTGTAGGTTGTGTTGCCGAGGCCTTCATTCAGGCTCCTAGAATTTCCTTTCCTTCTCTTCTAGGTTCTTTATTATGCTGCCATTTATGATAGCCTAGTTTGACAGAGCTTGAAGTCACAGGTTCCAATCCCTTGACATATTTCCTGAGCATCTTAGGCAACATTCTTCTTTGAGCCTTACTTTCACCATTTGTAATGCAAAAAATGGTAATACCTACCACTCAGATCTTCCTTCCTAGGACTGAGTGTAACTCATCTCAAACATGCAGTATCTTCCCTCTGTATATCTGGGAATTCACTACAGTATGATGGCAAATATTTCTTCAAATTGCTTATTTTAAACTTTCCCACTTATTTTTTCCACCTTGGCTTCTGAAGAAGATACAAGGGACAATCCTTCCATTTCCTCTGTCTCACTTTCCCCCATGTCCTGTCTTTCATGCACAGAAACAAACACATTACGCTTACATCCATACTAACATCATAACCTGTCTTCTTCCCCCATCATCCCATAAAATATTACCAAATTTGAAAATTTCTGACCATTGACTGTCACTCCATCTTCACTTTTAAAAATTCTTTTTTGAACAAAAACTGCTCTAAAATTTATCTCTTTGCAATCAATGCACATCCACATATATCCATTCTCCAGTCCCAGCCCCTCATTCACTGTTTCTACCTTACTTGTGACCTACTGCAAACACCTTTGACTTACAGTCAGCATCTCTTATTTGAATTGCGGTTCCTTAGTAGCTCTAGAAAAATCCCCTTAAATAGGGGTTCCCAGCTGGGTTTGCTATCAGCATCATCTGGCATATTTTAAACTGTTTATGAGAGTCATGGAGGCTGAGTTACAGAGTGAAGAACATGTATCTATTTTATGAAAAGATCTCATAGGTGATGAAAATGAAGACTTTTTGGATCTACTTGCCAGAACCTCTGAATTACTTACGTAGTTTATACAATGCTGCCCAATATTACAGTGATATGAAAGCTGAGCAAGGCACTGTATGAGAAAAGACTATTATAAATTGGAAAATTGAATATAATATAAAGTATATGAATCAGTATTTTTGTGGGATGGAGAATAGAATAAATTCATTGTCAATCACCTCTGTAGCAACCGTCACACTCAGAAAATTAAATAGAAGCATATCATGACTGACCATCCTCCAAAACACTTTCAGTATAAAACCTCAGGGTATACAGAGCACAACTTAAAAAAAACATTAAGGGGGGTTGCAACCAACAGACAAAATGTTTTCACTGCGCTTTAAAATGTTTTAAAAATCTAAAAATAGAATTCAAGATGGCATGAGAGGTGAGATGGAAAGCTCCTCCCAAAACCACAAACAGTACAAAAATATAGTTAATTAATACAACTAACCTTAAGACAGCAACAAGAAAGACGGCTGAGCCAGACTGCATACACACCTCACGAAACAGGGTAACGAAGGAAAGACTTAATCCGGCAGGACACAAGCCCTTCCCCCACCCAGCTCAGGGGCCAGAGGAAGAGAAATGGAGCTGGGGAGGGGTTGGAAGCCTGGGACTGCTGAACACCTAGCCCTGGAGATCTGCTTTGTGAGCAGAATCCTATAGTGTGTGGTGCTCTGGAAGTTGGGGAGCTCCGACAGGCAGAATGCTTGAGAAACTGAAGTTCTGGCCATTTGTGGAGGAGGGGATCCACATCTGGCAGCTCTCAGACGAAAGGCATGCAGTCTGAGAGGCTTCCTAGCAGCGAGACGGCTGCTGAAGGGGCGGGGTTTGCACGGAGCTTGCTGCACAGGAGAAGGGAGAGCTGGACAAGGTTAAGGTTATGTGGGTGCGCTCTGCCCAGCTGGTTGGGAACTTTGAGGAGCTTCAGGTGCTCCATCCCCATGGCTGCCTACTCAGCTCCCAGACGTCCCACGGTGACACACAGCCTGCTGAATCTTCCTTCTAGCCTGCCAGCACCAGTTTGCAAACTGGCAGTCACTGCTGGCATCAGGCCAGCCAGAGGGAGGCCCCGCCTACAACAGCTAGAGATGCAAAGCACAGAGGCTTACACCTGTGTGCTTAGCCCACTAGCTATGACACTGGAGACAGGCACCGCAGACAGGAATCAGGAAACAGATCTTTCCTACCCCCAGGTACCTGATTGGCTCCCCTACGACCCCCAACCTCACTCTAGGGGCTGAGCAGTTCCAGACACTGGAGCTTCTGCACACTAGTGGGCACCACACAGAAATATGAAATGTCAAAAGAACATGGTTCAGACCAAAATCTCACAAATCCCAGAAAGAGGGCCAAATGAAACCGAACTCACCAATCTTCCTGAAAGAGAGTTCAAAATAAAAATTATAAACATGCTATGGAGGTACAGAAATATATTCAAGACCTCAGGAATGAATTTAAGATGGAGATTCAATTATTAAGAAATTCCATATCTGAAATGAAACATACAATGGAGGGATTTAAAAGCAGATTAGATGTAGTAGAAGAGATGGTAAATGGAATAGAAATTAGAGAAGAGGAATACAAAGAAGCTGAGGCACAGAGAGAAAAAAGAATCTCTAAGAATGAAAGAAAATTGAGAGAACTGTGTGACCAATCCAAATGGAACAATATTCGCATTATAGGGGTACCAGAAGAAGAAGAGAGAGAAAAAGGGATAGAAAGTGTCATTGAGGAGGTAATTGCTGAAAACTTCCCCACTCAGGAGAAGGAAATAGTCTCTCAAGCCATGGAGGTGCACAGATCTCCCAACACAAGGGACCCAAGGAAGACAACACCAGGATATAATAATTAAAATGGCAAAGATCAAGGATAAAGACAGACATTTAAAAGCAGCTAGAGAGAGAAAAAAGATCACAGACAAAGGAAAACCCATCAGGCTATCATCAGACTTCTCAACAGAAACCTTACAGGCCAGAAGGGAGTGGCATAATATATTTAATGCAATGAAGCAGAAGGGCTTCAAACCAAGAATACTCTACCCGGCAAGGTTATCATATAAATTTGAAGGAGGGATTAAACAATTTACAGATAAGCAAAAGCTGAGAGAATTTACCTCCCACAAACCACCTCTACAGTGCATTTTGGAGGGACTCCTATAGATGGAAGTATTCCTAAAAAGATGTCACCCAAGGGAAGACAAAGAGTACAGAATATGACTCATAACATACAAAGAATGGAGGAGGGAAAAAAAAGAACCTTTAGGTTGTGTTTGTAATAGCATATGAATTAAGTTAAATTAAACTGTTAGATAGTAAGGGAATTACCCTTGAACCTTTGGTAACCACGAATCTAAAGCCTGCAATGGCAATAAGTACATACCTATCAATAATCACCCTAAATGTAAATGGTCTGAATGCACCAATCAAAAGACACAGAGTTAATGAATGGATAAAAAAACAAGACCCATCTATAGGCTGCCTACAAGAGACTCACTTCAAACCCAAAGACATACACAGACTGAAAGTGAAGTGATGGAAAAAGATATTTCATGAAACTAAAAGTGAGAAAAAAGCAGGAGTTGCAGTACTTGTATCAGACAAAATAGACTTCAAAACAAAGTCACAAGAGACAAAGAAGGACATTACATAATGATAAAAGGGTCAGTCCAACAAGAGGATATAACTATTATAAATATCTATGCACCTAACACAAGATCACCTACATATATGAAACAAATACTAACAGAATTAAAGGGGGACATAGAATGCAATGCATTCATTTTAGGAGACTTCAACACACCACTCACTCCAAAGGACAGATCAACCCGACAGAAAATAAGTAAGGAGACAGAGGCACTGAACAACATATTAGAACAGATGGACCTAATGGACATCTACAGAACACTCCATGCAAAGGCAACAGGATACACATTCTTCTCAAGTGCACATGGAACATTTTCATGCTCTTGGCTAGGAAGAATTAATATTGTCAAAATGGCCATCCTGCCTAAAGCAATCTACAGATTCAATGCAATCCCTGTCAAAATACCTACAGCATTCTTCAATAAACTAGAGCAAATAGTTCTAAAATTCATATGGAACCACAAAACACCCCGAATAGCCAAAGCAATCCTGAGAAGGTAGAATAAAGCAGGGGAATTATGCTCCCTGACTTCAAGCTCTACTACAAAGCTGCAGTAATCAAGACAATTTGGTACTGGCACAAGAACAGATCCATAGACCAGTGGAGAGACCATAGAGAGCCCAGATATAAATCCAAGCATATATGGTCAATTAACATACGATAAAGGAGCCATGGATATACAATAGGGAAATGACAGCCTCTTCAACAGCTGGTGTTGGCAAAACTGGACAACTACATATAAGAGAATGAAACTGGACTACTGTCTAACCCCATACACAAAAGTAAACTCAAAATCGATCAAAGACCTGAATGGAAGTCATGAAACCATAAAACTCTTAGAAAAAAATATAGGCAAAAATCTCTTGGACATAAACATGAGAAACTTCTTCATGAACATATCTCTCCAGGCAGGGGAAACAAAAACAAAAATGAATGAATGGGACTATATCAAACTAAAAAGCTTCTGTACAGCAAAGGATACCAGCAGTAGAACAAAAAGACATCCTACAGTATGGGAGAATATATTCATAAATGACATATCTGATAAGGAGTTGACATCCAAATTATATAAAGAGCTCACACGCCTCAACAAACAAAAAGCAAATAAGCCAATTAAAAAATGGGCAGAGTTGCTGAACAGACACTTCTCCAAAGAAGAAATTCAGATGGCCAACAGGCACATGAGAAGATGTTCCATATCGCTAGTCACCAGAGAAATGCAGATTAAAACCACAATGAGATATCACCTCACACCAGTGATGATGGCCACTATCCAAAAGACAAACAACAACAAATGCTGGCGAGGATGTGGAGAAAGGGGAACCCTCCTACACTGCTGGTGGGAATGTAAATTAGTTCAACCATTGTGGAAAGCAGTATGGAGGTTCCTCAAAAAACTCAAAATAGAAATACCATTTGACCCAGGAATTCCTCTCCTAGGAATTTACCCTAAGAATGCAGCAGGGAAGTTTGAGAAAGACATATGCACCCCTATGTTTATTGCTACACTATTTACAATAGACAAGAAATGGAAGCAACCTAAATGTCCATCAGTAGATGAATGGATAAAAAAGATGTGGAACATATATACAATGGAATATTATTCAACCAAAAGAAGAAAACAAATCCTACCATTTGCAACAATATGGATGGAGCCAGAGGGTATTATGCTCAGTGAAATAATCCAGGTGGAGAAAGACAAGTACCAAATGATTTCACTCATCTGTGGAGTATAAGAACGAAGAAAAAACTGAAGGAACAAAACAGCAGCAGACTCACAGGACCCAAGAATGGACTAACAGTTACCAAAGGGAAAGGGACTGGGGAAGATGGGTGGGAAGGGAGGGATAAGGGGGAAAAAGGGCTATTTCAATTAGCACACATAATGTAGAGGGGGTGGGGGTGGTGTGGGGGGATACAGGGAAGGGAGTATTACACAGAGATAAGAAGTAGTGATTGTATAGCATCTTACTATGCTGATGTACAGTGACTGCAATGGGGTATGTTTTGGGGACTTGATAATAGGGGGAGTCTAGTAACCATAATGTTGCTCCTGTAACTGTATATTAATAATAGCAAAATAAAAAAAAATCTAAAAATAAATTTCACCCTTTCTGACTTCTTGAATTATACTGACATTATTGTGGTAATCTGCTTCTCAAAGTCCTAGTCTTTTTTTTAGGACACTGGAGAAACATGGGAACACTTTGAATCCAAATTTAAGAAAGAAAATTGATGTGCAAATATTGGTCTCTGTTCTTCCCATACCTAAGTTGTTTCCTGGAACTATAATTGAGATGCTAAGGGAGGTTATTAAATCACTTCCCATTTTGTGCATTTTATATTGCAGGGAAATAAATGGTATCCTAATAGCCTGGAAAAAAATAATGCAGGAGATGACTTCAGCCCTAGAGAGTTTGTAACTTATTATAATTTCCAGGATAAAACATTCACCTACAACTCAGGTTCCCAGAGAGTTGAATTTACTTAAGTTAACGCAAGCAGACACCCTGGTAGAAAGGGACTATTACTCTAAAATGTTTTATTTACCATTTTGGGAAGACCATGCAGTTTACAGTCAATCCATCATAGATGTTTAATTTTCCTCTTCCATCAAAATAGAAACATTTGAAGTTCAGTTGTTCACCCTCGGAGTATGTGGAATAACATAATAAGCTTGTAACTTAAATTCATAACCTACGATCCAGAGTCCAAGCTCATTAGTTCAACAACACCTCGCAGAACCTGGCTCCTCTTCCTCTCTGACCCCAGACGTTATTCCTCCAAAGAGCCTCCACTTCACACGGAACTCCTCTTGTTTCTTCATGCAGTGGCTATGTAATGACCTGGTGCACACAGAAACAATACCATGAACATTCTGTCATCTCTCATGTTCTTTGTTTGCCCTGGGAATTTCTTTAGCAGCTTCTACTCAGACTTCAAAATGCAGCTCAAGCATCCTCTCTCCTAGAAATTTTCCAGGCCCAGCCTGATTTAGGTGCCTCTTCTCTGGGATTCTCTACCATCCTAAATTCCCCTCTGCCCTAGCACTCATAACACAACAGGCAAAATTAATTTCCCCACCTCTCCCACACACTAGATGTTGAAGTCCTTCCCGGACTGGACTGTGTCTGATCTGACTTTATGTCCATAGCACCTAACTCAGGGTCTGGAATTTAGCAGGTACCACAGATGTTTGTTGGCTGAAGAAATGAATGAATGATGTGATCTAAAAATGTGTTACATGAAACTTTGGAGAACCGATTAAAAGTATTGCAATTGCTGCATATTTTCTAACTCTTTGTATAACCAGGTTTTGTTTTTTGTTTTTTTTGGTGGGAGACTGTAAACTCCACTCTCTGGTAAGCAAGAGGCAATATAGGGAACCTTGGATGATTTTCCTTGTTCTTTCCATAGTCATTGAAATTATTCTTATATGTTAAGCAATGTAAGCCAATGTTCCTCTGCCTGTAGAAAAGGCCGTGTGGAGACCACTCCCCTTTCTATACAAAATTCCAAGAAGAGGTGAACTTTTTAAAATAAGAACCCCTGGACTTTGAGAGACCTTCCCAGTGGACCAGAGTGTCCTTGAGCAAGCTCTGGGCAGGAAAGGGCAGGAAAGGACAGGAAAGGAAGGGTCCCCCAAATAAATCTTGTGGGCAGAGAGTTATTAGACTTGTTGGCTGAACCCAGGACTGAGCTGACAGAGAAGAGCAGCAGGGATCCTGGGGCTAAAGATGACGGGTGCCTGAACTGCCTCAGCCCAGCCTCAGGACACATTGAGACCCTGGGCAAGTAACTGTATGAACCAAAGGAGCTGGTCGTTAAGAGCTGTGACAGTTGGGGACTCAGGCCTTCTCTTGGCATGGAGCTTCTAAATGGCGTGCCTGTGGGTCATTGTCACCGCTGTGACAGGTTTGCCTTCATAGCAGCTCCAGCAAGACAAAGCAGAACAGTCCTAGCCCAGCCCCTCATCTCCCACTGTTCCTCCCATGCCAGAGGTTGGGGATCAGTTACACCAGCTCCCATTGCTGTTTCCCACTGCAGAGTTTGGAAAACCAAACGACATGACTTGCTTCCCAGCTCTTTTGCAGGGAGGAGGGGCTCTGTGGCCCAAGCCTGGTACACAAGAAGCAAGTCTCCCAGGGGACTTCTGATTAAGCCTTTGTGTTCCATATAAAATGGAGAAAGACATATCTGGCCACATCCTCCCTCCTTTCTTTCTGCCTTAAAAACATGCTTGATGCTTGAACTCCAGCAAGCACCTCACACTCAAGAGTAAATAAGTCATGACCATTAGGGTGGCAAAGCAAAAAGACAGGACCCAGGACATTACTACAATCAGGGAGCTGGTATATCTGCAGACTTCTTATCACTTAAGTAAAATAAAATCCTTTGTGTTTAAGCTATTGTTAGATTGTCTCTTACAGGCAGTTAAAGCATTCTTAACTGATACAACATTCACACCTGCAGTCATATTCATCAGACCAGGTAACCACAGTGATACCTAGGTACGTGGGGGAGCGAGCCCCCAGCAGGACATCTGATGGGGTGCTAGTCGGTTCAGAAAGGTGCTTCCAAGCACTGTGCTCCGGGATGCCAGGGGAATGTTCTCTTCAGCCACAGGATGCTGTAGGTCTAAGTCTGTTAATTTTCAAAGTTCAGGTTTGAGACCCCAATACTAAACAACGGTGGACCCCATTAGTAATAAAATGGACTTCTCCCACAGCCTCTCCCTCCCAACCTCAATGTGAACACTAAATATGGATTTAACATGAGAAAGTGCAAGAAGAAAATTGTTTAATGTTATATGTGAAAAGAAATATAAACTGACTGAATTGTTCCGACGTAAGCATCTCAAGCCCTTGAGAATAAGAAGTGAAATATTTAGGTCAAACTAAATGGTAATAGTGGTTATCACTTGACTGTCACTGGAGGGAAGTGAGGCAGCTATTAAATTTTTTGTATATTTCTATATTTTTAAAAATTTTGTTTCAAGAACATATTACTTTGCTAATAGGAAAAATTTTCTAATAAATACAGCCACTTCTAAGATGACATACCAAATGCTTAGTATGCATTTTCCTATTTAATCACAGTATTTAATTACAAATACTCTTGTAAGCAGTATTTTCACCAATAAAGAAATTAACACATAAAGATTTAAGTAACTACAATATCACACAGGCAGTGATTAGAAGAATAAGATTCTTAAATCCAAATGAATCTACTGATTCTTTAATCCAAATTCAAAGCCCAGTTCTTTAACCACTGTGTGTACTACCTCTCCCAGATGTTTCTGGATATGCAGGTATTCTTAACTGTACCAAACATGAGACTTTCCTTGATTGATTCTTTCATTAGACTGTTCTTAAGAACGCCTGTGTTCCAATAGTTTCTTCCCCCTCCTTATGCACCCACTTCCCCAAGTATAATTATCTTTAGAAACAAGATTGATCGTATGTTCCTTTAGTCTCAGTAGGGATTTGCTTGTTAAAAAAAGAAGCAAGTCCAAAACGGAATCATTTGCCCCCCATGACTGCAAACCAAAACCTAATTACACTTTCATCCCATCCCAGGAATCTGACCTTTTAACAGTCAATCTGAAATTTCCTGATCGGCCTTAGTGAGGTAATCTGCATAGTAAAAACACTGCCATCCCCACGCACCCACGAAGATGCCTTGGCCTAAAACATCCTTTCTTTTGCTTTTAACTTTCTTGCCCTGCTCTTCTTCCTATAAAAAACTTCCATTTTGTACAACTCCTTGGAGCTCCTTTCTACTTGCTGGATGAGATACTGCCTGATTCAGAGTCACTGAATAATGCCAATTAGATCTTTAAATTTACTCAGTTGAAATTTGTTTTTTAACACTGTTCACATTTGTCAAGACCATCTAGGACTGGTATGTCTTTAGAGTCCAATCCTGGTAACTTTGGGAAAGACATTTAAGTACATTGGAAACTCTCAATACAATAAAACAGACATTCAGAAATTTCATGGCACAGAGAACTGGGTTACTGGTTATGTTGTTTCTCTGTCAAGGAAATATGATTAAATGTGAGGAAAATTAATTCCTAAAAAATAGGCTCCATAGGTATATGAAATATCCACATGAGAAACAGAAAATCCAGACTGTCTAAATGTCATAGGAAATGAGTGCTTTATTTAATTCAAAGGCTGAGGTGAAATTTTGCCTACAGTAAGTTAGGAGGGCTGCCTGGAATATTTCACAAGACTCCAGATTCTGCATCTGCTTTTTTATAGCTCTTGCAGACTATATAAGAACTTGACCTTGGGTTATCCAAACTAAATCTTGGATAAGCTTCCATTAACCTATCTTATTAGAAGGGGGGAAAAATGGTTTATTTTAAGAGACTATAAAATTACAACCTGCAACCATAAATTATTAGAACATGCATCAACTCCAAAGGGGAGAGAGATGTTTGAATTATCTGATTATTCGATAATCCAGTAACAGGCTGTTTAAGTATTATTTTTATGAATTCTATATATTTAATTTTCAATGCAGAAAGAAATGTGGACAGAAAAGACTCTATATGATGTTATTCCACTAAAGAGAGCTGAAGGAGACTCAGGCTTAATTCCATGTTTTGCCATTAATAAATTATATGACTCCCAGGTTTTAAGCTCAGACTTATATACTCAGCTCCTTTGCTCTGTATGCCTAGTTATTTTATTAATTCGTTTCTATTTTAATTACACTGTGATCAGAGAATATGTTTTGTATGATTTTAGTCCTTTAACAGTTAAGACTTACTCTATGCCTCAGCATATGTCAGTTTTTATGAATGTTCTGTGTGAACTTTAAAAAGTGTGCATTCTTTAGCTGGGTGAAGTTAGGTCAAGGTTATTAATGATATTGTTTAAATCTTCAGTAACGTCACTTATTTTTTTCTTCTGGCTCTGTTGATGACTTAGGTAACTTACGAATGTGATGGCAAATTCATATGCATGCAAATTTATGAACTTCTATTTTTGTTTCACATAATTGACGACTGTTCAGACTTACTGGTGGCTTGAACACTGAATCATTATGGAGTGAGTGACCTTTTATCTTCAGGCTTTTGTCCTTCAGATCTATTTTATCTGATACAAAAGCTATCTTATCTGACCAGCTTTCTCTTAGAAATTGAGTGGTATAGCCTTTTCTATCATTTTAAACTTGCTATTTCAGTTTAACATGTTTGTCTTATAAACTTCATATAACTGACTTCTTATCCTGCCTGGCAATCATTCAGTTGGAATATTTGGCCCATTTGCAGTTATTTAATGGCATTTCAATTTAAATTGCTGCCTTATTTTGTGCTACTAATCCCACTTGTTTTGTATTCCATTTTTTTCTTTTCTTGCCTTCTTTTTGTTATTATTTATAATTACAATGGTTTCCCTCTCATATTTCAAATGTTTTCTATGGTTTTAGCAGATACCCTAGAAATTACAAAATGCATACTTACTACCTTTTATAACCTAAAATTAATCAATAACTATCTTTTTTCCAGAAAACTTGGACTCTATTATATCCTATTGACTCCTTTCCCTACTTACATGTTGTTATGCTAATTTCATCATGTTTGCTTCTTAAAACCCTACAGACATTATTTTCTGCCTTCAGATTTACCCACACACCTTCCGCTTTGTTCCTCATTCTGTTTGGCTTCTCTGCCCTCCTGTCTGTTCTCACTCTCATTCTACATAAAGAGCGTGTCCTGAATCTTATTTTGCTGAGAGCCCACTGTGTTTCCACTATTCTGAAATGTCTTTATCTTTTTCTGTTTTTTGAAAAAATATTTTCATGGAATATAAAATTACAGGCTAGCAATTATTTTTCTTTCAGCCTATTGATGATACCATTTTACTGTCTTCTGGTTCAGCAGTTGTCTAACTGCCACTACTTTGCCAGTAATCTTTTTGCTTGGCACTTTAAAGATTTTCTTTGCCTGTGATGTTCTGTAGTTTCACCGTTTCTAGTGTGGATTTACTTTTCATTTAATTTGTTTAGGCATTTATAAGCTTCCTGAATTTGCAAATGGTTATCTGTCATCATTCTGGAAAATCCTCAGTAATCATCTTATTTGGCATCTCTGCCCCATTCTCTTTCTTTCCTTCCCTTCTAGAACTCCTGTTACACATGTGTTGACCTTTCTCACTCCATCTCCTAGGACACTAAATATATCTTTTATATTTTTTACCTTTTTGTTTCTCTGTGATATATTCTAGATACATTTTAGCATCTATCTTCTAGTTACCTCTCTCTCTTCAGCTGTGTATAATTTGAATTTTTATTTTTGGTTATTGTATTTTTTACCACTAAAAGTTTCCTTTGGTTCTTTTTCAGATCAGCTCTGGTGCCTTTTATAGTTGCCTATATTCTGCAGATATGTTCAAACTTGCCTTTAAGCTCTTAAAACATAGTAATCATAATTGTTTTGTAACGTGTAACTCAGAATTTTAATATCTGAAGTCTGCTGGTTTGTTTTTGCTGTTGAACTCAAGATAGTTCTCATGTGTTGCATGCTTGGTTTTTCCTTGTGTGCTCGCTTATTTTTGGCTACATGTACATCATTGTCCTTGAAAAAGTTATTTTGGGGAATAATTTGAAAGCTAGTATGAAAATGGCTTTCCTCTGAGAGGATGTTTTTGCCAGCTTCCTAGTTCATGGACCTGTTTGGGACCATTTTATAGTAAATTCGTCACTTGAGACTTTCTTGGTCCACCAGGTTGTGTCATAATTTGGTTTACAAGTCTTCTCAAGGACGGTTTTGCTTTTTTTCTTTTGCTTACTTGGCATCAGAACATCTTCCCTTGTTGGAGCTGAGTGTGCAGAGCTGGATGAGGTTTTTTTGTCCTGCCTTGCTTTTCTGATTTACTTTTACCCCACAGGTGCAGCCCTTTGGAGCCCCAGTTTTCCATCTTGGGTGGGCCCTGGGCTCTCACGTGGGCGCCCGTGACAAAGATGAAGCTCAGGGTAGCTCACGTGGGCAGATGCTCTCCAGGGAAAGCACCGGAAGAGCTTCTTTTACTTCTGAGACTTCTCACTTTCACTTTGATTTTGGCCCGATAACTGCTTGGTCTCCTGTCTGCCCGTCAATCCTTGAAGATTTTTTATTATTATTATGCAGCATTTTAAATAATTTTTAGTGACAGAACTGATACAAATGACACAAGCGGCCACATCCCTGGAGCCACTTGGTGGCAGTTTTCAGTTGTGTATTCTTTGGGCATGTGATTCCTGCTGACTTTGGTGGATTCAGGATGTCCTAGGTGGCATTCTGGTTAAATGGTATTAGAAGCATGTCAGTGGGCCTGTCTCTGCATTCTTCACTGTCTGCACTGTTATGTCCATTACACTAGTGCCAGTACACAGTTTTACACGAAGTCTTGGTTCTTCTTCACTCACCAATAGCTGGACTTGTCTTCCAAATTAGGAAAGACATTAAAATGTAGCAAGGATCTCTTGTGTGCTTATCTACTGGGGGAATTTCAATTTGGACACCAAAAAGGACAATGTCATTTCTAGATGATAGTCAGATCTGCAGCGGATGGGGAAAGCACCTCTTCTGGGAGAAAGAAAGTCCCATTCACCACTCGATGTAGCAATTCTTGAATGTGGTGAGAAGGAATAATTTTGAGCAGAACTCGATGTGGTATTATTTGTATTGCCTTCAATCTGTCTATTGTTTATGCTCCAAGAAGTGGGAAATTAAGTTCTGGGAGAGAAAAGGCTGAGTTATTCAGAAAGAACAAGTTTGATAAAAGATGTGCAAGGGAAGAGAGATAGTAAGACACGGTCAGAAGACATTTGTTTGCAGGTCTGATAATATAATTTTAACACAAATGGGAGGAAAGCCCCTTCTTGCTGGCTCCTTTATTTCAGAACACTGATTGGATCAATTGAGAAGCTAGAACTACAAAAGAGGAAATGGTATGAGAGCCAACATCAAAATATCCAGCTAAACTTTAGTAATGAGAAAACAGGAAGACCTTGGTGCTTTTAGAATTTGTCACTGCAGGGCTAGGGCAAGGAAACATAGGAATGTGAAGAGAACTGGAGTTCTGACCCGGAAATTGCTATTATTATGATCCAACCAATTCTGGTTGTAGCCTTCAATATTGATGTGGCCTAAAAGATGGAAACATTGAACATTCCATAGAGAATAGAATTGTAACAAAGGCTCCCTTCAGGGGAAATCCACCAGATATAGAAGAACTGAATCAAGACTTTAGAAATGTGTTAACATTTTAAAACTCAACATCCCATGTATAACTTATAGAAAAAACACGAGTTTTTCAATAGTATCATGACCTTCAATCCATTGATATTGACACTTTCTTACTTTCTATTTAGAACCTTCCTTTGTTCATTTACCTATTTGTCTGGCTTAGAGTCCATGGCCCATTATTTAGTTACTTGCTAACATAAGGTATTAATCACTCATTTTCCACCACTCTCTACCCCTATCCCCTCCTCTTAATCCTGAAAAAGCTGGGAAAATCTAAACATCTTCCTTCTCTCTACCAATAAGTACTTTAATAGCTGAACACCACAACTGGAGAAAATCATATCAAAAGGCAGACTGGTTTCATGTTAAATTTGTGATTTAACATCACAGTCTTATGGCTTTAAATATTATCCATATCCTGACAATTCCCAAATTACACCTCCTGGTCAAACCTCTCCTTTCAACTCTTGATTTGTGTATCTGTTGACGACTTGATGTTACCACTTGAATGTCCAATAGGCATCTTAAACCTAATGGGTAAGAATTAAGATTCTGATTTTCCACCTCACCTCTCAACCTGCTCCTATTTTCCTACCTCAGTTGATAGTAATTCTATTTTTCCAGTTGCTCAACCCAAAAATTGGTGGGTTGACTTGTCTTTGACTTGTCTTTTTTTCACATACCTCACATTTAATCCATCAGCAAATCCTGGCAGCTATACTTGCAAAATAAATCTGGAATCCTCACTACCTTCACTATCCTTGGCCCACCCATACCCTGAGCTCTCATCTGAGTTATTGCCAAAACTTTCTAACCATCCTGCCTCCTTCTGTCCTCACTCATCTAGTCTATACTTGGCTCAGCACTCAGGGCGACCACTATGACAGAAAAATTAGGTTATATCAATTCAGAACCAACCAATGACTTCCCATTGCACTTAGAATGCAAGGTCTTTCCCATGGTTTACATGGATTTGAGTGACATGAACTTTGGCTACATCTCTAACCTCATTTTCTTCTGTTCTTTCCTCACATTCCAGCTAGTGACTTCCTTGGTGCTCCTCCAACACATCAGGCCTTCTCCTAACTCAGGACCTCTGCACTTGCTATTCCTTCTATCTGGAACATTTTTTTTCTCACAAATAACCCTCAGGGCTCCCTTTTTCAATGAGGTCTTCCTTAACCACTTAGTATTTTAAAAAGTCCCATAGCATTCCCTTTCCACCTTCTTCTTCACAGCAGTTATCAATCTCCTGTGTATTTACTTGTTTATTTTCTATTTCACATGAACTAGAATGCAAGTTCCATGAAGGAAGGAGCTATGTTTATTCATACTGCCAAAAACAGTTTCATACATTTCTTATCTCGTAATTTCTGTGTGTCAGGGGTCCAGGCATAAATTTACTGCAACATCTGCTTAGGGTCTCACACGAGTTGCACTCTCTTCTGGAGGCTCAGTGAGGAAGAATCTATTTCTAAATTCATTCAGATAGTTGGCAGAAATTATTTCCTTTGGCTATATGAATGAGGGCCCTAGGTTTTTTACTGGCTACTGACCAGAGGTCACCCTCAGGTCCCAGAGGCCACCTATAATGCCTGGAGGAATACTTACTTCATTAAGCTAGCAAAGAGAATCTCTAAGTGCTTGCTAGCAAGATGTATGTATCATATATATGTGTATGTAATATATTTATACATGGAATCACGGGAGTAGTAATTCATCATCTTTGCCATATTCTGTTGGTTGAAAGGAAGTCACAGGTTGCACCCAGGCCTGAGGAGAGGGGATTATATAAGGTGCGAACACATGAACTAGGGGTCTGTCCACCATATCAGGGTACAGTGGATTAATTAAACTATAATCAATTTATTTAGAGGTCTTTAATCCAGAGTGCCTGTTTGCTCAAAGATAAGGTATCAAATATAACTTTCCCACAGTGTTCTGTGCAATTTACGTTTTAGGAAAACTCAAATGACTTGTCTGTATTTCTAAAGTCACAGTTGCCAAGATAAATGACTTTGCCATATTTCTGAATATGTCAGCAAAATATTTTTGCTGAACTAATAGATTTGATTGTGGAAAACGCAATAGCAATTTCTGCATGTCTTCTGATTTTAATTTCATCATCCTTTCTTCTTTCCCCTAATTCAGCAGGTTTAGTAGTCAGTATAACACTGGCAGTATTGGGGGGGAAAGAAACAAAAGCCAGTGTCCTTTAAGAGTGCCTTTGATGAAGCAGTAAAACTTATTCTGATTAAATTTTGAACCTTGAGTACATACACATCTTACTAAGTGGTGAAACATCAAGTCAACATAACAAACCCCCGCTACAACCCCAAGCATGGTATTTTTGTCTTAAGAAAAAGCAATTGTGTGATTGCTTTGAGCACTAAAGCAGCCAAGTTTTCATTTTTCATAGAACACCATTTTTACTAGAAAGGACAAACTGTCGTTAAACTTGGGTATTTAGCAGACATTTTCTAAAATATTAATAAAGTAAGCCAAACAGTGTTGAGCCAACCTTGCACTCTTGATATAAACCCCACTTGGTCATGATGCACCATTTTTCATACATTGTTGTATTAGATTCGCAACTATTTGTTAATGATTTTGTGTGCATATCTATGAAGGATATTGGTTTTCTTTGGGTTTGGTTTCAGGGTGTACAGGCCAAGTGTATCCTCCTCTTCTTTTTGGGGGGAACATCATGTATAGAATTCATATTATTTCTCCTTACATATTTGGTTGAATTTGGCAGTGAAACCATCTGGACCTGGTACTTCCTTTGTGGAGAAATTTGAAACTAAAAATTCTATTTCTTCAATAGATAGAGGGTAATTAATACTACCTATTTCTTCTTGAGTGAAATGTGGTATTTGGGTTTTTAAATTCACCTAAGGCAGGGGTTGGCTTTTTCTTGAAGTACTAGGTAATAAATATTTTAGGCTTGCAGGCTACATAGTCTCTGCTGGAACTATGCAGCCATACACAATATGTAAATGGGCAAGGTTGTAATCCAGTAAAACTTTATTTACAAAACAGGGAATAGCCCATGTCTAAATTATCAGTTATTACATTAAGGTTTTCATATTACCTTATGAACCTTTTAACATATGTAGAATCTACAGTCCCTTTCTTGTCCCTAACATTGGTAATTTGTTTTTCCTTTATTGCTTTAGCTAGAGGCTTATCATTTCTAATCATTTCAAAAAAAGTTTTTGGTTTCATTAAATTTGTCTATTTTTTGTTTTCAATTTCATCGCTTTGTGCTTTGCCTTTATTATTTTCTTTCTTCTACTTATTTTGGGCCTAAGTTGCTCCTTTCTAAAGATAGGGGCTGCTCTATCTTAACAATTGCTCTTGTTTTTTAAGATAAGGGTTTACCATTTTTTGGACTTTGTTTTCTAATCACGTATTTAGTGCTATAGCCATCCCTGTAAGCCCTGCTTCAGCTGTGTCACACATCTTAGTATGTTGGGTTCTCTTCATTAAAAGTTTGTCTGATTCTCTTGTGACTTTTCCTTTGGTCCATGGTTACTTAGAAGTATGCTGATTAAGTTCCAAAATTTTGGAAAATTTCCAGGTATCTTTACATTACTGATTTCTAGTTTAGTGGTCAGAGAACAAACTTTTTCAATCAAGAACAAGATTTGGTTTCAATCCCCTCAATTAGTTTAGAATTATTGTATGACCCAGAATATAATCTACCTTGAATATTCCATGTGCACTTAAAAAGAATGTATATTCTTCTGTTAAGGTGGAATGCCTTATAAATGTCAATTAGGTAAAATTAATTATTCAAGTCTTTTATATCCTTATAGATGTTATATCAGTTATTGAGTGTTGGTCTATTCACTGGATTTGTCTGTTTCTCCTTGCAGTTGAACCAGCTTTTAAAGATCTCCTTTTAGATGCATACAGAGTTGTTACATCCTCTTGAGGAATTGACCTATCATTATGTAATGTCCCTGTTTATCCTTGTTCTGAAGTGTATTTTGTCTGATATTAACAAAGCACTACCACAGCTTTTTTGTTGAGTTTTTACAAGTTTTCTCTCTCCTCACCCTTTATTTTTAACCTACCTACATCTTCATGTTTAAAGTTGGGTTTTCTTTTTTGTTTTGTAGAGAAGGACTATTTCTAAAGCTAATCTGACAATCTCTGCCTTTTAATTGGGTGTGGAGACCATTTACATTAATATGTGCATTTCTGTGGGTGGATTTAATTGTACCATCTTGCTAGACATTTCCTATTCGTCCCTCTCTTGTTATTGTCTTGCTCTTTTGGATTATTTTTTGTGATTCCTTTTTAGCTCTGCTATTGGCTAGTTCTCTCTTTTTAATGATCAAGGGCTTACATAATCTCTAACTTATCACAGTTTACTTCTAAATAGTATTATGCCACTTCATAAAAAGTGAGACCTTTACCACAGTACACTTCTCCTCCTCCTTCATGCTTTGTGTTGTCATAGGTATTTGTCACTATCATAGATATCACTTCTTGTACATGTGCATGAGTCACACAAAACATACTGTTCCCGTTTTTCCTTTAGACTAGGGGTTTGCAAATCATGGACAGCAGGTCAAATCCAGGCCATGGCCTGTTTTTATACAGCCCCTGAGCTAAGAATAATTTTTATATTTTTGAAAGGGTTATAAAAAAGAGAGAGGGAGTGAGGGAGTGAGAGAGTGAGAGAGGGAGAGAGTGAGGGAGGGAGACAGGGACAGAGGGAGAGAGAAAAGGAATCTGGGTTTTTTTGCTCTGGCATCTTCAAGATTTTCCCTTTATTTTGGTTTTGCTAGTTTGACTATGATATGCAAAAAATCCTATTTGGGGTTCTCTGAGCATTTTACATCTGTGATTTGTCTTTCAGTAATTAAAAAATTTTTCTCAGCTATTATCTCTTCAAATACTTCTGCTGTTCTCTCTCTTCTCCTGGAATTCCAATTCCATGTATGTTAGACTGTTTGATATTATCCCACAACTTTTGAATTATGTTTAGTTCATTCAGTGATTTTTCTCCTTTATTTCATGTCAGGTAATTTCCACTGACCTACCATCAAGTTCAGATTCTTTCCTCAGTTGTGCCCAGTCTATTGATGAGCCCACCAAAGGCATTCTTTACTGCTGTTCGCATGTTTTGTTAGTGTTTATAGCATTTCCATCACAGCTGAAATTCCCCAATTGTTCATGTAGGTTGCCCAACTTTTCCACTGAATCCTTTAACACATTAATCAAAGTCATTTTAAAGTCTCTCACAGTTCCAGTATCTGGGTCATCTCCGTTTAGTTCTGTTATATGCTTCATCTCCTGACAATGCATTTTTTTTCCTTTTTTTTTTTTAGGCTTAGAATTTTTGACTACCACACATCCTGCGAACAGTAGAGACACATAAATAACATTTACATGTGGCCATTAGTGTGGGGGACTGAGTAAATCTAAGCAGTTGAAACAGGTTTGGATTTTGTTCTTATCTTCTGGTTCTCCTGGTCCACTCCTACCATTCAGTAGGACCCGTGCAGTGGGCCATAGGGCAGGCCCTTCTCAGAATTCCTATCCCCTTCCCTGTGGCAGCCAGATATGGCAGGGTACTTCTCACAGTTGTGAAGAGGAGAAATGTCCCTGTACTTCTCTCCCAGTGATAGCAGATCTCTGCTTGGTATTATGTAGGATCTTAGGCCCAGGAGATTTTGTGCCTCTTCCAAGGGGCAAAAGGCATTTGGATTTATTCCTCCCCCAGAGGCAGTGAATCTTTGCCTGCTGACAGGAAGGTTTGCTCTCCCCAACCACTGGCTAATGGCTTTTACTCATATGAAGGAAAGGTCTGAGGAAATAGGGAGTTTCACACTTGTCACCTATATCATTATCAACTATTACTGCATGCCTGTGCCACTGAGGGATCTCTCTGGACAGGCTCCTGGCCTGGTTGTTCTCATGAGCACCTGGTGGAGGCTTATGGAAAGGAACTCCCAAGTGACTACGAACTATTGTCATTTTATGGCTCCCACTTATTCTAAGCTAATATTTTAGTCCACAATTGGTCTTTAAAATATTCTTTAAATTTTTGCTGATTTCTGTTGGCAGACAATTCTTCCTGGGTCTTCAAATTGCTGATTTGTAAGTAGAGGTACCAACTGTCTTTCTTTTCAGCCTGGGAAGAGATAGCATTTCCCTCTAGAAAACAGGTTTTCGATCACTGTCCACCATAGCAATGACATCTCCTTCCACCAAAGGGCAGGCATGCTTCATACCCATTATAAATTATTCAGGTTCCCTGAGCTCAGGGTTCCTACCCTGTAATGTACCCACTGTATGTGCAGGTGTCACCTGGCCTTCTTCATCCCATTGTAGGACTGGTGGTCAGTGAACTGGCACAAGTACTAAGACAGATGAATGCTATTACAGTGAGTAATAAAGTCCTTTGTCCCTGATTCAGGAAAATGTGGCAAGCTAACTAACAACTTGCAGGTAGGGTAAAATCTTAGACTCTTCCTAGTCTTTGATTTCTTCTTACTTGCTTTAGAGGCAGCCTCCCATTCTTTGCTGGTCAAACAGTTCACATATCCTGTCTCTCTTTCAAAGTGTTTGTCATTCTGGAATTCAGTTCCTTTGGTTGTCTTCTCTAATGGGTATAAGAAAAGTTATGATTATTTTCTCGTTAGGACAGGAATAACATTCTCTTGCAGCTTTCCACATCTTAGCAGAAGCACAGCTCCCAAGGGTATACCTTGGGACTACTTTCTATTACCAAGGATGGACACTTACTGATCTGCAAACTCTCACTGTTCAGCTTATAAACATTTAACTAGGTTTTAAAAGAAGCATAAGCTTGGGTGAGGAACTTCAGGAATTCTGAAAAACAGTCCATGGGATATTTCACCACAAGGGCTGGAAGCCATGGCCAAGGATGTTTACCTTCCAGCATAATGAGGCAGGAGGGGTGAAAGAATCTGATTTAGGAGAGATGACATATTACACAGAATGTACATATGCACTGGCCAACAAGTCCTACTGCAGATCAGGGGAACATTCAGTTACAATATCACCACCGGGGAACAGAGAGAGAGAGCTTTTGAAGATCTCAAAAAACGACAGGTGTATGTGGCAGAAACACTTGAAAAGAATACAAAGGACACTTAGAAGACAACACGTGGTGGTGTGAGGACACCCGCTCCAAATTCATACTTTCCTTACCCTCCACATTCACTCTTACTTTTTCTGGTAAACAGAAACCAGATTTCTTTTGCAAGATTTATCTCTTTTACACTGTGGAAGTCTGGCTAGGGCTGCCAATTACAATACCTACTTTTCCCCTTAACCAACTTTTCTAGAACTCCTTGAGTCATTGACTCATGACTGAGCTGTTAGTTCCTGCTACACACAGATCCCTTACATGAAAAACTAGAACAGCCTTGGTTCCTGACTTTTCAAAGTATGGCTTAATTTTTCTTCTAACTTTGTGAATTACCCAATATTCCCATTTTGCTTAAGTTAACCAAAATGGAATCTCTTTTGCTTGCAACCATAGAAACCCAGCTGATACAGGGTAAGAAGTCTATTAAAGGACATGACAAAAGCCAAAGGAAGCTTTTGAAATAGTTCTGAAATCCAGATACTTTATTTAAAATGATAAAAAGAACGTGTTAATAACTGTCAAAACTGCTGACATGGTACAATCAGTAATCCATTTCATGTTTCTGTATGCTTGTAGTTAGTTATCATTTTCTAATTGTTAGGCTGATGATACTTTAATACTACAAAATATATTTAGAATTCATTCTTATATCTCCCATGTTAGATATAAAACCATGAGAATGAAGTGAAATAATACACATTACATGCTACAGGAAAAAACTGGAAGACAAGGTGCTTAGCAGCAAATGATCTGTTAACAAATGAAATACATGCATTTATTGAAATTTAACTGTTTGATTTTTTAAATCCCAGTTTTGCAACTCAGTTGAACCAAGCAAACTGTGAAGAAAATTTCAAGAACAAGATACCCCAGGTAGGTATTAAAAGAATATAGTGGTCACCAAGTAGGATGTTCTCAACAAATGTCTCAAAAAATTGCATGGAACAAAAACTAAACAACCTGCTACAAACAGATCAACCTGACAAGTAAGTGACTTTGGAATGAAATATTAATTTTTCAGCTAATCTTGCCCTCTTGCTACACAGATGAGGCCCTATGGCCCAGAGAGACAAACTGACTTGTCCAAAGCTTACTAGGGTAGATTTTACGTATGGTTCAGATTAGGGAGTCACTCTTTTTGTGAGGAAGACAGCAAAATGTTTAATTCCTCTTAGCAATAAATGTTAGCTATACAACTTGTTGAATTAAGAGGTTTTAAGATTCTTACATATTTACATGTATTTTTTATATATATGCGAATTATATATAATTATATGAATTATGTATTATCATATAATTATATATGATCATTATTATATATTGTAGATAATAGTATATCATATACATATATATCACTCTGAGTCCTTTTTAGGGTTATCGCTTTTTATTTTTTGAAAATATTATAAAATGAATTTATAAAATATGGTTGTGTCCAAATAACAATCAGGATAAGACCACCTGATATTTACCTTTAATATCCAAGATTTTTTCCAAACCCAACTGAGCAGAACCAGAAGGTTCTACGACAGATTAGCAGAACACAGGGTTATTTGACACCGGCACTGCTGACATTTGGGCAGGATAAGTCCTTGTTTGTGAGGCTGCCCAGTGCTCTGCAGGGTGTTTAGCAGCATCCCTGGTCTCTACCCACTAGATGCCAGCTGCACCCCAGTCATTACAATCAAAACTGTTTCTACACTGCCAATGTTCCCTGGGGGACAAAGCTGCTCCCTGGTTAAAAAAAAGCGGTTCTGACATCATGACTACAACAAAACACACACAACTTCCTGCTGTATGACTCCACTGTGGAGTCAACTGTGATTAAACTAGAGCCACATTTTTATTCTAGTTCAATGTATTTCATGCATAAGTTAATTATACCAGTTTTTGTCTAGAGCTGAGCTATCCAATACAGTAGTCACTAGCCACATGTAGCTACTGAATACTTGAAATGTGGCTACTCTGAAATGAAATGTAAGTGTAAAATATGCATTGCACTTTGAAGACGACAGAAAAAATGAATGTAAAATATTTCATTATAATTTTTATGTTAACTGAGCTATTTGGGGTATACATACTGGGTGAAATATATTACTGAAATTCTTTTCACCAGCTCATTTTTACTTTTTTTTTAATGTGGCTAACAAAATTCTAGATTACATATATGGTTCATATCATATTCCTACTGGATAGCACTGGTCTAGAAACTTGAAATGATTTAGTATTATTTTTAAATAAATTGTCTATCAAATAAGCCAAAAAGACTTTTGAAAGCTTTCTACAGCCCTATGAAATCAGCTAACTTTTGAGCATCATAACTCCTTATTATCATGACTGAATGATTTTTCTGCTTCTTTAAACCAATTACTTCTATTCCAGTGCTTTATTCTCAGTGTTTCAATTGGTTCTTTTCTGGCTGATTTATCTTCCTGTTGTTCTTTATCACTCTCCTGCATACCAGTTTCTTTCATACAGCCAGGACCTTTCCCAGTGGGATGTCGAGATGCTGCGGCATCCATCATACTCAGAAAATCATAAGCGGGAAGACGAGGTTTCCATCCCTGAGCAGGTAAAATTGCTAGAAGGAAGATATAATCAAGGGTTAAAGATGAACAGATATAAAATTATCACACAACTATACTAGAAAATGTTTTACTTTGAAAAATATATTGTAGGAGTAGAAACTTTATCAGCTTTATTTACCTAAGCAAAACTAGATTTTTTTTATTGTCACTGTCTAAGAAACTCGACATATTCATCATTATCAGCCACTTAAATTTTTGTATTACTTTGGTAAGCTACTTTATTTTAAATAAAGATTATTATTAATAGGAAAAAGAGAGAAGGCCCATAATCTCACTGCCACTTAGCCCTCATTGAGGTTTTAAAAAAACATGAGCAAGTGTAATGAGATTACAGATAGATCAGCACAAGTTAAAATGAAAAAGTCTCCTCCTTCCCTTTCTTTATCTAAGGAACTGGAACTATTTCTTATCAATCATTCCAGAAAAAATTTTGGGGACATATATTTATTCATTACTTAGACAAGCATTTCTTTATATTTCAAGGCATTTTCTGATTTTTAACTTTTGATTAACATTCTTTTACACACTTTACGAAAACAAGTTCATTTTGTAAAAATTATAGGCAAGGAATAATTAAACATTGCTATGGAATTAAGTGTACTAACAGAAAATTCTAGATTACATATATGGTTCATAAAAACAGACTGGATAATTTCTTAGATGTACTTCATGGTAACAAATCTTATATTACTTTAAAACATTGGTCATTAGAAGAGGAAAACTGATTTAAGCTGATAACATATATGTGAGTAAATCAGCTAACTTTTCTCCACGGAGGAGATTGTACAATACAATTTCAGAATTTAGTTGCCCTTTAAAAGATTATTTTGAGAAGTAAACTATATAAGGAAACTTTTTAAAAATAACTTCCAGTGAAAAAATCTCTACACTTTTCCATGAAAAAATTAATAAATGTTCATAAAACACAAACTTGAACATCTCTCATAAAGCAAATATATATCTAAAAGCTTAGGACATTCATATAAATAATTCCCTAAGGTGGATTAAAGCTCAAACAAAAATCTACATAACTACATATGCAGTATTATCTATATTGTACTTATTAATATAACTGAGCCTGAGGAAATTTTATATGAAATCCTAGTACATGGTACATCAGCAGGGTACTAAACGTAGGCTATCCCTGTAAGTGATGTTTCACATCACTGCTCCCAGGTTAGATTCAAAAGTGGCAAACAGATAACACATTTTCTTGAATATAATGAAGAAATAAGAGGTAAGAATTAGTTTGTAGTTTAATAATGATACTTTATCTGCATATTGCAAAGATTAAAATATCTTTAAGCACAAATTAAGGCACTGCAAATATTTAGCATATTTAATTTTTAATGTAAACACTGCAGCCTAGTGGTCTGAGATGACAAAATGCCTAAAACTGGACATCACAATTCTGCTAATAATTTGCTAAGAGAACTGTATACAAAGGTCTTAATGTTTTCAACTGCAAATAAAACTGTACTCTCATCATACATGGGTAATAAATACATTATTATCAAGTTAGTAATGATAATAATAGCAAACATTTACTGAGTTTTTACTATGTACCAGGCATTATTCTTTTAATCTTTACAGCCCCAGGAGGTAAGTACAATTATTATTCCAGTTTTATAGATGAGAAAACCAAGGCCAAGGAAGGTCAAGCAGTTTGGCCAAAGTTAAATGTAAATTTCAAATACAAACAGCCCATGGTCACAATGTCACGGCAGTAGAGATGTGCAGCAAACATGCTGAGGCAGAGACATGCTGCCTTACAGGCTCAGGCTATGCCAAGAGTAGCTGCAGAACCCACTTCTCAGATCTGTCTCCCAAAGAGTGGGAGCAGGTCCTACCAGCACAGAAGACGGGACCCAATAGAAAAGTACTGTTCAGGTCGCTTCTTTCCTGTTGCAGGAATAACTTCAGAATAGAAGCAGCAATACAAAGAAATAATGGAAGCCTGTCAAAGAGTGAGTTGGCAAAGGCATTAACAAAATTGCAGTGGAAGATAGATATATACCAGACTCTTGGGAAACTCAGAGAATGCTAATTCTTTCCTCTTGGTAATAGTTTTGAGTTGAGGAATCAAAGCCTCCAAGGATGTTCCTTGTAGGAAAGGATCTGTATACATGAATAATGGTAATTCTTTAGATATTACGTTTTACAAAGTACCTTTACATACATAATTTGATTTGGTTTTTAAAATAACTGACACAGAGTAGGAACTATTATATCTCATTTTATGTTTGTAGAGGAAGAAAGAGATTTACTTGCCTAGAGCCACACAGTGGAGTAATCAAGGAGGCCGGGCCATGAACGTAGAGTTCTGTGTCTCTGAACATCACCACCTTTCTATAAGCCATTCAGTTTCACAGGTATGCTGGCCCTACCTACATACAATTCTATCTGATTTAGAATCCATGGGGCCTCTGTGTCACAGCTGCTACAAAATGACAACCTGCATTTGATTCTATAAGGGAGCACTGCAGACAGAGAAGTTAATGCAAACTATCTTGAAGAGTTCAAGACCTACAACTGAAATGACCCAGGCAATGAAGAAGTCAGAGATGAGTGATAACCACAGAAAATCCCCTTTCAGATTATGATTTAAACAAAATAGTCTATTTAATTAATTTTTCACATCTCCTAGGAAAATGTTAAAGCTAATAAATTACCTAAGAGGACCCAGAATATCCAAAATAATCCTGGAAATGAAGAACAAAGCTGGAGGAATCAAACTTCCCAATTTAAAATCCACTACGCAGCTGCAGTTTTCAAGACAATTTGGTACTAGCGTAAGGACAAACACAAAAACATGTACACGAATGTTCACAGCAGCATTATTCATAATAGCCAAAAAGTGGCAGCAACCCAAATATCCATCAACTAATGAAGAAACAAAATGTGGCATACCATACAATGGAATATTATTCATCCATAAAAAGGAGGAATTACTGATTCAAGTTACAGCGTCGATCATTCTTGAAAACCTATGTGAAGTGAAGAAGCCAGAGAAAAAAAGGCCACATACTGTGTGATTGCATTTAATGAAATGTCCAGATTAGGCAAATCCAAAATGATAGAAATTAAATTAGTGGTTGCCAGGGGGTGGAAGGAAGGGATAAGAGGGAGTGATCGCTAATGGGTATGGGGTTTCTTTTTAGGGTGAGGAAATGTCCTGGAATTCAACAGTGGTAATGGTTACACAGTCTTGTGAATATACTAAAACTCACTAATTGTATACTTTAAAAGTATAGATTTTATGGTATATTTCAGTATTAAATATAACCACCAATAGAATATTTAAACATAATAACTTAATTAAAACTGCTTTACTTAACAGAAATGTGGCAGACCACCCAGAAAAACAGATGTGCTATGATTGACATTTAAAATAAATTCAAGTATCAGATGAAATACACACAAATACACATAATTATAGATTCACACTATGCATGCTGGCTGAGAGACAATGTAACACTGAATTGGAGATTGTATACCAGAAATCTATGTATACAAATACATAAATATTTACATCCACGTACACACTCCTTATTTAAGGACTCTGTCATGGAATAATGTTAAAATAGTATAGTTCACCCAGTATTCAATAACAAAATCCTTGGCTAGTACCTTAGGAGACTTTTTATTTCATCAAATTTCACACTATTTCATCAATATACTAAAAACTTAGGGCATTACATGATAACTTAAATTTAAGTTATAGCAACAGGCCTGCTGCTGCCATAACTGGGTATAAATTAACACATAACATATATTTCATAAGTATAAATTCACATATGTTTTAGAAATGTGGAGGCTATGACATGTTATAAGCAAGCTTTGTAAATTCTGGGCAAAGGTCTATTTTCTTGCGGTTCAAAATTCTGGCTCAGAGATCCAGGCTGGAATCTAAGCTTCCTCATTTACTGGTTAATTATATGACTTTCAACTAGTTAACACTTCTATAGGTAATACTTTTTATGACTCTTGTGGGAATTAAATGAGATAATGCACATGAATCACTTAGCATTGTTAGGTACCGAGTAAGCATTTAATGTTAGCTATTATTATTAAATTTAATAAAATATAATACAATGGTATTTATTTTCTGTGGATAATAATACCTACCACACAGGAGACTGCCTGATGTACAGTGCTATCAGCATATTAACATTTAAGATACTTATAAACATTACAATTCAATTTATTCTAGCATTCATTAGGTATAATTCAAGTTTAAAAGTCTATGAAACAAAATACAGAACTGTGTTGAAGTAAAACAGAAAACTTACTGATATGACTTTCCAGTCCTGCTTCTAATTTCTTAAGCCATAATAAGAGGGTTTGTGCAGTGACAGCCTGGTCTGAGGGAAATGCAAATACTTGGCCACCTGAGTGCAGGTTCACCACAACAAGAAGAGGAAGTGGAGGCAGAGTGTCAAAATACGCCTGCAAGATTCCTCTCCCCACAGGAGTATTCTTTCTACAAGAGGGAACAATTGAATATATTAATATTTCTTTCTATAACAAAATTATGAAAATAGTTTGTAGAACATTAAATATAGTATCATGCCAGTAAGTGTATTTTATAAGAAGATGCCCTAGAAACCAAGAGGCCTGTAACTATTATATGAGTAATCAGATTCTTAAGTTTCTTTTAACACGTGGTACTCTATTTCTTTCAGGAGCAAGAAGGCAGCCAGTGACAGTTTTAACAGAAAACAGGCATAGTTCAAAGGCTTGTCAATAATTAGACTTGATATAATCAATAGGCTCCCTCCAAAGTTTACCCAATTATCTGTTTCACATGTCAGCTCAAAAATTAAACAGCTGCAAACTATAAAACAACAAGATGCTTATAATAATTAGTTCTTTTCCAAATAAAACTGTGTTTTTCCTCAGGAAAAAGGAAAAGGAATTAACTTCAATTTAATATGATTTTTAGAAGTTATGCTCATTCAAGGAAACCATAAATTTAAGATATTTAGCTTTCCTAATACAGCATATTCCATATTATGGAAAATGCTATTTTACTCTGAGATACCTACAAGGATAATTAGCTGGAAAATTTTTTTCTCAAGCAGTAAGTTGTACTGTTGGCAAACTATTCACAGCAAAAATGTACACTGCCTCATTCTTGTAATATTTCAAGTAAGTTAAAAATATCTTTCATATGAATTTGAACAAGAGATAGTGTGTATATATGTGGACTGTGTCCACAGACATTAAATGTAACACAGGACATACATCTAGAAAACATACCAGGAAGTATTGTTGGTGAATGCACTGAAACTTTCTGTAACATTTCAGGCTGCATTTTAAAACTACAGAAGTGTAGCAAGAGGAAGGAACTGAAGAAAAATGCCAAATATAATGTCTATCTTTCTATATTTGCCAAATATTCCTCAATGAACATCAATTACTTTTAAAATTAGAAAAATTATTACCTCTAAAAATTTGTATGACACAAAAAGCAAATGCATCAAAAGCAAAAATAAACAAATGGGACCACAAACAGATACTGCATGGTATCATTTATATATCAGGGGAAAAAAACTCAGTGGAAAAGTGGTTGGCACAAGCTTGGGGTGGAGGAAATAGGAAGAGGATGGTGAAAGGGTACAAACTTTCAATTATACAATGAATAAGGTCTGAGGGTCAATGTATAACATGGTGGCTACAGTTGATAACACTATATTGAATAAATGAAATTTGCTGAGAGTAGAACTTAAATGTTCTCACCCCCTTCTGAAAAATGTAAATATGTCAGTGATGGATGTGTTAATAAGTTAGATGGAGGAATTCTTTCACAATGTGTGTATATATATTAAATCACCACAATGTATACTTTAAGTAACTTACAATTTTGTCAACTATACCTCAATAAAGCTGAAAAAAATATTGTACAGCAAAAAAAAATGTAGAACAGACTTCAATCTAAAACAAGGTCATCTAAGACCATCTGAGAGAATTTAATTACTAAAATATCATGATGACATACATATATCAGTCCCATAATTTAACTCTAAAGGTAGAGTTAGAAAGTCTCATTTGCCAATGAAAATGTAATGATAATTACACTTTACCTTTTACATATTAAAAACAAATATATACTTACAGATTTAACCAGCAAGGGGTAAGTGAATCCAAGTGTTTCTCTTTTACCAGCGTCAATATTGCTTTTTCATACTGGGAATTTATGCTGCCATCACTGAATAAAATAAGTAATGGTTTCTGAAGTTTTAAATAAATGGGAAGATTTTCCACAGTGATTTCTGGCTGTTAAAATAAATAAATAAATAAATCATGGGGAATAATGATGAATAAAATAAAAAATAACATTCAGATCACTCATGCAATTTTTGTTAAATATAATCCAAACATTTTTATTTAAGTGGACATTTTGCTATACTAATAATTATGACTCTCAAGAGCCTTTTTAGTTAAGCCCACTTTACCTTAACAAGTTATTTTCAAAATAAAACTAATATAATTTGAAAGTAAATTAACCTAAAGGAGCTCCCTGTTTTACAAGGACGTAACACTTCTAATCATTTCTTATGCTGAAATCTAAACCACACTAGCCAGTATATGCATGATGAACAAAACTCGTTTTGCAAAGGCAACAAAAGCAAAATAAACATGCAGACTATATCAAACTAAAAAGCTTCTGCACAGCAAAGGACACCAGCAACAAGATGGCAGCCTTCGGAATGGGAGAAAATATTGCCATCTTATCTCCAGTAAGAAGTTAATATCCAAAATAACTAAAGAACTCACACAACTCAATTGCAAAAATACCAACAACCCAATTTTAAAATGGGCTGAGGAATGAGACATTTTTGTAAAGAAGACATACTAACAGCTGAAAGATACATGAGAAAATGCTCAACATCACTAATCATCAGGGAAATGCAAATCAAAACCACAGTGAGTTAACACCCCACAGTTGCTAGAATGACTATCATCAAAAAGACAAGAGTTAACACAAGTGTTGGCAAGGATGTGGAGAAAAGGGAACCTTCATGCACTGTTGGTGGGAAAATAAGTTGGTGCAGCTGCTATGGAAAACAACATAGAGCCCCGGACAGGAGTACTGACTGCCTTTTTTAATAAACCCACCCACCATCTCAGAGAGACCTACGTTTCATCTTACTTAAGCTACAAGCATATCCGGAGGACCCGTCAGCAAGCCACAAGCCCACCCTTTCCCTGACCCATCCCCTCAAAAGCCCGCCAAAAAACCCGGCCATAAAAAACCTCTCAGCCTGTAAGAGACACCTTCTTTGTTCTGCTCGCCAGAACAGAGAGGTCCCATTCAGGTTTAGCAATAAACCTGCTTGGACTGTTGAGTTCATGTCCCTTCTTTTCCTTTTAAAACAGTACAAAGTTTCCTCAAAAAGTTAAAAACAGAACTACCATATTTCCCAGCAAGCTGAATTCTGGGTATATATCCAAAGGAAATGAAAAAGCATACCAAAGAGATACCTGCACCCCTTTGTTCACTGCAGCATTATTCACAATTGCCAATACATGGAAGCAACTGAAGTGTCTGTCAATAGATGAATGGATAAAGAGGATGTGGCACATAAATACAGTGGAATATTATTCAACCATGGGAAAGGATGTAATCTTGCCATTTGTGACAATGTGGATGGACCTAGAGGGTAATAATCTAAGCTAAGTAAGTCAGACAAAGACAAATACCATAGGATTTCACTTATATGTGGAATCTAAAAAACAAAACCCAGAAACAGATTCACAAACACAAAGATGAAACAGGTGGTTGCCAGAGGGGAGAGGGTTGGGAAGAGGAAGATAGGTGAGGCAAGTGAAAGGGATTAAGAGGATTTATAACCTTTGCTATAAATAAGTTGTGGGGATGAAAAGTACAGTCTAGGGAATATAGCCAATAATATTGTAATAACTTTGTATGGTAACAGATGGTAGCTACACTTATCATGGTAAGCATTTTATAATGTATATAAATGTTGAATCATTATGTTGTACACCTGAAACTATATAATATTATGCCAACTATATTTAAAAAAGAAATTGATGCCACATAAAAAATGTTTAACATCTGGTCATCCACTCCTCTTTCATGTCCAGATGAAGGAAGTCAAGTCTCTTTAGTATCTAAGTGCAGGCCGAGACGAGCTTGCTGTCAGCTGGCTGCTGCACACAGCCACTAGCCACTACATGCTCTAGATTTAAATCTCCAACACAGCTTTAAAAAACTGAATAACCATTTGAAGATTTTAGAATTTATGGAAAGGTCATACTATAAAAGCAAAATAATTTTCATTACAGCTGTTCAATATTTAGTCGAACACTGAAAACTAAAACCTTATACACTGGAAAAGTGATGCAATGCTTATCAAATTTGCTTCAAGTGTAAATGGATTTTAATAGCTGTTAAATTTGTACAAAGTTTCTCAGCCTTAAAGAATATAATCTCAAAGAAAAAAAACACTTTTTTATCTATCAGATGAGCAAAAATGAAAGAGTAAAATGATACAAATCTTCTATTAGGCAAAACAGGAATAAGTACCAGAAGCCTTAATAATGTGCACAACCTGTGGCCTAGCAATTCAAATGCTATGAGTTTGCCATAAATATATTTATGGAAACACTCAAAGATTATCTATATGGTTGGTCCCTGATAAAACTAAACAAACTGAAGACAACTGAAATATCCATGAACAGGAAACTGATAAAAGAAATTGTACTTTATTAGTTCAATAGAATATAATGCTGATAATAAAAAACCTATATGCATATCTTCATTTCTTGATGGGAATATCCCTTAATATTGAAAGACAAATATATATATATACATATACAGAAGATTTTAAAGTTTGGGAAAATATATCACCAAATATAACCTTGGTTAAAGAGGTTATGGATGATTGTAATTTTCTTTGTAGTTCTCTGTATTACCTAGAAAAAAAGTTAAGGGCTTATAATAATTCCAAAATATTACACTATGCATATGTTAAAGAAATATTCATATAATAATGTGTCATTAAAGACAGAAATGCTACTTTTATTAAATAATTTAGGAAACTACATTCTAATAATAATGACTTATCATCTATTACTTTAATGGGTGGAGAGGTGGGAACAGAAAGACTTAATAAAGACAATAGTCTTATTTAAGCCTGAAATGTACTGTCATTTAGATCATCATGACAAGGAACACAGTAACAAGAAGATATTCATTTAGTATTTACAGCTGATAATAGTGCTCTTTATGTCACTTTAGAAATGTAGAAAAGCATATTTATAATATTCTAGCTATGTTTAATATAAATGCAAAGCAACTGAAATCATGAAATGCAGGTTACATGTGTTGTACCCTTGAATCCACTAATATACAAAATAAGCATCGGAAAAGGCCTTTTATGAGACAGTATTTTGTTTTAAAACTGTATAAATGACAGAAGGTAATATTTGCTGACTGTTTCTAGAGAAGCTGTATGTGGAATGAGTGAACAATAAAACAGAGCAACCCAATAAATTTTCAGCTCACAAAACATCATGCCCTGTGACAACAAAAGCTGGAAAATCAAGCATTAAAATATACTATCTTTAGCTGATATAGATTTTATTTCAAGTACCACCCTTATTATAAAGTATACTCACAAATGTTTCCAGTATTGCATCTGTTATTATCCCAACTATGTCTTGCACATGGGAGTTAGCTAATGGTATGCTCTCTATTTTGCCTTCTTTGTGTCTTGCAAGCAGCAAGGCTGGAAGAGTTGCAGCATATTTATTTGACCTATGGAAAATGCAGTATTAAAATTTCCAACCAAAATATAGCAAGTAATCAAAAACATGAACAGTTAGGCCAAGAGATCACAAAGGGAGGCAGCAAATGGGAAGCTCCCACTACAAAGGAAAAATGGAACTCAGGCAAACTGATCTTCTATCAGGGAGGCTATGTGAGAAGCTCAGGAGCCTTAACAACCTAACTTAAAAGAAAGCAACAGATAATAATCTAGTCAGATGTTTTTCTAGACAATATACTCATCAAGAACATGTCTAAATAAGATTAGGAACACACTGAATGGTTCACAACCTTTTTGGAATGCTCACCATACTGCTGAGCAAGGAGATGGGCATTTATTAAAAACCTACTATTTGCCAGGCACTATACTAGTTGCTTTTAGTTTTCATTTAACATTCAAAACAACCCTATTAAGTAGCCATGATCGCCCCCATTCTACAGATGAGGAAACCAACACATAGAGAGTGATAAATGGCAGAGCAGAATTCACACCGAGGCACCCCAGTTATAAAGTCTGTACTCTCTCTTCTGAAACAGCCCAAATTTGCTCCCTCCTACCACTAATTCTTTTTACTAACTAAATCTAAAAAAAAAACACTATATAAAACAGGAAAAAATGCTTTGTGTAAATTACCAATGAGGTAGTCACATAAAAGCTTAATTCATACTAGAACTAAGTATAGGCATTGTAATATTTTAAACATTAGTAGAGACCCCAAATCTTCAGATTACCTGCAAAGCCCTCTTAGTTGACCAGCTGGTTATAAACAAAACATACTCTGAAAACTACTGGTCTAGCTCTTTGGGCCATAGTTAAATGCACAATGACACAAGAGTCAAAGACAGTTGAGTGACTGTCCAAGTGTCAGGTGAATAGGCCTCATATTTCCTAAAGATCTGGAGTTCAGTATTTACTTTTCAAAAATCTCAGATTTCATGGATAGGACAGAAACTTGATGAAGAGCATATGGCATCAGTGTTTAAGACGAAAGATTAAAGCTCAGAAAACAAAATTAGGAATACTGTAGTCAGAAAATAAAGACAAAACTCCTGGGGCTTAACAACTCCACCTGCATCTGAGATTGAAATCTCCAAATTTTCAATTTAGTCCTTCATTCTGCAGTAACTAAAATGTCTGGTAGTTCACAGAAGCCCCAAACTCTACAAATAAAGCAAGTTAAATGGCCAAAAAAAAAAAAAGGCACTGATTCAGTGTATGTTTGCAATAACTTAAAATTAGAACTACCAGGTATAGCTGTATCACTAAAAACTGGGAAAAACATGAAAATATGGGAAAATTCAGGCTTTTATATATACCTTGGTGACAAATCAAAATCTGGATAAACAAGAAATAAAATTCCCAAAAAGCTATGACAAGCTAAAGAATCAAAACTGCAGGTAAAAGAACCCAAAGAAGAAAATTTTTATAGGAAGATGTAGTATGAATCCAAAGTTACCCCTGTGAGAGCTGTAGCCTAAAGTAAAATATCTAAAAATACTAAATAGCCAGGAGATTCTAAATAGCAGATTCTCCTAGAAGGAAATTAAAAACTTAGTTAGGCTTTGCCTTTCTTCATTAACTGTGGAAAGACACGCAATATATTATTTTGCTTTCTCCCTAAAATTGTAAGACCAATAAACTTACAGTATCAAAACATCTTCTTCAGAATAAATTCCAGTAATAACACTTCCTTCTAGGTAGTTTCCTGCTTCAGTGAAATCTTCTTTTGCTATAAGTATATAGAGGAGACAAATATCTGAAACCTTTAAAATTATATGTGCTTTTCAATTGATGAACAGATTTATAAATGGTAGTGCTTTATTATTAAGATACTTAAGTACCGACCTTACATAACTTAATGGCTCTAAAATAAATGCACTTTTTGACATTTGATTACTACAGAGATATAAATTGACTTGATGCAACTATGGTTCCCTAAACAAATGTATTCTAAATGTAATTTATAAGGTTCATAGAACTCTAATCATACAGTTCCTGAATAAATTTTTGTTGCTTTGTAATTTACTCCTAAGGCAAGGTAAATGGAAACAGTTGTCCTATACGTCGCCTAGAAAGACAGGCAGGTATGTGAAATGATACATTACAATCACAATATCAAAAAGTGCTTATATGTATAGAAAAAAACTAGACTGGAAATTCTAGTCTTCTGACGGGGTCTATGTGAGGGATTTGTGTCTGCTTATTTTACCTCCTGTATTTTCTGTGGTGTGTTTTTGTTACTTTTGAACTTTGGTTAATTTCTATTATCATCTTTTCTCATTTGTTAGGACATACATATTCAAAATAAAAAGTACTCCTGTAGATTTCTTAATACATTTTCATAAGTAATAGCATATTCTGGATCACGTTAATGACTATCTTATAACCAAGAAGCAAGTCTGAGTTAAATAGTTGTAGACGAATGAGAAAAGAGCAGAGGTAGACTTAAACAAACGATGTATTCTTGCCAAGGAAGGCTAAATGATAGTTCAGCTGGCTTCAGGAAAGGTTTGTAGCAGTTCAAATAGAAAAATGATAATGGAAGGATTGGGTCATAAAACACCTCGTCATCTAGGGCATGCCACAGCCAAAAGATCTGCACCTTAACAGCACTAATTCATGATGCCAGCATCAATACTGTTAACATTGGCTAACCACAAGATTATTTTATTTAAAAAGGATGTATACTTTCCACAAGATTGAGAAACACTGTAGGAAAGCCAGTTTACCAGAGTGGCACAGTCAGCCTGTAGGCAAAAGTGAGAGCTCATTTATCATCATGAATTTAATGAGAAATTAGTAACCCATGAAAAACCCAAGTAGCCTGAATATGCCAAAATAGAAAAGAATCATTAAGAAAAGCAGCTAGAAAGGACTGAGTGCCTACATTTTCGTTTCTAAGAGAAAGCAGAGCTAAATTCTGGTCAATAACTGATGATCATTAGCTAAAGCAATGACGTAATGGAATCTGTTTCAGCTTTTCTTTTTTGGTAAGTAAAGTGGAAACTTACACTAATGGTCCCATACAGTTTCCTCAAACAGCCTCTCTACTCACTAATATGTTTCTCAAAAGGCTCTTCATGAATCTAGTTGTTCACAAATCCTAAGTTACTTGTGGGATAGGGTGTTTAAGACTGTAGACTTCAAATACATATCCATGTCTATTAAATAAGCATGTAAGTTTTCCTCTGAACATTAAAAACCAGGTATATTCTCCTCCTCAGTGAAAACCGCATATATGTCAGAATGTTGCAACCCCAAATAAAGGAAATAACCAGTTATATGAACAAAAAGTTTTTTAACCACTCTGAATATATCTGGGTTGTAATATTAATGGTGACCTACAATATTTACTTCTTTAACTATAAACATTTAATTGCATAAAGTGAATACACTAATTTAGTAATACTTTTTTCCACTATCACATTTTATTGAATAGTTATATTTATATACACTTATATATACATACATCTATTTTTTTTAAGCTCTCTCAACCAAAGAGTCAAGAAGCAAGAACACTCCAGTAACTAATGTACTCTTAACCCTTACTTCTTGGTTTCTAAATTCAATGTCCAGTAAAAGGAACCTTGAGTCCTTGGAGAAATGGCTGATTTTAGGAATGGAAGACATATTTAAAGAATGAAGACACGTGAAAAGGACACTGAAGCAGACTGAAGGGTTTCCCACTGACCAAATCAAGGACAATTTTAGCAAACTAATTTATAGTAACTGATTAAAACTCATTGAATAAAATAAGAACACAGACATCCATACTCATAAACAAATGAGAAGGGAAAACTCTTATAGTGGTAGCCAACTATAAATGTAAAAGAAATAATGGAGTTAGAAATTTTCCACTTGGCAACCATCATAATAATAGCTCTTTCAAGTAATGGATTCTAAAACTGGAGTGCAAAAGTATAATGAGAAACAAGACATTTACAGTTTTAAATTATATCCCCACAAGAAACTTATTAATTACAAAGAAAAAATAGTAACTTTCCAGTAGAGAGAGGGATGTGGCAGATAAACCAGTAGACAAAAGAGACATTTCAGCCATCATGGAACTCATACTAGTCTTCAACTCATTAGAATTGATGTAAAAACAAAACGATATCTTACACAGAGTCTCAGTAAATGTTTGTAGTTAGCTTTTATTAGTAAAATATGGATGCACATAAAAATGTTAATGAATTCATAAGAGCCCTTTATTGTTACACATTTTCTCACTCAATACATGCTGAGAGTCCAGCAACTATCACGTGAATGTCTGCAAAAAAACAGTGGAACTTATAAACAACAAAAAAGAAGTAAAAAGAAACTAACACCAGACTGAAAGAGTGGGAATAATCAATCCAGTGAAATAATTAAAAAATCATCATACAGTCTGGAGGAGAGGATTAAAGATAGCGGTGTGAGAGGTGAGACAGAGGCTTCCTCCTGAAACCGCATGATACGAAAATTTAATTAATACAACTAATCCTGAAAGAGCAACAGGAAAGAGGACTGTGCCAAACTGCATACACCTGGAGAAAAGAATAAACCTCATGGAACAGGGTAATGTACCAAACCGTGGTCTGGCGGGACCCAAGCCCATCCCCCAACACAGCTCACTGGGGGCAGGAAGAGAAACAGAGCAGGGAGGGAGTGGAGGCCTGGGACTGCTGAGTACCTAACTCCGGAGATCTGCTATGGGAGCACAAACCTACATGTCATGGTGCTTTCATGGTACTTTCGTGATTAGGGGTTTGGAAAGCTAAGACAGGCAGAATACCTGGAGAGACTGACATTCCAGCTGCTGGTGGAAAGCAGGGATTCATATCCGGCTGCTCTGAGACAAAAGAAAGGTGGGCAGTCTGAGAGACTTCCTAACAGCAAGAGGGCTGCTAAAGGGGCAAGGACTGCAAAGAGTTTACTGCTCAGGAGAAAGGACATGTAGACAAAATTGTCCGGGTGCACTGTGCCCAGCAGGTTGGGAACTTTCAGGATCTCCAGGTGATCCAGCTCCCTGGCTGGCTACACAGCTCCAAGGACCTGCTCCATGATATGCAGTCTACTGTGCCTTTCTCCTGGCCAGTCCCACCTGGCTCACAAACTGGCAAAACCTTCCCTAGCATTAGGCCAGCCAGAGGGCAACCCCATCTACAGCAACTACAAACACAAAACATAGAGGCTTATACTTGTGTGCTCAGCCCACTGGTTCTGGCAGTTGGACACACACATAGCAGCCAGGAAACAGGAAACAGCTCTATCCTCCCCCCAGGCACCAATACTGCTCCGCTGCAACCCCCAACATTGCTTCAGGGGCTGAGCAGCTCCAGGGAGTACAGCGTCTTGGCACTAGAAGGTGCCATATACAAATATGAAATGCCACAGGAACCTGGTTCAAAGTAAAATTATGAATACAACACCTGAGAAAGATTCAAATGAAAGCGACCTCATGAATCTTTCTGAAAGGGATTTCAAAATAAAAATTAACATGCTCAGAGGTACAGAAAAATATTCAAAAATTCAGGAATGGAATTCCGGTCAGAGATCCAGTCATTACGGAACACAGTATCAGAAATGAAACATACAATGGAAAGTTTTAAAAGCATATCAGATGCAGTGGAGGAGACGATAAATAAAACAGAAATTAGAGAAGAGGAATATAAAGAAGCTGAGGCACAGAGAGAAAAAACGATCTCTAAGAATGAAAGAATATTGAGAGAACTGTGTGACCAATTAAGTGGAACAATATTTGCATTATAGGGGTACCAGAAGAAGAGACAGAAAAAGGGACAGACAGTGTCTTTGAGGAGGTAACTGCTGAAAATTTCCCCAGTCTGGGGAAGGAGATAGATTCTCAGGCCATGGAGGTGTACAGATCTCCCAACACAAGGGACCCAGGGAAGACAACACCAAGACACACAGTAATTAAAATGGCAAAGATCAAGGATAAGGACAGACTATTAAAAGTAGCCAGAGAGAGAAATAAGATCACATACAAAGGAAAGCCCATCAGGCTATCGTCAGACTTCTCAGAAGAAACCTTACAGGCCAGAAGAGAGTGGCATGATGTATTTAATGCAATGAAGCAGAAGGGCCTTGAATAAAAAATAATTTATCTGGCAAGATTATCATTTAAATTTGAAGGAGGGATTAAACAATTTCTAGATAAATAAAAGCTGAGAGAATTTACCTTCGAAAAACTGCCTCTACACTGTATTTTGGAGGGACTGCTATAGATGGAAGTGTTCCTAAGGTTCATCAGCTGTCACCAGAGGTAATAAACAGTAAAAAAAAAAGTAGAATGGCTAATTACTAAGCAAATGCAAAATTAAATCAACTACCCCCAAAGTCAATCAAGGGATAGACAAAGAGTACAGAACATGACACCTAACATATAAAGAATGGAGGAGGAAGAAAAAAAAACATTTAGAATGTGTTTGAAATACCATACTAAGTGAGTTAAGTTAGACTGTTAGATAGTAAAGAAGCTAAACTTGAACCTTTGGTAACCACAAATCTAAAGCCTGCAATGGCAATAACTACATACCTATCAATAATCACTCTAAAAGTAAATGGTCTGAATGGACCAATCAAAAGACACAGAGTCACTGAATGGATAAAAAACAAGACCCGTCTATATGCTGCCTACAAGAGACTCAATTCAAACCCAATGACATACACAGAATAAAAGTGAAGGGATGGAAAAAGATATTTCATGCAACTAATAGGGAGAAAAAATCAGGTGTGGCAGTACTTCTTTCAGGCAAAATAGACTTCAAAACAAAGAAAGTCACAGGAGGCAAAGAAGGACATTACATAATGATAAAGGGGTCAATCCAACAAAAAGATATGACCATTATAAATATCTATGAACCCAATACATCAGCTCCTACATATGTAAAACAAATACTAACAGAATTAAAAGTGGAAATAGAATGCAATGCATTCATTCTAGGAGACTTCAACACTCCACTCACTCTAAAGGACAGATCAATCAGACAGAAAATAAGTAAAGAGACAGAGGCACTGAACAACACATTAGAACAGATGGACAAAAAAGACATCTACAGAACTCTACACCCAAAAGCAGCAGAATACACATTCTTCTCAAGTGCACATGGAACATTTTCAAGAATAGATCATATACTAGGCCACAAAAAGAGCCTCGGTAAATTCAGAAAGACTGAAATTGTATCAACCAGTTTCTCAGACCACAAGGAATGAAACTAGAAATGAATTACACAAAGAAAATGAAAAATCCTACAAACACATGGAGGTCTCACAACATGCTCCTAAGTAACCAATGGATCAATGATCAAATAAAAACAGAGATCAAGCAATATATGGAGACAAATGACAACAATAATTCAACACTGCAAAATCTGTGGGTCGCAGCAAAGGCCGTGCTAAGAGGAAAGTATACTGCAATACAGTCATACCTCAGGAAAGAAGAACAATCCCATATGAACAGTCTAAACTCACAATTAACGACTAGAAAAAGAAGAACAAATGAGGCCCAAAGTCAGTAGAAGGAGGGACATAATAAAGATTAGAGCTGAAATAAATAAAATCGAGAAGAATAAAACAATAGAAAGAATCAATGAAAGCAGGAGCTGGTTCTTCAAGAAAATAAACAAAATAAATAAACCCTTAGCCAGACTTATCAAGAAAAAAAGAGACTCTACACACTTAAACAGAATCAGATATGAGAAAGGAAAAATCACTATGGACAACACAGAAATACAAAGAATTATTAGAGAATACTATGACAAATTATATGCTAACAAACTGGATAACCTAGAAGAAAAGGACAACATTCTGGAAAAATACAACCTTCCAAGGCTGACCCAGAAAGAAACAGAAAATCTGAACAGACCAAATACCAGCAAAGAAATTGAACTGGTAATCAAAAACCAACCTAAGAACAAAACCCCTAGACAAGATGGCTTCACCACTCAATTTTATCAAACATTTAGTGAAGACCTAACACCCATCCTCCTTAAAGTTTTCCAAAAAGTAGAAGAGGGAATACTTCCAAACCTATTCTATGAGTCCAGCAACACTCTAATACCAAAACCAGGCAAGACAACATAAAAAAAGAAAATTACAGACCAATATACCTGATGAACATAGACGCAAAAAGACTCAACAAAATATTAGCAAACCAAATTCAAAAATACATCAAAAAGATCATCCATCATGATCAAGTGGGATTCATCCCAGGGATGCAAGGATGGTACAACATTAAAAAATCCATCAGCATCATCAACCACATCAACAAAAAGAAGGACAAAAACCACATCATCATCTCCAGAGATGCTGAAAAAGCATTTGACAAAATTCAACACCCATTCATAAAAACTCTCAACAAAATGGGTATAGAGGGCAAGTACCTCAACATAATAAAAGCCATATATGACAAACCCACAGCCAACATTATACTTAACAGTGAGAAGCTGAAAGCTTTTCCTTTAAAATTGGGAACAAGACAAGGATGCCCACTCTCCCCATTTCTATTCAACATAGTACTGGAGGTCCTAGCCACAGCCATCAGATAACACAAAGAAATAAAAGGCATCCAGATTGGCAAGTAAGAAGTTAAACTGTCCCTGTTTGCAGATGACATGATACTGTACATAAAAACCCTAAAGAATCTACTCCAAAACTACTAGATCTAATATCTGAATTCAGCAAAGTTGTGGGACACAAAATTAATATGCAGAAATCTGTGGTATTCCTATATACTAACAATGAACTAGCAGAAAGAGAAATCAGGAAAACAATTTCATTCACAGTTGCATCAAAGGAATAAAACACCTAGGACTAAACCTAACCAAGGAAGTGCAAGACCTATACTCTGAAAACTACAAGACACTCATGAGAGAAATTAAAGAAGATACCAATAAATGGAAACACATCCCGTGCTCATGGATAGGAAGAATTAATATTGTCAAAATGACCATCTTACCTCAATGCAATTCCTATCAAAATACCAACAGCATTCTTCAATGAACTAGAGCAAATCGTTCTAAAATTCATGTGGAACCACAAAAGATCCCAAAAAGTCAAAGCAATCCTGAGAAGGAAAAATAAAGCTGGGGGGATTATGCTCCCCATCTTCAACCTTTACTACAAAGCCACAGTACTCAAGATAATTTGGTAATGGCACAAGAACAGACCCATAGACCAATGGAACAGACTAGAGAGCTCTGATATAAACCCAACCATATATGGTCAATTAATATACGATAAAGGAGCCATGGACATACAATGGGGAAATGACAGCCTCTTCAACAGCTGGTGTTGGCAAAACTGGACAGTTACATGCAAGAGAATGAAACTGGATTATTGTTTAACCCCATACACAAAAGTAAATGGAGCAAGGACCTGATTGTAAGTCATGAAACCATAAAACTTAGAAGACAACATAGGCAAAAATCTCCTGAATATAAGCATGAGTGACTTCTTCCTGAACGCATCTCCTCGAGCAAGGGAAACAAAAGCAAAAATGAACACATGGGACTATGTCAAACTAAAAAGTTTCTGTACAGCAAAGGACACCATCAACAGAACAAAAAGGCATCCTATAGAATATATTTGTAAATGACATATCCAACAAGGGGTTAACATCCAAAATATATAAAGAATTCACACGCCTTAACACCCAAAAAGCAAATAACCCAATTAAAAAATGGGCAGAGGATATGAAAAGACAATTCTCTAAAGAAGAAATTCAGATTGCCAACAGACACATGAAAAGATGCTCCACATCACTAATCACCAGGGAAATGCAAATTAAAACCACAATGAGATATCACCTCATACCAGTAAGGATGGCCAGCATCAAAAAGCCTAAGAACAACAAATGCTGGCAAGGGGAAACTTCCTACACTGCTGGTGGGAATGTAAACTAGTTCAACCGTTGTGGAAAGCCATATGGAGATTCCTCAAAAAACTAAAAATAGAAATACCATTTGATCCGGGAATCCCACTCCTTGGAATTTACCCAAAGAATGCCACTTCTCAGATTCAAAAAGACATATGCACCCCTATGTTTATTACAGCACTTTTTACAATAGCCAAGATATGGAAGCAACCTAAGTGTCCATCAGTAGATGTATGGATAAAGAAGAGGTGGTACATATACACAATGGAATACTATTCAGCCATAAGAAAGGAACAAATCCTTCCATTTACAACAACATGGATGGAGCTGGAGGATATTATGCTCAGTGAAATAAGCCAGGCAGAGAAAGACAAGTGCCAAATGATTTCCCTCATTTGTGGAGTATAACAACGAAGCAAAACTGAAGGAACAAAATAGCAGCAGACTCAGAGACTCCAAGAGGAACTAGTGGTTACCAAAGGGGAGGGGTGTGGGAAGGTGGGTGGGGAGGGTGGGAGAAGGGGATTGAGGGGTATTATGTTTAGTACACATGGTGTGGGGGGTCAAGGGGAAAACAGTGTAGCACAGAGAAGGCAAACAGTGAATCTGTGGCATCTTACTACACTGATGGACAGGGACTGCATTGAGGTATGGGTGGGACTTGATAATATGGGTACATGTAGTAACCACATTGTTTTTTCATGTGAAACCTTCATAAGAGTATATATCAATAATACCTTTATAAAAAAAAACATGCATCATAGCCAGACTACATCATTCTGGCACACCAGAGCTAACAGTATACAATTTAAAATTATACTTTTGACTTTTACTGACAGATAATTACATGTAAATTTTATCGTTTGTACAGAATTACTAAGTACACTGTTCCTCATGTGCTCTTATATAAAAAAAATAGGTATGAAAAACTCCTCTCAGCATTTACAACCAGGTAAAAGTTCTCTATGGATGAGTCAGCATCCTCACTTGTATGTTGCCATTTATTCTATTATGATGGTAAGATGACAAACATTTCGTCTTTGTTTCTAGAGGCTACCAGGTTACATAGGGTTAAGTTTTATGATTAACTGTAATGTTTTCTAGATATTCCAAATTATTGTCTACTCTTTCATTGCTAAGCTCTTATCCTTGTTTTAATGATTTTATTGTATTTGTACATTTTAGTATCTGAAGACCTTAATTCTTTTTGGAAGGAGGCCCAGTGTAAATAATAAACGAGAACCTCAAGGCAGCAGGCACCTGTGATAGAAGACAAAGTCAACAGTAGGAGCAAGAACAGAAAGGGAAAGATAGAGGAGTAAAACACAGACAAACTCACTTCACAGTTTTCATAAAGGACTAGAAATCAAAAAGCTACCCTCTACTATTTTTCCTTCCAAGTTGGTAAGCCATAGAGCACACATTATCACTTCTTACTAGTAAGTTATTTTGGCTTTTATTTTAAAAGATGTTGAAGACAAAGTAGAGGGGCATAATTAGTAGACAGAAATCTGTAGAAAGCAAAATTTTAGTAAGTAGTTAATAGTGTCCACTCTATACAAGTATAATGCTAGACATGAGGATCCTCTTCCCATACAGCTATTCTTAAAAGATTTCATTCAGAATTTGAAATTAATCTTAAAGAAAAATAGGAAGGGGGGAGGTTTGCTAGGTAAAAGGAAAGACCATGTAATGAAGAAAACACTTAAGGGTTTTCTTAGAGGCCATCCATATGCAAAGATACAGAATTCTAAGCGGTACTACTGGTGAGAAAAAAATGCCCTGTGTACCCTTCCTTTAAAACTTACTGAAAGACACATTCCCATGAAACAAAAAAAAAGAGTAAAAGTCTAAGAATAGAAAGATTTGTGTTATTAAAAGAACAGTCTATGATGCTAAGTAAAGCTAACAAAGTAAAATTAATTGCTATAAACAGTTTCGAAGCTGAATGCAAAAACATTAATTTGAAATGCATCAAAAGAAAGACAAATTTAATTGATCCATGAAGGGATGGATAATGCCCAGGTATATGCTAAAGCAAGTGCAGTTAAATACTAATGGTTGAATCTAATCAGTGGGTATATGAGTGCTCACTGTGAAATGCTTTCAGCTTTGCTGAATGTTTGGAAATATTCATAACCAAATGTTGGAAAAATAAATACAAAATATTTTTGAAAAAGATATAATGTAAAAAAATAAAAGTTCAGCAATAATGGTAACCTTAGTTTATCATCAGACCATAGAGGCTCAAACAGAGAAAAAGAACATAGAAGAAATTAAAAATCCTCCCTAAGAGGGAATCAAAATCATTGAAATGGTCTTTAATTTTATATATTCCAAGGTGTTTTTTTTTTAAAGAACATCTCCTCTAGCCCTGGAGAAAATAAAACCATAGAAGCATATTCTTTATAGAAAAAAAATACTAAAGGAAAACTAAGAAATGCCAATGAAGCATAAAATAAGCAACAGACACCCAAATACGTTTAGACAATAAACTTATCTATTGTAAATAGTTAAATTTCACCTGGAAGAGTCCACAGGCAAAAAAGGAAATGTAAAAAAGACAAATAAGAGACTTGACCCAATCATGTATTCAACATGTATTATAAAACTAACAGATTAAGCATTAGTAGGTAAAGTGAATAAAATAGAAAACATTTAAACAGCCATATATATATATATATATACACACACACACACACATATGGATATGGATTTAATATGTATGGTGATGGCAGAATCACACAAAAAAAGGAAAAAAGGCATTAACTATTTAGACAAAAATAAAGTTGGCCTTCAACTTCATACCATGCACAAAAATATCTAAATGGTTAGACTTTTAAAAAGAAAAAAAATAAAAGGACACAATCAACAGAGTGAAAACCTATGGAATGGAAGAAAATCGTATGTATGAGGGGTTAATATCCAGAATATATAAAGAACTTCTGCAATTCAATAACAACCCAATTTTATAAAGGGCATAGAATTTGAATAGATATTTCTCAAGAAGATATATAAATGGCCAAAAAGCATATACAAAGATGCTTAACATCACTAATCATTAGGGAAATGCAAATCAAAACCACAATGAGTCATCACCTCATACCTATTAGGATGACTACTATCAAAAAAACAGAAAATAACAAGTGTTGATGAGGATGTGGAGAAATTAGAAACCCTATATACTGTCGGTGGGAATGTGAAATGGTGCAGCTGCTATGGAAAACAATATGGTAGATCCTCAAAAAATTAAAAATAGAATTGCCATATGACCCAGCAATTCCACTTCTGGGTATATATCCAGAGAATTGAAAGCAGGGTCCTGAAGAGATGTGTATATCCATGTTCACAGCAGCATTATTCATAAAAGCCGAGAGGTGAAAACAACCCAAGTGTCCATCAATAGATGAATGGATGAGTAAAATATGTTATATACATACTATGGAATACAACATGGATGAACCTTGAGGACATTATGCTAAGTGAAGGAAGCCAATCAGTAACAGCCAAATACTGTATGATTCCACTTATGTGAGGTACCGAGAATAGTTAACTGACAGACACAGAAAGTAGAATGTGGTTGCCAGGGCTAGGCAAACGAAAATGGAGAGTTGTTGTTTAATGGGTATAGAGTTTCAGTTTTGCAAGATGAAAAAGTTCTGGAGACTAGTTGCACAATGTAAATATACTTAATACAAGTTAGTTATACACTTCAAAACAATTAAGATGGTAAATTTTATGTTATGTGTATTTTCCCACAATTTTTAAAATACTCAGAGCAAGAAGACAAAATTAGAGTAAGAAAGTATTATAAATTAAAGCAAGAAGAAAATACAGGTGAATAGTAACTGATAAAGATGATTGGGATTTTCTATGGTGAAAAGCAATGGAAGAAATCTCAAAATCAATAAATTAGAAAGCAAATTTTAAACTATTACAAATAAAATTATTATTAAACACAACTAAAAACAACAACCTGGGGAAAAATAATTGAAATAAAATAACAAAAGCTTAATATCCTTAATATATAAAAATCTCATAGTAATCTATTACCCCAATTTAAAAGATGGGTAACACATATAACAAAGTTTACAGAAGAAAAAGCTATTGTGTTGGGAATCTATACCCATTAAATAGTCTAAAATCTACACAAAGACTCAAATAAAAATATATTTTACATAGAGCTAAAAGGAAACAAATATAAATTGTTGGTAAACAGTTAAATAAATTATGGTATATTCATCAAATCAAATATACAGTCATGTTTTTGAAGAATATTAACACATGGAAAAAATGCAGTCATATGTTAAATAAAAACAGCAAGATACTAACCTTGACATACAGTACTAGCCCAATTACACTAAAACATGTATAAATATGCAATACATAAGAACAGAGAAAAAAGAGGCAAGGAATTACATCAAAATTTAACAACTCTAAATAGTTAATTACAGGTTTTTATTTTTTTCTTCAATCTTTGTCTTTTCAAAGTTCTCTGTAACTTGAGTTCTCTATTATTTAAAAAGGTATTCCTTTTAAAAAAACAGTAAATGAATTTTACTATATTACATATAATTTGAAAGTTTAATTCTGCTTACCTGTTGTCATAGTTGGACTAAATAGTCCCAGTACTGACACACTAGAATAGGAGATCAGTTCTTTATATAATTCCCCACTTAAATATTCTTCTGCTTTTTGGACAGATGTTATGTTCACTGGACATAAAATTCTGTTGCTGGATAAATATATAATTATATTCAAAATTAATTTATAAAGATACTTTTCAACTTGTAAAAAAAAATACTGAACTTAGCAAACATCTGAAATAATGAAGAAAGCCAAATACTATTCTAAACAAAAAAATGACCCTTATTAAACAATATTTCTATCTCCCCAAAAGTGATGAAATGCAGATATACTCTCCTCATTAATGTTTATCCTGTGATCTCAATTCATACCTCCTTAAACTATTCAGAGTGTCAACAAAGTATGGGGGATTAGAAGTTTTATAGGCCTAAAAATTTTTTAATTTTAGGGTGAAGCTGAATACTTACAGCTGGATAAATTTTAGAAGATCTTCAGTTCCTAACATACCAGCATAAGATACTGGGTTCTTGCCTTTCTTATACATTTTTACAACAGGAAATTCAGTAACATTTTGCTTAACACATAAGTCAGACCAATCCGCACAGTTTACTCTAGTAAGCAGCACAGATGTGCCTAAATAAAAGAAAAATGCATTTTTGTAAGCAGCAATGTAGAAATCTGTTTTCTAGAATTATCACTATTTGTATATCCTATTAGGAATGTAGAGAACTCAGCTGTTTAGAATTGTCACTATTTGTATATTCCATTCTTACTTTAACCTCTCAGCAGCATGAAATACTCCTGTGAACACTCTTTTCCCATGATTTTTGCACCACCCTCCCCTTATGGCTTTTTTCCCACATCTTTTGCTGTTCCTTTTGCAGGCTCTTATGCGAGCTGAGTTAGGAGTTTTTAAAGCTCAGTTTAAGCTGCCTTCTCTTGTTCTACACTCTCTTCCTGAACAGTCTCAACAGCCATCAATAATCTAATGAATCCTGAATTTGTATCTTTGGCCCAGACTCCTCCTTAAAGTTCCAGACTATCTTCTTGTATCCTTACTACCTTCTCTATTTCTCTTTAAATGGAAACATCCTCATACTCAATGTGTAAAACCAAATGTGATGTCCTTCCTGTGTATACTGCTGAAAAGTTGCCATTCTTACACAATTCAGAAACCTCGATCATCTTTCATGTCGCCCCATTCCTAAGCCCTCATCTATTCAAATCAATCAGCATGTCCTTCCAATTTTACCGTCTAAAATTTAAATACCTCTTATATTTGCCCACTTCTCTTTACTGCCATTACTCTAATCATCATTTTTCCTGGATAACAATAAGCTAATTCATTCCCTCGAATTCAGTATGTCTCTATACTGAAGCTAGAGACATCTTTCTAAAACTCAAAAATCTGTTTTTGTTACCAGCCATCTCCACCATCTTCTGCAGGTAGGTCTCTACACATGTGACCACTTCAAGGAAGCCTCCTCAGACACCATGATCTATATTAGGTACCTATGCACTTACAGAACTACGCTTCTTTTCCTTGTCTCATTATCTAATTAACAACTCATATGTGTTGTTACATAATTATCTCTCTCTACCAAGAGAACTCCTTGAGAGTAGGGACTGTCTGTTTTACTCATCACTGATTTTCCAGCATCTTAGAGCAATCCTTGTACATCAAACACCTTAAATATGTGTGTGAATAAATGACATGCATGCAACTGATCTACAGTTTCGGGTACCTATCCTATCTAAATATTGTAATTTCTTTCCAACCTAAGAAAAAAACACATCATGGAAATCCCAGAGAGAAATTCCTACTTATTCTATAATAATATACATAAATTTCTCCAAAATATGTAAATCATTAGGTGGAAAGAGGTAAAAAAGAAAGCAAAACAAGTACCACACAACTCAGCTACTGAAAGGAAGGAATAAATTCTAATTAAAAAAAACATTAATATTAGGTCAAAGATGGAATCTTTGTGTATCAATTTTAGAATATATCTTCATTTAGGATGCAACCTAACCATAAGATTAAAATTGTGAAATGCAATATTTTAGTATTTTATCATCAAAAGTTTATAATACTGAAAATTCACTTTATATTTTAAGTGATTCTAGATTATACCACATAGATGCAATCACTTTAGATTTTAGCTTAGCATTCTGATAATACAGACAGGGTATAGTCCATCTTATTTACCACTATGTATCTGCTATGTAGCACAATGTCTTTTGCATAGTATGTGCACAATAAGTTTGTGGAATGTACCCCGGTAATTTCCTCAAGAACAAACTTTTAATTTTTATACTAAAGTATATTAATACCTGAATATTATATGAGCAAATATATATAAGCAAAGATAAATCCTTATTCCTTCAAAATTAGATCTGCTAAGTAACTTCCTTACAAAGCTCTATTATCCCAAATTTTAATCATTTAGTCAATAAATATTTAACAATGCTTCTCCAACAGAGAACCATATTATATACTGCCACCTGAGTATGGAATACAGTGCTATCAAAAATGTAGTTCTTCCCCTTCAAAAAGCATCCTCACTAGGTCAACCACTGCTAAAATTAGTATTATTCCTTTGTCCCTGCAGTCCAAGTTGAAAACCTTGATGTAATCTTTAAAACTGAAGAATACTGATACATGTCATTAAGAGTTACAAGGCCAAAAGATGGAGGCGTGAGAGGGGAGACACAGGCCTCTTCTTAAAACAGCATATAATATGCAAATATACTTAATACAACTAATCCTGAAAGAACAACAGGAAAGAGGACTGCACCAGACTGCATACACCTGGAGAAAAGAGCTGATCTCACAGAACAGGGTAATGTACCAAAGCTGTGGCCCAGTGGGACCCAAGCCCTTCCCCCACCCCAGCTCACCAGCTGGAGGAAGAAAAGCCAAGCAGGGAGGGAGTGCAGGCCTGGGACTGCTGAATACCTAACTCTGGAGATCTGCTCTGGGAGCACAAACCTACATTTAATGGTGCTTGCATGATACTCTCGTGATTACAGAGTTGGAAAGCTAAGACAGGCAGAATTCCTGGAGAGACTGAGATTCCACCTGCTTGTGGAAAGCAGGGATGCGTATCCAGGTGCTCTGGGACAAAAGAAAGGTGGACAGTCTGACAGACTTCCTAACAAGGAAGCCCTTAGCAAGAGGGATGCTAAAGGGGCAAGGATTGCACAGAGCTTACTGCTCAGGAGAGATGACAAGTAGACATAATTGTCCAGGTCACTCTGCCCAGCAGGTTGGGAGCTTTGCCATATAGACTCTGATATTTAAGGAGGAAAAAGAAATCTTCCTTCTTAGACAATCTTCAGGTGCTCCAGCTCCCTGGTGGGCTACACAGCTACAAGGACCCCCTCCGTGATACAAAGCCTACTGCGCCTTTCTCCCAGCCAGCCCCACCTGGATCGCAAACTGGCAAACCATACCCTGGCGTTAGGCCAGCCAGAGGGAAGATCTGTCTACAGCAACTAAAAACACAAAGCATAGAGGCTTATACCTGTGTGCTCAGCCCACTGGTTCAGGCAGTGGAGACAGGCATAGCAGCTGGGTAGCAGGAAACAGCTCTTTCCTCCCCCAGGCACCAATACCACTCACCTGCGACCCACAACATTGCTTCAGGAGCTGAGCACCTCCAGAGAATAGAGCTTCTGGGCACTAGAGGGCGCCATATACATATATGAAATGCCAAAGGAATCTGGTTCAGAGTAAAATTATTCATACCACTCCTGAGAAAGATTTAAATGACATTGATCTCATGACTCTTCCTGAAAGGGAGTTCAAAATAAAAATCATTAACATGCTCATGGAGGTACGCAAAGATATTCAAGAACTCAGGAATGAATTCTGGTCAGAGATCCAATCATTGAAGAGCACAATGGAGGGTATTAAAAGCAGATTGGATATGGTAGAGGAGACGAAAAATGAAATAGAAACTACAGAAGAGGAATACAAAGAAGCTGACAGACAGAGAGAAAAAAGGATCTCTAAGAATGAAAGAATATTGAGAGAACTGCATGACCAATCCAAATGGAACAATATTCACATTACAGGGGTACCAGAAGAAGAGAGACAAAAAGGGATAGAAAGTTTCTTTGAGGAGGTAACTGCTGAAAACTTCCCCAATCTGGGGAAGGAGGTAGTCTCTCAGGCCACGGAGATGCACAGATCTCACAACACAAGGGTCCTAAGGAAGACAACACAAAGACATATAGTAATTAAAATGGTAAAGATCACATACAAAGGAAAGCCCATCAGGCTATCATCAGACTACTTAACAGAAACCTTACAGGCCAGAAGGGAGTGCCATGATGTATTTAATGCAATGAAGCAGAAGGGCCTTGACCCAAGAATACTTTATCTGGCAAGATTACCATTTAAATTTGAAGGAGGGATTAAACAATTTCCAGATAAGCAAAAGCTGAGAGAATTTACCTACCACAAACTATCTCTACACTGTAGTTTGGAGGGACTGCTATAGATGGAAGTGTTCCTAAGGTTTAATAGCTGTCACCAGAGGTAATAAAACCACAGTAAGGAAAGTAGAACAGCTAATTACTAAGAAAATGCAAAAGTTAAAATAACTATCTCCAAAGTCAATCAAAGGATAGACAAAGAGTACAGAATATGATACCTAATATATAAAGAATGGAGGAGGAAGAAAAAAAAATAAACTTTAGATTGTGTCTGTAATAGCAGATTAAGTGATTTAGGTAGACTCTTAGATAGTAAGGAAGTTAACCTTGAGCCTTTCGTAACCATGAATCTGAAGCCTGCAATGCCAATAAGTACATACCTATCCATAATCACCCTAAATGTAAATGGACTGAATGAATCAATCAAAAGACACAGAGTCACCAAATGGATAAAAAAAAAGACCCATCTATATGCTGCCTACAAGACACTCACTTTAAACCCAAAGACATAACAGACTAAAAGTGAAGGGATGGAAAAAGATATTTCATACAACTAATAGAAAAAAGCAGGAGTTGCAGTACTTGTATCAGACAAAATAGACTTCAAAACAAAGAAAGTCACAAAAGACAAAGAAGGACATTACATAATGATAAAAGGGTCAATCCAACAAGAAGGCATAACCATTATAAATATCTATGCGCCCAACACAGGAGCACCTACATATGTGAAAAAAATACTAACAGAATTAAAAGGAAAAATAGAATGCAATGCATTCATTCTAGGAGATTTCAACACTCCACTCACTCTGAAGGACAGATCAACCAGACAGAAAATAAGTAAGGAGACAGAGGCACTGAGCAACACATTAGAACAGATGGACAAAAAAGACATCTACAGAACTCTACATCCAAAAACAACACAATACAAATTCTTCTTAAGTGCACATGAAACATTTTCAAGAATAGATCTTATACTAGGCCACAAAAAGAGCCTCGGTAAACTCAAAAGATTGAAATTGTACCAACCAGTTTCTCAGACCACAAAGGTATGAAACTAGAAATAAATTACACAAAGAAAATGACAAATTCCACAAACACATGGAGGCTTCACAACATGCTCCTAAATAACCAATGGATCAATGACCAAATAAAAACAGAGATCAAGCAATATATGGAGACAAATAACAGTTACTTAACACTGCAAAATCTGTGGGTCGCAGCAAAGGCCGTGCTAAGAGGAAAGTATATTGCAATACAGGCCTATCTCAGGAAAGAAAAACAATCCTATATGAGCAGTCTAAACACACAATTAACGACTAAAAAAAGAAGAACAAATGAGGCCAAAAGTCAGTAGAAGGAGGGACATAATAAAGATTAGAGCTGAAATAAATAAAATCGAGAAGAATAAAACAATAGAAAGAATCAATAAAAGCAGGAGCTGGTTGAGAAAATAAACAAAACAGATAAACCCCTAGCCAGATTTATCAAGAAAAAAAGAGAGTGTACTCACATACACAGAATCAGAAATGAGAAAGGAAAAACCACGACAGACACCACAGAAATACAAATAATTATTAGAGAATACTATGACAAATTATATGCTAACAAACTGGCTAACCTAGAAGAAATGGACAACTTTCTGGAAAAATACAACCTTCCAAGGCTGACCCAGAAAGAAACAGAAAATCTCAACAGACCAATTACCAGCAATAAAATTGAACTGGTAATCAAAAACCTACCTAAGAACAAAACCCCTAGACAAGATGGCTTCACCGCTGAATTTTATCAAACATTTAGTGAAGACCTAATACCCATCCTCCTTAAAATTTTCCAAAGAGTAGAAAAAGAGGCAATACTTCCAAACTCATTCTATGAGGCCAGCATCACTCTAATACCAAAACCAGGCAAAGACATCACAAAAAAAGAAAACTATAGACCAATATCCCTGATGAACATAGATGCAAAAATACTCAACAAAATATTAGCAAACTGAATTCAAAAATACATGAAAAAGATCATCCATCATGATCAAGTAGGATTTATTCCAGGGATGCAAAGATGATACAACATTCGAAAATCCATCAACATCATCCACCACATTAACAAAAGGAAGGACAAAAACCACATCATCGTCTCCAGAGATGCTGAAAAAGGATTTGACAAAATTCAACATCCATGCATGATAAAAACTCTCAACAAAATGGGTATAGAGGACAAGTACCTCAACATAATAAAAGCCATATATGACAAACCCACAGTCAACATTATACTTAACAGTGAGAAGCTGAAAGCTTTTCCTTTAAGATCGGGAACAAGACAAGGAAGCCCACTCTACCCACTTCTATTCAACATAGTTCTGGAGGTCCACAGCAATCAAACAACACAAAGAAATAAAAGGCATCCAGATTGGCAAGGAAGAACTCAAACTGTCCCTGTTTGCAGATGACATGATATTGCACATAAAAAACCCTAAAGAATCCACTCCAAAACTACTAGATGTAATATCTGAATTCAGCAAAGTCACGGGATACAAAATTAACATGCAGAAATCTGTGGCATTCCTATACACTAACAATGAACTAGCAGAGAGAGAAATCAGGAAAACAATTCTATTCACAGTTGCATCAAAAAGAGTAAGATACCTAGGAATAAACCTAACCAAGGAAGTGAAAGACCTATACTCTGAAAACTACAAGACACTCATGAGAGAAATTAAAGAAGATACCAATAAATGGAAACACATCCCATGCTCATGGATAGGAAGAATGAATATTGTCAAAATGGCCATCCTGCCTAAAATAATCTACAGATTCAATGCAATTCCTATCAAAATACCAACAGCATTCTTCAATGAACTAGAGCAAATCATTCTAAAATTCATATGGAACCAAAAAAGACCCCGAATATCCAAAGCAATCCTGACAAGGAAGAATAAAGCTGGGGGGATTATGCTCCCCAACTTCTAGCTCTACTACAAAGCCACAGTACTCAAGACAATTTGGTACTGGCACAAGAATAGACCCATAGACCAATGGAACAGACTAGAGAGCCCTGATATAAACGCAACCATATATGGTCAATTAATATATGATAAAGGAGCCATGGACATACAATGGGGAAATGACAGCCTCTTCAACAGCTGGTGTTGGCAAAACTGGACACCTACATGCAAGAGAATGAAACTGGATTACTGTTTAACCCCATACACAAAAGTAAACTCGAAATGGATCAAGGACCTGAATGTAAGTCATGAAACCATAAAACTCTTAGAAAAATACATAGGCAAACATCTCCTGAATATAAGCATGAGCAATTTCTTCCTGAACGCATCTCCTCAAGCAAGGGGGAACAAAAGCAAAAATGAACTCATGGGACTACATCAAACTAAAAAGTTTCTGCATGGCAAAGGACACCATCAACAGAACAAAAAGGCATCCTACAGTATGGGAGAATATATTTGTAAATGACATATCAACAAGAGGTTAACATCCAAAATATATAAAGAACTTACATGCACCTCTACACCCAAAAAGCAAATAACCTGATTAAAAAATGGGCAGAGGATATGAAGAGACAGTTCTCCAAAGAAGAAATTCAGATGGCCAACAGACACATGAAAAGATGCTCCACATCACTAATCATCAGGGAAATGCAAATTAAAACCACAAGAGATATTACCTCACACCAGTAAGGATGGTCAGCATCGAAAAGCCTAAGAACAACAAATGCTGGAGAGGATGCGGAGAAAGCAGAACCCTCCTACACTGCTGGTGGGAATGTAAGCTAGTTCAGCCATTGCGGAAAGCAATATGGAGGTTCCTCAAAAAACTAAAAATAGAAATACCATTTGACCCGGGAATTCCACTCCTTGGAATTTACCCAAAGAATACAACTTCTCAGATTCAAAAAGACATATGCACCCCTATGTTTATCAGAGCACTTTTTACAATAGCCAAGATATGGAAGCAACCTAAGTGTCCATCAGTAGATGAATGGATAAAGAAAGATGTGGTACATATACACAATGGAATACTATTCAGCCATAAGAAAGAAACAAATCCTACCATTTACAACATGGATGGAGCTGGAGGATATTATGCTCAGTGAAATAAGCCAGGCAGAGAAAGACAAGTGCCAAATGATTTCCCTCATTGGTGGAGTATAACAATGAAGCAAAACTGAAGGACCAAATAGCAGCAAACTCAGAGGCTCCAAGAAGGAATTAGTTGTTACCAAAGGGGAGGGATGTGGGAGGGCGGGTGGGAGAAGGGGATTGAGGGGTATTATGTTTAGTACACATGGTGTGGGGGATCAAGGGGAAAACAATGTAGCAAATAGTAATCTGTGGCATCTTACTACACTGATGGACAGTGACTGCATTGGGGTATGGGTGGGGACTAGATGATGTGGGTAAATGTAGTAAACACATTGTTTTCTCATGTTAGACCTTCATAAGAGTGTATATCAATAATACCTTAATAAAGAAAAAGTTACGAGGCTACTTTATCAATTAAAATTTTTATTTTCTCTCATAAAATGTCTCAGTATTTAATTATGTTTCAATTGGAACAGTCTAATATTCTAACATTCCTGTAGTTTTACATCCCTTATACTTTATCAGTGCAGTAATTTCAAATTGGCTTCTATTTTAAAGGAAAAAAAAAGTCTCTTAGCTAGACTATGTAAGTATAAAAACTTGACATTTACTGCCACCTTGTGACTGACTGTAAAATATTCTTGTCTTGGACTAAGTTAAAAACTGTTTTTTCCTCAAGAAATGAACGTGAAAGTTTATAGGATTAGATGCCCCAAGTATTACAAGACTTTCCTAATTTACAAAATTACAGACATGAAACACTATGGCTACCTATACTATGCATTTCTGCATTAGCACCCTGAACTTCCAAAATAGTCCATTTATCTGGTATCTACTAAAAGGACTGTTACTCACAGAGAAAGTAATAAATGAAAAAAGTAAATCAACTCTTGGTTTGGTTATCTGCTTCCTTTAGTCTACAAACACACAGAACCTGGAGTCCTTGTATTGAGGAGTCATACAGTCCCTTTATTTGGTCATTAATAGAGAAGAAAATAAGGGAATCTTTTCCATTTTCATTTTGTATCTAACCAGAAGGGCTGGAGGGGAGAGGGAATAATTCTATTATTCAGAGATATTATCCAATTGCTATTTAATTATTGCTTATATCCACCCCCTTTTGAGCCCCCTCCCCCCACCTTTTCCTTTCTTCTAATTATTTTCCAATGAGGTTAGAGAACCTAAAAGAGGGAACTTAAATGGGTCCACAGACTGCAATTACAAAGCAGAATCTGAAAGCGAATAACAGCATTCACTTTACAAAAAGGGTTAGGGATCACAGTATATACAGACTAATCATCTCTTCACTTGGGTAACGAAATAATTACAGCTGGATTGAATGATGGGGGAAATAATGGAAGAGAAATGGTTCAAAAATTATTTTTTAAATCACTGTTTTTTTTTTTTGCATTTCTCAGTAGTTTACTACATGTCAATTTACTTCAATAAGCTTGGGAAGTTATTGTTTAATGGGTAAAGAAGTTCTGTGTGGGATGATGAAAAAGTTCTGGAAATAGAGAGTGATGATGGTTATGCAACATCGTGAATGTTCTTAATGTCACTGAACTACACACTTAAAAATGTTTGAATTGGTCATTTTTATATTGAGAGGGTATATTATTTCCCTACACATTTATATATATATATATGTAACAGTAACAATATTTTTTTGGTATCATTAATATACGATCACATAAGCAACATTGTGGTTACTAGATCTCCCATTATCAAGTTCCCACCACATACCCCATTGCAGTCACTGTCCATCCGCGTAGTAAGATGCTATAGAGTCACTACTTGTCTTCTCTGTGTTGTACTGCCTTCCCCGCGCCCCCCCCCCCCAAATCACTAATGTTTTTATTACTATAGAACATACTACATTTAGGGTTGATTTTCTGGAATCAATTTCTTGAGTTCACCAAAGTTCCCAATATATAAATAAGTTATACACTAGTGTACATTTTCCACTAAATAAAGCAAAATTTATGAAACTTTACTGTATTAGCTTTTCCATTTATTCAATAATTATTTAAAAACCAGATATTCTAATATGCCAAGTTCAGTGAGGTAGGTTTAGGCACACTACCTACCCATAACTTTAGTAAAGAATGAAAGAGCCCATAAGTTAATGCCCCCAGAAACTAAGGCGGATAAATTCCTAGAGTAGCCAAGAATAAGCCTATTTAACTCAATAGCTTCTACTTACAAGAAAAACAGTAAGAGGAAATCATATTACAGATACGAAGGCTGATATAGTTTGTCTTATTCAAATGATTACATTTGAGTTTGAACATTATCCTGATCCATCATTAAATCTCTCTTACTAACAGGCTTCCCTATTTTTCCCTATGTCTTTGCTGGGGTGGCAGCATGGACATTTTGAGTTAAAGTCCATTTCTTGAATTCTTATTTGATTATCACTGGGTCATACTTCCTAGAACAGTTAAAATAAAAAGATGCTGGCAATTAGGAAATATCACAGTCCATGAGGAGCCAACTAGATAGCTTCAAGAACTCTTGAGATCTTGGATCTTTGAATAGACCGTGAGATGGTCTTATCTGCCCAATTCTTTTTTATAGTATTTATTATTTACTTAATAATGTTTAATAGTAACTGGCACAGAGTAAGCACTCAACAGATGTTTGCTTAATGACTGATTTCAGCCAAAAAGATTACTGGACTGTGTAGCCACAAGTACTTAATACACAGGCTCTCTACTTTCCACTTAAGAAATTCTGTGAAGACAACCAAAATGAATTATTTCTGAGCATTTTTTAAACTCACGGTCCATTAACTTAACCTTGGAGACACAAACATAATAACCTGAAATTTTACATGGTTTTGTTCATCTTTAGCGTGACGGTTTTACAAACAGCTACAGCTCAGAATAAGGAAAATAAGCATGCATACCACAGCGCAATACCTTTCAATTTAATTGCCAAATCGATATAGGATTGCAGAAATGCCATGGATACTGCTTGCCCTACATTAAAATGAAAAAATTCAACAGATGTTATAACATACATGTTTTCAAGGCATCCATACGTATACATAACAAACACATAGATTTCTTATTAAGAATTATTCTCCTAAATATCAGCCAAACATTAAAGAGGGAAAAAATACAACTAATTTTCTGCATTCGTACTGCAAGGAATATAGCTGAAGGGCTATTTATTGGAACACAAAAGCAATATACTTCCTCTAAATTTAAAAGAACCATTAATATATTAAAATCATTAGCTTGAATCACAGTAATTTTTCTAAATTAATAAGCTGAACATCTAGTTTAATCATTGACCTTTCATTTCTAAGTCAGATATATATATATATATATCATCATCAGCTTACAACCCCAAAATCAGTTTTCCAGAAGTAAATCTTTCAATATGTGCAGTCTACCTGGGACATATGAAAGCTATATCATTCTGTAACATGCAATATGCAGAATGCAAAAATAAAATCTGCCTACTTTAAATGTCCTAGTACGTAATACAGTCTCCTCTAAAGGTTCATACTCACAACCAGCATAGAAAAGCACTATGCTGTCAGAAGCCATTACTGTCATGTTAAATGTTTCTTCTGTTAGTTCCACTGTGAGTTCCAAAGGTAACTGTCTCTTCCTATCTCTGTAAACAGTTTCTGCCACTTCATCATCTTGAATATCTAAAACGTTTGAAAAAAATTAATGTATATATAAATGTATACACATAAATATTTACACTCTTCCCAGACAAGCATATGAAAATTTGGTACTTTATAAAAACTTTTTAATTGAAAAAAAAAAGCATGATATTTAGAACTTCCCAATTGCCTGGCTTCCTATCTTAAATGACTCTGAGATGCCTCCTAACTCAGAAACTGTGAAGTTTTAGGTAAGTGCAGGAGCATTATTTAAATCTGTCTGAGTATTACTATTTTGTTTCCAATAAATATATCATTAACTTAGACAGACTGACCCGCCCACCCACTGATTTATCCACCCATCCATCCATCCATGTATGTGGTAAAAAACACATTTTGAATTTGTAAATATTCTGTTAGAAGTTTGTACATATTGTATGGTAACACTGAAGAGACATCTAACTTGACTAGAAAGACAACGCTTCCTAGAAGAGGTGATACTAGCTAAATACTAAAAGAAAAGAAAACTTAGGGAAGTGGCAATGCAAGTATACAGACCAAAAAGAACAGCATGTCAAAAGGCACACTGGCATTAAAGAGCATGATGCAACTGGAAATGCAAACAATGACTGGATCTTTGATGATATTAAAGATTACTGTTAATTTTTAGATGTAGTAATAGCATTAATTATGTGTGTTTTAAAAGTAAAAGCCTTGTATTTCTGAAATAATACAGGGAAGTGTTTACGGATGAAATTATATATTCAGTATTTGCTACAGAACAATGGAGTGGACAGTGATTGGAAGAGGATAGCCATGGGTTGATGACGGCTAGGTGGGACCAGGTAAAGGAGACCAGGAGATATGTTCTATTATCCTGTCTACTTTATTGTAAATTCGTAATTCTCCAGTAACACAGTAAAAAGGAAGGAAGTTGAGGAAGACAATACATTCAGAAAAGTAAAGAATTATTTTCCACATGATTTTTAATACTATAAAACACTAGATCTTAATTTCAGTACATCTCAGCAATTTTCAGCTGTGACTCTAGTCAAATCACGTAACTCTCTAAGCTGTTGTTCAAATCTATGAAACCTAAGTGTTGCACTACATTAACTTAAAGGTACTTTTAGATATTTCATTCCACGATGCTAAAAAATTATGCTCTCAATACCAAAATTAATAAAGGCCTATTTTCTTAATTTCTGTACGTTTTTGCGTCTTATTCACTTATTTTCATCCTTCCAGTCCTTTATTTCCCAATCCATACTTTGTTAAAGTGTTGCAACACCTCCTTTCCCTCATTTCTATTCTCTCTTAATAAAGCTATCCTCACTCCTCAGCTCTACCTTTCACCTACTCATCAATACATACACACTCTCTTTTAAGCATACATGTTTAATTTTTTTTCATATTTCCCTTTTGTAAAAACTCAGTCCATTTTATTCTGATTCATCCTGGGCCCATTTCCTTCCAAGGATATTTTCCTGTGTCTTCCACTCTTATGTGGTAAAGTCTTTCCTAATCCCCATCTAATTTTCTGTGTAAACGGGAATGAAACAAGGTGGGAAGGGTATGTATATGGGCATGACATCATATAAATATTATGGGCCAACATGGATTACAGACAAAAAGTGAAGAAGAAAAAACTCCAAACAAAACAAAAAGCAAAAGGCAAAGCTGTAAAAGGAATACTAGAACTAGGTTGGCGAGAGAAGACAGGTAGAGTCAGAAAAAGGAGAAGGTAGCACCAGAGGGTAAACTAATGCCAAAGAATGGAGAATATAGGAGACATGGCAATAAAGAAAACTTGAAACAGGCAACCAAAACTGAGGGCAGGAATCTTATAAAGTTGACACAGGAAATTCCCCTAACTCTGAAGGTTAGAATACATGAAACATGATGGGAATTAAGTAGGAAGAGAACAGAACACATGATACATAAAACATTCAAGTGTTTTCAAAATGCAAAACAAAAATGACCAAGACATAATCCCTACCTTAGACATATTATAGAAGTGTGGAGAGGAAAGAAAAGTAAAGGAGCAATTACAGAATAGGATTAATATTATGAAAGAAGCATTAGGAACGATAAGGATCATCAGTAAGACTTCATGTCAGAATGTTTAATTAAGTTCTTAGTCTAGATTCCATGCCACTTGTGTGACCTTGGGTAGACCACTTAATTCTGTTAAAATGAAGATTCTTCATCTATAAAATGAAGGAGACACCAGCTAACTCAGAGGATAACAATCAAAGTAAATAATGTGAGGGAACAGCTTTGAAAACTACAGAATACTTCAAAAATGTAAGCAATAAGAAAATATGCTAAAAGGAAGTTTTAACATGTTAATGAAATTTACTCCTTATATTGTTCACAATCAGATTTATTTACAACTACAAATAAAATAGGATTTATTAGAATTTAATTTCCTAATTGGAATAATAAAAATGAAATATCATGTTCTAGCTCCTGGGTCATTTTTAAACACGGAGTAGAACCAGCAGGGCTGGAAGAACAGATTTGGAGGATAAAGGCACATACGTGGAAAGCTTAGAAGCCTGACATTACCAATGAAAAGTATCACACTAAACAAAATACAGGACTCTTACATCTTTCCACCTTATCAACTTGATAAAATGTGATTCAAAATAAATTTCTTCAAGCTTCTTCACAGTCTTGAATGTGAATGTATTCTATAGAAAAGTTAATTCATTGAAATTTCACTGACCTTATGGGTGCTGGGCAGAAATGGGGTGGGGGGGGTGGGTACTGAGCATCACCAAACACATTACCCAAATCTGGGCCTTCCACGTCACCATCTTCATCTTCTCGCATGTCCTCAATGTGCATCTTATTTTCCACGTGAGATATTATTAAATCAATATCATGTAACACCAGAAATTCCACTGGTACTCCCTAGAAATACGTTAATTTCAAAAAGCATGACTAAAATATAACAAAGCATTTTAATATAAATCCCTTACTTGTTTGACATTGAAATAAAACTACATCTTTGAACTTTAATTTTCAAATTAAATTTTAAAAAAAAGGAAATTAACTTGACAATCCTGATGGAAAGTATCCAAAACATACTTTATATTAAAATAGTGTGCATTACTGAAAAAGATGATGAAAAAGAAGATGTGAAAGTCTCACCTGTTTGTCACAATTTCATTATAATGAAGTCTGAAATATTTCACATGCAGCAGCAAGTCCTACCTCCATATCAAATGAAAATAAATGCAATTTTACTGCAAATAGGGCCAATTAAAATAATTTTGGTATTACACAGAAATATTCAAAATAATATTGCATCTAAAATAATTCCACTAAAAAGCTCAATTGCCTGTTTAGCTTGTAAACATAAAACTACTATCAGCCCCCAGATATTTTTAAACTACCAAATCTATTCCACTGAGATTATTCCATTAATAATTTCCTTACCTAATGCCCAAATATCACATTTTTTTTGTTTTGGTATCATTAATGTACAATTACATGAGCAACATTATGGTTACTAGACTCCCCCCATTATCAAGTCCCCACCACACACCCCATTACAGTCACTGTCCATCAGCATAGTAAAATGCTATATAATCACTGCCTGTCTTCTCTGTGTGGCACTGCCCTCCCCATGCCCCCTCCCCCTACACCATGTGTGCTAATCCTAATGCCCTTTTCTCCCTTATCCCACCCTTCCCGCCCATCCTCCCCAGTCCCTCTCCCTTTGGTAACTGTTAGTCCATTCTAGGGTTCTGTGAGTCTGCTGCTGCTTTGTTCCTTCAGTTTTTTCTTTGTTCTTATACTCCACAGATGAGTGAAATCATTTGATACTTGTCTTTTTCGGCTTGGCTTATTTCACTGAGCATAATACCCTCTAGCTCCATCCATGTTGTTGCATATGGTAGGATTTGTTTTCTTCTTATGGCTGAATAATATTCCATTGTCTACATGTACCACATCTTCTTTATCCACTCATCTACTGATGGACACTTAGGTTGCTTCCATTTCTTGGCTATTGTAAATAGTGCTGCAATAAACATGGGGGTGCATATGTCTTTTTAAAACTGGGCTCCTGCATTCTTAGGGTAAATTCTTAGGAGTGGAATTCCTTGGTCAAATGATATTTCTATTTTGAGTTTTTGAGAAACCTCTATACTGCATTCCACAATGGTTGAACTAATTTACATTTCCACCAGCAGTTTAAGAGGGTTCCTCCTTCTCCACATCCTCACCAACATTTGTTGTTGTTTGTCTTTTGGATGTTGGCCATCCTAACTAGTGTGAGGTGATACCTCATTGTGATTTTAATTTGCATTTCTCTGATGATTAGGGATGTGGAACATCTTTTCATGTGCCTGTTGGCCATTTGAATTTCTTCTTTGGAGTAGTGTATGTTCAGATACACTGCCCATTTTTTAATTGGATTGTTTTTTGTTTGTTGAGGTGCGTGAGCTCTTTATGTATTTTGGATGTCAACCCTTTACCAGATATGTCATTTATGAATATATTCTCTCATACTGTAGAATGCCTTTTTGTTCTACTGATGGTGTCCTTTGCTGTACAGAAGCTTTTTAGTTTGATATAGTCCCACTTGTTCATTTTTGCTTTTGTTTCCCTTGCCCGGGAGATATGTTTATGAAGAAGTTGCTCATATTTATGTCCAAGAGATTTTTGTCTATGTTTTTTTCTAAGAGTTTTATGGTTTCATGACTTACATTCAGATCTTTGATCCATTCTGAGTTTATTTTTGTGTATGGGGTTAGACAATGATCCACTTTCATTCTCTTACATGTAGCTGTCCAGTTTTGCCAACACCAGCTGTTGAAGAGACTGTCATTTCTCCATTGTATATTCATGGCTCCTTTATCATATATTAATTGACCATATATGCTTGGGTTGATATCTGGACTCTCTATTCTGTTGCACTTGTCTGTGGGTCTGTTCCTGTGCCAGTACCAACTTGTCTTGATTACTGTGGCTTTGTAGTAGAGCTTGAAGTTGGGAGGCGAGATTCCCCCCTGCTTTATTCTTCCTTCTGAGGATTACTTTGGCTATTCAGGTCTTTTGTGATTCCATATGAATTTTAGAACTATTTGTTCCAGTTCGTTGAAGAATACTGTCAGTATTTTGATAGGGATTGCATTGAATCTGTAGATTGCTTTAGGCAGGATGGCCATTTTGACAATATTAATTCTTCCTAGCCAAGAGCATGGGATGAATTTCCATTTATTAGTGTCCTCTTTAATTTCTCTTAAGAGTGTCTTGTAGTTTTCAGGGTATAGGTCTTTCACTTCCTTGGTTAGGTTTATCCCTAGGTATTTTATTCTTTTTGATGCAATTGTGAATGGATTTTTCCTGATTTCTCTTTCTGCTAGCTCATCATTAGTGTATAGGGATGCAACAGATTTCTGTGTATTAATTTTGTATCCTGCAGCTTTGCTGAATTCAGATATTAGTTCTAGTAGTTTTGGAGTGGATTTTTGAGGGTCCAACTATCACATTTTAAAAAACTCTAGGCCACTAGATTATTTTGGTAAATTATCCCTGGTTATCCATTAAAATAAAGCTATAAAATAACTCTAAGTGTATTTTGTTCTTTGATATCATATACCTTCATCTTTCAAATATTATATGCAAACAGTTTTTGGGAGTTAGAAGGTAGAGGAATCAAAATCCAAATTTGTTCAAAATATACGTAGAAATTGTTATAGTAAACTCTACTGAAGTATTCATAGAAAAGAACACAAATTATAAGTGTATAGCTTGATGAACTTTTATAAAGTGGATACACTTACATAATCACCACACACATTAAGATACAGACCATTACCAGCACACTCACAGGCCATCTTCTTGCCTCCCCATCATTACCCTCCCTCAAAGGTAATCACTATTCTGACTTTCATCACCATGTATAAGTTTTGCCAGTGCTTGTATTTATATAATGAAATTATTCAGTTTGTATACTTTTTTTGTGACTGCTTTTGTTCAACAGTTTGTGAGGTGTATCCATGTTGTTACATATAAGTGCAGTTAATTCTTTTTCAATGATGTATTCATTATATGAATATACTAGTATATATATGTGTACATATGTATATGTTTATCCATTCTATTGCTCATGGACATGTGTTATTTTCAGCTTGGGATTTGTAATTGCTATGAACGTTATTGTAGTTGTCTTTTGGTGCACATGTATATGCATTTCTATTGGGCAATACCTAAGAATAGAATTGCTGGTTCATGTGATATATGTAGCTTCAGCTTTAGTAAGCACTGATAAATGCTTTTCCAATCTTCACTGTACTAATTTTCACTCCTACTAGCAGTATACAAAAATTCTTATTAGGTCCACATTCTTGAAAACACTTGGTATTGTTACTTTTTAAATTTTTAGTCATTCTGGTGAGTGAGAGTGTACCTCTTGTGGTTTATTTGCCAATTAGAAATGGGAAATGCACCTTATGATGGAGAGAATTAGCTGTCTTCATCTTAATTCAGTGATCAAATGTGGCATCATTAACTGAGAAAAACAGACATCATGTACTTCCAGATGAAATACAAAGAAGTGAGCATTATTGAAGTATTCTTACCCAAACTGTTTAATGGAGCTAAGCAACCTTAAATCTAACTTCCAGTTTTTAGAAAATATAAGGGAACAAAGGAACAAGGTAGACAACAGCAAAAGGAAATGGACACATCCAGAATATAGAAAAACCAGCCCCATTTATCTAAAAAGGCATTATCATGGGGAAAAGGGGAGAAAGATTTAAGAAACATACCAAATACAATTCATAATCCCTACCTGGATATAAGTTCCCAAAACCAGCTATAGAAAATCATTTTAAGATGAGAAAATCTGAATATGAACTGGCTAAGATATTAGGCTGTAACATTAAGAAATTACTGTTAATTTTGTTAAGTGTGATTACATATAGGAGATTCATGCTAATATTTATGGGTAAAATGTCATATCTGTAACATTCTTAAAAATGTTTCAGAAAAAAATTATGGATGAAGCAAATATGGTAACATGTTAATTGTTCAATCTAGATAGTAGGTATATGGTTGTTCATTTTATATTTCTATTTTTCAGTATGTCTGATTTTATAATAAAATGTTGAAGAAAGGAATAAAAAGGGCTTTTAGAAACTTAGATGCTAAGAAAAATGCTAGGTATGAGCACTATTCCCCATGATAGTATTATGCTAATATATAAATGCCTGCTCCTCTCCTCAGAGCCTCTGCACTTGTGTTCTCTCTGCCTAGAACACTCTCTCCCTACATATCCACAGGTGCATTCCTTTACTTTACAGTTACCTATCAGTGAGATCCTCCATGAATACCTTCTCTCCTTAACTTGATTTTTTTTCCATTGCTCTTAATGCCATCTGACATTCTAACTATACCTCTTTTTTATCAGTCTCCTGCCACTATTAGCTCCATGAGACCAAAAACTTGGTTTTGTTCACTGCTATCTCCTCAGAGCCTAGGAGTGAAACAAAGCAGGTACATAATAAATACTGACTGACCAAATGAATGAATATTAGCTAATATTGAGCAGTTACAATACGTTGGGCCCTGTGCTAAGTAAGCACTGTACATTATTTCTTTTAAAATACTAACCTAGTAACTCTTTAAAAGAGGTATTATTATACCCACTTTACAATGGAAAAAAGAAATGGAGACAAAGAAGTCTGGTAATTTTCCCAGAGTTACAAAGCAGGATTTGAACGAGGCAGTAAGATTCTATTGCATAAACACTTCACACTATATTGCTAATCACTGCCACAGGGGGAAAAACATCTGAGCACTAATGCAATACTAACAGAAATGTTTTATAACTCTTACTATACATACATTATAGAGCTTGTAATGTAGTCATATGAGAATACAATACTATCTGAACAACCAGTATTAGTACTTTAGGAACCTTAAATCCTTTGCCTGATAAAGGAGAGGGAAAGGATAATTATACAATCCCAGGATCAACATTATTGCCCTGATGAGGACGTAAAAAAGATTTGCATTGACTTCAATAAAGAGACTCACAGAAAAGACAATTCTATCCTTTGCAGAAAACATTTTTGCAGAGATAGAAAGCTACCTAATATGTAACCTATCTTACCTCACACCAATCAAAGTTATTTTTATTATACATTAACAATTTAAGACATCATACTGGGAAACCAGCATGAACTTTAATTCTTCTAAAAAACCTATTTCCCAGTAACAAACACTGTAATTTCTTACTTCAGAATTTTTATTTACTAGCAAAAAATGGCTTCAGAAAGTATCCTTTCCATTACCTAGCCAAAAGCACAGCATAGTAGCCCCATACCATACACATTTGAATATTAGAGTTTTCAGAGTATTTTCCTATTTGGCCTTATAAAATTTCTTGAAAGTTAGAAGGGGAGATTTTATGACTATTTCACAAATGTAGAAAACTGAGCTTGAAGAAGTTAATTCATTTATCTGTTCCCAGAACTAAAAGGAAGAAATCCAAATCTTCTAATTCTTAAGCTGGTACTCCTGCCATAGACTTAGGCAAAAGAATTTAAGTTTAAACTGTGTGACAGTTCATAACATATTAATTAATTTTTTAGCATATTTATATAATGTTTTGAAGATGCTCAGAATTAAAGTGTTCTTAATAACTAAGAAAAATATAAGAAAAAAGGGACATTAACAGAAATTTACAAAGGAAATATAAGTGGACAATAAACCTTTAAAAGAAGTTCAACCTCACTAGTAATTCAAAGACATGCAAATACAGAACTTTTTTTCTCTGTAGAAAAGCGATTTTTTTTTTACGATGGTAATGTTCAGTATTGGCAAAGATGTTATGAGAGACAAGGAATTCCAAACCCTGCTGGTCAAAGTATAAGTTTTCTGGAAGGCAAGTTGACAATATTCCCTAAAAGCCTTAAAAATTCCTATTTCCTTTGACAAATTTCACTTCCAAAAATTTAGCCAAAAGAAAGATTCAGTGATGTTCGAAAGAGTATACAAAGGCAGGAGCCACAGCACAATAGCAAGTAATTAAATATAATTTCAGGTGTAAAACAGAATATGTAGCAAGATCCTAATTTTCTTTATTAAAATATATAAATAGATTATATACACATGGGAAGAGACAGATTGATAAATGGGAAAAAAAACACACACACCAAAATGTTAACAGTAATTATCTTTGAATAGCGACATTTAGCAGAATTTTTTTCTGTAAGTATGTATTACTTCTTTAATCACATATATTAACTTTCTTTAAATAAGCAGACATCTTAAACCAATACATAAAATGACTAACCTCTTCTGCTCTTTTGAAGATCACATTAGCATGTTGAAGAATGTCCACTTCCAAAGAGTCCCTTTGTCAAAATGGAAATAAATGTTTTATGTTGCTAATCTGAAGAATAATGGTCATCTAGGATGTCAATCTAAAACAGAACTATAAATTCTTAAACTAAAAACTGTTTATGGAAAAATATTACAATTTCATAAGTCTGAGAAATTTTACACATAAATACACATCAGCTTTTGTAATGTCCACCTTAATCTGCATCTTCATTCAGCAAAACTTTTTAAAGGTCTAAATTTTAATCAAGCTAATAATTAATGTACAGCCTTTAGCTCAGCAATTGGTTCTAACTATACTAATTAGAATCTATTAAGAGATTTGAGTTTACAAGGAACAGATTACTGTATTTTAAAATGAGAGAAAGATTTTTTTTTGCTAAAATAGTGAATATTTAATGTTTAAGATACCTTAGCAAGAGTAGAACTCCTGCTTTCCCCAGAAGACGCCAAGCAACCCATTCTGCAGTTCTTCTATCAGCTTCATAGGTAGCTTGTTGACTAACAATAAAAACCAGTGGTAATCCTAGTTGGAGATGAACAGTTGAAACTTGCTGAGGATCTTCAGCAACTTCAGTCTTCATTTAAAAAGAGAACAAAATATCTTTACTGTGTGATAATAATGTTCCAACATTTGGATGTAAACCCTGCTAATTCTTATTAATAAGGTAATGACTAAGAAAACTAGCCTGGGAAATAAATCCAACATTAACAGAAATGGTCTCATAATTTCCCAAATTTAATGCTCCCAATGTACCTCTATAGTTTAAACACTATAAAACTAACCAGTTTTATAAGGAGTTAAACATAAAATTACAACCATAAGGAATAAGCAAGCATATAATAAACAAAGAAAACAACAGTAAATAAAACAGTGTGGTGCTGCTAAAGAGAGAGATATTTCAAATTTAATAGAATAGATAAGTAAGAAGTAAAATTTTTCATAAGAATTTAACCATAAATAACATTACAGAACAATGAAGTACATGTGAGTCAAGAGAGCAGATGACTATAAACATCTAATTTCACTCCTAGAAATCTCAGGAAAAGTACAGCAGGATTCTTTAAAAGAGCCAAATATACGTATATGAAGAAAAAAAGAAAAGAGAGAAGGCAGCAAAGTTCTGGATGCTGTAAAACAGAATAATAACTGACTTAGGAGCATCTACAAATCAAAACCGTAAGCTGTGAGAGGGAAAGCTAAGAAACAATTCAATTTTAATTGCAGAACCCTACAATTGCTCAGGAATTTTCAGTGTCTGGTATCACTGAACTAGGAGAGAAATACTGGATGGAGTGCAGGTGGGGGGGGGTGGGGGTGGAGTGGCATGAAGGCTCTGAAAAAAGCAGGAATCCATAAAAGCTGTGGAGAAGCAGTCCTATCCTAGATCCCCGACCCTGGCAACTCCGTGACCTCAGACAACTGTCCATCCCTCACACCAGGAAGAAACCTGGGGGAACTTCAGGAAAGCTAAGAGTGTGAATACCATGCCAAAATCAGAGGGATTAAGTAACCAAATGCTGACAAGCCTCCCCACTCAGTTCCCACAATGCCAGCAGCCAGAAATCTGTAATCCAGAAGATTGGAAGGTCCTTTTCTGAGGATCTTGAGTAACCCCAAAGAAGAGCCTAAAGCTACTGACACTGGGTTCACCCAAAACCAGCTCAAGTCTAATCACCCTATGGAGCTCAGATTAACAAATCTCATCTACATTCTCAGAATTTCCAATCAGTTTTTTTATTTTGATATTCTGAATCATGAACAGATATCCAAGGAGTAGCAGACATCTGGGGAAAGCCTCTAACATAAAAGAGACCAGAACAAACAGAAAAACAAATAACATGGAGGAAACAGGCTATTCAAGGAAGAAAGGTTCAGAATACCATTGAGCAAAGAGAAGATGGGAAGATACTGCATCCATAAAGAAATGAAAAATTAAGTTGAATAAACCAGCCAGAAAGTACAGCAAAAGATAGATGGAAAATAAGAGAGAAGAGATAATATAATTGAAGGACTAGTTCAGGAGGTCCAACATCCAAAAGGAGTCTGGAAAGAGAGGGAAGAAATCATCACTGAAATAAACACAAGTTTCCCCACAACTGAAGGATCTTGAGGTGCCAGACTGAAAGAGCCCACTGAATAACCAAGTAGTGGTAAAAGCAGGTACACAGGAAGATGCATTCTTACACAATTATTGAATTTTTTAATCTGAAAAGTTTCCAAAGATCTATATTTACCTATGTTAGGCAGAATTCTAAAATGGCCCCCAAGATTCCTGGTGTAAAAGTCTTGACTAATCCCATATTCTTGAGTGTGGGTGGATAGCCATTCTCTTGATTAGATTACAGCATATAAAGCTGTTGTAGCACAATGGAGTGAGGCTGTCCTGGTAGCTTTGAAGGAGACCAGTACAATTTTTTGAGGACCGTGTGGCTAGGACCTGAGAACAGCCTGTAGGAGCCAAGAGCAATACCAGTGAACAGCCAGCAAGTGAGCGGGGACCTCAGTGCTATAACCACATGAAACTGAATTACGCCAAAACTTGAACAGATGTAAATGCCAGAAGGAGTAGAAAAGCCTGGTTTCTTCTTTGTGTATTTGGAGAACTAGAAAAATTCAGCATTAAAAAGTGAAAAGGAGGGCCAAACAGTAAGGCTGGAGATTTGGAAAAGGACCAAAGCATTAAAAACCACGAATATCCTCTGAATATTCAGACTATTTTATTCTGAAAAATAACCAAAGCCATTCAGGAATTGTGAGAACTATTGTAACATATCATACATATGTGTCTAAAAAACACAGGTCTGCCAACAATGGCAAGTGTGAACTTAAAGGGAGTGAAAATAGAGGAAAAGGAACAGATCAGTTGCTATTACTGTAACAGTACATTTGAGAGATGGAGAAAACCTAGATGAAAGCATTGACTGTCAGAATGAAGAATTCAACAGATATTTAAGACGTGAAATTAGATACAGGGAAATGTAGGAATTGAGAATGGTTTCCCATGTTTCTGCCACAAATGACTAGATAGTAAAATAAACAAGATAATAGAGAAAGAACAGATAGTAGAGAAGGACAACCCATTAATGTTGAACATGCTGAGCTGAAGGAGAGATACATCTAATTAGTACTTATATGAGAGGTACATCAATTAGTAGTTAGATATATGGGTTAAGAACTCCAAAGAAACATCTGACATGAAAATTCAGATTTGAAAGTCTAGTTAATGCCATAGAAACAGCTGAGATTACTTGGAGGATATGTTCTGAGCACCTATGACTGTATGTAGCAAAGCACTCCAAAACCTGATAGCTTAAAATAACAAGAATCATTTACTTTGTTCACATATCTGCAAGCTCATCTCTGATCCACACGGCTTTAACTAGATGATTAACATTGCATTTTAAAGATGACTTATTCACCACTTAGCAAGCTAGTGCTGACTACTAGGAGCTCAGACAGGGTTGTGGGCTAGGGGGCCTCAATTCTTCTCAGGGGCTTTTCTCTTCTCATTGCAAAGTAGCTGGGTTTCAAAAATGTGCAACCTAAGAGAGCAAGGCAGAAGTGCATGGCACTTTTGTGACATATAGCCTCAGAAGTCACTTATTACTTCAAGCTTTATTCTATTGGTCAAGGCAGTCACAAAGGTCCAACCAAGTCAAGGAAAAGGGACACAGACTCCACCACTGGATTGGTGCAGTGATAAGGTCACATGGTAAGAAGAGCTTATATGAGCAATATTGTTATTGCCATCACTGAAAAAATTCAAGTCTGATGGGATGAGGCTTTGAGGGTCTTGGAGAGAAAAGTGAGTGTATTTTGAAAATGGGAGGGATGCGAACTGTAGTCAGTAGTCTGTCCTCTGGTTACAGTAATTCACACACCCCCAACATGCAAATTACACTTACCTCCAAGACTGCTAAGCCTCATCCCTTAAGACTTTGAAATCAGTGGGAAGTCTAAGATCTCATCATCCTCATTCAGTGATGACATTACAAGAAAAAGCTGAATTGCTGGATATGTACCATAAGATTGAAGTCTGCAGCTGTGGTTGCCCACCATTTCAAGAAAATGATTTCAGACTAAAGTTCCATAATCCCAACAGTTTCACATCAGTTTCTTTTTCTTCTATTAAATTCAAATACTACAACATTCCTTACTATAAAGTGGCACATGCAATATGATGTGTCTATTAATCCATTCATCCCTCTTTCTGTATGTATCTATGTGGATGCAGAGATGACTGGTGATGGTTGCCTAAGAGTTCATTTCTGATTGAGAGGATTAGGTGGCTCTAAAAAATATTTACTTTGCTGCACAATTTGGCTTATTTATAACACACATGCACTAATTTTTTTTTAAATTAATAAAGAACACCCTGAAGGCCTACTGAAGGTTTTACACATGCTCAGGACAACCCTTTAAACTTTCAGAGAGAAAAGTCTACTGATCACCACCACCTACTGAGTCACTTTAAAATGCTCCCAGGCTAACATTAAGGAAAGTCAGGCATCAGGAATCCTATAGCTCCAATATTCACCAACTTTTAAAGCAGTGATCAAAACATTCACAAAAGAGATCTTTTTCTTAGCCAGGATTTGGTCTTTGTGACCTTAGAATGGTCACAGTTCATATGACTAACATAGAATATTTCCGCTTACAAAAGGCTGTATTTGGATTTCAATACAATACTTCAAAGCATTAAAATACCATTTTATGAATAGTTTATCTTCTATCCTACCTTTAATAAGCAACTACTCCTAAATACTCCTAAATCCCCCTAAATAAAAAGAAATATGTCCAAGGAAAAGGGAAAAGATAGAGCTCATCTAAGTAAAATGCGTATCTGTGAATCAAAACTTAATAAACTTTATCTAATATAGTAAAATAAGGCACATACCAGCAGAGGTGCTTCCATTGTCTTAATAAATCGATGAATGTTCAAAGTAGTCAATGGATGTTCCATTAGAGTTCTTCTACATTGATGGGTCAAGTCCAAGACTGGTTTACAATGGAAAAAGTAGAGATGTGCATGTTCTATATCCTCAATGCTACAAATTAAACATTAGGGAGACCCACTTGAAGTTCATTGTGTGATCCTTCGACCATCCAAAAAAACATAACAATACACCTTTGTCTTAACTGTTATGTTCTTAAATTAGTTTTTGTAAAAACCTAAAACAGTATAACAAAATAAAAGAGACCTAAGCAAAAAAGAGGATATAAGCAATTTTTGAGTTACATAAGCAATGTTTTTCATGAACTGTCATATGGTAGCTTCTAAATTAGGTTACAGGCAGGTCCACACAATTTTTTTTTAGAATGAAAAACTGTCAACTTGAGGACAATCAAATTATCTTCAAATATAGTTGCTTTTCTAGAACTATGCTAAATAAAGCTTTGTAACACAAATTTTCTAGGTTTAATTTAAACCCAAATCTGTTTTGAATAAACTTCAGCAAAAACACACCTTAAGATAGAAACCATGTGACAGTTTGTGGGAGTTAGTGAGTTTGTATCTGAAATATTACAAAACTCAGCAAATATGGCTTATTTGAGTTTTGGCATTCTCTTCAATATGGAATTCAAAGATAAACTTATAGTGGGTAAAGTTTGCCAAAATTAAAATAGCATTTAAAAAAATCTCCATATGGCATTAATAGGGTTTGGCAAAATGCTGTAAACTTTTATTTTTAAATGTTATTTTAATTCTTGATACATGTTTAAAGTAAGTTCTAAGTTCACTGACTTCAAGTTTAATTACAAAGTAATTTCTAATAGATTCAGTGACTAAAGAAATGATCACGCAAAGATTACTTAATGCTTAATGCAGTTAGGCCTTGTGCTAAATACAAAAAAACTAAGATGAATAAAGTGATTCGAACATTCAAGGGGCTTAGACTAAAGGAGCTGTCTTTAGTAAAAACAACTAAACTGTACATTCTTTAAGAAAGGAATATGGGGAGGCAGCAGAAAGCACCAGTGTCTCTATGGCATCCTGCCTCATGTACTGCCATGTACACCCTCCCTGACATGTAATTTCAAACATACTCAGGTCCAACATGATGCAACAATTAATATGCTAGACTTATCTAGTGCTACTGCCCCAGCAACCAGAGATGCCTCGCACATAGAAGGCATTCAATAAATATCTGTTGAATGAATGAATGAACAAATAAAAGAAAAAATGCATTTGTCTCTCCTCCATTAGGAGACAACCCAAAGTCATAGCCAACTACTTCACCCAGAAGTGATGTCATAAGACTACTGTACTCAGAATCCACAGTCCTTCCCTATCATATCAGCTCCAGGTATAACTCCTCACCATCATTATCCATGAATAAATCAGAATTAAAAGATCTCCAATATATCATATACTCAAAAGTATATGAAAATTAGAATAATTGTACATTTTTGTCATTTTAAAAATGGGAAAAAGCAAAAACCCTTCCAGAACATGCCCATGTTCAGTCATAGATCAGAACATATACATACAGCTGATCAGGATTTATAAGGTAAATGAATGATAGTACCTGTACCTTGGCAATAAATAACCACCCCTCTATATTTTAAGCTTGTCACCATGGAGCATGTCCATGTTAAGCAATTATTTACTACCTGAAAAACAAAGAAGCTGGTAAAACAAGAGAAAGTACAAGGGGTTAACCCTTAAGAGAAACTGTGGGGCTAACACAGAAACACCGCAGGACAGAGAACAACAGGCTTCCCATTCCAGGACGGGGAGATGGCACTCTACACTGGGAGTGGCAGAGTAGCGGCTTAACTACCACTTACTATATCTTGAGATTTAGTGGCTGCTACGGGAAAACGTTATGGTACTGTCAGTGTAAGTCTCAGATTGTGAAAAACATTAATTCTTATACAAACAGTACACATGCATCAAAGTTTTATTTAACTTATTAATGAGGGAACTAGCAAAACGACAGTTCAGTAAGAAGAGATTAATGGAAAAACGAATGCTGGTTCATATCATACAGAGCAGTAAAAACATAAGTTATCTTGGCAGGAACTTTATTCTCTGCCTACCCACTCTCCCCACCAAAAATCATTTCACTTTGTCAGTTTTTTTGTGCACTAAATCTTTAAATTTACAGAGTTATAAAATGGGACTTAATTTATCATATGTGGTATATCAAATTGTCACTGTTTCCTTAGAGGTCAGCAGGAGGGTTCATTAAAAACTTGCTTGGTATAAAAAGGTCACACAATCACTATTTTGCCTTGCTTTGGAATAATTTTCCTGAACAACATTTTGAAGCCAAATTTAAAGTCTTTAAAGATCACTGGTTATTTGTGTCTTTAAGTACTAAAGGAAAAAAAAGCTTCAACCCTAGGCTGTTCACCGAAAGTCAAAAGAAAGCCTCTACCTAAAATTGTAAGCCAGAAACTAGATAAGAAAAATCAACATTTAAAACATTCTGCTCAAAAACTGTATTTCAATATATATAAGATTATTCTGACAAAGCAATTTACAGAGCTCTCAGAAAAAATTGCTGGAGCTTAATTATGAAAGCTGTTATTTTATCACCTATTTGACCACTGAGGGAGATCAACTCTTAAGATACACTTGCCCAATCAGGGGATCACATCTTGTGGCTTATTCGTACTGTCTTCGTTCACCTTAGTCTTACATCACTTCTGTATATTCAAATGCATTTTCAGACTGCAGAACAGCAGAGGACAGTAATAGAGGGAATTTCAGGTGTCATTTATATGCTCACATCTCTTAGGATTCCTCTCAGCTAATCCATGCTACGAAAGTTATGATGGGAATGGTGAATAAGTAATGTAAAATAAGTGACCTTGAATTATTGACAGTATGCTCTTATACGTACCCAACACTTTCCAAAAGGGCAGTTTCTGTGGTTAAGACAAATTGGTATGTGGTCCCATACACAAAAGCAGCTTCCATGACTGCTCTGTGCTCTGAAGAAGAGAAAGGGGGGTTCGGACAGTTAGTCTTTATGACTCCATTCTGAATATTGCCATTCACCATTTCATGCTCTATTATATTAAAAGAAAACTCCTTTGTAGGCATCCCAGTTAGAAAAATGAAGGCAGCTAAGAAGTTATAAAAAGTCTATTCTATTCAAGGTAAGAGATAAGAGGGAGTAGAAAATGAGTTATACTTGAGCATATATGACAAATCTGTGATAGTTTGTTTCTAGTGATTGGGAAGAATATGAATCCATCATACATCTTTCATGTGTTTTATTTTTATATATGCATATGTCTGTATATTGTGTCTGGCTTATTTTTTTTAACAAACTTACTCATATATAGACAATTCTATAAGGCATATTAAGAAAAGCAAGTTTCTCTGCCCTTGACCCCCTTTCCAAACCCCAAGGAACAACTATTTTCAACTCTTCACTGTTTATTTTGGCATTTACCTCCAGATCTCTAAATGACATTCTTATACTCTTATTTCCTGATTTTTTTAAGTGTTAGTATTATCTACTGACTTCACACTATGGAAGCTGATAAAGTAGTTCTTCCCTGAAACTCCACTGCATAAACATACACACTTCTACCCCCTCGATCCCAAGACAGTTATACTTACAGTTATGACTCAGTAAATAATCTGTAAAAATGAGCCATACAGTACAAACTGAACACTTCCCTTTTGTGAGCTTTTTTTTCCCACTATAGTTACAACCTTATTTTCATTTAGATTTATTCCTAATATTACTCCTCCTAAACTCTTCCACAATTGGCTCACCCTCTCATTTCTTCCAATAAAGCAGGTGTACTATCAATACCCACTTTTTGGAAACACTTTTGCAGAACCTTCTGATTTGCTCCTAAATAGACCATTGCTGCTCACCCTGTGCACTTTTATCCTGGAAACTCATCATCCTGGGGATTCTCTTACAGTCTCTTGTGTTGGGTCCTTTGACTTATTACCCACATCTTCTTGACTGATTTGTTCCCTTCCTCCCATTCTCTAGCACTGCCCTGTGAGAGGATATATGAAATAGACATTTTTTGTGCCCTTACACTTCTCAAAGTATCTTTAATCTACTTTTATAACTGTCTGTATAGAATTCCAGGTTCAAGTTATTTCCCTTGAGAATTCTGAAATCATGGTTTCATTTTCTTCAGGTTCCAGGGCTGCAATTGAGAAGTCCAATGCAATTTTGGTTCTTGATTCAGAACTTTAAATTCTTTTTTTCTTTCTGGAAGATTTTAAAATATGGTTTGTTCCCAATATTCTGAAATTTCAAAATGAGATGCTTTGGTGTGGTTCTATATTCATTCACTATGCTGGGAGTCAGTGGGTCTGTTCAGTTTGGAAGCTCAAATCCTTCAGTTCTGGGAATGTTTCTTAAAGTATTTCTTTGAAGATTCCTTCCTTTTCAGATTTTATTTCCCCTTTTCTCCTCACAGCCACTTTCAAGCAGCTGTCTTCCCCTCCCCCACCCAATCTTCTACCACTTGAATCACACATCTTCAGATTATTCCACTCATCACTCCACCTTGTTAGAGTCCTCTGCCATCCCAGCCAGGGTCCCTCCCCATCATTCCATGGAAAATTTAGCTTTGTTACACAGTCACTCTCTCCAGTACTAGTCCCGTTATAATCCCAACTGATTTGATTCCCACAGATGATCCCTGCAAAATCCTAGGCTCTGTCCTTGATCTTCTCTAGAGACTCCAGGGATCTCTCTTCGAGCCTACCTTAACCACTCACTGCTATGGTCTCACTCCAGGCCCTTGTAATTACCAATCACTGCAAACCCTTCCAAAATTTCAATGTCTGGCATCTTCCCCCACCCACCACCACCGCCGCCGCACAGCCCCTTCCATCTCTACGTCACTCTGTCTAGCACAGAACTGTACAATCCCACCATTGTCACCATTCTTCACCCCCCTCAGGTCCTCTCTTCCCTCTTAACCCTGCTTAAATTCCATGGTCATCTTTATAATCACTCCCCTGCCTGTTTGGCTAAAACACAATCCAGGTTAAATCAAATACTCTGCCTATTCTGTATCTACACTCATAAAATTAAACATGACTGCAAGAGATAAAAAGAAAGAAAACCAAAACCTGCTACCATCACTGTGCTAATACTCTCACTACAGATGACTGACATGAACTGCAAGTGCAGCCTAGCAATCATTTATTTCCAGCCCTTCTAAGACAACTATTTCATCTCTTCTCTCCTCAAACTAATGACTTCACTGCATTGATAAAATAGAACCAATTTAAAAAGCAAAACAAAAACACTTCCTCAAGCACCATATCTAACTAAACTGATGTCCATATTCTCTGTCTTCCCTCTGTCTTGCCAATGGGTTTTAGCCCTGGGCAAGTTCACTATGGATTCAATGTGACCAAAGAAATTGACAGCAAAACTGTTCTTGGGGTGAAAGGGTTATACCCAACTTTATTTCCACAGCGGCAGGTCACTAAAATCCTGTTCACTCAGAGCGAGTCTGCATGCAGCAAGCCAGTCTCTGCCTCTGGAACCCTCTGTCCGCACAGCCGTCCTCTGGGCCTCTCTGCCTGCACAGCTGTCCCACACAGCAGTCCTCTGGGCCTCTCTGCACAGTCGTCCCGCACAGCCGTCCTCTGGGCCTCTCTGCCTGCACAGCTGTCCCACACAGCAGTCCTCTGGGCCTCTCTGCACAGTCGTCCCGCACAGCCGTCCTCTGGGCCTCTCTGCCTGCACAGCTGTCCCACACAGCAGTCCTCTGGGCCTCTCTGCACAGTCGTCCCACACAGCCATCCTCTGGGCCTCTGTCCTTGGTGCGGCCACCACTCCAGCCTCTGCTCTGCTCTCCTGCAGCCTTGCAGCCTTGCCACCGTGTCACGCCCAGAGCACTGGGCGGAGCTCTTTATATGGTCAACAGCCATGTATAGCCCACAGTGTGCAGTGAGCTAATCAACCAGGGATAGGTGAGAACTCTCATTTTATCCATACTCCAGTCCTCCAGGATTCTCTCCTCTGATCTATGTGCTCTTAGTCCTCTGCAATGGTCCCTGTGCAAGGAAGCTCGAACATTGTTCTCCAGCCTCTCCAGCAAAAAGTCTTGCAGACACACAGGCCAGACTCATGGCTCTGTCTCTGACCTCTGCCTCTTTAGTCTTAATGGCTTGAACCTGCTGCACTGGTTTCAGTTGTTGCCGTAGCTCCAGTAAGATCCTATTTGGCTTCCCTTCTAATTTCCTTCCATCTACTCCTGCCTGTATCAAATCAACCCACATCTGGGTCCTCGTAACCCTTAGGGGCCCCTGAAATTCCTCCTGTGAGTAACAGGTCTTATTTCTTTCCGAGTTCTCGTTGCTTCAGCTACTGTACGTGTCACCTCGCATTTTGTAATCGCTGCCTCAAGGCGGGCTGCACTGTCAGGGAAGATAGCTTTCCCATCTCTGATCCGAAAAGAACAATTCCATCCACCCCCAAGTCCCACAGCCACCGGCTCAGCCTGAGTATAAGGGTGGACCATAGAGTGCTCCACGACCTGGGGAGGGGGCTGCTCCTCTCCTTGGGGAACTTTCAGCTGCTGGGTCTTTATTTTCGTTACAACCACTGGGCAGGCTTTCAATACAGGAGGGGCCGATGCCTCCAGCACCACCCCTTTATCCTTCCCCAGCTCCTGCATTTCTGGGGCTGATGGCACCTTTCTCTCCACTCTCCCAAGAGCCTCCTCTGTTACAGTGGCTCACAGCAATGCCAGCTCAGTCTTCAGAAGGTCTCTTACCTTCACCTCAATGCTTCGCAGCTGACGTTCTAGTGCCGCCTCCACCTGTGCTTCCCTCAGGAGTTTGTCTTTTTCCTTGATGGCCTCTTCCTCCAGAACACCTGGCAGCACTGCCATCTCGTCTCCAATGGCACCTTGCTGCCAGCGCTCTCTCGTGCTGCCTCCTCTCGCATCAATGCCATCTCCTTACTCAGGGAATCCACAGAGGTTTGCAGCTCGCATTCTTGTGCAGCCATTTCTTGGGTCTCTTCTGTAGACTTTTTTAATACTGTGAGAAGCAGCCAACCCACAGTCCCTGCTGCCTCACGGGCACTCTGTTTCTCAAAGGATCTACTTATTATACCAAGGGCCACCCCTACAGCCTCAGGTGTCACCTCCACATGCCTCCAGTCCTGGGGTGGGGCCCAGTCTTCTAGGAGGCAAGCCACCTCAGACCACATACCCATTGGGGGACAATCCACTGTTTCCCCATTCACAGGAGCAGCCCGCTGAAGCACCCCTCCCATAAGGGCAGCCTTTTTCCTTGGTCAACAATGAACCCTGCCGACTTTCACCAATTGTCTTGCCAATGGGTTTCAGCCCTGGGCAAGTTCACTATGGATTCAATGTGACCAAAGAAATTGACAGCAAAACTGTTCTTGGGGTGAAAGGGTTATACCCAACTTTATTTCCACAGCGGCAGGTCACTAAAATCCTGTTCACTCAGAGTGAGTCTGCATGCAGCAAGCCAGTCTCTGCCTCTGGGACCCTCTGTCTGCACAGCCATCCTCTGGGCCTCTCTGCCTGCACAGTCGTCCCGCACAGCCATCCTCTGGGTCTCTGTCCTCAGCACTGCCACCACTCCAGCCTCCGCTCTGCTCTCCTGCAGCCTTGCAGCCATACCACTGTGTCATGCCCAGAGCACTGGGCAGAGCTCTTTATATAGAGTCAACAGCCATGTATTGCCCACAGGTGTGCAGTGAGCTAATCCACCAGGGCCAGGTGAGAATCCTGGCCATAGGAACTCTCATTTTATCCACACCTCCTATTACCACAAATGAATTTTCTGTGCTCCTAGCCAAAACCCAACCCCTCCCCTCATTCACTAGATTCCATCCCCTCATCTACTCAATGTTGTTGTTCCAGTAATTTTCCCTTTTCCTCCATGATGCATTTTCCCCTTTCTATTGGATCTTTGTCAACATACAAATATGCTTCTTAAAATAATTCTTCACTTGACCCCACATATGCTTCCAGCCACTGCCCCCATTTTCCTCTCTCCCTTTATAGCCAAACTTCTCAAACAAATCTCTATATTCATTGTGTCCAGTTGCTCTCTACCTATTCTTACATGCCTACCAGACATTTACCCCCCACCACTCTACAGAAGGCCACTACTCTTGTCAAGATCACTAATAACCTCCCTATTGCTTAGCATAATGGTCTATTGGCCGTTCTTATCTCAGCATCATTTGACACAACTGTTTACATCTTTTCCTTAAAACCCTCCCTCCCTTCATTTTGCTTACAGGGCACTCCCACCACACAGGACATTCCTTCTGTCTCCTTTCCTGGTCCCTCCTCACCTCACTGCCCTGCAGATGTAGGATCTAAGGAGTTCAGTCTTCTCCCTTCCATTAGCCTCACTCACTTTGTGACCTCTTCTGGTCTCACAGCTTTTCTCCCAGATTTATATTCTTAATCTGTATCACCACCATCAAATGTAGACTATAATACCCAACCACTTTCTTGATACCTCTACTTGGATGTCTAAGGATACTTCACAAGTATAATGTCTAAACGTGAAGTGCAGAGTTTTCTCTCCAAACTATTTCCAGTCTTCCACATCTTGGTTATCAACAATTTCACCTTTCAAGTAGCCAGAACGCCAGAGCCGCTCTTGTTGCTGCTATTTCTCGCTCACCCCACATCTAATATATCAGCAAATTCAGTTAGACCTACATCCAAACTAGAGCTAAAATTCATATTACTGCCACCTTCACTGCAAACACCTTCACTGGTCCAGGCTACCAATCATTGTCTCTTGACTGCATTATCACATTGACTCCCTAATTTTCTCCTTTATTCCACTGTTTATTGCTCCGTCCAGTCTATTCCAGACTTGGAAGTCAGATTGATCCTGTTAAAATATAATTCAGGAAGTGCTGGTTTCACTATGGCAGGGTAAGCCCTCTATAGATCACACCACTCATTGATGGTAAGTATAAACTATGAGCAAAATACAATAGCCTGAGGTCCTGGAAAAGTAACCAAACACAGGGTGATTGTGGAGTATTATTTTACAAGTTTACTAAGTTCAGTGGCATGCTATGTAGCCATCAAGCTTTATGTTTATAAAAATTGAGAGTTCTAATAAATGATTTTATTTCACAAAATATGTATAATTTTTTAATGTCTTTAACAATGTTTTATATTAACATGATCAAGTTACAGGCATTAACAAATAAAAGTCCTGAAAGCATAAATAAGATTTGTTCATACAATGTTTATAAACTTCTTTCCAAGAAAATTACATATTAAAGCTCAAAGTGATGCTGTCAAAATCTGACTTTAAAAAAATTGAGGAAAACATATCATAAACAGCAAATACCAAAATAAAAAAGCCAGTCAGCCAACATTTATCAAATACTATAAACTACTATATGGGTACCATGAGAACTGTGGGGAAATAAAAATAGTAATAGCTAACACAGAGCACCTACTATCTGCCAGGAACCAATGATTCAAATTCACTTGGTCCTCACAGTAACAGTAGGACATAGGCACAGTGATTTTCACCATCTTACTGAGTAGGAAACTGAGGCTAAGTAAGTTGTCTAAGGTCATACTATAAGGAGTTGGTGGGGCAGGGAGTCTAAACTAGGCAGTCTGGCTCCAGAGTTTTTGTTCAACCATTATACTGTATTGCAGATTTAAAGAAAGCAAACATAATAATGAAGATGCTTTACATTTATTTTAAAATCCTGAGATTGTGATCAAATTATACTATGTTAAGTCCTTCAACATATTCATGCAAATTCAGGAGCACAGGAAAGATTAAAGTAAAGGATAATAAATACCTGGTGTTCCAATGGCTCTTACATATGAAAATACAATGTTTGTCTTTCCTTTCAGAGCATTTTCTATGTTCTGAAGGTCTTCCAGGATGGTAATATATTTTACTTCATTAAAAAGAAGAGCACTGAAATAAACAGAGATGTAACTGGTAGAAAATCTGGTATGTACGTAGTTATTTAATACATGAGTCAAAGAACCTAATCAGAAGAGAAATTCAATTCTTTTGAGGAAAATTGTCAGTAGTAAGAACCTAAGCATTTTAATGATGAATTAAAATCACACTAAATCATTAGTCTATCCCTGAGAACATAAACCAGGGACACCTGTGAGAAATGGTGCCCATTCTCTGCTGTAACCACCTCAATATATTTAAGCTGTATTTTCTAACATCCTACTCTGGCCAAATAATTGCTTAAAGATAGATCTCTCAGCCTTAAACACATATGAGCTCCTCACAGATGTAAACTGTAAGGCTTCTTTCTGTGGATTATAAGGCCCTGCATGACCTAGACCTTGCCTACTTCTCCAAAGTCATTTTGTTCTTACCATTCCTCATGCCTACCATTCTTTAGGCACACCTCAGCCCCACTGCACAAAGCTATTCCCTCTGCTCCTTCTCATACATGTGGTTTCAGCAAAAACATTTTATTGCTTCAGAGAAGCTTCCCTATGGGTCCTATGTAAGTAGGTCTGTATCATTTTTCTCTTCAATTTCATACTATTTGATCTTTCATTGTAGTTATCACAATTTATAATTATTTACACATTTACTTACTTGTTTATCTCTGCCTCTCTCATTAAATTGTTACCTTCTTGAAGCAGGGACCTTGCATATTTTATCACTATATTCATAAAAACTTAGAATAGAGCCTAGTCTAGCACACTGTAAGTAATCAATAAATATTTTCTGAATGAATGAAAGAAAAAATAGGGCAGGAATTATTTATTGCCATGTTTCATTTGAAGAAATGCAAGTTCAAAACACTGAAGAGCTTGCTTACTCAAAAACGTATTTACTTATTGAACTGGGGAGCCAGGAACAGAACATAAAATAGGTTTCGCTCCTAGTTCAGTGATCTTTCCACTTGACCACATTCTCTTCAAAATGCAGATCACAGAAATTGATATTACTTCTTCCAAAAGAATCTCCTTTTTAAAATTTCTACTTCTATATAAATTATCCCAAACAGTTCATTCCACTTAATCCCTACACGTGTGTTTGTTGAGCTAAACTTTAAGGACTTTTGAAAGTTGTTCCAAGTCCACATACTTATAAGCAAACTGTTTCCAATAAATTAGTCACTCAAACTTTCCTCTTACGTAACACATGCCATTTTCCACTAACAGAGCAGTTCTCAAACTTTTTGGTCTCAAGATGCCTTTACAACCTTAAAAATTGAATTCCTCAAGTATAGGTTACATTTATTAATAGTTATATCTGTTATTAATTACATAATTAATGTAATCTGTGAATTACATCTATTAATATTTAATAATAAATTAAAACAGCAATTTAAAAATATTAATTCCTTAAAAAAAAAACACCATTGCATATTAACACTATATTCAAAAGTGTTATATTCCAAAAGAAAAATCTGAGAAGAGTGGCATAGTTTTACATTTCTGCAAATCTCCTTAACATGAGACTAAATGGAAGACAGCTGGATTTTCATATCTGCTTCTTCATTCAACCTGTTGTGACATCACGCAACCCATTATGTAGCCTCTGAAAACTGCACTCTTGAGAAAGTGAAAAATGCAAATAATGTCTTAGTATTATTACAAAAATACTGTGACTTCATGAGTACCCTGAAAAGGCTGCCCTAAATTACACTGGCTTAAATATCTGCCTATATATTATAGTCTTGTTCAACTTTTTAGAATAAATGTAAAACTTGATCTTCTATAATTCCCAGAGTTCTCGTTTTGTTTTCAAAAGAAATAATTACTTAGCAGTACTATTTGATAGATATTTCCACATATTTTCATTTAAAGTCTTCAATGATATTCTTCAAATATTCTTCATTATACACACACCGAGCCAACAGTCTGAGACATTTAATATCCTGTTCTAGATCATACTGGTAGTCACTGGTAAGCTGAGATTCAAACCCAGGTCTTCCATCACTAAGGCCAGAACTTCCTATGTTATTACTGATGACTCAAATGGGAAACCAGGTGAAAAAGGGAGGCAACTAATGAATGGCAAGGGAATCCCAGTAGGAATCTGGGCTATTGGCTGCTTATACATTTTGGTAGCAAGTCCAGAATTACCCTTGAGATACACTGGTAAGGACCATCTAGTGAACTTAGTTGGACTATCACGTAAATCTGGATTTGGAAATTACATCCAACCACTTACCTTTATTGCTCTAGCAGCTCTAATCCATTCACTTCAATATCAGATCTGAGAATAGAAACCTCCCCTAACTTTTTTCCCCAGTAAAAATTAGTAAATATAAATTAATAAAACCAACAACATTTGGGGGCACTTACCACATGTCAGGCATAGTACTAAGCACTTTGTAAGTAGCAATTTATCAGCTTTGGGACTGCCCAGCTCTGAACTCCTCTCTTTTGCTTTGGGAAGTCCCAGTTTTCTGAGTCTATAGTAGGCAGAGCCCAACTCCCCTCAGAAAAGCTAACAATACCATAAACTTGCTTTTTCAGGCTCCCTGCTGCAAGACATGGCTATATGACTCAGAATCACTTGCCTGACATTCTGGACCAGGAGCTATAAGAATCAGAGACAATGCAGAATTATTTCAAGAAGCAGGAACAGCAGTAGTCAGCTTCAAAGGCAGAAATGACAATGCTAATGACAGTCCCAGTGCAGGCCATGCAGGTTGTGGCATCTTAAACTCAGCAGTAATGTGGCTGTCCCCGCAGACTACTTTTGTATCATGATTTTGACTGTAATTCAGAATCTATCAAATCTGACTCCAGTTCTCCAGCTCTTCTAGTAAGCCTGAAATTTCCTATATCTGCTCGAAATCTCTTTCTGTCTAAACCCGTCAGACCCAGATTCTGGGGCTTCTAAGAGCCCTGAGCAGTGCACTAGGTCTTAATCTTCATGGAAACCATCTGAGAACTACACTGTCATTAACTCCATTTTACAGGTAAGGTCATGGGGCTTAGACAGGTCACTTTGCCTTAATGTCCCAAACAAAGCTCATTAAGTATTCGTTTAAAAAACAAAACTAATGACATTCATGATCTAAGGACCTCTGTGATTGTTCCCAATGGTTTCCTAATGTCAATATATTTTTTAATGTTAATTTCCAGAATATGGGAACATCTAGGGATCTCTAGGACCCATTCCACAAGGCGCCTTCACTCCAATCCCAAAGAGGAAAAAAACTGACAGAAATGGTAAAAGGAAAAGTCTGTCTTGAGATTTTTCATGTTCTACTGATGGAGTAAAATAGTCTGGGGCTGTTCTGACTTGGGAGCACTTCCTACCCCAGAAAGGCCTTCCTTTTCCTTGGCTTGCCTTTCCTGGGGCCCTCCTATCACAACTATTAGGTACTAAGATGTAAGGCCAAGAACTGAGTGAGTGTTACACCTATCTGACCCTGCTTTTAGAGCAGCAGGCCACTCAATCTTTTTCTTAGAAAAAAAGACCATTTTCATATTATATTTCTGTCATTATTCAAATTCTAAAAAAAAACTCAATAAAGAGGAAACGTTACCTTCTATTTTGCCATACCCAAATCCCTAGGACAAAAAAAAAGGTGAGGTGGGGGTAGGGTGGGAAGGAGAGAGAACAACCCAGGAGACAAGTTGCTTTTTCCTAAATTAATTATGTTGTGACTGGGCAGATCCTGAAATAGCCCAAAATACTTTAAGCATTTTCTAAATTAATACAGTTAAAAAAACAAGCCACCTCTGAAATGTGAATTGAGAGTACAAGTATTAATAAATTTCACAAACATTCACCTTAGTCTTTTTATCATACCTTGTACAATCTTCTACTAGCATACTCCTTATAAAATTATCTCCAGAAACAATCTTAGGGGCTTATCAGAGAAAAGGATTTCTGCTCCTCCCATTTTTAACAACCAAAAAGTGAAGCTTCTTCATTCATCCACCAATCCAACATTTTTACAGGTCACGCATGGGGCTATGTATTGGTAGAAGGACTTCTGTATAAAAGGGCACAGTTTAGGGATATAACCACTACTACCAAATAACAAAGAGATGTGAGGGATTCAAATACAAAGTAAGTAATTTTTATCATAACTTCCCAGTAAAAAGTATATCACTATCAAACAGGAATACACCTGACAATATTGTGTAGGAACAAAGATGATACAGATAGAAGAATGAGCAATACAATAGTCAAAAACTATTAAGAAAGGAACAGCATGAGCACAATTTAGGAGTTTTAGAGGAAGACACCTCTAAGAGTAGCTTTCCCCAGATGTTCTACAGTAATGTCACCTAAAATCCTGACTTCTTGAGACAAACTTCCAATCCACATTTGAGACCATGGTGCCTTAATTTCCTATACTTCTGACTCGCCTGAGACTAGTTAGATATATGGTACTGTAAATCAACAAATAAAGATTAGCTATTACTTCATTCTTTTTCTACATATTACCCTTTTTAATCCATCTAGAACCAAGGAGTAAAATTTTCCTCACAGTTATCAAAACACTCAAATTCCACCAGTTCTGACTGCATTTTATGTATATTTTGTATATATATTTCAGAAAACAGAGCTTAGAATTTTTAGACTATAAATCTAAATTCTTATTCTTAAATTTCATTTATTTTGCATATTGGTAACACTTTTATATGGTTCTAAACACAAAAGGTACCAAAACAGTTGAAGAGTTAAGCTACAACTCCTTTCCCCATCCCAGCTTCTCCATTCCATTCTTACAAACCAATACTATCAGTTTCTTCTGAAGCCTTGAATATTCATGCCATATATACATATATGTATATGTATACAATATGTGTTCCTACACAATATGTACATACATGTATATAGGCCTCTGTTAGGAGACAACCCTCCCTGGATTCACAGTGTTCCTACTCAGTCCAAGTCTCCTAAAGATAAAAATTGGCATAAGAGAAAGTTAGAGAATGTCTCCTCTTCACAGTTTAAACTTGCCTCCTTCTCTCAGAAGCCATCAGTTCCCATTCAAAAAATAATTAACCTTTCCCTTCTTCCCTGGAGCCAAATGTTTATATTTAGTGGTGGAGACCTTCTTCTTCTACCTCAGAGAGGATTTGTTTACATTCCACAGAAAAAGATAAGCATGCTATCTCCAGAAGGAAAGGGTAGATGTGCCAACTACTATACAAACTCAGAGATTCATAATTTCTGAGTTCTCCTTCTCCAAATCTCACTGTTAGTACAGGTATAAGCATATGGCTGTGACCTTGCATTCTGTGGAGAACTGGTATAGGGATCTAGTACTATCATGTTACCCTGGCTGCTGTTACTGCTGTGTAGTCTCGTTTCTGATTTCTGATTAGAGGCCTGGTGTATAAAAGTATGGTAACACTGAGACTCCAGAGTTTCGGACTTAATACCTCCTTTCTTACATACATGGTACTATGCTATACAGTACACACTTGACATTATCTTGAAAGATCAATGTGAGAAAATCTTAATAGACCACTAAGTCAGACTATTTTTAATCAATGATGTTTTAGGAATATTTTAAATATCCTACAAAAAAGAACATTACCTAACTGGCCATAATGGCCCCAAAATATTCAATTCTTTAAATACTTAGTGTAAAGGTTAACCTAAGATTATACTTGTTATTCTTAGAGTTTACTTAATCTTTTCTCCAGTTGCCATTTTCCTACATTCAGAGAATATGAAATCAAAGCCTTGAGCTTTTCCACTGACAAAGAAGTAAAGTTAAAGTATAATTGTGGATTACGGGTCTCAATCAAAACATTCTACATTAAGAACAAATTCAAATGCCTTTGGGAAAAAAAACAGCCTGGGTTACACATTTTTAAAGAGCAAGCCAAGTAGACCAATAATTCTCAAATGCAAGCTTTCAGTCCATATACAAGCACTCTGAGAAATATAAAAATAATCCAAACATTATCTAAAAATATTTCTTCTCCTTGATTATGAAGCTAAGAAAAAAATTGGGGCCAAAAATAACTGACAAGTTAATTGAGATTGACAAGTTAATTGAGACAGCATATTTTGGCTCACCAGTTTAACTGTTGCCTACTAAAATGCAAACCTAGAAGAACTGCTTATATATAACTATACATATATTATCTATGATATATACATACAACTCATAGATATTTAATATTGGATAACAATGTCCTAGAAAAAAGATATAGCTCTTATATATTCAGTATCAAATAACAGTCTTAAAAAAAAGACTCAATAAATAACTCTTTAGTTCTGGATATGGCATTATGAAGAATTTCAGGGGAGCTGTTCATTAATTTTCATATTTCTCATGCATTCTACAATAAGGTATTGTCTCTGTAATCTACTTGGTTTGTTTTCCAGTCTTTTTTTAAATAATAAAAATTCAGTAAGGTCAAAGGGCACAAAACAGAAATCAATATTTTTTATTATATATATAATTATACAGGATACCACTATTTTTCATATACATATTATATATAAATACAGACATAAAAATGTATCAGTACATGTATGTTAGAGACAATAGAAGAAAAGAACACATTTATAATAGAAATTAAAGAGATAAAATACATCCCTGATGAACACAGATGAAAAAACACTCAACAAAATATTAGCAAACCAAATTCAAATATACATCAAGAGGATCATACACTGTGATCAAGTGGAATTCATCCCAGGGATGCAAGGATGGTACAACATTAAAAATCCATCAACATCATCCACTACATCAACAAAAGAAGAACAAAAACCACATGATCATCTCCATAGATGCTGAAAAAGCATTTGACAAAATTCAACATCCATTCATGATAAAAACTCTCAACAAAATGGGTATAGAGGGCAAGTACCTCAACACAATAAAAGCCATATATGACAAACCCACAGCCAACATCATACTTAACAGTGAGAACCTGAATGGTTTTCCACTAAGATTAGGAACAAGACAAAGATGCCTACTCTCGCCACTTTTATTCAGCATAGTACTGGAGGTCCTAGCCATGGCAATTAGACAACACAAAGAAATAAAAGCCATCCAGATTGGTAAGGAAGAAGCCAAACTGTAACTGTTTGCAGATGACATGATATTGTACATAAAAAACCCTAAAGAATCCACTCTAAAACTACTAGAACTAATATCTGAATTCAGTAAAGTTGCAGGATACAAAATTAATACACAGAAATCTGTTGCATTTCTATACACTGACAGTGAACTAGCAGAAAGAGAAATCAGGAAAACAATTCCATTCACAATTGCATCCAAAAGAATAAAATACCTAGGAATAAACCTAACCAAGGAAGTGAAAGACTTATACTCTGAAAACTACAAGACACTCATGAGAGAAATTAAAGAAGATACCAATAAATGGAAACACATCCTGTGCTCATGGATAGGAAGAATTAATATTGTCAAAAAGGCCATGCTGCCTAAAGCAGTCTACAGATTCAATGCAATCCCTATCAAAATACCAACAGCATTCTTCAATGAACTAAAGCAAATCGTTCTAAAATTCATATGGAACTACAAAAGACCCCAAACAGCCAAAGGAATCATGAGAAGGAAGAATAAACTGGGGGGAATTATGCTCCCTGACTTCAAGCTCTACTACAAAGCCATAGTAATCAAGACAATTTGGTACTGGCACAAGAACAGAACAATAGACCAATGGAACAGACTAGAGAGCCCAGATATAAACCCAAGCATATATGGTCAATTAATATACAATAAAGGAGCCATAAATATACAATAGGGAAATGATGGCCTCTTCAACAGCTGGTGTTGGCAAAACTGGATAGCTACATGTAAGAGAATGAAACTAGATTATTGTCTAACCCCATACACAAAAGTAAACTCAAAATGGATCAAAGACCAGAATGGAAGTCATGAAACCATAAAACTCTTAGAAAAAACATAGGCAAAAATCTCTTGGACATAAATATGAGCAACTTCTTCATGAACATATCTCCCCAGGCAAGGGAAACAAAAGCAAAAATGAACAAATTGGACTATATCAAACTAAAAAGCTTCTGTACAGCAAAGAACACCATCAATAGAACAAAAAGACATCCTACAGTATGGGAGAATATATTCATAAATGACATATCCCATAAGGGGTTGACATCCAAATTATATAAAGAGCTCACGCACCTCAACAAACAAAAAGCAAATAAGCCAATTAAAAAAGGGCAGAGGAGCTGAACAGACACTTCTCCAAAGAAGAAATTCAGATGGCCAACAGGCACATGAAAAGATGCTCCACATCACTAGTCATCAGAGAAATGCAAATTAAAACCACAATGAGATATCACCTCACACCAGTTAGGATGGCCGCCATCTAAAAGAAAAACAACAACAAATGCTGGCCAGGATGTGGAGAAAGGGGAACCCTCCTACACTGCTGGTGGGACTGCAAATTAGTTCAACCATTGTGGAAAGCAGTATGGAGGTTCCTCAAAAAATGCAAAATAGAAGTACCATTTGACCCAGGAATTCCACTCCTAGGAATTTACCCTAAGAATGCGGCAGCCCAGTTTGAAAAAAACATATGCACCCCTATGTTTATTGCAGCACTATTTACAATAGCCAAGAAATGGAAGCAACCTAAGTGTCCATCAGTAGATGAATGGCTAAAGAAGATGTGGTATATAGAGACAATGGAAGATTATTCAGCCATAAGAACAAAACAAATCCTACCATTTGCAACAACATGGATGGAGCTAGAGGGTATTATGCTCAGTGAAATAAGCCAGGCAGAAAAAGACAATTATCAAATGATTTCACTTCTCTGTGGAGTATAAGAGCAAAGAAAAAACTGAAGGAACAAAACAGCAGCAGACTCACAGAACCCAAGATTGGACTAACAGTTACCAAAAGGAAAGGAACTGAGGAGGACTGGTGGGAAGGGAGGTATAAGGGGGAAAGGGGGTATTACGATTAGCACACATAATGTAGCAGTGGAGGGGGATACGGGGAAGGCAGTATAACACAGAGAAGACAAGTAGTAATACTACAGCATCTTACTACAGTGATGGACAGTGACTATAATGGTGTATGTGGTGAGGACATGATAATAGGGGGAGTCTAGTAACCATAATGTTGCTCATGTAATTGTACATTAATAATAGCAAAATAAAAAAAAAATGCAGGAGCCCATTTTCAAAGACATATGCGCCCCTATGTTTATCACAGCACTATTTACAATAGCCAAGAAATGGAAGAAACCTAAGTGTCCATCAGTAGATGAATGGATAAAGAAGATGTGGTACATATACACAATGGAGTATTATTATTCTCTGTAAGAAGAAAACAAATCCTACCATATGCAACAACATGTATGGAGCTAGAGGGTATTATGCTCAGTGAAAGAAGGCAGGAGGAGAAAGACAAGTAATCAAATGATTTCACTCATCTGTGGAGTATAAGAACAAAGAGAAAACTGAAGGAACAAAACCAGCATACTCACAGAACCCAAGAATGGACTAACAGTTACCGAAAGGAAAGGGACTGGGGAGGATGGGTGGGAAGGGAGGGATATGGGGGAGAAAGGGGCATTAGGATTAGCACACATAATGTAGAGGGGGTGGGGGATACGGGGAAGGCAGTATAACACTAGTGACTCTATAGCATCTTACTATGCTGATGGACAGTAACTGTAATGGGGTATGTGGTGGGGACTTTAGATAATCGGGGGAGTCTAGTAACCATAATGTTATTCATGTAACTACATTAATGATACCAAAATAAAAAAAGAGATAAAATACCTAGCAATAATACCTTAATTAAAAAAAAAACCTAGCAATAAATTTAAATGGCCAGGCTAAATGATGAAAGTATTAAAACACTACCACAGAACAAAATGGGAATGGGAATATTCATTCTAAAGATGTCAATTCCTCCTAAAGTAATTTATAAATTTAAAGCCAGTAGGATTGTCAGGAGAAGAAACCAAATAACCTAATTTTAAATGTCATATGTAAACAAACAGGCAGTCTAAAAAGGGAAATATGAAGGGGCCTGGAGCTTTCAGATATTGTATTATAAAGCCTCACTAATTAAAACAATGGTGCTAGTATATAAATAGATGGATTAATGAAACAGTAGTCCAAACACAGACATATATATACACACACACATGCACACACCCATATGAGAGTTTAGTATAAAAAGTGGCATCTTAAATAGTAAAGAGATTCATTAATTTCAGTTTTGTTCAGACTACTATACAGCCACCTGGCTAATGTACAGCTAAATCCATTCCTCATACTATTAACCAAGTTAAATTCCAAACATCAAGGATTTAAATGTAAAATTGAAACCATTAAGATACTAAGAGAAGAAATACCCATACAAAGAGAGTCTGATCTTTGACAAAGGAGCAAAAGCAATTTAATAAGAAAGGATAGTTTTTCAACAAAAGGTACTAGAACTGGACATCCACATGCAAACAAATGAATCTAGATTGTGCGTTTATACTTTTCATCAAAAATAACTCAAAATGGATCACAGACCTAAATGTAAAATATAGAACTATAAAACGTCTAGAAAATAACACAGAAGAAAATCTTAGTGACATTGGATTTGGCAATGAATATTTAGATACAACACCAAGAGCACAATCCATGAAAGAAAAAATTGTTAAGTTGGATTTCATTATTATTAAAAACTTATGCTCTGTAAAGACACTATTAAGAGAATGAAAAAACAAGCCACATCCTCAGGGAAAATACTTGCAAACATATCTGATAGGAATTTGTATCCATAGTATAAAACAAACTCTTAAAACTCAACAATAAGACAACAACCCAATTTAATATGGGCAAAGATCTGAACAGACACCCCACCAAAGAAAATATATAGATGGTAAATAACTATATTAAAAGATGCTCAACATCATATATAAATTAGGGTATTGAAAATTAAAACAATGAGATACTTCTACACAACTATTACTGCCTGAAAAAATGTTTTTTTAATGTGTCTTGACAATACCAAATGCTGGCAAGGATTGGTAATGTGACAGGAACTCGTTCTTTGCAGGCTGAGCATGCAAAATGATAGTCACTTTGAAAGAAAGTTTAGCAGTTTCTTACAAAGCTAAACTTAGTCTTACTATATGATCCAGAAATCACACCTCTAAGTAACACAAATGAGTTGAATATGGCATCCACACAAAAAACCTACACACAAACACTTATAACAGCTTTATTCATAACTGCCAAAACTGGAAGCAACCAAGATGTCCTTCAATAGGTAAACGGATAAACAACCAGTGACATATCCGTATAATGGAATATTATTCAGCAATACAAGAAATGAGCTATCAAACCATGAAAAGATATGAAGGAACCTTAGACACATGTTGCTAAATGAAAGAAGCCAACCTGAAAAGGCTACATGATATGTGATTCCAACTATATGACATTCTGGAAAAAGCCACACCACAGACAATAAAAAGATCATTCATTGGGAAGTAGAAGGGAGGGATGAAAGGTAGAACAGAAGGGATTTGTTTTAGGCCATAGAAACTCTTCTCTATAATGCTGTAGTAGTGAATACATGTCATTGTGCATTTGTCAAAATTCATAGAACTGTTCAACACAAAGAATGAACCCTAAGATAAACTGTACTTTTGTTAATAATAATGTGTCAATTTTGGTTCAATTGTAACAAATGTACCACACTAATAGGAAATGTTAACAATAGGGGAAACTGAGTACAGAGGAGAAAGGAGGTGTATGGGAATTCTCTGTACTATCTGCTCAGTTTTCTATAAACCTAACTGCCTTAAAAAACAAAGTCTATTAATTATTTTTAAAAAGGGTGAATTCCTTTGTAACAATGACATAAAGGAGACCATAGTACAACTTAAAATCCAGAAGTCAAAAGATAAAGTTGACCAGGTAATTTTTAAAGGAACAAAATATGGGAATTCGAACAATAAATGACAAACTTGGAGGGAAAAGTACACAGTTTATGTCTTCTTTACATAAGGAGAGTGCTTAGAAATTAATAAGAATGAAGTTCAAAGCACGACAGAAAAATGGGCAAAAGATTCAAACAGGTACTGAATCAAAGTGGAGAAAAATACCTCAGCCAAAGACCCTGGCAAGAGGAACTCCTGACAAGGGGCTCAATGTCATTCCTGTGAATAGTTTGCAGCTGCAGAAAAGCACAAGCAAGAAACTGCTTGCCGGGCACTGAGCATTTCAAACTGATGGTTTTAGCACATACAAGTAGGATGATTGAAAGGTATTTTTTCCTCGTGGTAATTTATGAGGTACAGCTATGACACAAAATACCACTTCACACAGTTCTTTAACATTCTAAATATCACTACTGAAAAACTGTGTAAAATAATGTATCCCACAAGTCTTTTTCTTATATTTTTAAACAAAAATGTGAATATTGCCTCTTTAGAATTCTACTTTCTCCACATGTATTTTTCCTTCCCCTTCAGTTTCTTCCCCCATCAAGTGCTGATGTCATATAGGATGCTCTAAGGATGATCTATATGTTAACACCTAAATCTGTATGCCTCAGGGGCTCAAATTCGTACAGCTGTCTGCTTGACACTCAGGTACAATGGGCATCCATTTGTTAAAGTAGACTCATCTTCCCCCGCAAATCTCTTCTTCCTTGCCTGCTGCTGATGGTGATCAGGTAGGATTTGCGGGAGAGTGAGGAGGGAAATAAAGAAGAGAAGAGATCAAGGACTGACTCAGGTTGGTAGTTTTGCTGACTGTTCCCATATTAACTATTACCAAGTCTAGTTAATTTCACCTCCTAACCATTAAAAAGAAAATCCCCTCTTTGCTACCTCTGCTCTACCTCTCTAGATTGTACAATGGACCCACAAACCTGTCTCATACCTACCAAAAGAGTTCTCAAGTACTAATCTGATCACATCATTTGTCTGCCTACGATCTTCTGTTTTGAGCAATCAGGTGCTGAGGTGGTCAATTAGGACAGTGAGCCAAACTAAAAGTGACAGTCAAGCCTTTATTCATTTAACTACAAAAGTGAAACGAGGCAAAAAAGGCACCAGGTCCACAATGTTCCACTCCCTTCCCAGCCACGGACAGCACCAGAAGAAGGCCACAGCACAAGGATCATCTCATTCCAAGGAGCCCCAAACAAATGGACCCTTGGGCTGGGGAGGAGAGGGGGAAGCAACTGGCAGTGGAAAGGTACTGAGTCAAAGTTGAGAAAAGTGCCTCAGCCAATGACCCCTGACAGGGAGGTCTTAGCATACTGTGAAGTGCCTCAGCCAAGATCCCTGATAATGAAGCTTCAAATGAAGACACATGGGCTAGAAATGCAAGTATGTATCTGAGCATGTCTGGCCTAAGGAATTGAAAGCAGGCAGGAGCCTGAGTCCTTGACCCAGTTTTCTTTAGAAAACTGCAGTGCACTGGCTGGTGTGTTGGGCACCTTCTCCTGAGGAGGCCGGCCAGGCAAAGCCTTGTAATTGCTTACAAGTGGGCCTGAAAGATCAGGACTCCAGCCTGGAGCTGGACTCCTTACCCTTCAGTGGCTACCCAAGAGCCTAAACTTGTTCTCATGGGAAACAAAGATCCATTCACCTGCTCTCATTTCTCTCCACATTTCATATTCCAGTAAAAACTACCCTCTCCAAACTTCTAACCCCTATTCCTTTCCTCACACAGCTCCCCCTGCTTTCTTCACCAAGCAAACTTCCACTTGTACTTTGAGTTTTAGCCCAAGTGCCACTGCCTTCAGGAAGCCTTAACAAACATCCACCCTCATTCTAAACACAACTATCTATTCCTTACTCTGTAAATCTCTAAGTACTTATCCATACATAGTTCTACTATTTTTAACTTGCTACATAATATTTTGTTTCTACATCTGTCTCTACAACAAAGCACTGAATTCCTAGAGAAAAGAAGCCACATCCTATTCTGTTTTGTATTCCCCAGTGTCTAACGAGTATCTGGCACATAGCAAAAACACAGGGAATAATCTGTTTGTGGAATTATGTTCTCTAAGTCAGCATTAGGACAGCAGGATGGAGTGACACAAGCCCCACAGACTAACCAGTTCCCAACACTGACAGCCTCTCCACAGCTACGGCCCAGTTGCTTCAAAAGCACCTTGTTTATCAGGTTGTCCAATGTGGATCTGCCACTTCAGAATTTGTTGTCAAACTTGTCAAAGGCAATCTTAGTACCCCCTGCTCCATCCCTCAGATAATCTTCTTTCTCTGTTTCTTCATCTTTACTTCTGGGTCAAAGACAGTCATCAGGTATCCATTGTAAAAAGAACAGAAACTAGCAGGCTTTCTGAGAACAAATATCATATGTATCTATTACTTGGACTTTTTGTTAAGCTTTTCATGACTCCCATCCTCAAGGCAGCCACCAGTTCTCTATCTAGGAAAGGGCTTCCAAGACAGCCCAGCGGCTCTTTGGAATTCCTTCTTCAAAAGACCATCTTTCACCCACTATACTGGCTTCTTAGTCTACAGGCCTTAGGGTCCCTGGTTGTCAGGGATTTCTGCAGACCTTTAATTAACATATTATTAGTACTGGAACATTTAAGTGTCCATTTACAAATTGAAAACTACAACTTTTCACATGTAAGTTTTTTTGAGTTTCCTGTAATTCAACTTTCACCCATTTTTATAGGAATCTGGTCAGAGAGAAGCCCAGCAGAGAACAGTCAGCATCCGTGTCAGCAAAGGCCGTTGCAGGCAACAGCACTGCAACAACGTTAAACTGAAAAACGCCATGTAAACTCCCTCCCTGATAAGTTGTTGTTTCTAACTCTGTTACCAAAGAGAATACTAGACTTCAGTCAGGTCAGGAGGGGGGATTGCAGGAATGAACTCCACACAGGCCTGAATCCCAGGCCTGAAGATTCCAAGCAGGGAAGCTTGGATTCACTCTCTCTCAGTAAACACTCAGGTATGCGCCAGGACCATTTGCACCATTTCTGCACTTAATGAGCAGGCACAGAGCTATACACTCCAGGAAAAAAAAAATCAGGCTGGGGTGAGGAGGATACCAGACATTTAAAAAATCCCAGTGAGAATAGCAAAAATGAGTTTTTTACCTGGTAAAATCCTCATTCAACAGGTAGAATCAAAAGCAAAAGCAATACTATGACCACGGGGTCGTGGTGTGTCATCTCCTACTTGTGCAGAGTATTTACATCTTTCTATACCCTTTGCCATTCAAGAAATTTTAGATCCTTTATGTGGGAAGACAGACCAGCAATTTGTACAAAATTGATGCCTATAAATATAATGTTAAAACCCCAAAATATTTTAATGGATTGTGGTTGTCTAAAATAAATCAGTAGATAAATAACAGTAAGTGAATAGGTACCCTCTGTACTTACAAGAGAACATGAGCAATGATGGCATCCACATCAAACAAGATATCAGTAGGGAATTCTCTGATTAATATGTTGCCCCTATAAAAAGTTAAAAAATATATATATATTTCCTTGGAATTCATTTTATTTGTCTAATACACTAGGCTGTAGTTCTTTGATGTCAAAGTCTGTGTCTTATCCATTATCCCATGCATCTACCAGAGTGCTGGCCATAACACCCACTCAAACATTTATTGAATATACACTCAATAAATATGTTGACTTTAAAAAGCTTAGGCCCTGGGCCTGGCAAAAAGACCGGAAAAAAAACACCAGTCCAAACAAGGCTTCCTACCAAACTGCCTGTCACATACACACAGATTCTCCAAATGGGCTGGGAGAGAGACAGGTAGGAGAGAGAAAGAAGTGTCCTCAGCAGAAGGTCACTGAGGAGACAGGATTTTGCCCTACTTCCTAGGCCAAATCCCAAGAGTTTGAGGAAAGGATTTTAAGAAACCTTGGAGAGACTAACAGATCCAAGTACAGAGGTATCTGTAACCAGGACACTGACAGAGCTCTCAAAAATAAAGTACATTTTATTTTACTTCCAAACATGGACCTGACATATCTAATAGGAGAACGAAATTTGCTAAGTACTTAATTACCGAGCCTCTGTAGTAGGAGTATACATAAAATTCTCATGTAATATTCAAAACAATCCTGTGAGGTAGGAATAATTTTCCTCATTTTATAGACAAGGAAGCTAAAGTGCAGGTAACAAATGTATCACTTGGACTTTCTGCTAAATTTCATATAATCTCCACTGCATATAATGTTATTCTGGGTTGCTGATAGTTTACATTATTTGACTATTTTAGAAGTAGCTTATTTGTCTATCATATTCAAAAAATAGTTTACCTGAATAAATATGCTTTCATCAAATCCTTTTCTTTTCCACAGTATCTTGAGGTTTCTTCTTTGACACAATTAACCTTTAAAAGATTATATTTAAAGTTTAGAATACGTATCAAAAGATCAAGTTTCCTGGTTAGGGAAACAGGAAGGAAAATGAAACATTACAATTTATTGCCAGGTCAAATTTTGTATTTTACTTTTCTATTTGTATCCTATAACTGTTCACTTACTCAAGTACTTGAGGTAACCCAAAGAAAGGAACTGTTTCTACACCTAAGAGTTATATTTAATTATACTGAAGAATTTACATTTAATTCAATCTTATGAAGCAAATAGGAGGTAACCAGGTAGAAAAGAAAGAAAGTAAGGCAGGACAAAAAAAGTCATGAGCAAAAGAGAAGAAGTACAGAAGTGAGTGGGAAGTTGGAATCACGAAGGCATCTCAGCAGCTGGCACACAGGTATGGCAAATATGAGGTTTCTTACCCAAAATCCATCCTCCCCTTTTTTTTACTAACACCACTCCACTAAAAGCAAGTTTCCCATTGTAAGACTTCCCCAGATTCCCCAAAGGCTATTGGATGACCACACAGTATTAAAAGAAGTCCCTGAGCTGGGATTCCAGAAGGCTCTTAAAAGGCAGTTGACTTATTCTCTTGCTCCTCCCACTTCTTCCTGACAAAAAACAGACAAGACAGCTAGGCCACCAACAGTAATCATGGACCTTAAAGCATCCTTGCAAAGGATGGTGCAACGGAAAGACTGAACCTGAGTCCCTGATGATGTTACAGGAACCCTATCAGTTCTTGACAGACTCTATGTGAAAAATATAAGGACAATCCTGGCAGCAACATGAAGATAAAATGGAAGGCATGGGAGCAGAAAGATAAGGAGGCAGGTTAAAAAAATATCAGTATAGGTCAAGGATGACTGGGACCTAAACAAACCAGAAAAGGACAGGAGAGATTCAAGAGACTTTTCACAAATATAGAAAGTAAAACGAGGGAGAAGAGGAAGCATATATATGCAGCATGAGACAGAGGGAGAAGGAAAGAGATAAAGAGAATGGAGACATTTCTAGATGGTGCAAATGGGTAGCCACCAAAATTACTTAGGCTAGAAGAATACTTATTTTGTTTTGGATTTTGTAAGTTTGTCTTTTTTTAAGGTGGGTTTTTTTTTTAACAACTTAATTTTCTTAGAGTTTGAGGAAGCAGAATGACAATGAGGAAGCTACATTTGTTTTTAAAAAGCTATAAAAGGAGAACTGATACTCAGAAAATACATCAGGAATAGAGAATTGGAATTAAAAGTCACAACCAAAGAGGCTGGTTTTGAGTATATGTAAATTTTAGAAGATTTCAAAAAGTAAGAGCACAGAGGATGATTGACATTATGACAATAGATTTGTCCATTCCTCCATACAACATATATTTGAACCATACATTAATCACTGTTCTGGTTACTACGAGTACAGTTAAGTTCCAAATAAAAATCTTTATCTTTAGAACTTACATTCTAAAAGTAGATTTCAAAAAACTAATTAATATGTACTATTAAGTGCTATAAAGAAAAAAATAGTAAGGGGATAGCATGTGGTATTTTAGACAGGTAATCAAGGGAGGCTTTTCTAAGGGGGTGCCATTCGCACAAAGAACTGAAGCAATGGGGTGACACATATGAGTATATGTAAATAAATATGTAGAAGAGGGGAGTTCTAAGCAGAGGGGAAAATACCTGCAGAGGTTTTGTGGAAATAACACATCTAGCAGGTTCAAATAACAAAAAGATGACCAGTGTGTGTCAGGAACAAACTGAGCAAGGTGGAGGGAGAGAAAATGAAATAAGAGGAAGCCAGTGTCCCTAAGAGTGACAGGAGTTTCGATTTTATCGTAACTATAATAGGAAGCCTTCCTGAGAGGGTAGCAATGTGATCTAACACATCTGACTTACATGTGAAAGAGCAAAACTGCAGTCCAGCCCATCTCTCTCTCCTGCTCCAGCAGCAGCAAAACCAGCCCTCCCCCTTACCTCTCAGGTACAGATAAGCCCTCTGTGGCCCAGGTAATTATCCACTGATATGGAGATGAACTTCTCCACCCCTGAGGAATGATACAAATACACTAAAGCCATACTTTTTTCCACCTCTGAACGCCTGTTAATATGCAGATGTACCAAAGCCAGGCGAGATATTCTGGAAATGTTACAATTTTACCCACAGTGAGACAGAGTGAAAGGAGAAAGGCCAGTTATTAGAAAGTTATCATGCTTCCCAGATGAAGAGCGGTGATGGCTTGGACAAGGAGACAGTAAAAACGAAGGTACTTTTACCTTCAGATTTGGGAAGTTTTGATAGTAGAACCTAAAGGATTTATTGACAGACTGGTTATGCTAGAAAGAAAAGTCACGGATGACTCAAGGTTTTTTGTTTTAGAATCTACTTTGAGAGAGTAACAGTTACACCAGCTTTCTTTTGTTTTTCATTGCATGATATACCTTTTTCCTTTATTTACTTTGAAAAGATTTCCAAAGCCTTTAAGATGCATTTCTAAAAAGCATACAGTTGGGTTTGGTTATTGTACCCAGCCTGATAATCTTTGCCTTACTGGAACATTAAGTCCATTTTTATTTTAGTGTTTTCTTCATTGACCTCTGCCCCTTGAAATCTTAACTTTTCAACTCAAAACCCCACTTTTTGTGCATTCTTTCCCAATACTATATGTGACCTTCCACCCCAACAATCAGATATGAGCTTTCTTTCCTTTAAACCTCTACCACATTTTGAGTCTTATTACAATGATCAGATTCTACTGGTTATTGACGTTGATTCGTAAATGTTTTATCCCCCCTATTTAGGATATGAGCTCTCTAAAGAAACCAACCGGATCTTAGTCATCTATCAAAAGAAGACTAAATATAATAAGCTCATTTCAATCTCATAAACATTTACTGAGTATCTGTTATGTGCCAGGAACTGAACTACGTACTCAGTAGAAGTGTGTTTTATGCACCAAAGTCTCCTTTCCAAGAAGCTTAGCATCCTCAACTCTAAAATCAAGCTATATTAGTTCAAGCAGCAACCACCCTAGGCATGGACCATAATATTCTATTCCAGTTACTAAATGCACAGCTACTAGTTTATTAATTACTAAATAAACAGCATGATTATCCCTTTTGAATGCCATACCAACCTAGTATTTCATTTCTAAATTTCAATTTAAAATTTTATTAAAAGCTCCTTAGAGATGAGTACTGTTGTCATTCCAGAGTGTAATCAGTTGTTCAAAGTTAACTGAAACCTCTATACATACAGAATTGACATTAAGAAAGATTTTTTAAAAGACATTTAGCCATGACATGATACAAAACACATTATTTGGTCTTTGTTCCTGGTTCCTGACACAGAGCTCCTAAAATTTGTAATTTCCTGAATGACAGGAATTCCTAAGAGGTATCTTTTGTTCTAATATTTTGCCTTTAACCCCAGTTCCTCATATAAGAACATCTAAGACCTTGAATCTCCCAGTGATGAATGCCTTTTTGTATGCTGATGAGATGACTGGTGGCTGGGGGACCCTGGATAGCTTCAGGATGAGCTGCTGGTCGCCAAAAAGGCAAAGGCATGACTAGAAAGTCGGAACTTTGAGCCCCACCTCCCATCCTCCGGGCTGGAGATGGAGCTAATCCCCAGTGGCCAATGATTTAAATCAATCATGCCTACATAATGGAACCTCCACAAAAACCCTGAACAACAGAGTTTGGGGAGCTTCCAGATTGGTGAACACAAAAGGACATGAGGACAGAGCTTCTGCACTGACACTCTCCAGACCTTGCCCTATGTATCTGTTCCATCAGCTGTTCCTGACACATATTCTTTATAACAAGCCAGGAATAGTAATTGTCTCCCTGTGTTCTGTGAGCCATTACAGCAAATTATTGAACATGAGGTGGTGGTGAGAACTGCCAGTTTGCTGCCAAGTCCAAGAGAAGTTGTGGGTAAACTGGGGACCCATTACTTGTGATTGGCATCTGAAGTGGGAGGAGTCGTACAGAATTGGGCCCTTAACCTGTGGGGTCTGTGCTAACTCTGGGTAGTTAGTTTCAGAACTGCTTAGTAGAGAAAAATCACACATTTGGGGTCATAAGTGGTTTGCGGGTAGAGGGAGCAGGTTTCCTTTAATAGCCAAGGTAGTTAACCTTTCTATGCTTCCTGCCCTGGGAATTCTAGCTGCAGAGACCAAGGGACAGTAGTCATCTCTCAGAGAAGGAAGGCTAATAAGCTGAGAAAGAATAAATGTACACAGAGAGTCAGGTAGACATTAATCTGAAAGAATTTAATAATCACTGAGTTACTAATCAGTCTTCTAAGGTACAAACTCTAAGTTTAAACTAAATAAAAGGTTCATATAACTAATCCATGATACACATGGAAATTTTCTGCAATATTCCATGTCAAGTTTGATCATTTTTTGAGAAAAAATTTATATATGTAATTTGATGTTAAGGTTGTTTTAACTTTGTTCTAAAAATAAATGTGAAAAACTACAACATAAGCAATTATATTGACTTCAAAGAACAGGAGACAAAAATAATTCAATTACCTCAATATGGTACCTCAGTTTGTGCTAAGAGAAATTTAATAAATAGTAGTTGAATTGTGGATATCTATTATAACATGTTTGTCAGGCAAAGCAAAATGCCTATCAGATTAAAAAATGACACCATAGCCCCAACAGAATAGTTTACAAAATAAAGTTCTAAGCTAAAGATTTTAAACAGCTTTTTTCCCCTCTATGTGCACTAATAATTTATACAATAGTCTGAAACCATCTTTCTGTGCTTCTGTTTAGTCTTATGAAAAAAAGGTAGACAAAATATATTTCGTTTGGAAAAAGACGTGAAACAGCAGAAGTATTTTTAGATATTCAGTCTTAAGTTACACAGTTGTAAATGTTTGTCACTAATAATTTATTAACATAAATCTCTTTCTACCTTTGCAACTGAAATGCCACAGTCTTGGAGAAGTTTAACAGCCTTGTTCAGTTCTTCAAGAAATACAGAGGTACTTGGAGAATCTAAAATAAGAAATGTTTTATGAATGTTTTATGACTTACCCCTAAGGAAAGATGAATTTTTAAAATTAAAGCCCAAAGCTACAAACAGAAGAAATATATTAGTTTGTCTAATTCGTATGCAACAACAAATAAAGTAACTAAACACATCTAGTTATATATTTTTATACCCTTATTTCCCATTGCCTCATTATTCTTACTTCTAATGTTTTTATTATGACATATTTTAACTTTGTAAGTAAACTTAAAAACTTTCTAAAACAAAAATAGGGTAAATGTTTAATTTAAACCTAACGTTTGGTATTATTTTTCCAAGTTTAATACCTTATACACAACATGCATATACACATGCATAAAACTTTCAAAATGACTTTAAAATACTATTTTCAAATCACAGTTATAAGGGAGCCAACAGAAATGTGAATTCACTTCACTTACTAATTCCAAGAAGGAATACTATTCTTTAAGGTATGAAGACTTAAATGAGACCATTACAATTATCAGATATGCTCAATTGTGATAATAGTTAATTCAGTGTAACTAATGGTACAGCTACAGCAGAGTATTAAACTAACACATTACTAATACTACATTTAAAGTTTAAAAACATTTTTAAAATATTTACATGCTAAAAATATCAAAAAGTATACTTTCAGAAATGACATGATATTCAGATGTTATTACATTAACATATAAAGCTAATTCTTATCTAGTATTTACTGTGGACTAATCACATGAGTTAAGTCAGTTAATCCTCAGAACAAATTGTTAATGCAAGTACTATTTCCTCATTATGGATGACAGAAAAAGACACACAGAGAGGCTAAGTGACTTGACCAAGGTCACACAGCAGGCTAAGTGACACAGTCAGGATTCAAACCCAGGTAACCATGTTATAGCACATTATTACCAATCCTGTCAAGAAGTTCCCACTCAGCATATTGATTAAATAACAGAAACATCACAAAAATCGTATTAGAATATAAAAAACACTTACCAGCTTGACAAAAATAAGCTAAGGAGGCTTTTCCTGGTTGCAATGTACTAAAATACTTCTGAGGACTCAGTTGTGATAGAGAGTCTACTGCTGGTTTATAAAAACTGCACATCATGACAAAAGAGATGCCAACTCTAAATACATTGAAACTAGAAGACATCATCAACTGTAGTTGTATATGGGCAGGAGATTTTGTTTGGTTCACTGCTACGTTCTATTGCCTAGGACAAAACCTGGCAAGAGAAGATATTCAATAGGTTTTGCTGAACGACTTTGTTAAATAACGAATGAAGTAAAATCTGCAAAAATAGCTAACACATTAAAACCACTGATTTTGCTAGTAAACTAATTCTTTCTAGTAAAAATATGAGGAGATGATACATAATGACAATGATTTGATAGTACTATTTTTGATACTTTGCAAAAGATATAAAAGAATGTGGAAAATGCAATACGAAGTATCTTAAGTTTAATAGGTATTTACTTAAGTATGTTTAGCTAATTGTCATTTTTAAGGGTTCTAAAATTAATTCTCAAACATCCAATCCATTTTTTTTAATTGGATCATTTTATCCTTCTCTTCCTACAGATTTACAATTAATAATCAAATCCCTATTTAGCACCATTAACATGGGAGTGAGAAATCCAAAACATGTCTACATTCTTTTTACTTTGAATTCTCTAGAAGACAACTATTAAAATGATTTAAGAACATTCCTTCTAAATACATGTTTCTAATACACAAGACTTAGACTATCAACTTAGAAATTCAAATTCTCTTTTTCAACTCATATTTTAATTCAATTCTATTTCTGAACTCAGATTTGTTTTAGATCTCCTCCTCTCATCTTCTTTCATGCTGTACTTACTTCCATGCTGCCCTCTCTGTATCTGCTGTGAGTTCTCTTTATCTTCTATTCTGCTACTTTCAAATTTCTCTTGAATAATTTCTTCTTTCAGTCAGTTTTCCTACTGATGATTTATATTACCTAAGTTTAAAAAAAGATAGTTTAGGAAAATTAGTATAATATAAAAATATCATACTTCTAGAAGGTAAAGATACACCCATAAGTATAGGTGAGAATTTTGCTTTTTTTTATTACAAATAAAACCCACATCTTTCAAATAAAAGATCACTATCTCAAAACAAGAGATAGGAAAATACAGCAAAAAAGTACACAAATAGGAGTAGAATTTTTCATTAAAGAATAAAATGGTAAAAGAATAAAAAATTTAGGGAAAAAACCACACTAAATTGGATACTCTAGTCTTTCAATGTTATCGATAAGCACACAACACCTCTCCTTAAGGAGCAGGTATTCCTAAAAAAGGAGCTAATTACTCATTGATTACTTCCTAATATTTTCATTAGAGCTAATTTATATCAGTGAACAAATCTGCCATCTATTTTTTATAATGAGCTAAGAGTTCAATAACTCAAGCTGAATGAGAAGTGAGACTGTGAAAGGTATATAAAATGTAATGATACAATTAAGGGGTATGCTTGACATTAAAACTGATTATACATTATAGCCATTTTAAACCAGCATATTTTAAAGCCACTTTATATTAATGGGAATGGTTTAAAATAAGTCATCCAACATTTTCTGAATATTCTGAAGGGGTGTGGTGGGGGGTTATGCATCCTGAATCTAAGGGAATAACTATATCACATTTGTTACAGTATGAAAGAACTCCAAAAGAATTAGAAGATAAAACTTTTAAATAGAGGCACAAGTGAAAGATTCAAGCATAACACACCATTTTTCCTGGCCTTGTGGTTACAACTCAAATATCATAACACTAGATTGGATATTAGGATTAACATGATTCTTTCCCCCTAGAACATATTTTGAAGAACCAAAAGGTCTACCGCAGTCAACGCTTGATTACTTTCCCACATGCATCTACGGATAGAGGAGGTTATACGTGTGAAAGTATCGTGCATTTGGTCAATTAGAGAGATGTTGGTGATTATTCTTATGTATACTCTCAGAGATAGGATCTCAGTAGTAACCTATGAGTTTGTTCCATCTTTGATAAGTTTGATTATTTTAAAAATGTACTTAAAGCAAAGAATACTGCACAGTGAGCTAGAGATAGAGTTTACATGGTCATAAAAAAACAAACAGCGAATAATGACTTAAACAAATCCATGACAACCACAGTTGAGAGGATGGAAGCTAGAAAGTAAGGGAGCATACAGTCAGGGTAGGAAAAGGGATAGAAAGAGCGAAATCTTCATCTTTCACAAAACCAAAAGACAAGTTTATTGGAAACAGGAAGACCAATGCCAAAAGAAACAGGGAGCAGTTGAAAGTAATTGCCTCTAAGGTATAAGAAATTGGAGGAGAGGAGATACCAAGGGGACTTTTGAAGCCACCTGACTCTTTAAATAGTGTACCTTTCCACTTTGATTTAAAAATTAAAGTTATTACTTGTATATAATCAAACCTTCCATAGCTTCCATTCATATTAATCCAATCAAACCCTCTGGGGACACAGAGGAGTGCATATCACACACATGGAAAATAAAATGCATTTACCCAGAGACATGTTCTCCACATAAAAAGATCTTTAAACTAAAGAGAAGGGAAATGTAGATGGGAAAAGCATGGGGAAAGAGAACAGTAGCAAGAACAGAGTAAAAACAAAGATACAGAATGTACTTACTGACTTTTTTTTTGTCAAATAGAAAATGGAACAGAAAACAATACTTAATGCTTCAAAATCTAAGTATTAGAACAAAGTGATGAGTACCGTGGGAGAAATGTGACCTTGTTACACTGGTATGGGGTAAATAAACCACTTGAGTTCTCCTTTCAAGTATAAAGTAGAATTACATACACAGTTTCCTGCACTTTCCACCTCTACCGAGTGTTGTGGCCACCATGTAACTTATTTTGGCCAATACGATGCAAGCAGAAGTGGCCTGTCTCTGTCAGGCAACAGTAACAGGTAGTGGGTGATATGGCAGGCTTTATTTTCTCCTGCTACAGTCACTAAAAACACTCAAGCAGTGGCTGTTTCATCAAGCACGGGTCCCAAAACGAGCACAACACAGAGAACTTCATCTGAAATGCACTAAGATGTGACAGCCAAAGAAATAAACCTTGATGTCATACACCACTGAGATCTGAGGAGTTATTATTGCAGCATAATTTAGTTCATCTTCACTGGTATCCAAAAACCCCAAAACACTGGCTCCCTGAAACAGAGGCCAAAGGACAAGGACTATTCTTGGCATAATCACATCAGCAGCTGGAGCTTGGCAAGTGATCCTTATTTAAGGAGTAACAAAACATTGGATAAAATTGTCACTACAATAATTTGGAGGTGGCATGTACCTAGGTTTGTGTGGCTAATGAACTTATTTATAGTCCTAAGAGAAGAGTCTGGTAGACAGAAGATAAGCAGTGTGTGATAGTTGCTGTTGATTGTGTTCAACAAAATATTCAAAGAAAGAACCACGACTACCCAAGGAACTAGCTGTTTCAAACTTAAAACAATACTTAGCCCCCCACAATTCTGTGGTCAGGACACAAGCTGACAAAACTGGTCAGCCATGGACAGAGGCCCTATTCTCCAAAGCCAACTTCAGATGTGGCCAATCAAAATGGAAGGACCTCTTGCAGGAAAAAGCCAAGGAGAAAAGAAAACAATGCCCTAAGGCATCTGCCTGAATGCAAACTGCTAATGATTTACAAAAATGAGATAAGCCCAGAAATTGGTTGTAAATGTTTAGAAGCTTTTATGGCAATTTCCCACAGTCATTTTGTATCTGTTGAATCCAGTAATTTTTAAATTGGATATGATTTTTGATATGTTTTTTCATTTCATTTTTCTCATATTTTTATCATATTTAACAAAACTTCAAGTAAACTGGAATTCAAAAAAAACAAACTGGTCATAACAGAACCCAGATTAAGAACCCATCTCACTGTTCAAAAACCCAGAGAACAGAACAAGAGCCCTAGCAACATCTGCCCAATGAGATTTCAAGATTGCTACAGTCTGTAGAGTCTGGTGTATGTTTTCCATTCTTCCCCTTCTCAAATGGGAACGCTTATTATCTGTCCCAATTCTATCCTATATATTCAACCAGGAGTGGCAGACAGGTAACTCAGAATGTCCAGACTGGTAGAGATTACCACTATTGCACATTACTCAGAGGTGCTGGACTTTGAACGTGACATAGTGACTGGATGGAATTTTGTGGTTATCTCTATTGGGAAGGGCTAAGGATGAACTATATGTAGGCAGGAGAATATTTTTTGACAAAAAGGATGGACTGTCCAAATGTCTCCAGTTCTCCACATACATTAAAATTGCACTTCCCCACTTCTCTGAATCAGATATGGCTACGACTTCATTTCGCGAATGAAATATGCGAAGTGACAAACATAATCTCTGGAAGCTTTCAAGAGTCAAGATATGTGTCATGAATCATGACATACTTTTCCTCTGCTATGAGGATTGATAACACTCAAAATGAGGCCTTCTCTGTCGGTCCAAGTCTCAGAAAGAAGACATGAGGCAAAGCTGCCAGCTGACCCACAGTGTACATAAACTAAACATTATTAATGAAGTTTTGGGGTTGTTATTATAGTATAACCCAGTCTAGCCTTATTGATTTTAGTTAACTGTTAAGAGAAGAATGATTTGAACATCAATACATATCCTACCTAGATTGTAAAGCAGTAAATGTCAAAAAATTCACAGGACATGACCCAATTTCACTTTAGAGAGATTCTAAAAGGGAAGATGACACTTTAAAATGTAGCTGTTACCACAACAGGTGCCAACACCAAAAGAGAAAGAAGTCATAGGCAAATGTTTGCCAATACTACACACATACTGATTGCTCCAGCTGAACAGGGCCATCAGCTCATCTACCTGCCTAGGGAGTATGTGAAGGCACTCCCCCCTTGTCCCCCTTCCCTCACTAGCAGAAGAATCAGTGTTTTTCTCTTGAAGTATTTCTTCCTCATTACCCTCTGAGGGCCCTCTCAGTATTTGGGTTCTGAACAAAATAAACTTTTGTTGCATTTTATTTGCAAGCTTTAGCCCTTTTTGTACTATTGTCTCATCGATCCACTCTTACAGTGTGTGTCACCCTTTTGCATTAGTCCTGGGTTAAATGTCACACACTTTTCCCAACTTTTAAATGACCCACAGGTCATACTTGTTCAGATTTTAGGGATTAGGCAAAAGTTACATCTTGTATACCAACTCAGATTAGTGCTGACAGATTATTCTGATGAATTGAGGGCCCTTTCTAGGCCCAACGGGTAAGAGTTTGCATGTAGTTGGGAGGCAGTATGTGCGTAGTATTGACAATTGGGATTGGGTCCAGTATATAACACCTGACAACAGTTCTACTTTTAAAAGTTTGAAAAACCATTGTGCTAGAATAATCTGTTCTCCTAGAACAAAAATATTCAACCACTGTGTATTTGGACACATTTCAAATTTTAGAAATCTAGCAGTAAGCTTTTCTAAAAGACCCTTGGCTAGTTTCCCCCCTACAGACATACATTTCCTTATGATTAATCATAAAACTAATGGTTTTCTCTCTCAAGAAAAAAAAATTAATAACTGTAAACATTAAACAAATTATACCAAGACCTGTAGGCATCATTCTCTGGGAAAAGGCACATTTCATACTCTGCAACAAATGAGGCATATATAATGCTTACAAAGTTCATGTAAGAACATTCTGTGAAAAATTAGCTTACTTACAATTTAATGGCATTACTAAAGAAAAAACCTGCTCACTGAACCAGTCTCAAATAAAATGTTGATTAGATTTCATCGCAGTTTATAACTTAGGACCCAAAGGAGGCAATAAGCAGAGTCAACATCTCTCCACTTTAGAGCCTCTTCAAGGTGGTGGGAGCAAAATCATTTATCTATAACCCCAATACACCCAAAAAAAAAGGTAGGGAGAAAAGATACTGCCATTGAAATAAAAAGTCTCATGAGCAAAGACATAAAACGAGTATACTACCGAGATGTTCACTATCACTTTGAGAAGGAAAATAGGAAAAAAAGAAAAACCACTTCATAGTGAAATCTATTCATGACCTGAAACTTCCAAATCATTGATTATGAAAAATACAGAAATAAGCCATGCCTGAGAACAGGAAGTTACCCTGATTTTGAAAAAGGGCCTAAAATCACATTTCTCTGAGGTCATGCCTAATTTATGGCTTAAGCACACACCGGCAGTTAACTCACCTGCTGCTGTGAGCACTCGTTTCCCTTTCCAATAGAACTTTGTTCTGCCCTAACCACATTCTCTAAGAATCCATGAAGCAAATCTTTCAATTTCAATAAAGAGATCTCCTAAGAGATCCTTCTCACTGATGTTGGATTGGGCCTGTTAAACTTCTTAGAGCATGTTGTACTCTAGGCTACACTGCACAGCCTGCTCAGCTACACGTTTCACCTGAGGAAAATCCACATAACAGTGTCAGCACACCCATAAAGAATCCAAAACACTTCGCATTTAGCACCCAGGTGAACCACTGTCCCAGATTCTGGAGTACAAAGTAAACTTTAAAGTTCCCTGAGGATCGCTTATTTAAAAAAGAAGGTAGCTTCCAAGACTGACCAAGCAAGAAACAGAAAAACTAAACAGACCAACCACCAGCGACGAAATCGAATTGGTAATCAAAAAACTACCCAAGAACAAAACCCCCGGGCCTGATGGATTCACCTCTGAATTCTACCAGACATATAGAGAAGAAATAACACCGATTCTCCTTAAAGTTTTCCAAAAAATAGAAGAGGAGGGAATACTTCCAAACTCATTCTATGAAGCCAGCATCACTCTAATACCAAAACCGGGCAAAGACCTCACCAAAAAAGAAAATTACAGACCAATATCCCTGATGAACGTAGATGCAAAAATACTCAACAAAATATTAGCAAACCGAATTCAAAAATACATCAAGAGGATCATACACCATGATCAAGTGGGATTCATCCCAGGGATGCAAGGATGGTACAACATTCGAAAATCCATCAACATCATCCACCACATCAACAAAAAGAAGAACAAAAACCACATGATCTTCTCCATAGATGCTGAAAAAGCATTTGACAAAATTCAGCATCCATTCCTGATTAAAACTCTCAACAAAATGGGTATAGACGGCAAGTACCTCAACATCATAAAGGCTATATATGACAAACCCACAGCTAACATCATACTTAACGGCGAGACGCTGAAAGCTTTTCATCTAAGATCGGGAACAAGACAAGGATGCCCACTCTCTCCACTGTTATTCAACATAGTACTGGAGGTCCTAGCCACAGCAATCAGACAAAACAAAGACATACAAGGCATCCAGATTGGTAAAGAAGAAGTCAAATTGTCACTATTTGCAGATGACATGATACTGTACATAAAAAACCCTGAAGACTCCATTCCAAAACTACTAGAACTAATATCTGAATTCAGCAAAGTTGCAGGATACAAAATTAACACACAGAAATCTGTTGCTTTCCTATACACTAATGATGAACTAACAGAAAGAGAAATCAGAAAAACAATTTCATTCACAATTGCATCAAAAAGAATAAAATACCTAGGAATAAACCTAACGAAGGAAGTGAAAGACCTGTACTCTGAAAACTACAAGACACTCCTAAGAGAAATTAAATAGGACACTTAACAAATGGAAATGCATCCCATGCTCTTGGCTAGGAAGAATAAATATTGTCAAAATGGCTATATTACCTATCAAAATGGCTATATTACCTAAAGCAATCTACAGATTCAATGCAATCCCTATCAAACTACCAACAGCTTTCTTCAATGAACTGGAACAAATAATTCTAAAATTCATATGGAACCACAAAAGACCCCGAATAGCCAAATCAATCCTGAGAAGGAGGAATAAAACAGGGGGAATTACACTCCCTGACTTCAAGCTCTACTACAAAGCCACAGTAATCAAGACAATTGGTATTGGCACAAAAACAGACCCACAGACCAGTGGAACAGAATAGAAAATCCAAACATTAACCCAAACATATACAGTCAATTAATATTTGATAAAAGTGCCTTGGATATACAATGGGGAGATGACAGCCTCTTCAGCAGCTGGTGTTGGAAAAACTGGACAGCTACATGTAAGAGAATGAAACTGGACTACTGTCTAGCCCCATACACAAAGGTAAACTCAAGGTGGATCAAAGACTTGAATGTAAGTCATGAAACCATAAAACTCTGAGAAAAAAACATAGGCAAAAATCTCTTGGACATAAACACGAGCAACTTCTTCATGAACATATCTCCCCGGGAAAGGGAAACAAAAGCAAAAATGAACAAGTGGGACTATATTAAGCTGCAAAGCTTCTGTACAGCAAAGGACACCATCATTAAAACAAAAAGACATCCTACAGTATGGGAGAATATATTCATAAAAAACGTATCTGATAAAGGGTTGACATCCAAAATATATAAAGAACTCATGCACCTTAACAAACAGAAAGCAAATAATCCAATTAAGAAATGGGGAGAGGACATGAATAGACACTTCTCCAAAGAAGAAATTCAGATGGCCAACAGGCACATGAAAAGATGCTCCACATAGCTAATCATCAGAGAAATGCAGATTAAAACCACAATGAGATATCACCTCACACCAGTGAGGACGGCCAACATCCAAAACACAAACAACAACAAATGTTGGCAAGGATGTGGAGAAAAGGGAACCCTCCTACACTGCTGGTGGGACTGCAAATTAGTTCAACCATTGTGGAAAGCAGTATGGAGGTTCCTCAAAAAACTCAAAATAGAAATACCATTTGACCCAGGAATTCCACTCCTAGGAATTTACCCTAAGAATGCAACAGCCCAGTTTGAAAAAGACAGATGCACCCCTATGTTTATCGCAGCACTATTTACAATAGCCAAGAAATGGAAGCAACCTAAGTGTCCATCAGTAGATGAATGGATAAAGAAGATGTGGTACATATACACAATGGAATATTATTCAGCCATAAGAAGAAAACAAATCCTACCATTTGCAACAACATGGATGGAGCTAGAGGGTATTATGCTCAGTGAAATAAGCCAAGCCGAAAAAGACAAGTATCAAATGATTTCACTCATATGTGGAGTATAAGAACAAAGAAAAAATACTGAAGGAACAAAACAGCAGCAGACTCACAGAACCCAAGAACGGACTAATAGTTACCAAAGGGAAAGGGACTGGGGAAAATGGGCGGAAGGGAAGGATAAGAGGGAAAAAGGGGCATTACGATTAGCAGATGTAATGTTGGGGGCCACGGGGAGGGCAGTACAACTCAGAGAAGACAAGTAGTGATTCTATAGCATCTCACTACGCTGATGGACAGTGACTGTAATGGGGTTGGTGGGGGGGACCTGATGAAGGGGTAGTTTAATAATCGTAATATTGCACATGTAATTGTAAATTAATGATAATAAAATAAATTATATTAAAAAAAAAAGAAGGTAGCAACGATATTCCTGCGCAAAGCATTAGGTAAAAGGATGGTGAGTTAGGTAAGCCCGAGTTTTGGTTGCACCGGTAAATGTAGGTGTCTTTCACAGCAGTACTGAGTTTGTATGCTCATTCTAAAGAGAACACAAATTATCTTCTCATCACTTTGCACTACTTTGCTCATTTTATTACTAAACAAAAAAAAAGGAAAATACATATGTCGGCCAATATACATAGAGGTACCAATTTATTCCTCACTTATTTAAAACAACAGTAACATAGCATTTGTGTTGGATCTCTCTGAGCCCTAGGAAGAGTGACACCATCTACCACTTACAGGACCAAGGCTTGAAGGAGCACAGACTAATATACTTCTTCCTCTCAAGGCAGTCATCAAAGACTTACCGCTCTTTTTCTTCCTTTTTTCCTCAACTTACGCCCAGAGAATCTCCCCAAATTCTAAGTTTCAAAGACTACATTCCACCTACTCACTGATCGCTTGGACATCCATTTCATCCTAACACCACTATCCTTAAAGGGCATTTCCCCAGGGAGGGAAGAGTTTTACTTCGGTTCATCCTTACGATTCCAAACCCTCTCCCCACAAAGGTCTCATGTTTTTCTCGACGCTCACGCTGCGGATAAAAAAGTAAAAAGCAAAACGTCCCTCCCCTCAGAAGGATACAGGTGACACCCCCCTACTTGGCCAAATTCTAGAGCTCTAATTCAAGGCTGCGGTCCGTGCTGGGGATGATATCCAGGTAGGAATTCCCATCCCTGCAGGCAGAAACCACAGCTCCTCCCCCGACGGACCCGCGCTGCCTCCTACCTGCCAGAAAACCGCGGGCAGGACCTGCGGTCATGGACTTGAGTAGTCCCAAAGGGTGCGCGGCCGACGGTTCCCGCCTGGTGAAGGGGAAACAGAACGTGGGGCTCTGCCCCGTACGCTTTGCAGCGCTGACCGCTTCGCCTACCTGCGAGGGTGCAAGCTCCTCTACTCTCCATGCCTGCAGCCACCACCACTCGACAGCGTCAGCCAGCTGGGCAAAAAACAACCCCTGAGGCTCCTCCTTCTCCTCGAGCTCAGTACGTGCGGCCTCACCAACCAATGGGAAGATCAGGGGCGGAACGAGAGCCCCCGGACCAGGTTACAAGAGACTACTGAGTCCTCCCGCCGGCGCGAGAGGGCTGTGCGGTTGCTGAGCCAATCGGCAACGTGAGTGGGAGTAAAGGGGCGGGAGAAAGCGGGGAAAGCAGACACCCAATCAGATCTTTGGACCCTAGAGCGACGGGTCCTGCGGCCGGTGGTCTTCCGAGTGCGGCGCCCAGAGGGCGTGCCCTCCTGAGCCAATCGACGCGAGCCCACGGTGCGGAGCGAGCGCCTCAAATGCTCGGGTTTCTCAGCTGATTGTCTCCAGCCGAGAGTTGTTTTCTGCAGCTACCGAACCGAGCCGCAGCAGGAGGAGCCGAGACCCCTGGGGGGAGGGCTAGGGAAGGAGGCGGGGTCCCGACAGCCGCGGCTTCTCCGCGCGGGGCTCCGGGTCCTGTCACGGCGCTTCCTGGGGTTGGAGGTTGGGGTGGGTGGGGGGTAAGGGGGAAAGCCTTCTTCCCCTTGACGGCGGCTCGGAGTCCGGCCCCTTCCTTCGCGCGCTCTCTCGCCCGCCCCTCAGCCCCCTGATGCGGGAGTCCGTGCCGGGTCCCGCGGCCGGCCGCGAGCCCTCGACGCCCGGTGGCGGAGGCGGAGGCGCCGTCGCTGCTGCCTCCGGCGCTGCGGTGCCGGGCTCGGTGCAGTTGGCGCTGAGCATCTTGCACGCCCTGCTCTACGCCGCGCTCTTCGCCTTTGCCTACCTGCAGCTGTGGCGGCTGCTCCTGTACCGCGAGCGCCGGCTGAGTTACCAGAGCCTCTGCCTCTTCCTCTGCCTCCTGTGGGCAGCGCTCAGGACCACCCTCTTCTCCGCCGCCTTCTCGCTCAGCGGCTCTCTGCCCCTGCTCCGGCCGCCCGCTCACCTACACTTCTTCCCCCACTGGCTGCTCTACTGCTTCCCCTCCTGTCTCCAGTTCTCCACGCTCTGTCTCCTCAACCTCTACCTGGCGGAGGTAAGGCGGGAGGACCGGTTTTCGCGGCCGGGCGGGTGAGGGGGCTGCTGCGCTCATCTCCGCCGGAGGACCGGGGCGGGGGGTGCGGGCACTGCGAGGTGGACCCGAGAGCAGCCTGGGGAAACGGAGGCACTCCTGGAGTGTGCTCCGGTGTTCGCAACCTAAACTTAAGTCTCTGATTGACTCGGTTACTGACGGGCTTGTGGGGTGAGAGTGTGTGTTCTGACAACTTCAAACAGCAGGACAACCCTTTGTTCGGTTTCTGGCCACCGACTGTAAGGGTTGGCACCGACGGAGTGGCGTCTCAGGAAGGAGCGGCCCCCGTAGCTCTGCTGAAGCCGGACTGTGTTGAGAGGTTGGGCGCTGAGGTAGCAGCCGCTCTGCCGAGGCTGGACGGCTGCCAGCCATTACGTCACCAGGCAGAGCTGTTCCTCCGCTATTGTTGCTGCGTTTCTTTTATTAGAAGCTGATATTCCCTCCTGCATCTCCTTTCCTGTGGCTCGATAAGCCTCACGCAAATTTCGTTCGATAGTTCCCCAGCAGGGTTAATAATCAATAACCAATGCCGAGGGTCAGTGTAAAGACCTCCATAAAGCCATTCACGTTTGCCCCAGTTGCTTCGTGCTTTAGCTATTTATCCTCTTTTACAGCCTAGTCTTTTTTTTTTCGAGCTAATTAAGAGGGAAAATACTAGCTTAACTTGTGCCTATTGCAGAAACAAATCAGCAAACTGTTTTTGCAGTAACTTAATAGCTGGAACCTTTCACACCCCCTTTCTCTTTTATGGGGAATTGCTGGTTGGATTGCATTGTTCTGCAGCTTAGGTATTTGACCCATTTCGAACAGGTTTGGGAATGTAAGGTTGCCAGTCATGTGTGTTAGTTAGTGGTGTTTAAGCCACAGAATTTTGAGAATTGCCCCCAAAAGTCTCCCTCCTTCCTCTTCCCCCCTCCCCGCAAGAAAAAAAAATTGAGGAGGGGAGGAAACAAGGTGACATCATATGCTTAATACTGACTAATATAGAACAATATTGGTCTATGCAGCTAATCCTCTCAAAGGCTTTTAGAGGTGATGAGAATTAACATTCTTCTGAACAAAAGTAAAAAACATTTGAGGCAGATTGTTTATATTTGCTGTGAAAACCAACTCTTTTCACCCATAATAGATAGGAAGTAGAATGCATAATTTTGAAATCAGTCATAACTGCAGCTTTTTTTACAAACACTAAAAACAGTTGAAAATAAGTAACGAAACTAATTAACTTTAATTTTTTTCCTTCCCCATCCTTTGAAAGTCCAAGCAATACAATGACAAAAACCCAAATAGTTACAAAGCAGAAATAAAAAGCATAGGTAATCATAAATTAAATAATCATGCCATAGTCATGTCTCTTATTTGATGTTCTGATCCTTCAGTTGTTGTTTAAGCTGTTAAAATACTTCTGTCCTTTATAGTTAAAGTGATACATTGTATTCTTCCTGACACCATTTCTGATAGAATACCAGTAACTTCTCATCACTGAAGCTTTACTCCAGCTTCAGATATAATTTATCACCTGAAAGTGTCTAGCAGTCCTTATGCCATGAGCATCAGAAAATTTGTTTTTCCCCTATATAGTTTGGCTTATAAAATCAGGTTAATGATTCACTACAAAATAGTTTGTGGGCATTTCATAAAGTAGCTAAACACTATTTTTACTTTTTTTTTAATATGGCATATACTATAAAGTGCGTAAATCTTAAGTGTGCAGCTAGGTGAAATTTCATGTAACTCCCACTCTGAGATAAACACAAAGTGGCTAAACCCTATCACAATAGAAGAAAAAAGAATGTATATTTAAGCTCAAAATTCTAGAAGTATGTTTCTACAGCATAACCTACACGACATATAGATTGGGTTTTCAGACTATTGATTGCTGATATGCCAAGCTAGTGAAGAATTTAAATGTCTAAAGCGTTTCTGTTAAATGAATCTCTTGTTTGTGTGATATACTTTTTCAAAAGCAATAAAACTCTCTTAGCCTACAAAATATAATTTGGAAAGAAGCCTGACTAAAGCTTTTTGTTTTGGTAGCATCTAAAAAAAAAGTGTAGGTTGTTTGTCTGTGCTTGTCTTTTTATAATCAAATTAACAATTTTAAGACATAAAACTGTACTTAAAAGAACAAATTTTCAACCTGTTTAAAATAAGATATCTTAACCAGAAATAATTTCCCTGTTCATTAGGGGAAAATCCAGAAGAAGCTGTATTTAAAAGAATATTTTAATTCAAATGTTTTGATCAGTTCCCAGTAACTGGAAGTATATTTTCCACTGATCATTCTGAATTAATGCTTTCCTAGTGAGTTCTTCCTATTACAGCAAAGTGGTAGGGAAAGTCTATGTGGTGACAAATACAAAACTTAACTGACAATTGACTTGTTTTTAACAGAAAGGCCCTATATGTGTTTTGAATAGGTGTGTATCTTGATTACCAAATCACTCTGTCTTCACTGTCTGTCATGTTAAATACCAGTGTCAACCTCTTTAAAACATTTAGCTGTATCCATTTCTGACTGATTAAAAACATTCTGTCTTTAAGCACTTAGTAACCAAGAACCCTGGAGCAGTATAAAAATAAAGTCAGTTAAACAACCATTACTACTTTGAACACATTTTGGTGGTCATCTAGAACTCATTATGTTTTCAGTTAAGACTGCCTAAACCACTCTTCTTTTGTTGGCTTGAATGGGATTGCGATTAGGGGAATAGACTTTTCAGTTTATCACACTTAGCCTCCTGGAAGCAGATAGCTGGAAAAAAAAACTTTACACTAATCTAAAAACACCTATTGAACTTTTTTCCGGCATGGTAAATAGAACATGTACTTTACCAGAGAAAGGTTTACACTTTTATACTTTTGCCAGAGAAAACTTCAGTCTTTAAAACAGATTATCTGACAAAAGAATGTGATCCACCACTAGAACAAGTAAAAACTTAAAACGAGACTTGATAATACACAATGTTTGGCATATTGTGATACATGCTAAAAGTAAATGAGTTCATCTTCAAAGCCCATATTGACATTTTTTCTTGAGGCTAGCTGCTTAATCTGGATAAAATAGAGTGATTTAATCACAACACCAACACAACTAGGAAAATTACATTCAGAATCTTAACTTAGACATTCATGAATACTATCATTATTCCTGGCAATGGGTGCATTCTTCCAGATATTGATGGTTATATCAAAAAACATGTAGTTCAACTTAAAGGTACTTTGGTTTTGTTATAATATTCTGTGATTTCTCACCAAAATACTTTCATCATCTAAAATGGAAACTCATTAAGAATAAAATTTTATCATATTTTTTTATCTCATAGCAACTAAAACAATGGTGAATGTATTATTGAATGACAGTCTTGAAAAGGCCAAAATCTAGAAAATATTTAGCCATCTAAAATTTGGGGGTTAATTTTGATGAACATTTGAGGCAGATTATTTGTATACTTTCTGGGGGCTTTATATTTTCTGCCTAAAAGATTGCCTGTGGTATGAATGCTAAAATCCTGTTAGATTATCTTGGTTTAATTAGATAAAAGTTAATTTTGATTATTACAGGTAAAATCTTACTAATGAAACCACTTTAATATATTAGAGAGTTTTGCTTAGCAAAACTTTTTTTATGTCATGGCAAATGGCCCATAGGAATTAAAGCCAATTTGGTAACAAATTCTATTAAATAGAAAAGTCTGTAAAACTAAATCTCACATTATGAGTCAGTTACTATTTACTGGAAATAGTGGTTTCATTTGGATTTTTATCTGAAGCCATGATTATAAACTATTTTTTTCTGAATCTACTATACTTGCTATATACATTAACTTGATTCGGTTTTTTCCTGAGATAACCTCTGAGGCAAGAGTTTGACATACAATTCTATGGCAGAAGACTTGATTATAATAATTTACAATTTACATGATTTAATATTTTCATAGCACTTCATAACAATTGTCTTTACAACCCCCATGAAATAGGTAGATTTGTCCAAGGTTATATGACTAATATGTATCAGATATGAGATTACTATTACTGTATAGCCCACGGGCTATAAAGTCTTGTCAAGTGATCTCTCATGAACTTTCCTGGATATCATCAACTCTTTCTTTATATTTAATGCTTCACTATTTTAAATTGCTTTCCCATTTTCCATCATTTCAAACCTTTTTCTGTTCTTTAGCAAACTTTCTTCGCCTTTCATACTCAGTATATGACCCTCACCTCCTTGTTTATAGAGGTAGAAACCAGGGCCATCTGGCCGAACAGAGATTCAGAGAAATGTTACTAAAGAGTATTTCATCTTTTTCAGTGAATGATTGATCTGGTAATTGAGGAAATTCATCAGAGGCAAGAAACTACAAAAAAATAAGTGAATGCAGATTGGTTAGGTACACACGTTTGTCTTGGGTTTAGGTATCATTATTAACTGCTTCCTGCTAGCCTAAAGCCTGGATTTTAACTTTATGTTTTGGTGGTGTGGTGAAGTGACATTAGAGGCAGTAATACCTTGTGGTGAGGTCTAATCAGGCCCTCATTCCCTCTAGCTTAATGTCAGAATTCTCAAAGTGTACAGCTTCAGCAAATTAACTAAGGGAAAAATAAGCAAGTCCTCAGGTTGATGAAGGGCTTTCTACCTGTCTCTTCCTTGGTTCTGTGTGAAGATGGCACAAATTGGTGAAAAAAAGTCTTCCCTGAGAATGCATAATCTCATTCTCACATAGGTTTGAAGCCTGAATTCACACCACTTCTGTGACTTTAGAGGAAAAAAAAAGAAAAAAGAAATTCAACCTGAAAATGTAGTTTGGTAGTCCTCTCAAACACCTAGAAGGAGCAAATGCAGGTCATCTGTTGAGGGGTATACTTTAAACCCAGAATACTCCCAGATAAAATTCCAATGAACATGAGCTCAAAATGAGAAATCACACAAAGATTGAAGATGTCAGAATCATCATAGTATAAAATATTGATTTACATGAATTAAGAAATTAAAGACTATTGATATGTGAGAATCAAAATTAGGCACATTTGGAAATTTTTTTAATGAAAAATAAAATTAAAAACTGAAATGAATGTTTAAATAATAGATTAAACAGTTAAAAAGAAATTCGTAAACTCAAGATCTGAGGAGAAAAATCACCCAAAATATAGCTTTGAGAAAAAAAGATGAAGTATATGGACAGGGATTATGAGAGAATGAAGATATAATGAGGAAGTCTGATATATATCTAATTGGATTTTCAAATAAATTATTCAAAAAAATAATGACTTGGAGTTTCAGATTCAGAAAGACCAAAAAATACAAGACATGCTAAATGAAAATGGACACAGAGAAAAATCTTGAAGTACCAAAGACAAAATATTATTAAAACAGCTATAAAGAGAAGCTATTACAAAGGAATGAAAACTAGTTTGAGTGTTGGCATTTCATTAACAACTAAGGAATCCAGAAGACAAACATGTTCAAAATGCTGAGAGAAAATAACCAGCCTAAAATTCTACTTACAATGAAACTATCAACAAGGGTGAAATAAAAGCCAAGTTGAGGGTGATGACAGCAAGATGGTAGAGGAAGAAGCCATTGGACCCCCTGCCTTGCCCCTGCAAACACACAAATTCAGGGGAAATTCTCAGAAAAATTCTCTTTTGCAAAATCTAGAAACTATTAGAAAGTCTCCTACACCCCAGGTAAACACAAAACCAGAATCACTAAAACTAGTAGGGAGATTTGGGACCTCTTGCTGGAGTCCCTGACCCCAGTGTAGTACCATACAATAGGGAACAGACCCTTCTAGTGCTAAGCTTTTCCCAGAGGAGGGAAGGGGTTGGTTCAAATGTCCAGCACCCCAAGTTTTCCTAGGGGGCTTCCCAGAGGTCAAGTTTCTGTCCTGCCAGTCTTGGAGCTCTTTGGCAGTTCCAGGACAGTTCAGACACCTGAAGGAGAACAAAGACAGCAACATAGCTCCCTTCCTCCCCAGTTCAACACAGTACGAGCAACTGGAACTACAACTTCTCACTTCTCTCTAAGGAGAGAAAGAGTTGGTAATGATTTACCTGACAGAAAATTCAAAAGAACTATCATAAAGATGTTAACTGAGGTCAAGAGAACAAAGCATGAACAATTTCAACAAAGATAGAAAATATTAAAAACAGAAATCATGGAGCTGAAGAACACAAAAAGTGATGTGAAAAAATTCACTTGAGGGGCATCAATAGATTAGTTCAAACAAGATAAATGAACTCAATGACAATTGGAAATAATTCAGTCAGAAGATCAAAAAGAAAAAAGAATGAACAAAGCTAATGTGACATGGTACACCATCAAGCAGATGAATACAGGCATTGACTCCCAGATGGAGAGGAGAGGGAAAGGCCCAGAAAGCTTACACAAAAAATAATGGCTGACTACATCCCAGATTTGGGGTAGGAAATGGACAACCAGATCCAAGAAGCCAATGGTATACAAGAAAGAGGAATCCAAAAGAATTCATGCTGAGACATATTACAATCAAATTTTCAAATGCAAAGAGAATAAGCAGAAGATAAAAATCACGTCACATATACGGGAACCTCTTTAAGATTATGAGCAGATTTTTCAGCACAGATCTTGCAGACCAGAGGAGAGGACAATCTACTTAAAGTGTTGAAAGAAGAACTGCCAACTAAGAATAATATATTCAGAAAAGCTATCCTTCAAAAATGGAGAAATAAACAAAAGCTGATAAAAAGATAAACAGATAAAAGCTGAAAGAGTTCATCATAACTGTATCTGCCTTACAAAAAATACTAAAGGGTTTTTCAAGTTTAAACAAAAGGATACTAACTAGTAACATAATAGCACAAGTATGAGACTTATTGGTTAAGATAAATATATAGACAATAAAGAATACTGTATTACTGTAATGGTGAGGAAATCACTTTTAATTCTAGAATAAATGTTAAGAAAAAAGTAAAAATAGAAAAATTATGTTAAAAGATAAGTAGTCAGATAACATGATACTGTACATAAGAAACCCTAAAGAATCCACTCCAAAACTACTAGATCTAATATCTGAATTCAGCAAAGTAGCAGGGTACAAAATTAACACACAGAAATCTGTTGCATTCCTATACGCTAATGATGAACTAGCAGCAAGAGAAATCAGGAAAACAATTCCATTCACAATTACATCCAAACGAATAAACTACCTAGGAATAAACCTAAACAAGGAAGTGAAAGACCTATACCCTGAAAACTACAAGACACTCTTAAGAGAAACTAAAGAGGACACTAATAAATGGAAATTCATCCCAGGCTCTTGGGTAGGAAGAATTAATATCATCAAAATGGCCATCCTGCCTAAAGCAATCTACAGATTCAATGCAATCCCTATCAAAATACCAACAGCATTCTTCAATGAACTAGACCAAATAATTCTAAAATTCATATGGAACCGCAAAAGACCCCAAATAGCCAAAGCAATCACGAGAAGGAAGAATAAAGCAGGGGGAATTACGCTCCCTTACTTCAAGCTCTACTACAAAGCCACAGTAATCAAGACAATTTGGTACCGGCAAAAGAGCAGACCCATAGACCAGTGGAACAGCATAGAGAGCCCAGATATAAACCCAAGCACGTATGGTCAATTAATATACAATAAAGGAACCATGGCTATACAATGGGGAAATGACAGCCTCTTCAACAGCTGGTGTTGGCAAAACTGGACAGCTACATGTAAGAGAATGAAACTGGATTACTGTCTAACCCCATACACAAAAGTAAACTCAAAATTGATCAAAGACCTGAATGGAAGTCATGAAACCATAAAACTCTTAGAAAAAAACATAGGCAAAAGTCTCTTGGACATAAACATGAGCAACTTCTTCATGAACATATCTCCCCGGGCAAGGGAAACAAAAGCAAAAATGAATGAATGGGACTATATCAAACTAAAAAGCTTCTGTATAGCAAGTGATACCATCAGTAGAACAAAAAGACATCCTACAGTATGGAAGAATATATTCATAAATGACATATCCCATAAGGGGTTGACATCCAAATTATATAAAGAGCTCATGCACCTCAACAAAGAAAAAGCAAATAAGCCAATTAAAAAATGGGCAGAGGAGCTGAACAGACACTTCTCCAAAGAAGAAATTCAGATGGCCAACAGGCACATGAAAAGATGCTCCACATCACTAGTCATCAGAGAAATGCAAATTAAAACCACAGTGAGATATCACCTCACACCAGTTAGGATGGCTGCCATCCAAAAGACAAACAACAACAAATGTTGGCGAGTATGTAGAGAAAGGGGAACCCTCCTACACTTCTGGTGGGAATGTAAATTAGTTCAACTATTGTGGAAAGCTGTATGGAGGTTCCTCAAAAAACTCAAAATAGAAATACCATTTGACCTGGGAATCCCACTCCTTGGAATTTACCCAAAGAATACAACTTCTCAGATTCAAAAAGACATATGCACCCCTATGTTTATCGCAGCACAATTTACAATAGCCAAGAAATGGGAGAAACCTAAGTGTCCATCAGTGGATGAATGGATAAAGAAGATGTGGTATATATACACATTGGAATATTATTCAGCCATAAGAAGAAAAGAAATCCTTTCATTTGCAACAACATGGATGGAGCTAGAGGGTATTATGCTCAGTGAAATAATCCAGGCAGAGAAAAACAAGGATCAAATGATTTCACTCATCTGTGGAGTATAAGAGCAAAGAAAAAACTGAAGGAACAAAACAGCAGCAGACTCACAGAACCCAAGAATGGACTTACCAGAGGGAAAGGGACTGGGGAAGAGGGGTGGGAAGGGAGGGATAAGGGGGGAAAAGGGGCATTACGATTAGCACACATAATGTAGTGGGGGTGGGGGTGGGGTGGGGATACGGGGAAGGCAGTATAACACAGAGAAGACAAGTAGTGATTCTATAACATCCTACTACTCTGATGGACAGTGACTGCAATTGGGTATGCGGTGGGGACTTGATAATAGGGGGAGTCTAGTAACCATAATGTTGCTCATGTAATTGTATATTAGTAAATTAAAAAAAGATAAGATAAGTAGATATAAATTGTGACAACAAAGTGTTGGTAGGGAGAAGTTAAAAGTGTGGGGTTTTTGTATACAATTAAACTTAAAAGGCATTATCACCTTAAAATAGATGACCATACCCAACTCTTATATTTGTAAGAAACCTACTTTAGATTCGAAGATACGCATAGACTGGAAGAATATATTCCATGCAAATAGTAATCAAATAAGCAGGGAAGCTACTTAGAGAAAAGAGCTGTTAAGTCAAAAACTGTCATAAGATGCAAAGAAGGACATTATATAATGATAAAAGGGTCAATTCACCAGGAAGATATAACAATTATAAATATATATGCACCCTGCATCAGAATACCTGCACATATAAAGCAAATGTTGACCGAACTAAAGGAAGAAGTAAGACAGCAATGTTATAATAAAGATTTCAATACCCCACTTTCAATAATGGATATAGATCATCCACACAGAAGATCAAAAAGGAAACAGAGCACTTGAGCAACACTATAGGCCAAATGGACCTAACAGACATATGCAGAGCACTCCACTCAATGGCAGCAAAATACATTCTTCTCAAGCACACATGAATCCTTCTTCAGGTAGATAAGTCTTAGCAAATTTAAGAAGATTGAAATAAAGATACCAAGTATCTTTTCTGACCACAATGGAATAAAACCTAGAAATCGAAGTAAAATTGGGAAATTCACAACTATGTAGAAATTAACATACTCTTGATCAACCATTGGGTCAAAGAAGAAATCAAAAAAGTAATTAGAAAATACCTTCTGGTGAAAGAGAACATACCAAAAATTACATGAGCAAAAGTGGTACTAACACGAAAGTCATAGCAATAACCACCTACATTAAGAAAAAAGAAAATCTTGGAAAAACCTAGCCTTACACCTTAAGTACCTAGAAAAAGAACAAACTACAATTGACCCTTGAATAATGCAGGGGTTCAGGAGCTCCCCACACACTGTCAAAAATCCACATATAACTTTTGGCTCCCCAAAAACTTAACAGCTAATAGCCAACTAGAAGCATTACCATTGACTAGAAGCCTTACCTATAACAAACAGTTGATAGCACATTTTTCTATGTTACATTTTGCATCCTGTATTCTTACAGTAAAGTAAGCTAGAAAAAAATGTATCTTTCAAGTTGTTGAAAAATCTCAAAAAACTCTCCAATATTTTTATTGAAAAAGTCTGCATTGGTCAAGGGTCATATGTAAGCCCAAAGCAAACAGAAGGAAGGAGATAACAGGCCATACCAGAAAGAAAGAAAATAGAGAATAGAAAAACAATAGGAAAAAAATCAGTGAAACTAAGAGCTGGTTTTTTGAAAAGATAAACAGAATTGACTAACTCCTAGCTAAACTAATTAAGAAAAAAAATCAGAAATTTAAGAGACAACTGATACCATAGAAGTAAAATGGACAGTAAGAGACTTCTATGAACAATTACATACCAGTAAACTGGGTATACAACCTACCAAGACTGAATCATGAAGAACATGGTGGAAAGTCTGAACAGACATACTTCAATCTAATAAAGGTCATATATGAAAAGCTACAATTAACATCATTTTTGTATGTCTTGAGATGTTTTCTACTTAAGAAATCCTCTTGGTTTCTTCTTTGACCCAATGGTTGTTCAAGAGTGTGTTGGTTATTTTCCACATAGTTGTGAAATTTTACTTCCGCTATTGAAATATGTGAGGAATATAAAATACATAAAATACAAGGAAATATAAAAATATGGCCATTCATTGAATACTGTTCTAACAACAGGATACACTTTCTTTTTATTAACACATGGAACATTTTTAGAAATTGACTATATACTAGTGCATGAAAGCAACACTTAACAAATCAGAAGCAGAGATAGTGATTGCGAGTTCATCTCAACTACTTACCAAATGTGCCTCTGTCCCATTTCCAAAAATGGGTAATAATGCCTATCTCATAGTGTTGGAAGGACTAAATGATACCAAAATCTGGAAAAGTAATTATGAAAAATAGCTGCAAATATATTAAATGAGCACAGATGCAAAACTGCTTAGCAAATCTAATCCAAAAATATAAAGGATAACATGTCATGCCCAAATAGGTTTTATCCCAAGAATATATCATTGGCTTAACACTTTTTAAAAAAATCAATGAAATAAACCATATTCACAATGTAAAGGAGAAAATCATATCTCAATAGATACAGAAAAAGAATTTGACAAAATTTAACAACCATTTATGATTTATGTAAAAATCAACTTTGAGAAAACTAGGGAAAAGGAAATTCCTCAATATAATAAAGAGCATCTACAAAAAAACCAACAGCCAACATTATATTTAATGATGAACTATTGAAAGATAGTCCCTAGGATAAGAAGATACTTCACTTCTTATCCTAGATATCGTGCTGGAAGTTCTAGCCATTGCAGTAAGATAAGAGGGGAAAAAAGCCTTAAAAATTAGAAGTAAAATTGTCTCCATTTGGAGGTGACGTGATTGTTTAGAGAAGAAATCCTAATGAATCTACAAAAAACTAGAGCTAATAAGTGAATTTAAGTTTAATATAAGTATGACTATATACTAGCAATTAAAAATGAAATGAAAACTACAAAAGAAATTTTAAAAGGCCTAAGTAAATGGCAAAATTACCTTGGAAGACTCATTATTTTTAAGATATCACTTCTTCCCCCAAATGGCCTATACATTCAGTGCAATCCTTGTTAAGATATCAACAGGATTTTTGTAGCGGTTGCCAAGATTTTTAAATAAATGTGGAAATACAAAGGTCTTAAAATAGGTGAAACAATTTTGAAAAGAACAAAGTGGAAGATCATACTACCTAATTTCAAGATTTACTAAAGGTACAGTGATCAAGACTTTGTACTACTGGGGTAAAAAATAGAGAGAATGTAGCAGAATAGAGAATCCGGAATTAAAACCACACATACATAGTCAATTGATTTTTCACAAGTTGCCAAGGTAATTTAATAAGGAAATGAATGGTTTTTCAAGAAATAGTGCTGAAATAATTGGATATACAAATGGAGAAAAGATGAGTATTTTGATTCCCTCACACCATACATTGATACCTACTTGATATGGATCATTGACCTAAAAGTAAAAGCTAAAACTTGTAGATGAAAACAGGAAATATCTTGGAGGAAACAGGTTTCTTAGGAAACAAAATTAGGAACCAAAATTGACAAATGAGAGTTTATCAAAATTAAATGTTTTTTTTTTTTGCAAGACAACTAATGGAAAGGCATGCCACAAACTGGGAGAAAATATCTGTAGCAAGTATATCTGACAAAATAACATGTATCAAGAACATATAAAGAACTATTAGAACTCAGTAGTAAGAAAATCCAATAAAAATGGACAAAATATTTCAATAAACACTTCACAAAAGAAGCTGTGTGCATGGCCAAGAAACACATAAAAAGATGCTCAAGATCAATAGTCATCAGAAAAATGAAATTTACAGTCACAGTGAGATCCCACTAAATATTGACTAGAAAGACTAAAAGACTGACTATACCAAGTATCAGCAAAGATGTGGATTAATTGGAATATAGGCACTGATGGTAGGAATGTAAAATTTTATGATGATTTTGGAAAAACAGTTTGACAGTAAAAAGAGTTTAAAGACTAAAACATAAACTTGTCATAAAACATAGCCGTTATTGTCCTAGATACCTAAGAGAAATGAAAGCATGTGTCCATGTAAAAACTTGAATATAAATGTTCAAAGTAGCTTTATTCACAATAGACCAAAACTGAAAACACAAATGCCCCTCAAAAGCAAAGGGGTTAACAAAAATGGTATAGCCATAAGGAGAAATATTCAGCAGTAAAAAAAGGAAAAAGCTACTAACAGACATGGATGAATCTAAAAATCTGTAGGCAGAATGAAAGAAGCCAGACAAAAATGAGCTCACACTATTGAACTACTTAAATTTTAGAAATGCAAACCTGTCGTCCCAAGAAGTGGATCACCAATTGATTGGGGCCTGGAGCAGAAGGTAGGATGTACAACAAAAGGGCAAGATGAAATTTAGTGGGTGTGGAAACATTCTGTATTTTACTGTTGTGATGGTTCCACAGGTTATATACATACAACAAAAACTCATCAAGTTGTACACCCTAAACGCATGCAGTATATTGTACATATGTTGTACTTCAATAAAATTGTTACCCCTACCACCAACAAAAAAATACCAAGCTGTGTTTGCAATTTACTCCAAGAATAAAACCTAACATGGGAAAGAAATGTAAAAACTGTAGCTCTAGAAGACGGGGGTCGAAGATGGCAGCATGAGCAGGGTGGTGGAAATCTCCCAAAACCATATATATTTGTGAAAATACAACATATACAACTATTCCTAAAAGACCAGAAGATACAGTACAACAGCCAAGCTACAGCTACATCTGGAGAACTCAGCACCTCATGAAGAGGGTAAGATACAAAGCTGTGACCCGGCAGGACCAGAGCACTCCCCATCCCCAGCTCACCTGCGGGAGGGAAAGAATCAGAGTGGGGTGGGAGTGGAAGCACAGGACTGCTAAATAACCAGCCCTGGTGATCTGCACTGAGAGGACAGACACACATTGCATGGTATACTGGAGATTAGAGAAATGAAGGGCAGGATCCGAGATGGAGACTGCAAGTGGGTCCCCACAGATGGCTCCCCTGGGATAAAAGAAAAGCGGCCGCTTTTTTAAAAGTCTTAAAGAGACAAGGCTCAACAGTGGGAACAAAATCATCCCACTGCACTCAGCCAAGCAGGCTGGGAATCTTGAGGAATTTCAGGCCCCCTAACCAGCTGCCAGGTAAAGCAGCCCCACCGAAGCCCCTCACGGTGATAAGCAGCCTGCCATTTGTTCCTCCCAGCCAGGGCTGAAATGGTCCAGCGGATCTGACACAGCTGTGGAACAGTGGGAGAGTGGCCCCGACCACAGCAACCACAGAGTCTCCTCCCAGTGGGCGCACAGCTAACGAGGAAGGCCCACGGAAACCAGAGCAAGGTCCAGAAGGCACCAAGAGGCGCAGAACGCACCCGGCGTGGCTGCAAAACCCCACAGTGCTCTAGGCTACCCTGAGGGCGGCCCTGTTCATGGCAGCTCGAGATTATCCCAGAGACTGCCTCCTGGAGTGCAGGTAACCTGCACAGGCTGTGGAAAAGGGCAAGGAGAACAACAAGCAGGAAAGGACTTTGTTCTCCCAGCTGACACATGTGGCACCTACCTGCGACCATTTCTATCGCCATGAAAAGACAGAACAATATGGTCCAGTCAAAAATCACCCAGACAGATCCAGAGAGAGGGCCTGGTGGGATAGATTTAAACAATCTTCCTGAAATAGAATTCAGAATAAAAGTCATAACCATGGTGACAGACCTACAGAGAAATATGCAAGAGCTAAGGGAGTAGGTCAGGAGGGACATTACAGAAATGGAACAATCGATTGATGGGCATAAGAGCAGACTGGACGAGGTGCAAGAGACTGTTAATGGAATAGAAATTAGAAAACAGGAGTACAGAGAAGCTGAGGCAGAGAGAGATAAAAGGATCTCTAGGAATGAAAGAATATTAAGAGAACTGTGTGACCAATCCAAACGGAACAATATTCACATTATAGGAGTACCAGAAGAAGAAGAGAGAGAAAAAGGGATAGAAAGTGTCTTTGAAGACATAGAGGAAAACTTCCCCCAGCTGGGAAAGGAAATAGTCTTGCAGTCCACGGAAGCCAACAGATCTCCCAACACAAGGGAACCAAGGAAGACAACACCAAGACACATAATAATTAAAATGGCAAAGATCCAAAACAAGGACAGAGTATTAAAGGAAGCCAGAGAGAGAAAAAAGATCACCTACAAAGGAAAACCCATCAGACTTCGCAGCAGAAACATTACATGCCAGAAGAGAATGGCATGATATATTTAATGCAATGGAACAGAAAGGCCTTGGTCCAAGAATACTGTATCCAGCACGATTATCATTTAAATTTGAGGGAGGGATTAAATAATTCCCAGACAAGCAAAAATTGAGGAAATTTGCCTCCCACAAACCACCTCTACAGGATATCTTAAAGGGACTCCTCTAGATGGAAGCACTCCTAAGGCTAAAAAGATGTCACCAGAGAAAATAAAATCATAGCAAAGAAAGCAGACCATCCAAATACTAACTAAAGGCAAAAAATAAAATCAACTATCCACAAAAACAGTCAAAGGAAAGGCAAAAGAGTACAGAATAAAACATCTAGCCTATAAAGAATGGAGGAGAAAGAATAAGAAGGGAGAGAAATAAAGAATCATCAGACTGTGTTTATAATAGTTTAACAAGAGAGTTCAGTTAGACTATTAGATAGTAAAGAACCTACCCTTGAACCTTTGGTAACCACGAATCTAAAGCCAGCAATGGCAATAAGTACATATCTATCAATAATCACCCTAAATGTAAATGGACTGAAAGCACCAATCAAAAGACACAGATTAATAGAATGGATAAAAAAGCAAGACCCATCTATATGCGTGCTCACAAGAGACTCACCTCAAAGCCAAAGATATACACAGACTAAAAGTGAAGGGATGGAAAAAGATATTTCATGTAGACAACAAGGAGAAAAAAGCAGGTGTTGCAATACTTGTATCAGACAAACTAGACTTCAAAACAAAGAAAGTAGCAAGAGATAAAGAAGGACATTACATAATCATAAACGGGTCAGTCCACCAAGAGAATATAACCATTATAAATATGTAGGCACCCAACACAGGAGCACCGACATATGTGAAACAAATACTAACAAATTAAAGGAGGAAATAGAAAGCAATGCATTCATTTTAGGAGACTTCAACACACCACTCACTCCAAAGGACAGATCAACCACACAGAAAATAAGTAAAGACACGGAGGCACTGAAAAACACACTAGAACAGATGGACCTAACAGACATCTACAGAACTCTACACCAAAAGCAGAAGGATACACATTCTTCTCAAGTGCACATGGAACATTTTCCAGAATAGACCACATACTAGGCCAAAAAAGAACCTGAGTAAATTTTAAAATATTGAAATTCTACCAACTAAATTCTCAGATCACAAAGGTATAAAACTAGAAATAAATAGTACAAAGAAAACAAAAAAGCTCACAAATACATGGAGGCTTCACAACATGCTCCTGAATAATCAATGGATCACTGACCAAATTATACCAGAGATCAAACAATATATGGAGACAAATGACAACAACAGCACAAAGCCCCAACATCTGTGGGATGCAGCAAAGGCAGTTCCAAGAGGAAAGTATATTGCAATCCAGGCCTATTTAAAGAAGGAAGAACAATCCCAAATGAATAATCAAAAGTCTTAATTATTGAAATTGGAAAAAGAAGAACAAATAAGGCCCAAAGTCACCAGAAGGAGGGACATAATGAAGATCAGAGAAGAAATAAATAAAATTGAGAAGAATAAAACAATAGAAAAAAATCAATGAAACCAAGAGTGGGTTCTTTGAAGAAATAAACAAAATAGATAAACCCCTAGCCAGACTTACTAAGAAAAAAAGAGAATCTACACACATAAACAGAAGTGAGAAAGGAAAAATCACGACAGACCCCACAGAAATACAAAGGATTATTAGAGAATACTATGAAAATCTATATGCTCACAAGCTGGAACACCTCGAAGAAATGGACAACATCTTAGAAAAATACAACCTTCCAAGACTGACCAAGGAAGAAACAGAAAACATAAACAGACCAATTACCAGCAACAAAATTGAATCGATAATCAGAAAACGACCCAAGAACAAAACCCCTGGGCCAGATGGATTCACTGCTGAATTTTACCAGACATTTAGAAGAGAAATAATACCCATTCTCATTAAAGTTTTCCAAAAAATAGAAGAGGAGGGAATACTTCCCAACTCATTCTATGAAGCCAGCATCACTTTAATACCAAAACCAGGCAAAGACCCCACCAAAAAAGAAAATTACAGACCAATATCCCTGTTGAACATACATGCAAAAATACTCAACAAAATATTAGCAAACTGAATTCAAAAATACATCAAGAGGATCATCTATCGTGATCAACTGGGATTCATCTCAGGGATGGAAGGATGGTACAACATTCGAAAATCCATCAACATCATCCACCACATCAACAAAAAGAAGGACAAAAACCACATGATCATCTCCAGATATGCCGAAAAAGCATTCGACAAAATTCAACATCCATTCATGATAAAAACTCTCAACAAAATGGGTATAGACGGCAAGTACCTCAACATCATAAAGGCTATATATGACAAACCCACAGGTAACATCATACTTAACGGCGAGACGCTGAAAGCTTTTCATCTAAGATCGGGAACAAGACAGGGATGCCCACTCTCTCCACTGTTATTCAACATAGCACTGGAGATCCTACCCACAGCCATCAGACAAAACAAAGATATACAAGGTATCCAGATTGGAAAAGAAGAAGTCAAACTGTCTTTATTTGCAAATGACATGATATTGTACATAAAAAATCCTAAAGAGTCCACTCCAAAACAACTAGAACTAATATGTGAATTCAGCAAAGCTGCAGGATGCAAAATTAATGCACAGAAATCTCTTGCTTTCCTCTACACTAACAATGAGCTAACAGAAAGAGAAATCAGGAAAACAATTCAATTCACAACTGCATCAAAGAGAATAAAATACCTAGGAATAAACCTAACGAAGGAAGTGAAAGACCTATACCCTGAAAACTACAAGATACTCTTAAGAGAAATTAAAGAGGATACTAACAAATGGAAATTCATCCCATGCTCTTGGCTAGGAAGAATAATATTGTCAAAATGGCTATACTACCTAAAGCAATATACAGATTCAGTGCAATCCCTATCAAAATATCAACAGCATTCTTCAATGAACTGGAACAAATAGTTCTAAAATTCATATTGAACCACAAAAGACCCCAAATAGCCAAAGCAATCCTGAGAAGGAAATAAAACAGGGGGAATTATGCTCCCAGACTTCAAGCTCTACTACAAAGCCATAGTAATCAAGACAATTTGGTACTGGCACCAGAACAGACCCATACACCAGTGGAACAGAATAGACTCCAGACATTAACCCATACATATACGGTCAATTAATATACAATAAAGGAGCCATGGATATACAATGGGGAAATGACAGCCTCTTCAACAGCTGGTGTTGGCAAAACTGGACAGCTACATGTAAGAGAATGAAACTGGATTACTGTCTAACCCCATACACAAAAGTACACTCGAAATGGATCAAAGACCTGAATGTAAGCATGAAGCCATAAAATTCTTAGAAAAAGCACAGGCAAAAATCTCTTGGACATAAACATGAGCAACTTCTTCATGAACATATCTCCCGGGCAAAGGAAACAAAAGCAAAAATGAACAAGTGGGACTATATCAAGGTGAAAAGCTTCTGTACATTAAAGGATACCATCAGTAGAACAAAAAGACATCCTACAGTATGGAAGAATATTTTCATAAATGACATATCCGATAAGGGGTTGACATCCAAAATATATAAAGAGCTCATGCACCTCAACAAAAAGCAAATAATCCAATTAAGAAGTGGGCAGAGGACATGAATAGACACTTCTCCAAAGAAGAAATTCAGATGGCCAACAGGCACATGAAAAGATGCTCCACATCACGAATCATCAGAGAAATGCAAATTAAAACCACAGTGAGATATTACCTCACACCAGTAAGGATGGCCAGCATCCAGAAGACAACCACAAATGTTGATGAGGATGTGGAGAAAGGGGAACCCTCCTCACTGCTGGTGGGAATGCAAAGTAATTCAACCATTGTGAAATGGAGGTTCCTCCCAAAACTCAAAATAGAAATACCATTTGACCCAGGAATTCCTCTCCTAGGAATTTACCCTAAGAATGCAGCAGCCCAGTTTGAAAAAGATATATGCATCCCTATGTTTATTGCAGCACTATTTACAATAGCCAAGAAATGGAAGCAACCTAAGTGTCCATCAGTAGATGAATGGATAAAGAAGATGTGGTACATATACACAATGGAATATTATTCAGCCATAAGAAGAAAACAAATCTTACCATTTGTAACAGCATGGATGAAGCTAGAGGGTATTATGCTCAGTGAAATAAGCCAGGCGGAAAAAGACAAGTATCAAATGATTTCACTCATATGTGGAGTATAAGAACAAAGAAAAAAACTGAACAAACAAAACAGCAGCAGACTCCCAGAACCCAAGAATGGACTAAAAGTTAACAAAGGGAAAGGGACTGGGGAGGATGTGTGGGAAGGGAGGGACAAGGGAAAAGGGGCATTTCGATTAGCAGACATAATGTTGGGGGGCACAGAGAGGGCTGTACAACTCAGAGAAGACAAGTAGTGATTCTATAGCATCTCACTACACTGATAGACAGTGACTGTAACGGGGTATATGGGGGGAGCTTGGTGATGTGGGGAGTCTAGTAACCATAATCTTGCCCATGTAATTGTAGATTAACGATGCCACAAAAAAAAAGTGTTGCCCTGTCCCTTATCATCTCTTTGTAACTTCATAAAGGTATTTATGAATTATTGAACCTCTCTCTCTATGCCTATTTTCCATTTATAAAAATGAAAAGAATAATAATACCTACCTTATAGAATCATTGTGAGGACTAAATTATATAACTCATATAAAATCTCTAGAATAATACACTGATTGTTAGCTATTAATACTCAAGTACAAAGAATTGAAATTTCAGAGGCTATATTCTCTCCCAAAGTATTTTTTGAATTCGCTAACAAAAATAATGTGTGCAAGTTTATCTGAAAATTTTTAAAACATTTATGAACATGTGGGTAAAGGAAGGAATTACAGTGGAATTTAGAATATGGTAATAAAAATGCTGTGTATCAGAACTTGAATGAAGCAGCTCCATTGGCATGCAGAAGCAAATCTAGAACTTTAAATGTTTGCGTTAGAAAAGAAGAGCCTAATTTATGTTAGAAAAAGAAAAACAGAATAAATCCAAAGAAACAAAGAGAAGGTGAAAGTAGAGATTAATAAAATTGAAAGCATACAATATAGAGGCTTGACAAAGCCAAAAGCTACACCATACTTCTCTTCATAATTAAACTTCTTCAGGGGTGACCATGCATGTGCTTACTATCTTCTCTCTCCAACCACTCAAATCTGCCTTTGCCCTATCACTGCCAAAACAACTTGCCTTAATGCTCAGGGCAACCTTCAGGTCACCAGGCTACTTAGGCATTTTTCAGTCCTCACCCAAACAGTCTCTCAGCAGCTTTTGACTCCATGTTTTCCTCGTAACACTTCCACTCGCTAGCACATTGGCTGGCTTAGCACACTGTCCTGGGTTTTTTACTACCTTGCTATCCTCACTTCTAGCTCATCTCTCTAACTAGCCTTCAGTGGTTTAAGTTTATCAAGTCCTAAGCCTAGGCCCCCTGTTCTTCCCAAGTGATTGAATACACCTTATGGCATCCTGCCACTTAAAAGCAGTTGACTCATACATACCTATGATCCTAACACAAACTGCTCCTCTGAGTTCTGGCCTTGCACTTTGTATTCCTATTTGACATCTTGAGAATATCTGAAGCCCTCCCAAAGTGAGTAAGCTCATGATCTTTCCTTCTCCCTGTCCACGATATGCCTATCTTCCCCTAAACCTGATCTTTCTCTTGTTTCCCATTGTAGTAACTGTCACTTCTATCCATTTATTTGTATAATTCAGAGACCTGTGAGTTATTAATGCCGCTTCTCCCTCATACCTCACGCTCACTCCATTGCCTAATCCTGTCTGTGTTACCTCCTAACATCTCTTAAGTCCATTCACTTCTCACTATCCACAATGTCTGGTACAAGCTACTACCATCTATTGCCTAGTTTATGACAGTCTGCTAATTGCTGTGTATGTATCTTCTGGCTCTCACAAGTCCACTCTCCACATTGTTACCAGAGTTACTCTTTTTAAACAAAAATCTAATTACTAAAGTCTCACCCCAAGAATCCTCCATTGGCTCAGGTTACTCTTTGAATAAAGATACGATCTTTTGTATATACTATAAGACATGTCATGGTTCCAGCCTCATTCTATTTACTTCCTTGTTCCTCACCACTCCAGCCATTTTAGCATTCTTTCATTACATTGGAATTGCTATTTCCCTTCTGCCACAGGGCTTTCCATATTCATTCTTTTCCCTCTACTTAGAATGTTCTTCCCTTCTTTGTTTACTGAACTCTCAGCTCCAGGCAACCACTTCTTCAGGAAGTTCTTCACCCAACTATCCAAGTAGATAAGATTACAAAATTAAGGGCTCTCAGAGCATTATGCCCCTTTCCTGCCATTTGCACATTTGCAATTTTATATTTGTTTTTTGATTTCTTTGTGGGAGCTTACTGAACTGTAAGCATTATAGAAATAGGGACCAAGATGGTTCTTGCTGTATTCCTAGTACCTAAATTAATACCTGGCATCTATTAGGTGTTAAGTAAATACTTATTAAATGAATGAAGCCCTTTTCACCATATCCCAAATATCCTTGGGAAGGGGTAATCCCTAAATATTACCATTGCACAGCAAAACTTTCTCTACCCTCATCTCTTTTCCCACTTATCTATCCCCTCCCCTCAAAAAGAGTGCTTGCTTTAAAACAGGGGTCCCAAACTCAAGTACCTAAAGGGCCCTGGATTCTACCATTTGAGAGTAATAGGGAGTGGTTGTGACTGTGGTGAATTAGAGAGCACATATATAAGGAGAACTGCCCCATTGATTGAGTTCCAGCTGCAAAATGGCATTGTGAAATCATCTGATTTTTCAAGAGAATCAGAAATTTAGACTTCTTAAATGGGAAATCTACTTTTTAAATAATGACAGTATATTGAAGTATTGTTAAAAATACCATAGGCCAACACTGAATAAACCAAATAAAACATTTGATGGGTCAAACCAACCCATGGGCTACTAATTTGTATTTTCCTCTTCACCCCCTTCTACTACTTTGGTATTATCTTCTAGTGGAATAAAACAAATCAACACAATATTGTCTTTATAATTTCAATAAAACAAAGCTTAATTACATTTAATACCCATCAATGTTACTTAAATGAACTCGAGTAATTTACACATTAACTTTTAGGAAATTTATGGTGTTCTAATAGTACCATGTATCACGATATACCATAGATGTTTCCCTGCCTCTAATATACTACTTACTGCTTTAGATCAACCACTATTGTGCGTTTATTTTATTTATTTTACTTTACTGTTATTAATATACAATTACATGAGCAACATTATGGTTTCTAGACTCCCCCTATTATCAAGTCCCCACCACATACCCCCTTTGCAGTCACTGTCAATCAGCACAGAACAATGTTATAGAATCACTGCTTGTCTTCTCTGTGTTATGCTGCCTTCCCTGTGCCACCCCACCACACCCCCACCCCCGCTACATTATGTGTGCTAATTGTACTAGCCCTTTTCCCCCCTTCTCCCTCCCTTCCCACCCATCTTCCCCACTCCCTTTCCCTTTAGTAACTGTTAGTCCATTCTTGGGTTCTGTGAGTCTGCTGCTGTTTTGTTCCTTCAGTTTTTTCTTTGTTCTTATACTCCACAGATGAGTGAAATCATTTGGTACTTGTCTTTCTCCACCTGGCTTATTTCACTGAGCATAATACCCTCTAGCTCCATCCATGTTGCAAATGAAAGGATTTGTTTTCTTCTTATGGCTGAATAATATTCCAATGTGTATATATACCACATTTTCTTTATCCATTCATCTACTGATGGACACTTAGGTTACTTCCATTTCATGGCTATTGTAAATGGTGCTGCAATAACCATAGGGATGCATATATCTTTTTCAAACTGGGCTGCTGCATTCTTAGGGTAAATTCCTAGGAGTGGAATTTCTGGGTCAAATGGTATTTCTTTTTCAGTTTTTGGAGGAACCTCCATACTGCTTTCCACAATGGTTTACATTCCTACCAGAAGTGTAGGAGGGTTCCCCTTTCTCTACATACTCGCCAACATTTGTTGTTGTTTGTCTTTTGGATGGCAGCCATCCTAACTGGTGTGAGGTGATATTGTGGTTTTAATTTGCATTTCTCTGATGACTAGTGATGTGGAGCATCTTTTCATGTGCCTGTTGGCCATCTGAATTTCTTCTTTGGAGAAGTGTCTGTTCAGCTCCTCTGCCCATTTTTTAATTGGCTTATTTGCTTTTTCTTTGTTGAGGTGCGTGAGCTCTTTATATATTTGGATGTCAACCCCTTATGGGATATGTCATTTATGAATATATTCTCCCATACTGTAGGATGTCTTTTTGTTCTACTGATGGTATCACTTGCTATACAGAAGCTTTTTAGTTTGATATAGTCCCATTCATTCATTTTTGCTTTTGTTTCCCTTGCTCGGGGAGATATGTTCATGAAGAAGTTGCTCATGTTTATGTCCAAGAGACTTTTGCCTATGTTTTTTTCTAAGAGTTTTATGGTTTCATGACTTCCATTCAGGTCTTTGATCAATTTTGAGTTTACTTTTGTGTATGGGGTTAGACAGTAATCCATTTCATTCTCTTACATGTAGCTGTCCAGTTTTGCCAACGCCAGCTGTTGAAGAGGCTGTCATTTCCCCATTGTATATCCATGGCTCCTTTATCGTATATTAATTGATCATATAGGCTTGGGTTTGTATCTGGGCTCTCTATTCTGTTCCACTGGTCTATGGGTCTGTTCTTGTGCCAGTACCAAATTGTCTTGATTACTGCAGCTTTGTAGTAGAGTTTGAAGTCAGGGAGCGTAATCCCCACTGTTTTATTCCTCCTTCTCATGATTGCTTTGGCTATTCGGGGTCTTCTGTGCTTCCATATGAATTTTAGAACTATTTTCTCTAGTTTATTGAAGAATGCTGTTGGTATTGTGATAGGGATTGCACTGAATCTGTAGATTGCTTTAGATAGTGTAGCCATTTTGACAATATTAATTCTTCCTAGCCAAAAGCATGGGATGAATTTCCATTTATTAGTGTCCTCTTTAATTTCTCTTAAGAGTGTCTGGTAGTTTTCAGGGTATAGGTCTTTCACTTCCTTGTTTAGGTTAATCCTAGGTATTTTATTCTTTTGGATGCAATTGTGAATGGAATTGTTTTCCTGATTTCTCTTGCTGCTAGTTCATCATTAGTGTATAGGAATGCAACGCATTTCTGTGTATTAATATTGTATCCTGCAACTTTGCTGAATTCAGATATCAGATCTAATAGTTTTGGAATGGATTCTTTAGGGTTTTTTATGTACAATATCATGTCATCTGCAAACAAGGACAGTTTGAGTTCTTCCTTGCTGATCTGGATGCCTTTTATTTCTTTGTGTTGTCTGATTGCTGTGGCTAGGACCTCCAGAACTAAGTTGAATAAAATTGGGGAGAGTGGGCATCCTTTTCTTGTTCCCAATCTTAAAGGAAAAGCTTTCAGCTTCTCGCTGTTAAGTATAAGGTTGGCTGTGGGTTTGTCATATATGGCCTTTATTATGTTGAGGTACTTGCCCTCTACCCATTTTGTTGAGAGTTTTTATCATGAATGGATGTTGCATTTTGTCGAATGCTTTTTCAGCATCTCTGGAGATGATCATGTGGTTTTTGTCCTTCTTTTTGTTGATGTGGTGGATGATGTTGATGGATTTTTGAATGTTGTACCATCCTTGCATCCCTGGGATGAATCCCACTTGATCATGATAGATGATCTTTTTCATGTATTTTTAAATTTGCATTCCTAATATTTTGTTGAGTCTTTGCATCTATGTTTTCAGGGATATTGTTCTAATTTTCTTTTTTGTGTGGTGTCTTTGCCTGGTTTTGGCATTGGAGTTATGTTGGCCTCGTAGAATGAGTTTGGGAGTATTCCCTCCTCTTCTACTTTTTGGAAAACTTTAAGGAGGATGGGTAGTAGGTCTTCACTAAATATTTGATAAAATTTAGCAGTGAAACCATCTGGTATAGGTGTTTTGTTCTTAGGTAGTTTTTTGATTACCAGTTCAATTTCTTTGCTCATAATTGGTCTATTCAGCTTTTCTGTTTCTTCCAGGGTCAGCCTTGGTAGGTTGTATTTTTCTAGAAAGTTGTCCATTTCTTCTAGGTTATCCAGTTTGTTAGCATATAATTTTTCATAGTATTCTCTCATTATTCTTTGTATTTCTGTGGTGTCTGTCATGATTTTTCCTTACTCATTTCTGATTCTGTTTATGTGAGTACACTCTCTTTTTTTCTTGATAAGTCTGGCTAGGGGTTTATCTATTTTGTTTATTTTCTCAAAGAACCAGCTCCTGCTTTCATTGATTCTTTCTATTGTTTTATTCTTCTCAATTTTATTTATTTCTGCTTTAATCTTTATTATGCCCCTCCTTCTACTGACTTTCAGCCTCATTTGTTCTTCCTCTTCTAGTTTCATTAATTGTGTGTTTAGACTGTCCATTTGGGATTGTTCTTCTTTCCTGAAGTAGGCCTGTATGGCAATATATTTCCCTCTTATCATGGCCTTCGCTGCGTCCAGACATTTTTGCGGTGTTGAATTATTTTTGTCATTTTTCTCCGTATATTTCTTGATCTCTGTTTTTATTTGGTCATTGATCCATTGATTATTTAGGAGCATGTTATTAAGCCTCCATGTGTTTGTGGGTTTTTCATTTTCTTTGAGTAATTTATTTCTAGTTTCATACTATGTTTTCTGAGAAGCTGGTTGGTACAATTTCAGTCTTTTTGAATTTACTGAGGTTCTTTTTGTGGCCTAGTATACGATCTGTTCTTGAAAATATTCCAGTGCACTTGAGAAGAATGTGTATCCTGTTGCTTTTGGATGGAGTGTTCTGTAGATGTCCATTAGGTCCATCTGTTCTTATATGTTGTTCAGTGCCTCTGTCTCCTTACTTATTTTCTGTCTTGTTGATCTGTCCTTTGGAATGAGTGGTGTGTTGAAGTCTCCTTAAATGAATGCATTTCATTGCATTCTATTTCCCCCTTTAATTCTGTTAGTATTTGTTTCACATATGTAGGTGATCCTGTGTTGGGTACATAGATATTTATAATAGTTACATCCTCTTTTGGACCCACCCTTTTATCATTATGTAATGTCCTTCTTTGTCTCTTATGACTTTCTTTGTTTTGAAGTCTATTTTGTCTGACACAAGTACTGCAACTCCTGCTTTTTTCTCACTATTAGTTGCATGAAATATCTTTTCCCATCTGTTTACTTTCAGTCTGTTCATGCCTTTGGGTTTGAAGTGAGTCTCTTGTAGGCAGCATATAGCTGGGTCTTGTTTTTGTTTCAATTCAGTAACTCTATGTCTTTTGATTGATGCATTCAGACCATTTACATTTAGGGTGATTATCGATAGGTATGTTTTTATTGCCATTGCAGGCTTTAGATTTTTGGTTACCAAAGATTCAAGGGCAATTCCCTTACTCTCTGACAGTCTGATTTAACTAACTTCCTATACTATTACAAACACAACCTTAAGGTTCTTTTTTATTTTTTTTCCTCCGTTTCCTTCCTCCTCCTTTCTTTGTATGTTATGAATCATATTCTGTACTCTTTGTCTTCCCTAGGATGACATCTGTTTAGCCTTAGGAATACTTCCATCTATAGGAGTCCCTCCAAAATGCCCTGTGGAGGTGGTTTGTGAGAGGTGAATTCTCTCAGCTTTTGCTTATCTGAAAATTGTTTAATCCCTCCTTCAAATTTAAATGATAACCTTGCCGGGTAGAGGATTCTTGGTTCAAGACCCTTCTGTTTCATTGCATTAAATATATTATGCCTCTCTCTTTTGGCCTGTAAGGTTTCTGTTGAGAGGTCAGATGATAGCCTGATGGGTTTTCCTTTGTATGTGATCTTTTTTCTCTCTCTAGCTGCTTTAAAGTCTGTCTTTATCCTTGATCTTTGCCATTTTAATTATTATATGTCTTGATGTTGTCTTCCTTGGGTCCCTTGTGTTGGGACATCTGTGCACCTCTGTGGCTTGAGAGACTATCTCCTTCCCCAAATTGGGGAAGTTTTCAGCAATTACCTCCTCTATGACACTTTCTATCCCTTTTTCTCTCTCTTCTTCTTCTGGTACCCCTATAATGCGAATATTGTTCCGTTTGGATAGGTCACACAGTTCTCTTAATATTGTTTCATTCTTAGATTTTCTTTCTGTGCCTCAGCTTCTTTGTATTCCTCTTCTCTAATTTCTATTCCTTTTACTCTGTCTTCTACTACATCTAATCTGCTTTTAAGTCCCTTCATTGTATGTTTCATTTGAGATATGGTATTTCTTAATGATTGAATCTCCATCTTAAATTCATTCCTGAGGTCTTGAATATTTTTCTGTACCTCCATAAGCATGTTTATAATTTTTATTTTGAACTATCTTTCAGGAAGATTGGTGAGTTTGGTTTCATTTGGCCCTCTTCTTGGGGTTGTGAGATTTTGGTGTGAACCTTGTTCTTTTGACATTTCATATTTCTGTGTGGTGCCCACTACTGTGCAGAAACTCCAGTTTCTGGAGCTGCTCAGCCCCTGGAGTGAGGTTGGGGGTCGTAGGGGAGCGGAGCTGGTGCCTGGGTGGAGGAAAGATCTATTTCCTGCTTCCCGTCTGCAGTGCCTGTTTCCAGTGTCAGAGACAGTGCGCCAAGCACACATGGGTAAACTTCTGTGCTTTGAGTCTCTAGCTGTTGTAGGCGGGGCCTCACTCTGGCCGGCCTGACGCCTGCGCAGTGATTGCGGGTTTGCGAGCAGGTGCCTGCACGCCAGTAGGAAGGCTCGGCAGGTTGTGTGTCACAGTAGGGGGCCTTGGAGTTGAGTAGGCATTCAGGGGGATGGAGCACCTGAAGCTCCTCAATGTTCCCAACCACCTGGGCAGAGCACGCCCAGACCACCTTGTCCAGCTCTCCCTTCTCCCGCACAGCAAGCTCCGTGCACACCACGCCCCGTCAGCAGCCTTCTCACTCCTAAGAAGCCTCTCAGACTGCCTGCCTTTCCTCTGACACAGAGCAGCCGGGTGTGGATCCCCTCCTCCACAAACAGCCCGAATGTCAATTTCTCAGGCACTCTGCCTGTCGGAGCTCCCCAGTGTCCAGAGCACCACACACTATAGGATTCTGCTCGCAAATCAAATCTCCAGGGCTGGGTGTTCAGTAGTCCCATTCTCCACCCCCTCCCCGCTCTGTTTCTCTTCCTCCCACTGGTAGCTAGGGTGGGGGAAGGGCTTGGGTCCCTCCAGATTAAGGCTTTCGTTCGTTACCCTGTTTCGTGAGGTCTGCTCTGTTCGTGAGGTCTGTACACAGTCTGGTTCAGCTTTCTTTCTTGTTGCTCTCTTAAGGTTAGTTGTATTTATTAACTATATTTTTGTACTGTTTGTGGTTTTGGGAGGAGCTCTCCCTCTCACCTCTCATGCCACCATCTTGAATTCCACGTATTGTGCACTTATTTTAAAGGAAATTTTGCATTATATATATATGATTAATGCCTAATGATTGGGTGGTTGAGCAAATTCATGGTAAAGGAATGTAAAAGAAACATTTCCATTTCTCCACCCCCACAAAAAAATCAATCTCTAGCTTAGCAAAGTAGGACCTTTCATTTAATTTGTTTTAAATAAAGCTAAACATTCATAAATTGTGTTTTGTCATCTTTTTAACTTTGTTAAAGGGTCTGTTTAAAGTAGTGTGTTTTCATCAATAGTCTTAAGGATTTGAGTTCTAGTACAAATTCTTACTTTACTTGGCCAACTGATATTTGCCAAATCACTGCTTTTCTGGCCCAGTTCTTTAATTTGTAAAAAGATAGGCTCCAAGACACCTTTAATTCTAGTAGGTTGATACTACTAAAGCAATCTGGAATGTTTTTTAAAAAAAACCTCTTCTTACTTCTTGACCTAGTTCTGGGATCTAATACAGTCTGTGAATTCTATCTCTGGATATGAATGCCAATTTTAAAAAGTTATGCATATGTTAGAACTAATCAAGGTTTATTTAGGATATAAACAATATTCAACTGTTTAGGATCATATGCTTTCTAAGATAAGATTTATCTGTATATTTCGAATCTGTATTTTCTAACCTTTTATAAAAATTCAATTATAGCTGACATTTTTTATTAGCATTTTGATCATATTGTACAATTTTTTTTTAGCATTGGTCTGTCAGTATGGAAATACTTAAGTAATATTTTCTCAAACTTCTGTGCTCTTTCCTCAGCTATTGTGTAGGATTTTGTAGAGTTGCTGATTAAATCATTGGGCTGCTTTGAGGTGATACAGCGTACTCTAGGGAAGTTTTCTGTCATATGATGGAATGAACAGGTTTTAAGCTAATATGAGTGATCATCATCATTGATTATGTTCAAACTGTTACTGTCCTAAAGAAATCAAATGAAAAAGTAAGCAGCGTCCTGCTTCTTTCTTCCCTGGGATATTCTATTACCTTTTCTGATACATTGTGCTCATTTTTTTTAAACCATTATTGGTCAGACTGATATTCTCTAATGATTCTGGCCCTCTATATATATCTTTACCAAAAGAAATTCTGCTATCTCCCTAGTTCAAAAAGCATGAAAGGTTTTATGAAAAACCAGTAATATACAATGGGGGATTTTAGCGTTGGAAGCTTTTTAAAGGATAGCAGTTTCGGCACAAATTCAATTTAAGTCAGTTTCATAAGGAGTCTAAATCTATAATATATGAGACTTTAAGTTCAGAAATAAATCCTATATATTCCTTAAAATAAGATATGTTAAAACTATCTTCAAAGAACTGTCCATAGTAAATTAATTAATGATCCATGGTAATATGTTGTATTTTAGGCGATTTTCAGTAATGAAAGCACACACAATTTTTTCCTCACTCATAAAATCAATACTTCATTCTTGAAAATTAAGTTACTTATGCTCTTTTTAAAATATATTTCTAGTTAAATAAAGGGTATGGTAAAAGTATTTCATAGTCTGCAACACAAGAAGGTGTTAAACTGCTTCTAGTTATTATATTTTATTAAACAGATAATTTGGTTTCTGAATATATTTTTCCAGGGCATGTTCTGTAAATCTTGAATAACAAGGAGTTGCTGTGAAATATAGATAACACTATTAATAAAGCAGTATTTGTCCTTTAAGAATTAGAGAATTAACTTGAACTATATACCATCAAAGGTCCAAATGTACAAATCTATCAAAGAAAACCAGGATCCCTAAGAGCCTTGAATTAGAAGTTAGGACACCTGAGTTTTAATCTTTTCAATTTGCTGTGTGTTCCTGGACAATCCACTTACTCTCTAAAGCTCAGCTCTGTTATTTGTAAATTAAGTTGTTGAATTAAATCCCTTAAGGTTTCTCTTAACTAGAAGCAATCTAGTTACTAGAGATAATCTCCGGTTATCCTCTGCCAGTGGAGTCCTACAGGTAGTACTTACTCTCTCACCAACAATATGTGACAATACCTGCAAAGCCTGCCTCACCAGGAGAGCCCACCTAAGACGTGGTGTCCAGGTTTCCACTGAGGGTTTGCTGATACAGGCGTGGACCATGGCTGATTTTTGTTACTCAGTCACCAGCCTCTTCGAAGGTCCACCTGAGACCAAATGGCTCAGGGCCTCTACCGCAAATCACATTGTTAGCAGAGACTATTTGGTGTGCCTATGGCCCCAGGTAAACAAGGTCTATCAGGCAGGATACTCCAAGGATTTAGCAATTATCCTCCAAGAGCTATGTCTTTGGAATAGGCAGTGTTTAGACAAGTCAGGCCTGCTGAATTAATCCTTCACTGCATATCTTGTTTCAGTGATATAATCCTCTACTACTTTCTTGAGAAAGGGTGCTTGGTAAGCAATTTCTTGAGGCTTTTCAGTCTGAAATATTTTTATTCTACTGTCATATTTGATTGATAGTTTGGGCAGCTATGGAGTTCTAGGTTGGAGATAATTTTCCCTGAGGGTTTTAAGGTGTTGTGCCACTTACAGTGTTACTGAAGTTTCAGAGCTATTCTGATTCTTGATCTTTTATATTTGACTTTTTTTTTCCCCTTGCTAAAAACTATTAGATTTTTCTTCAATCCTCATATTCTAAAATGATGTCTCTTTATATGGGTCAGTTTCCTATCCATTTTGCTGGGCATTGAACAGACCCTTTCAGTTTAGTCACGTGCATCATTTAGTTTGGGGAAACAGTCTTGAATTTTTCATTGATTTTCTCTTCACTGTTTCCGTTCTCTCTAGAACTCCCAACATTTGGATATTGAACCTGCAATATAGATACTTTTCTTACTTCTTCTCCCTTATTTGGATCTATCTTTTGCTCTACTTTCTGGGGGTTTGGGGGGGAGATCTCCCCAACTTCTAGCCCTTCTTTTGGCTTTTCTCATTTCTACTAGCATATTTAATTTATTTAAGCTCTTTTTTATCCTCTAAATTAACAGCATCTTTTTTTTCATTGTGCAGTATTCTTTCTTATCTCTCTTAACTCTATTAATAATAGGGTTTGGGGTTGGTTGGTTTTTTTCTTTCTATATATTTTTTTCTATTTGTTTATTTTGATCTCTCTTAAAAACTCTTGAACTATGGTTATCCTTGGCTGTCTGCTTATAATTAACAGGGGAAGCTCTCAGCATGTGGGTAAGACAGGTACACACTGAGGCAGGTTATCTGGCTGGATAGTTTGTTAGGGAATCCCTGATAATGGTATATTTAGGTCTTTTCTCTTGGGTTGATCAGATTCCTCAGGGGGAAAGAATATTCTAATCCTTCAGAGAATACAGATACAGTTAATAGCATTTTGAGAACCTAGTTGGGGAAGGAGGTGGAGGCATGGGAGAATTCCTATACTTGATATTCATCATTAATCCCCCTGTTTGTAGTATAGTGCCAAGCTTTCAACTGTACCTGGCTCCTTACTTCCATACTCTGGGCCAGAGTAGCCTTTCCAGAGAATAAACCCCAGATATCTGCCTGGATGAATAAGGGGCATTTGCCCAGGGCATGGACTTGGGGAAGAGATTTTGGATTTAAATGCTCTTAAACAACTTTTATCCACCTGTTTTAGCCCCTCACCTCACAGTTCCAGTGGTACTTAGTTACCTGGATTCCTGTATCTTTTGAAGATTCTGAAATGTATATTTGGTTTGTTCTCAACCCTCCTCACAGACTAGCTTGGGATTCATCTTTCTCAGATAGTCACATTGTGTTGGGTCCCCAAGACCACCCTTAGCCTTATTAATTTGCTAGAAGGACTCACAGTTGTTACACCCATGGTCGTAGGTTATTACAGTGAAAGGACAGAGTAAAACCAGCAGAAGGAAAAGACACATGTAGTAAGGTCCAGAGGAAACCAGGCACAAGCTTCCAAGGGTCCTTTTCCAGTGGAGTCATGAGATATGCTTAATGCCTTCTGTAACGAGTTGTGATAACACATGAGAAATGTCATTTACCAGGAAAGCTCATTAGAATCTCAGTGCCAAAGTTTTTTATAGTCATGTAATCACTCTCTTCCCAACACATAGCAAAATTATAGATTCACAGAAACAAAACAGGTATTGAATATAAGCCATACTGTTTGCAGAAACAGTTTAGGCACAATGAAACACCCTTATCATTTAGGGAATAATGGGAATCCTCCCAAAATTCAAGTTCCCAAATGCCAGCCAAGGACCAACCTTATAAGCAGGCATTTCTAAGGATAGCAGTCTCAAGTATGCTATGTTAATTCTTTTCTGCATTTACACCCATCTGCTTTCAAGCCTATAACATTTTGTTATTGTATCCTTTCCCATTCTACTCAAATTTATGGGTTTATGTCTTTTAAGAAAATTCCTTTGTTATTATTTTAGTAGAGTTTCAAGTGAGAACAAAATTAGATATAGGTATATTCAATAGTAACCTGTAATTTCATTTGATTGTTAATCAGAGCACCCCAGTTTAATTGTATAAATTGTATAAATTTTGAAGCAACTTGAAAGCAAACAGACTATGTAGAGAGAGAACACACTTCTAAAAAAAGTGTATTAGTGTCCTGAGAAAGACAAAAATATGTTATATCCTATATATACTAGGAAGAAGAACAGGCTGCTATAAAGAAAACATTTAGATTTTTCTTAAGTTCTTAAAAATTAAATATATGATAGTCATTGAAAGAGAACATCTGAGAAGAGCCTGGCTATTCAATTTATAGCTAAAGTAGCTAAAAGCCTCATTTTTTTATATGCAAGCAGTAGCAATGGTGATCTTGGGAATGGTGCATATTCTTCATAGTAATTCAAGCAGTTGAGATGGAAACTAAAGATAACTGCTTCTGTGAAAGTAATCTATATATTGGATATATATAAATCTGTTCACCTTGGAGAAGAGATTATGTTCATCACAATTCATTTTATCATTTATTTAAATTTTATGTGTTCTCCAATAAAGTTTCTATTTCAAATCAACAAAAGTGGGAAAGTCAACTTGATAAAAAGAAATTCTATAGAAAACCATCAGTTCTATAAGTATTTCAGTAACTACCATCTCCAGGTAACATGGTTCTACATGCCATGGGGCACAATGTACAGCTCCAGTGTAACTCTTCCTCAAACCTTGGGATACCTGTACTAATTAAGCTTACATTAAGTAATATCCACAAATGAAATACATTTGTCATACTCTCATCTTCTCTTCTTTTTTTGAATAAATAGGAAGACAACATATGGAAGTCTGCATGTTAAAATGGAAAAATTATATTTTCCAAAACATAATTCAAAGAGGTCACTTATAAATATGTTAAATATTTTAAAATAAAGCGTGCTAGTTAGAGGAGACAAGTAATGGTTCTACAGCATCTTACTACGCTGATGGTCAGTGACGGAAATGGGGTGGGCAGGGACTTCATAATGTTGGTGAATGTTGAAACTACAATGTTGCTCATATGAAACTTTCGTAAGATTGTACGATTAATTAAAAGAAATAAACCTGCTTATTATAGAAAAAAAATTAAATGTGCTACTGATAACAGTTTTTAAATCTTCACTAATTCAAAAATTCTAAATCAGTATTTTCTGAATGAGGGGCTACTAGTTTGGATGTGGGATAAAGGTAGGTTATATGATTAAAATGTTTGATATCCATCAACCCATATAATTTTTCATACTTTATAATAAAGAGTAATATCCTTCCACAAATGGCATATTTATTCACCTATCATGTATTAAGAAAGATGTGGAAAGATTTGGCCCCTATGACATAAATTGATATCAGCAAGTCATTTAGATGTATGTCATTGGCCATAAACAATATCCTTCACTGTCTTAGAAAGTAATATATAATTACTTGACTTTTTAAATATTACTAATTTGTTTTTACTCAGGATCATGCCCTATTACCTATAATCTATAAAATAATTGGGATCTACTAAAATCATTGTTTTTTGTTTTTTTATTTTGCTATTATTAATGTACAGTTACATGAGCAATATTATAGTTACTAGACTTCCCATATTATCAAGTCCCCACCACATACCCCATGACAGTCACAGTCCATCAGTGTAGGAAGATGCTATAGAATCACTACTTGTCTTGTATATGTTATACTGCCTTGCCTGTATCCCTGCCTCCACTAGATTATGTGTGCTAATCGTAATACCCCTTTTTCTCCCTTACCCCTCCCTTCCCACACATCTTTTCCACTTCCTAACCCTTTGGTAACTGTTAGTCCATTCTTGAGTTCTGTGAGTCTGCTGCTGTTTTGTTCCTTCAGTCTTTTCTTTGTTCTTATACTCCACAGATGAGTGAAATCATTTGGTACTTGTCTTTCTCTGCCTGGCTTATTTCACTGAGCCTAATACCCTCTAGCTCCATCCATGTTGTTGCAAATGGTAGGATTTGTTTTCTTCCTATGGCTGAATAATATTCCATTGTGTATATGTACCACCTCTTCTTTATCCATTCATCTACTGATGGACACTTAGGTTGCCTCCATTTCTGGGCTATTGTAAATAGTGCTGCGATAAACATGGGGGCGCATATGTCTTTTTCAACTGGGCTGCTGCATTCTTAGGATAAATTCCTAGGAATGGAATTCCTGGGTCAAATGGTATTTCTATTTTGAGTTTTTTGAGAAACCTCCATACTGCTTTCCACATGGTTGTACTAATTTACATTTCCATCAGCAGTGTAGGAGGGTTCCCTTTTCTCCACATCCTCGCCAACATTTGTTGTTGTTTGTCTTTTGGATGTTGGCCATCCTTACTGGTGTGAGGTGATATCTCATTGTGGTTTTAATTTCCACTTCTCTGATGATTAGGGATGTGGAGCATCTTTTCATGTGCCAGTTGGCCATCTGAATTTCTTCTTCGGAGAAGTGTCTGTTGAGCTACTCTGGCCATTTTTTAATTGGCATATTTGCTTTTTGTTTCTTGAGGTGTGTGAGCTCTTTATATAATTTGGATGTCAACCCCTTATGGGATATGTCATTTATGAATATATTCTCCCATACTTAAGGATGTCTTTTTGTCCTATTGATGGTGTCCTTTGCTATACAGAAGCTTTTTAGTTTGATATAGTCCCATTCATTCATTTTTGCATTTGATTTCCTTGCCCAGGGAGATATGTTCATGAAGAACTTGCTCATATTTATGTCCAAGAGATTATTGCCTATGTTTTTTTCTAAGAGTTCTATGGTTTCATGACTTCCATTCAGGTCTTTGATGCATTTTGAGTTTATTTTTTTGTATGGGGTTAGACAATGATCCACTTTCATTCTCTTACATGTAGCTGCCCAGTTTTGCCAACACCAGCTGTTGAAGAGGCTGTCATTTCCCCCTTGTATATCTATAGCTCCTTTATCATATGTTAATTGACCATATATGCTTGGGTTTATATCTGGGCTCTCTATTCTGTTCCACTGGTCTATGGGTCTGTTCTTGTGCCAGTACCAAATTGTCCTGATTACTGTAGCTTTGTAGTAGGGTTTGAAGTCAGGGAGCATAATTCCGCCCAGCTTTATTCTTCCTTCTCAGGATTGCTTTGGCTATTTGGGGTCTTTTGTGGTTCCATATGTATTTTAGAACGATTTACTCTAGTTTATTGAAGAATGCTGTTGCTTTTTTGATAGGGATTGCATTGAATCTGTAGATTTCTTTAGGCAGTATGGCCATTTTGACAATATTAAATCTTCCCATCCGTGAGCACGAGATGTGTTTCCAATATTGGTATCTTCTTTAATTTCTCTCATGAGTGTCTTGTAGTTTTCAGAGTATATATCTTTCACTTCCTTGGCCAGATTTATTCCTAGGTAATTTCTTCTTTTGTATGCAATTGTGAATGGAATTGTTTTCCTGATTTCTCTTTCTGCTAGTTCACCATTAGCATATACAAATGCAACAGATTTCTGTGTATTAATTTTGTATCCTGCAACTTTACTGAATTCAGATATTAGTTCTAGTAGTTTTGGAGTGGATTGTTTGGGGTTTTTTATATACAATATCATGTCATCTGCAAACAGGGACAGTTTGACTTCTTCCTTGCCAATCTCGATGGCTTTTATTTCTTTGTGTTGCCTGATGGCCGTGGCTAGGACCTCTAGAACTGTGTTGAATAAAAGTGGGGAGAGTGGGCATCCTTGTCTTGATCCCGATCTTAAAGGAAAAGCTTTCAGCTTCTCACTGTTAAATATAATGTTGGCTGTGGGTTTGTCATATATGGCCTTTATTATGTTGAGGTACTTGCCCTCTACCCATTTTGTTGAGAGTTTTTATCATGAATGGATGTTGCATTTTGTCGAATGCTTTTTCAGCATCTCTGGAGATGATCATGTGGTTTTTGTCCTTCTTTTTGTTGATGTGGTGGATGATGTTGATGGATTTTTGAATGTTGTACCATCCTTGCATCCCTGGGATGAATCCCACTTGATCATGATAGATGATCTTTTTCATGTATTTTTGAATTTGCATTCCTAATATTTTGTTGAGTCTTTGCATCTATGTTTTCAGGGATATTGTTCTAATTTTCTTTTTTGTGTGGTGTCTTTGCCTGGTTTTGGCATTAGAGTTATGTTGGCCTCGTAGAATGAGTTTGGGAGTATTCCCTCCTCTTCTACTTTTTGGAAAACTTTAAGGAGGATGGGTAGTAGGTCTTTACTAAATGTTTGATAAAATTCAGCTGTGAAACCATCTGGTATAGGTGTTTTGTTCTTAGGTAGTTTTTTGATTACCAGTTCAATTTCTTTGCTGGTAATTGGTCTATTCAGATTTTCTGTTTCTTCCAGGGTCAGCCTTGGTAGGTTGTATTTTTCTAGAAAGTTGTCCATTTCTTCTAGGTTATCCAGTTTGTTAGCATATAATTTTTCATAGTATTCTCTCATTATTCTTTGTATTTCTGTGGTGTCTGTCATGATTTTTCCTTACTCATTTCTGATTCTGTTTATGTGAGTACACTCTCTTTTTTTCTTGATAAGTCTGGCTAGGGGTTTATCTATTTTGTTTATTTTCTCAAAGAACCAGCTCCTGCTTTCATTGATTCTTTCTATTGTTTTATTCTTCTCAATTTTATTTATTTCTGCTTTAATCTTTATTATGCCCCTCCTTCTACTGACTTTCAGCCTCATTTGTTCTTCCTCTTCTAGTTTCATTAATTGTGTGTTTAGACTGTCCATTTGGGATTGTTCTTCTTTCCTGAAGTAGGCCTGTATGGCAATATATTTCCCTCTTATCATGGCCTTCGCTGCGTCCAGACATTTTTGCGGTGTTGAATTATTTTTGTCATTTTTCTCCGTATATTTCTTGATCTCTGTTTTTATTTGGTCATTGATCCATTGATTATTTAGGAGCATGTTATTAAGCCTCCATGTGTTTGTGGGTTTTTCATTTTCTTTGAGTAATTTATTTCTAGTTTCATACTTTGTTTTCTGAGAAGCTGGTTGGTACAATTTCAGTCTTTTTGAATTTACTGAGGTTCTTTTTGTGGCCTAGTATACGATCTGTTCTTGAAAATTTCCATGTGTACTTGAGAAGAATGTGTATCCTGTTGCTTTTAGATGGAGTGTTCTGTAGATGTCCATTAGGTCTATCTGTTCTAATACATTGTTTAGGGCCTCTGCCTCTGTATTTATTTTCTGTCTTGTTGATCTGTCCTTTGGAATGAGTGGTGTGTTGAAGTCTCTCAAAATGAAAGCATTGCAGTCTGTTTTCCCCTTTAATTCTGTTAGTATTTGTTTCACATATGTAGGTGATCCTGTGTTGGGTGCATAGATGTTTATACTAGTTATATCCTCTTGTTGGACTGACCCCTTTATCATTATGTAATGCCCTTCTTTATCTCTTGCTACTTTCTTCGTTTTGAAGTCTATTTTGTCTGATACAAGTACTGCAACTCCTGCTTTTTTCTCACTATTAGTTGCCTGAAATATCTTTTTCCATCCATTTATTTTCAGTCTGTGTATGTCTTTGGGTTTGAAGTTAGTCTCTTGTAGGCAGCCTATAGATGGATCTTTTTTTTTTTATCCATTCCGTGACTCTATGTCTTTTGATTGATACATTCAGACCATTTACATTTAGGGTGATTATCAATAGGTATGTTCTTATTGCCCTTGCAGGCTTTAGATTTGTGGCTACCAAAGGTTTAAAGGTAATTCCCTTACTATCTAACAGTCTAAGTTGCCTTGTATGCTATTACAAATGCAACCTAAAGATTCTTTTTTTTTTCTCCTCCTTTTTCTTCCTCTTCCATTCTTTGTATGTTATGAATCATATTCTGTACTCTTTGTCTACCCCTTGGGTGACATCTATTTAGTCTTAGGGATACTTCCATCTATAGGAGTCCCTCCAAAATGCACTGTAGAGGTGGTTTGTGGGAGGTAAATTCTCTCAGCTTTTGCTTGTCTGAAAATTGTTTAATCCCTCCTTCAAATGTAAATGATCACCTTGCTGGGTAGTGCATTCTTGGTTCGAGGCTCTTCTGCTTCGTTGCATTAAATATATCATGCCACTCCCTTCTGGCCTATAAGGTTTCTGTTGAGAAATCTGATGATTGCCTGATGGGTTTTCCTTTGTCTGTGATCTTTTTTCTCTCTCTAGCTGCTCTAAAAGTCTGTCTTTATCCTTGATCTTTGCCATTTTAATTATTATATGTCTTGATGTCTTCTTCCTTGGGTCCCTTGTATTTGGACATCTGTGCACCTCCATGGCTTGAGAGCCTATCTCCTTCCCCAAACTGGGGAAGTTTTCAGCAATTACCTCCTCTATGACACTTTCTATCCCTTTTTCTCTGTTTTCTTCTGGTACCCCTATTATGTGAATATTATTGCATTTGTATTGGTCACACAGTTCTCTCAGTATTCTTTCATTCTTAGAGATTCTTTTTTCTCTCTGTGCCTCAGCTACTTTGTATTCCTCCTCTCTAATTTGTATTCCATTTACCGTCTCTTCTACTACATCTAATCTGCTTTTAAATCCCACCATTGTATGGTTCATTTCAGATATGGAATTTCTTAATGATTAAATCCCCATCTTAAATTTGTTCCTGAGTTCTTGAATAATTTTCTGTACCTCCATGAACATGTTTATGATTTTTATTTTGAACTCTCTTTCAGGAAGATTGGTGAATTCAGTTTCATTTGGTCTTTTTTCTGGGGTTTGTGAGATCTTGGTCTGAACTATGTTCTTTTGACGGTTCATATTTCTGTGTGGTGCCCTCTATTACCCAGAAGCTCCAGTCTCTGGAGCTGCTCAGCCCCTAGAGTGAGGTTGGGGGGTCGTAGGGGAGCGGAGCTGGTGTCTGGAGGGAGGAAAGATCTGTTTCTTCATTCCCGTCTGCCGTGCTCTCCAGTATAACAGCCAGCGGGCTGAGCACACAGGTGTAAGCCTCTGTGCTTGGCGTCTCTAGCTGTTGTAGCAGGGGGTCCTCCCTCTGGCTCACCTGAGGCCAGAGCAGTGACTGCCAGTTTGCGAGCTGGTTCCCGCAGGCCAGTAAGAAGGCTCGGGAGGCTGCGTGTCACAGTGATGGGCCTCGGAGCAGAGTCGCCAGCCAGGAGGTTGGAGCACCTGAAGCTCCCCAACGTTCCCAATCTGCTGTGCAGAGCGCACCCAGACAACCTTGTCTCCCTATCCCTTCTCCCAAGCAGCAAGCTCCTTGTAAACCCCACCCCTTCAGCAGCCCTCTTGCTGCTAGGAAGCCTGTCAGACTGCCTGCCTTTCCCATGTTCCTGAGCGGCCTGGTGTGGATCCCGTCCTCCACAAACAGCTGGAATCTGTCTCTCAAGCACTCCGCCTGTCCCAGCTCCCCATCCTCCAGAGCGCCACACAATGTAGGTTTCTGCTTGCAAAGCAGATCTCCAGGGCTGGGTGTTCAGCAGTCCCAGGTTTCCACCCCCTACTCCCCTCTGTTTGTCTTCCTACCGCCAGTGAGCTGGTGTGGGGGAAGGGCTCTGGTCCCACCAGATCACGGCTTTCATTCGTTACCCTGTTTCATGAGGTCTTTATGCAGTCTGGTGCAGCCTTCTTTCCTGTTGCTGTTTTAGGATTAGTTGTATTAACTATATTTTCACACTATCTGTGGTTTTGGCAGGAATTCTCTGTCTCACCTCTCACACTGCCATCTTGAGTCTCCTCCCTCATTCTAAGATCATTGTTTTTAACCTTCTCATAATCTAAATGTGATTTAAGCACCTGTTTGTGTTTATATGATGCATTGTAACATATTCTGCATATGTAGGGTGATAGACCTTTAATTCTTTCTTTGGTCAGCTCAACTCTGTCTCATACCCATTATTTATCCCATCCCATGACTTAAAATTATTTGGATTATACTTCCCACCCTGTCCCCATTTTCTTCTTCATTTGAGCATTTTAAATACTGTCACTGAAATCTACCTCTTTCCAGATGACCCTCTGTGCCTTATAAAACCTCCATCGTAGTTTGTGGGAAGAACACAGCCTGTTTTATGTTTGCCAGTACTACTTACTGATGTTACACCATCATCATCTCTCAGAAATCTATGCCATCTGATTAGGTCATCATTGGCTATAGTAGCAACTTCCACTTTCCTTGATGAATCAGTGCTTTCTTTCTTCTGGCCTGGTCTCCTGATATACAGATCTTTTCAAAGGCATGTTGATAAGCCATCCTATGTCTCTCAGAGCTCCAGGGGCTACTCCAAGCCCTAAAACCTCCGTTATCTATTTTAGCCACCCAACAGTATAGCCACCTTGGATCAGCTCTTGAAAAGGAAGCAATTCTTTCTGACTAGTGCTGTCTCTTTTCCCTTACTCACTTTGAATTCATGCTTTTCTTGTTTTCACCCTCATCCTGTTACTCACTTTACTCCTTTTGTTTTCCCTACTCTATTAGCAACCATTCTGATGTCATCCTATAACTTTTTGCTGTGCCAATATGGTTTATTCACTTTTTTCTTTCCCTACAATAATTTTACATGTTACACTTCTTCATTATTACATAAAAAATGCAACCTAGTTATTTGAACTTTTTATAATTGCATCATTTTTTCTATTAGATTGTTGCAATTTTAAAATCAAGAAGTCTTGCTGATTATATCTACTGTCAACTGCCTGACTTTAATTGGGCCTCCCTGCTTCCCAGTATATTCTTTCATAATCCTTCTATTCATGTGTTCCAAATGTTTTCCATATTCCAAGTGCTTACACCTAACGTTCCTTCCCAGAATATGACCTTGCCTCCTACTTTACTAGAAAAAAATAGAATCCATCTGCCCAAATCTCTCATCCATCTTCTCTACATTAGAATATCTGTATCCTTGTTATGTCCAAATTTCTTAATTTAACAAAGCTGGTTTGTAGATTATTTTAAATTGTCTATGTAGACCTCTAAGTTTTTATTCAACTATCTTTTCTAATCTCTTGACCCAAAAGTATGTGTCTTGCTTTTCAGGGCTAACCTGCCTCTTCTGGATCCTTCTTTAGTAACTGCACTTTCCCCTTCTCTCCCTGACTCTCCTCTATTTACCACTTCACCCTCTGTAGTTCATTTCTAACCAGCAGATTTTTAAATCAGAAACTGTGAAGGGTCTCAGATTTTACCCTACTTGAAAGTTTACAGGTTAGGCTGACACAAGTTTTATATACATACACTGACAGAAAACACAGGACCCATGGGTCAAAAAATAAAAAAGACCAATTATTACTTACGGCAAAAACAACAACTAAAACAATGTCTTGCATGAGATCCCCAAGTCTCAATTCCCATAAGGCAACACAGGGGGGGCCAGATGTACTTGTGCATGCAGCAGTGTATGTTACAGGAAAGGAACCCCAAAATAAAAAAGACAGACCTTTTCCTTACTCTGGAATCTAAGCAAATCTTCACCAAGGAGGGAAAGGGAGACTTTACTCCCCTAGAATGTTCCCAGGGAGGGAGATGATGCAACTTACTCTCAAATGATTTTTTAAAACCACATATAGAATATGTTCATATACAGAACATATTTGTAGCAGCATTATTCATAATAGCCAAAAAGTGGAAGCTACTCAAGTGTCCTTCAACAGGTGATGATAAACAAAATGTGATACATACACACAATGGTGTATTATTCAGCCTTAAAAAGGAAGGAAATGCTGACACATGCTCCAAAATGGATGAACCTTGAAGACATCATGCCAAGTGAAAGCTAGTCACAAAAGGACAAATATTGTATGATTCCCTTTATACTGGGTACCTAGAGTAGTCAAATTCATAGAGACAGAAAGTAGAATGGTAGTTAGGGGCTGGAGAAGGGAGGAATGAGGAGTTACTGTTTAATGGATAAAAAGTTTCAGTTTGGGAGGATGAAAAGTTCTGGAGATGGATGATGGTGATGATTTGCACAACAATGTGTATGTACTTAATTCAACTGAGCAATACACACAAAATGGTTAAATTGTATCTTTTATTTTAGTACAATTTTTTAAAAATCCTATCTAAAGAGGCAAAAATAAAAGTAGTAAAATGAACAATTACCTTCTAAAGATACATATGGAGCAAAGAATGGAAGCAAAGAGATCAATTAAAAAGGGTGTTGTAATAATCCACTGTAGGAGTAGAGACAGAGAAAATGGATGCATCTGAGATGATTTAAGTGGTATGATTTAGAGACCAAAAGGATATTTTAGACTCTTCTATCCTGTCTAGCGTCTGGTAGATGGTGTTACTGTTAACCAAAATACAATAGATGTGAGTAGATGCCCAGGCTGCTATTTTTGCCTGAGCATTTACCAAATACTTCCATTTACCTTATATGATTTCCTGGAATGAATTAGTCTTTCACTCCTCCTAGATGTTGTGATAGCATCTTTTGCATTGATATCACAATGTCAGAGCAGATGGTTTATCTTTCTTCTATACACTGAGCTCCTTAAGAGCAGAACCAGTTACTGTATCTGTGAATCCATGGTATCTTTCATAGTGTGTGCTCAGTAAATGTTTGAATGAAATCAGTAGGTTATCAAGCACTTATACTAATTTTCCTTATAATGTCTTATATTTGCCTCTTTCTTTCCAGGCATCCAAAATTCATACACTATTTCAAAAGTCTTATATTTAGTCTTTCTACTTCTAGACTGTACTTCCTCTGTAGTAACCTGTATATTGTTGCCAGATTAATGAAATTGCATTTTTTTGGAGTGCCTACTTAAAAACCTTCAATATCTTCCCATTATCTAAATAATAAAGTCCAAATTCACCAGTAAAGAATTGAGAGCTTCCACATTATGCTCTCAGAATTTATCATGTTTATTTCCAATTGTATTAATTTTATTCAACAAGTATTTGAGAACCTACCTTGTACAAAGCTGTGTGAAGGAAGGAAGTTTGCTGAATATGACATATACTTACTATCTTTGTGTTCATTTTTTTATCCCTTATTTCCTTTTACTACTTCATTTCATCTTAGGCGAAAGTAAATTTTGGAAAGCACTCAGCCATATTCACATTTAAGTAAGTAATTCCATTCTAGGACAAAACATGAGTAATATAATTAAGTTTAGGATAGGTGGCAAGCCACCCAGTACAATGTCTGGCTCATAATAAAAGTTCAATAAATTTTAAACTGAACTAATTACGTTTAAATTTTTAAAGATAGAAATTTAAGCTTAAGACTATAACAAAGAAAGTTACTAATTTATTGTTTTAAGCCTTTGGAAACCTGCCTATTTTTGCTTCATAGTAGTTCAACTGCACTTTTGAATTTTAATTGTTTATTATTGTTAGTAGTTCTATCACTTTGAAACACAAAGTGTTTTGACAAAGTCAAAACAAATTCAAGAATACTATATTAAACTGTTGTCAGAACTTTCTTTCTATACTTTCTTTATAGGTAATATGTAAAGTGAGATGTGCCACTGAACTTGACAAACACAAGTAAGTTTCATGAGTAGCAAGACCTGAACTTTTCACAGTAGATCTCCCAAGGTAGAAGGGCATGGTAGTTGAGGGTTCCTTAGCAGTTTTACAGAAAATCAAGTAGTTAGATTAGTTCATACAAAAATGAACTGAGTAACCTATAGTTCTCCCCCTTCATCCACATGACTGCCTAACATTTTTGCTATTCTGCCACTGTCTGGCCTCATATGTCAAATGTAGTTTCAGAGGGTCCACAAATCCTAAAGTTGGAGTATGCTGTTTGGGGCCAGGATGTTCAATGAAATAAGTAATGTTTCAGTACTGGATAGCCTCAGAAACAGGAGTGCTAAGCTAGAGCATCAGTAGTCTCAAGTTATAGACCTATTGCCCACTGACTTGCCAATCATGCAACTTATTTAACCTCTATGCCTTAGTTTCCTAAACTATTATAATCCCCTGGATAGGTGGATAATTGCAAGGTCATTTTTGGATTTCAAGCTATATAAATATTATTATTTAATTTGAGAGAATGTTAAGATCTAAACTAAAAGCTTTGTGCTTTGCATGTACACTTAACAAAGATTGCTTGTTACAAATTACTTTCCTCATTACTTTACTTGTGTAAACTATTTCCAAAGGCAGACAACATTTTATGATTTCCTCTATTGAAAATGACCCACAATAAAGATATTAGGATACCAACTAAATTTCTGGGTCATATTAATGTGGGTTGTAAACATATTTGAATTAGAATTACTTTCATATAAATAGCTATTACAGCTACTTTCTTGAAGAGTTTTTGTGAAGGGCTCTTAGGGGGAAGTAGTTAATTATCTCATTTTCAGAGTTGTTCTATATGCATAGTAAATATGCAACTTTATAAAAATGAGGTATTGATGAGGGCTGGAAACACTGCATATACTGTCCCTATGTTCTTCTTCAGACATGTCTGAAAGTAATATTTGCTGTGGATAATCAGAGGTTCATAAAATTGAACATTGTCTAAAATACGTTTCCCTTCCCTTAAAATTAATATTAGTGAGCAATTTAAATTTAGATACAATATATTAATTTTCCAGACAAATTATAAAAGCCTAGTAATTCTTGGAATGGAAAGGGCAATGAAAATATGCTTAGTAGTTATCAAAATGAAAACTTAGTATTAAAATATTCCTATATTTAAAATTGAATTAATGTTAAAATATTCCTGTATTTTCTTTTTCCGCTGGAGGCAACTAAATTCAAGTCTATATGAGGTTATATTTAAATTAATGCTTTAAAATCTAATGGTTTTAAAATATAATGATTTTAAAATGGTTTAGATGCTAATTTCTTAACAGCAAATATAGCCCAAGTAACTCTGAGTGATTACTGAATTTGTATTAAATGAAATTACAAACATTGTAAACTGAAGGAATTATTGTACCTGAAGTAACACACTAATTCAGAATTAAATTTAAATTCTCAGTTTTATAAACATCTAATAAACTCATTTTTTTCTTTCAGGATTCTATTGCATTTGGGTTTTATACTGGCAAGCCTTCTCTTTTTAGTGGTGAACTTGACTTGTGCAATGCTAGTCCACGGAGATATCCCAGAAAATCAGTTGAAATGGACTGTGTTTGTTCGAGCATTAATTAATGATAGCCTGTTTATTCTTTGTGCCATCTCTTTAGTTAGTTACATATGCAAAATTACAAAAATGTCATCAGCTAATGTCTACCTCGAATCAAAGGTAAGTATATTTCTTAAATTTATGCTTGAAAATATAACTTCAAAACCTCATTCTATGAAGCATATCTTAATGGAAAGTTAAAAATTTTTTTTTAAGTATTCTGAATGTCAGGTAGATTTTTCAGCATGAAAGGATGATCACAAGAAATTAAAAGGTATTCAAACCTGACCTTTACTAAACAATGTTTTTTAAATATATATAAATATCCTCTCCATTGGAGGCTAATTAAATGAAATGATCCAGAATTTATTTGACTATATCACAAATAGTTTAATATATAAACCACACTAACAACTTAAGATTTTATCAGTAAAGGTGGCAGGTGGTATTGTCATTAAACAAATTTACCAGAGTATGTCTACCTACATTTGGGTTAGCAGAGTTAAGATGTCATACTGGTAAAATAGTGTTTATTTATATAAAGGTTTAGAAAGTATTACTTTACCCCTAATATGAAGTCCCTATAATATTTGAAACACCTAGTTATGTAACTGAATTTGTAAATACCTTGCTTCTCCATTTTCTTATATTTTGGGTCAGCAAACAGAAGCCAAATGCTAACCCATCAACAAAGAGCCTTGGAAGTTTCTACTGTTGTTGATTTACAGTGTGGCTGAGTAGTGAATCAGTCATCACAGTGCATGTTGGCATTGGGTGTGGGAGTACAGATGTGTGAATTTCGGTGTGAGGGTTTATACATAAACACAAGCTTGCTTTAATTTGACATCATTGCCTATTTACTGAAGATAAGCAAAATAGTATCTAGAAAAACAGTTCTCTGAAATATTTTTTAATTTCTATATTGTTATCCTACAGTCCTAGTAAAAGTACTATAATTAAATATATAATAATCAACTTATCCATTAAATTTAGGTGGAGACTATAACTTTATTTTTTAAACATATATCAGTAGAATGCAGAATAAATATATATATATACAAAGACAGAGCAAGAAAGACTTTCAAAACAGTCTTACCGGGGAAATCATTTTATTCAGCTATGCTAAAATGTTAGTTCCTAACATTTAAATATTTTAGCTAATTCCTGGCTTCAGTTTATTAAGAATAATACTGTCACTTATCATACATAATCTTTTGGTGTAACAACAGTATCTTCGCTTAGTACAATAACACCACCCCAGAATTCATACCTCTTGCTTGTCCGGGGATAAAGCATGGATGTGGTTGAATTTAAAGGGCTTCTTTTTTGGATACCTAGTAACTTTCTAAGTTTCATTTTACTTGCTTTGAAATAGATAATTCTCTGAATATAGTATAGTTCCCAATATGAGAAGAAAAGTTTATCTAGTAACTCCTCCAGAATTATTTCAAGCATCTTCCCCTATCATATGAAAGGTTTTTTCATTTTTATTATTACTTTTTTTTATTTTAAAAATGCATGGATTCAGAATTCTCTAGGAACACTACAGAGAAACAGGTTCAAATATCTATAAAGATAAATAAGAGATTCTAGATTATTTGTATAATATTGTACTATTATGTAGTTCTTGGTCTTTCTAACTAGGCTATAAACATCTTTATTCAAAGAGCACATCATCTTGCTTTCGTGTTCTTGTAAAATCACTGGGCTCGTTTTTGGTTTTTTACTTCTGTACAATACACAGTAATGCTATTTCTTTTATTCAATCAACAAATGTTTGTTGAGCATGTACCCCCTCCACTTTCAAACTGACCCTTTTTCTTGCTATCCCTAAGGGCGTTTCCTTAAAGCTCAGATTTTTGGTCCTGTTTTTTTTTTTTCATTCTTTCTACATATTTGGTGATAATGATATCCTTCATAATTTGTCTCAACCATATCGTACCTACCTTTTTTCTAAGTGACACACAGTATGCTCCCGTCTCTGTATCCTTGTCATGTTTCATCTTACAGGAATGCCTCCCCCATCCCGACCTCTATTGCTCTATACCTGTGTGTCCTTATCTTTCCCAACTTTAAAGGCATAACTCTGTTTCCCCTTTTTATGAACTTAATTTGGTCTCTTCTCCTCCATCTCCAAGTAAAATTTAGAAATTAGAAATAACTATCTGAATTCTCTTAAAATTTTATTTTATTCTTTTAGCAATTAGAACAGGGCTGTGGTTTGGTTCTCTTTTTCAAAGTAGCAAGACTAAAACCTGCTTTTTAAATATTAGTTGTCCATTTATATAATTTACTTCTGCTTTTTCATTTTTTACTCTTACATATTTAAGGTTGTTACTTTGTTTTATGTCTATTTTTATATAGATACTTCTTTATTATTTAGTAAACTAATAAAGGCATTTAGAGCAATATGTTTTCTCCCGTATGACTTTGGCAGCTTTCCATAATCTTGTTATACTGTAGCAATATTCTTGTTTAACGAAAACAAAGAAAATTTTCTGCTTGGATTTCAGCCATGTCTCAATCATTGCGTATTTGCATATCAGTGTGAGATATTATCACTTTATATAGGTCTTCCTTCAAGTCACTTTGGTGGGAAGTCTAAAATTCAGACATCTGTCCCACTCAGGCACCCTAACTTCCATAAGAGGTAATCAATTTTACCCTCTGCTTGACTGCCCATGCATATTAATTTGGCCTTCAAAACAATGTAGAATTTCTGTACTCCAGATTCTTAAAGAAAATAAACAATTGTTACCCTCAAAAGCTTATTTGGCAGAAAGATTACCTGATGGAAGTACAGTCTGTCCATTCTCAACCTATTCTACATTTTATCTTCAGCCCAATCCAGATCTTTGCAGTTTTGTACTAAGACTGTGTTGTAACCTGGATAGAATTGTCTTTTCTGACCTACACTTTGACATCATGCTTTGGTCTACATCAAGAAATATATAAGAAATTTCTTGTAAGAAATATATCGCAAAGTCACTATTGTATAATATTGTTGAGGATGTTGTCTACACAGTGTTCCCTAGAAAAGATCTTTGTCTGCACTTCAGTTCCAGGTAAAACAGTGTTTATTAAATCTTTCTTTCTCTGGCTACTATGCTGTTCATTGGCAAATATGGGGCTCACCTCTATATCAGTTATAAACGACCTTAACAATATCTATTTTTGGTTGTAGCTCTACCTCTAGTTTCATCTCATGTTCTTACTGCCCCTGCCCCAAGCCATCTTACCCACACACACACATTCCTCAGTTTTTCATTCTGTTTGTATCTCTGTAACTACTTCAAATTCTCTTTTGCAATGAGGGTGATATAAATAAAAAATGGTATTAGATATAATTTTGGGTATGTTTATATCTCTTTTTTCAGGTATCGATTTTTTAATTACTTTGGAATTGTCTTAGTGAGAAACAGTGTATCATAGTGATTGAGAGCCAGAAACCTGAGATCAAAGAGATAAGAATGTAAATCTCATCTCTCCTGCTTATTGGCTTTGTGACTTTGTACAAGCAATAGCATCTCTAAACTTCACTCTCTCACCGTTGTGAGGATAAGAGCAGTACCTATCTTATAAAGCTGTTATAAGAATTAAGTGAAAATGCTTAGGACAAGGCCTAGCACTCGGGAAGCACTTATAAATGTTAGCTATTATCATTCTAATATGTACTAGGTGATTATAATCTAGCTTCAGGAAGTACTTAAATACCTGAAACTCTTGGCAAAATTTATCTGAAGAGGGGTTCTACATATGTAATCAAATTCTCAGAAGGACAGTGATCAAAATATAATGAGCATCATAGGTCAGGGTTTCTCTTCTAAATATTTTAATTTTACTTGACTCTACCTTATTTATGTACTATTCCACCCAGATTTTGATAAGGGTTGAAGATTACATTTCATCCAATATTTAAATAGGTTTTCTAAGAAGGAGCAAATATTGTAATGGCCTTTTTAATTGTAGGTATTTTTTTCTGTAATCTATAGTATCTTTTATTATGATCTAAATTATCTTTTATTTGCATGGACATGATTGACTTAATACTATCTTCTTTTTGTCTATTGCTAACATTTCTGTTATGTCTCATTTACTTAGACAAAATATTATATGGAATTTTATTTTTTTTAAACCCTTATGGGTTAAACAAAGAATTTGTGCTTGTTGACATGATAGTTAGTATTGGTTGTTTTCTCCCATTGACTTGTTTTTATTGCTGTTTGCTGTGCCTTCATTTGTCTGATTTCTGTGGTACATTTGAATTTATTTATTTTTTCTCAGAATTATAACTTCTGCCATTAAAATGCAGCCTGATAAATTTATTTTCATTCTAATATTCCTTTCCATTTCCTAAGATGTAAGTTTAAAATATAGAAGATATATCATTTTTAATGGACAAAATAATTTATAGCACAAAAAGGTTTAAACCACTGGTAGATGTTTAGTCCCTATAATGGCAAATTGGAATTATCTGTATGAAAGATCACTCAAAGGGTGAGAATAAAAGTTAAGCCTTTAGGCTTATATCTCTGTTCATGGACATGCACAATTTTATATCTGGATAAGATCTTAAAAGGAATCATTGTCTGATATTCAAGATCAGCTTGTATCCTAGTCTAGTCAGCCATTTGCAAATCAGGTATTCTCTCTCTCTCCTGAATTCCTAGCAGTTCTAATTACTGTGTATATCTTTCTATCCTATGTTCACTTAACCCTTGATCCATAATAATTGATGTATTGTGATGGGAGGCAGCATCAGCATCTTTCAGAGACACAGTACCATTGAACTGAACTATATTTCTGATCTTTCATGCAGACCAGCTGATCCTATAAGCCTATAGCAGTGGTTCATGGTAACTTAGGCCATAATTAAAGAAATAAGCTAAATACTATTAGTGAATCTCTTCCACCACTATGAAATACGACTTAAGCAGAATTTGGGGAGGATATTGGTAGAGAAATAGAGGCTGTATCATTCTCTCTAATAGGTATGGTTGCCCCCTTCCCAATATTCTGTTACCATTTCTCTCTTGAATTACTGGGATTTACTTTATCTGTCTTAAGCTGTGGTACTTCTTTAGTTTGCTGCCTTCATTATTCCAGTTTTTATATCCTAAGTCTTATTTCCTATTTGAAAAAAATCCCTGCTTACAACCTTGGGTTTATATCTTTTATCTACTCCTAAGCTCAAAAAGCTTTCCCCTTATAATTCTAGACTCTTTAACTAGACCAGCCAGCATTTTCAGAATTTTTATTTTTCCATAGCCTGTAAGTCATCTCCAGTAAAAGCCATCTCCTCCATGATATAGGGTCATAGAAGCCAGAGATCTAATTACATTGTGTCTTAGCAGCATGAAACTACTTTTGAAACTATTTAAGCTTTGTAATCATCAAAATGTATTTTTAAATTTACTAACTGTGGCTACTTTGTTTCCTTATTTTTGAATGCTTAGTTTGGCATTTTGATTTCAAAATGGAAATAGCATCTGTGAGGTAGTTTCAAAAAAATATGTGCAGGGTTTTGCTTCTGGTAATGGCTGAGTAGACTCTATTGAACTGACCTCCCACAGATAGCAATGATAAATTCTAGACAAAATATAACAAAACACTGAAGGCACTGGAGAGCAACCACTTAGAAAAAGAAAATGACACTGAGTGAGTTTCCTGTTTTTTATAGTTTCTAGCCTTAGGGAAGTTCTCATCCATGGGGCAGCCAAAATTTGAAGAGAAAACTGCTGTTTTACTTGCTTGAAGAAGCAGAGGACAAAATTCAAGTAACTACCACAGATAGAAAGTGAGGGGGAAATCTCAGGAAGAAGACAACCAGATAGAGGAAGCCCCAAGTCCTGATTATAAATTCTGCCAAATTTTTATCTGATACCTGAATATATGCAGGACAGAATCCAAACAGCACAGTTAAGGAGAAAGGAATGGAATTGAGATTCCAGCTGCTGATCATTCATGGGAGACACTTTGGGATTTGAGTCTAGCCAAGTTAATTTTTGCTAAAAGAAAGACAAATCAATACTTTTCAGAGGAATATAACAGAATCCAGACTGTCTAAAACATGTCACTCAGAATGTCCAGAACACAATCAAAGGTTACTAGATATATGAAGAAACAGGAAAAATATAATTTATACTCAAGGGCAGAAAACAAAACCCAAAGAGCAATCATTGGAGGCAATACCCCCAGAAAACCCAAATATTGGATTTATCAAAGATTTTACAATATGTTCAAGTATGTAAATAAAAATATACTTGGATGAATAAATTGGAAGTCTCAAAAGAAATAGAAATTATCTCAAAAAGCAAATTCTAGAATTAAAAAATACACTATTTAAAACTAAAAAAATCACTAGTTGGGCTTAACAACAGAATGGAAATGAATGAAGAAAGAGTCAGTCAGTCAACCTAAATCAATAGAAATTATCCAATCTGAAGAATGGAGAAGGGTGGCGGGAAAAATGATAGTAAAACAATCTCAGGACCTAATTATATATAATTTGAATCTCTACAGGAAAAGTGGGGGGGGGGGGTAAATGAAATTGTAAAAAATATTTGAAGAAGTAATGACCTAAATTTTCCAATTTTGATGAATGGCATAAATTTACATTTTCAAAAAGTTCAGCAACCCCAAACAGGATAAATATAAAGAAAATCTCATCTAGGCTCATTATATAGTCAAAATGCTTAAAACCAAAAAGAAAAAGCAAATCTTGAAAGTAGTAAAAAGTGACACATATATAAGGAAACATTGATTCAAATGACTGCTCACTTCTCATCAGAAATAATGGAGGCCAGAAGACATGGAAACAGTATCTTTATAACATTTTCAGAAAGAAAACTAAGAGGGTTAGTTACCAGCAAACCTGCACCAAAAGGAATGCTAAGAAAATTCTACAGACTGGAGGTAAATAAAATCAGCTTGAATTTCAGCTGTTCTTGAAGGAGTGAAGAACACAAGAAATAGTAAATATATGGGTAAATATAATTTCTTAAATTTCTTTAAAATATGTGCAAAATAAATATAATGTGAGGCTTACATATGTAGATATATAATTCTTTATACAGCATATATAACAACTATAGCAATATAGCATAAAGGACAGGTGATAAATCAACCTATATGGTTGCAAAGTTCTTACATTTTATGTCAAGTGGTATGACATTAACTATTACTTAAACTATGAAAATTTTTATTATATTAGTATCCCTAGAGCTGTGGTTCTCAAACATTTTGATGGCAAGACCCCATTAAATTCCTAAGAATTATTGAGGACCCCAAAGAGCTTTTTTTTATTTAGACTATATCTGCCTATATATACATTATTAGAAATAAAAATGGAGAAATTCTAAAATACTCATTTATTAATTCATTTAAAATAATAATAAATCCATTATATGTTAACATGGATAACATGTTTTTCTGAAAAATAATTATATTTTTCAAAACAAAAATAAATTAGAAGATTGACATTGTTCTACATTTTGCAAATCTCTTTAATATCTAATGTAATAGAAAACAGCTGGATATTCATGTCTGCTTCTGCATTCAGTCTATTGTGATATATTGTTTAGGTTGAATTATATGAAGAAAATCCATCCTCACACACATATGTAGTTGGAAAATGGAGGAGAATTTTAATAGCCTTTCAGGTAATTGTGGATATTCTTTAACACCACACCAAAATTCTGAAGTGGTGGTTTCTTAAAGGTTAGTTGTCATATAGAATCTAAAACCTATTACAGAACTTTTTATACTCTCCATTGGTCTATCTTGCACTTTGAATGATTTTGGAATATTATGCATTGATCACTGGAAAAGAGTGGTGAACAGATCTTCAAAAGTTAATACATTTCATTAGATAATATCCAAAACCACATTTGTTAATATCACAACCAATCTCATTAGAAAAGTATTTCATCTGGGAAAAACTGCTAGTCTTACAGTGTATACAAGCTCTTACAGGTTTTCAAAAATTCTTATTTTCAGTGGAAGTTCATATTTCATCATTGGCAATAAATATTGTCAGATTCTTCTTTGAAGTGACAAGCTCATTTCATTTATTTTTTAAAAGAAATGTGTGCCCAGTAATCAATTGAAAATAATAATTGTCTGCCACATCTGTCTGTTAAGAAATGGTGTTCTGTGAAAAAAGAGGCTAATTCAGCTCAAAAGTCATTCACATTAGTGTATTTCCTCAAGACAACCATGAATGTCCATATGCAGCAGAATTGCTGTAAATGCATGTCTCATCTCATCATACAGAATATTAAGTAGACAGGTACTCTAGGGTTGATATTTAACCAAATATATTCTTAAGTGAAATTGACCTTTTTTAATGGGGAGGGCATGGTAGTGAAAAATACAACACAGTCCAGTGCCACTGTCTTGATTTGTTCTAAGGTCCAGAAGTTTTATCCACCATTACTTTTGAACATTAGTGAAAATATCAACACAGTTGCCCCAGCATAAACAATCAGAAGAGTTTTCAACACTTGGAATATTTCAGTACCACTTGTGTTTCTTCTCAGGCAATGACATTAAAAGAATATTTTCTTGGATTATCACTTGGTGCTGACACCAGATGAAAACAAACAAACCTAGTCCTGATACAAAGGTTCATTTATTTGTAAGGCAAAAATGCAAAAATTAAATCACTCTTTGTGTTTTCAGTTAAATCTTTAAATCAGTGAATTTCTTCATTATTGTAAAATAACACCATAATATCTTTTATGGACGTCCATCTAGCGGGCATTCAGCAATGTCAATTGCATAAGGCTTTACTGGTCCCTTAGCTATTGTGGGTGCTTTATCAGCCAATGCCTTTAAATTCTTGAATGGATTTTTCATTTCTAGTTTGGAAAGTTATAAAAACAATTTTTGGTGTTTGAAGTGCTCACCACACCTCCATTTAGAATTTTTATTCCTTTTGCTTTAAACTGTGACTGATTGGTCTCAAAATGATGCTGCAATTTAACTTGGACCATAGTACTGTTCAAATATGTTCTGTAGTGGAAGAAACAATAAGGTAAATCATTAACATTTATAAAGCCTATTGAAAGAGTTTTCATTAAATTTTATTTGATAAAACAAAACAAAAAACCAGTTTCACCCAGTTCCTTTGAGGTAGACTCCTTTCTTCATTGAGTCAGAGAACTCTAACACTTCCATCTTTCTTAGAATCTTAGAAATAAATGGGGAAGCTATGTGTTGAGGTATATTTTGTATTGTGGTAAAATATACATAACATAAAATTTACCATTTTATTAACAACTTTTAAGTGTACAGTGGCATTAAGTACATTCACCTTGACAGCCATCATCACTATCCATTGTCAGGACATTTTCATTATCTCATACTGAAACACTGAACCCATTAAATAATAATATTCCTAAGCCAATAATCCATACTTAAATATGAGAAAATTATTTTTTTTCATTTTAGAGTAAAACAATAATTTCTAAAAATGAGTTTAATATCAATTTTTAAATGTTTTAAGTTTTTGAAGAAAATTCTTAAATATGGTTAAAAAACAAATCTATAAGGTAAACCTATTCTTGTGTTTCCATGTAGGTACAAGGAAAATTCTAGGATTTCAAAATAACTACTTACCAAATGATAATGAAATTTCAGGAGGTATAGCAGGTACAGCCAAAGAAAACTAACAAGAACCCAGTACAAGTAGAGAGAACAAGCTGAGTTCATTTCTTAAAATGCACATATTTATACCCTAACTCTGTTATATCAGGAATTCTAGAAAACACAAGAATATACAGATATTTTTGTATTGTTATCAAATATATCTAGTATTGATTGATATCATCACATATCATATAGGCTCTAGAACACTCTGCTGTACATTCAAAAGAGAATGAGATTATAATGGGCAAATAGTTTCTTAGTATTTTTTAAATCATTTTGATTGTGATCTTTAAGGTCCCTGAACCACACTTTATTAAACTAAATCATACAATGGACCATAAGACAAGTATCGATACAATCAAAAGCATTGGAATCAGAGAATGTTCTCTGACCATAATGAAATTAAATATCAATAACAATATTATATATTTTTTAAATCCAAGTATTTGGAAGTTATACAACATAATGCTAAGTAACTCATAGGAAAAAGAGAAATCATAAGGGAAATTATAAAATATTTCAAACTGAAGGATAATGAAATACAATATACTAGTATTTTGGGGATGCAGCTAAAATAGTTCTTGAAGAGAAAAATATAGCTTTAAATTCTATATTATAAAAGAAGAAAGGTATAAAATTAATGACCTATGGTTTCACCTTAGAAACTACAGGCAAAAACTAGGAAAAAGTGTTTTTTAAAAAGTAAGCCCAAAGTAGGAGTGAAATAATGAAGTTGAGAATAGAAATCAATGAAACAGAAAATAAACAATAGAGAAGTAAAGCCAAAAGTTAAATCCTTTGAATAATGGTCAACAAATTTGATGTACAGAAAAACAAGAGTGAAAATACGAATTGCTAGTACCATGAAAGAAAGAGGGAATATCACTTAGATCTTAAAGACATAAAAAGAAAAATGAGAGACTATTATGAACAAATCTTTATAGGTAAATTTGATAACTTAGATGAAATGGACAAATATCTTTAAAAATACAACAGATAATAAAATAGAAAATTTGATTAGCCCTATATTTACTAAAGGAATGGATTTGTTCTCAGAAATTTCCCTCAAAGAAAACTCCAGGGACCCAGATGGTTTCACTGGTTGATTCTATCAAATATTTAAAGAAGAAATAACACCAATATTAAACACCTTTTTGAAAATACAGGAGGAAGGAACACCTCCTAACATGTTTTATGAGGACATTACTTTGATTCTAAAACTCGACAAAGATATTACAAAACATAAAATTACCAATCAATATCCTTTATATGTAGAAACACAGAATCTCAGGAACATATAAAGAGGATTTTACATCATGACAAAGAAGAGTTTACCCCAGGAATACAATATTGGTTTAACATTTGAAAATCAATCCATGTAATTCCTACATTAAGAGAACAAAGGAAAAAAAACAAATAGAAAAACATTTGACAAATCATCACCTTTCATGATTAAGAAAACAACAAGGAAACGCTGAGCTAATGGGGACTAGAAGGAATTTTCTTCAAACTGATAAAAGACATCTATTAAAAACCTACAATTAATATTATATTTAAAGGTTGAATGTTTTGCCCCTAAGATTGGGAACAAAGCAAGGATGTCCACTCACCATTTCTAGTCAAATCTCAATAAAACAAGAGAAAGAAAAAAAGATGCAAGTGGAAATTGAGAAAACTGTCTCCAATTGCAGATAACATGATTGTTCATGTAGAATATCTTAAGGAATCTACTAAACAACTACTAGGACTAATAAGTGAATTTAGAAGTTTTTAGGATACAAGGTCAAAATACAAAATTATATTTTTATGTATGCCAGGAATAATCAATTAAAAAATGAGATTCAAAAAAACATCCATTTATAATAGTATCACAAAACAAAATATTGACAAAATTTTTTTAAAACAAGCAATACCTCTACTGAAAACTAAAAAATATTGCTGAAATTAAAACAACTAAATCAGTAAAAACCATTATTCATGGATTGGAAGATGCAATATTGTTAAAATGGCAATTTTCCCCAAAATGATTTATAGTTTCAATGACATTCTCATCATTTTACCATAAGGTTTTTAAAACAAGTTTATCTCAAATTTAAATGGAAATGCAAAGGACCTATAATATTTAAAAAGCAGTGTTTTCTAATAGAACTTTCTGTGATGATGAAAATATTCTATATCTGCATTGTTCAGTATAGTACTCAGCAGTATGTGACTCCGGAGCACTCGAAACGTGGCTAGTGTGACAGAGGAACTGATCCTTTAATTTAATTTTATTTATAATACTTATATGTGGCTAATGGCTATTGTATTGAACAGTGCAGAAAGTAACTCTGAAAAGAAGAGAACTTGCACTACTTTACTTTGAAACTTAGTATAAAGCTACGATAATTAAGACATTGTGCTACTGGTATAAAACAGACAAACAGATCAAAGGAAAAGAATAGAAAGCCTAGAAATCAGTCCACACTTACATGACAAAGATGCTAAAATAACCCAAAGGGGAAAGGAAAACTGGATATTCATATGTAATAAAATGAACTTCTAACTCCATCTCATACTATACACACACACACAATTCAAAATGGATCATAGACCTAAATATAAATGAAAAAAGAAGAAAGTTTCTAGATGTAAACACAGGAGAATATCCTTACAACTTGGGTATAGGCAAGATTTCTTAGGTCATGGAGTGTAATCACAAAAGAAGAAATTGATAAATTAGACTTAGTTAAATTTACAATTTCACATCAAAATGCAAAGACTGCCTAACTACAGATGCAGTCAACAACATGGATGAATCTCAAAACATGCTGAGTGAAGTCTACAAAAGGGTTCATATACTATGATTCCATTTGTATGAAATTCTAGGGTAGGCAGAACTCAGTTATGGTAAAAACAAAGGAAGGAGAGTATTTGCATCTGGGGGCTTGGCTGATGGGGAAGGGGTATGCGGGAACTTTCTGCAGTATTGGTAATGTTCTCTATTTTGGTAGAGATTTGGGTTACATAGGTAGATTTGTCAAAACTTAATGAATGATAAGATGAGGTTTCTGCATATCTGCATTCTAAAAATACCTGTAAACAAATATTGCACTCTAGTTAATTATATGCATACTAAAGTGTTACGATATGCATGCTAGAGTGAGGTGTGACTACTGGTCAAGTGTGGAATTTCTTAAAAAGTGGTGTAGATGGAAGAAGAGAAAATAATTCCTTGAGATTGCTCCCAAGTTGAATTGTTTGTTGTGACTCTATTCATTTTAAGAAAATTTTCTTTAACTCTTTGACAACACTTTCCTTGTTACTGGATCCTTCCTTTTTGCTTTGTAATCCTGTATTTTGTAGGAAGAGTCTTACTTTGTTTTCTAAATCAGTGGGCTTCTTTCATTGTTGTGTGTAATTTGGCTGCATTGTTTTATTTTACTAATTGCTTCAATATTACTGATTCTTTGCTCTTTTCTCACAACTTTGTTTTGTCTTTTTATAGTTTTTGTAGTATTTACAAGCGTAAACAGAGACTCTCCATATTATAGGAAGTCTTTATAGCAGTCATTTTATTTCTCAAGGCAGTGACTATAAACTTATGGTTAGGATAGTAATGCTTACAGCATTCTAACTTTTCTTGTTACCTAACTTTTCTTTAATAATACAGTACTTTTAACATTGGATCTAGATTAGGCTTTTTATTAACTATACTTTCTTGAAATTCACAAAAATAAAAATGCACATTGTAGAAAATTGTAGCCTTGATCTTGCTAGGGTTTTACTTGCACACCTACTTTTTGTTATGGTGGTGGGTTAACTCATGGAAGGTACTCTGTTACTATCCCAGCATCTTTCAAGGTATCTTTCATGAAGTAGTTCTCTTTCTTCTGATATACTCTAAAATGTGTTGTTCTTATAAGGGAGTTGGTTACAATAATGCTTCTCAATCCTACCACTCTTCATATAACAAATATTTTAAATAACCTGTTTCTATCCCATAGTTAAGAGATTGTTTAACCAGCTACCCACTTCAGAAATTCGATGTGATTGCCCTAATTGTTATATAAAGAGGAAATAAAAGGAGTTTAATTAATAAACATTTCAATATGTAAATTTGGGGGCATGATGTAGTGGTCAGGTGCTTGTATTCCGACATGACACTGAATGAGCAGCTACAAATGCAGACTGTCGCAGGCGTGTCGCATTGGCGCCTGTGCACCACAAGCAGTATCGCTGTCAGTTGCAATTTTCTGAAATATTTGACCATTCTTGATAAAGTTCTGGCTAAACCAAAGGATAAATTTCCCTCAACTTACATGTTATATGTATTTCTGGAAATTCTGGCATCTATTCAAACCATGCAAGAAAAGCTTTGTTTATATGTAAACAGAGTTAGCTGCTGCTCAGATCATTATGAACAGATATTTCATCTTCAGGAATGTCTAAGAGGACATTGCACAGCCATGAAGGTCAGAGAAGAACTCTCTTCTGTGGAGGCCTCTCCTGTGAATTTCGGGTCATCTAGCATGTCTAGCATTTCATGCCATTGTTGGTCCTTAATCACTGTGACAACAAAACACAAACTTCAAAAACACCAAGTGGGATTTTTCACAATTGATCGCTTTGGCAATTGTGCCACTTCTCAGAGGAATGTTTTTAATGTGTAAGAGAAATGGGATTACAAAGGAAACCAGTTGTATTTAAATACAGACCCCAGGTTAAGTGCAAAATGTGCACAGGGAAGGCAGTATAACACAGAGAAGACAAGTGGTGACTCTATAGCATCTTACTACGCTGATGGACAGTGACTGTAATGGGGTATGTGGGGGGGACTTGATGATGGGGGGAATCTAGTAACCACAGTGTTGCTCATGTGATTGTATATTAATGATACCAAAATTTTTTTAAATGACATCAAAAAAATATGGAAAAGCATAATGGTTACAATATGGCCATTCATAAATACTTAAAATCGTACAGAGCAAAAATAAAAAGGTGTAAAATGTGGTAACATACCCCTAATATTCATACTCCAGTTGAGTGTTATAAGGGTTTTCTGTATTTGGGAAATAGTGAAAGCCGTAGTAATAAACTATTATGGATTTGAAAGTGCATTTGGGTGCCTACATCATGTGGTCATCAATATAATGGCATCAGTAGGGGATTAACATCAATTCTTTAATAGAATCTAAAAGAATGAAACAAATAGCATGGGAGTTGTACTTCTAATTTTGTATCTTACTGGAAATTAAGTATATCAAATGGACTAAGGCTCCTATTTCTTATTCTTTTCTCATTATCACTAAACTGCCTCTCTGATTAATATCAATTAAAGCTCAGGTATTTGCCAACTTGTGTTCATATATTATTTAAAGGAGTAAGATAATGTTGACAGAACAAAATCTACCTTGACAGAACAAAATCTTCTGCCTGCCATTGGGCAAGTTGGCAAATAACTTATTTGTAGAAACATGATACTTTAAACACAAATGGTTCTAAGAATAGGAACTGTAAAGCAAAATAATCAAGAGTTTATTTCAACAGGTGCTCAGTCAATGTTTTCTAGGAATGCATTGAAAAAGGTGATTATATTGATGAGTAGCTTGTCATGGCAAATGTGCAAAGTATCATGAGGATGATTTTTATTTCTTTTAGGGTATGTCTCTGTGCCAGACTGTTGTCGTAGGCTCTGTAGTCATTCTTCTCTACTCTTCAAGAGCATGTTATAATTTAGTGGTGATCACTATATCTCAGGATACATTAGAAAGTCCATTTAATTATGGCTGGGATAATCTTTCAGAGAAGGTAAGTACCTACCATGTATTATTGCCAATCTAATAATATAATAATGAAGTTAGCCTTAACTAAGAATATTTTAAGTGTTTGACTTAGAAACACTTTTATGGCATCTCTAGCTACTATCAGTAATCATACTTAAAAGTTCTATGTTTAAAAATCCTCACTTCCATGTGGCCCTTGAAATAATTCTTCAGAGAGAACTCCCAAAGGAGTATTTTCTTTTCTTTTAGTAAATGATACTAATAGTGCCATAAACATGCTATTGGTCATAAACCAATGTTTTAAAGGATAGCATTTGAATATCTCTAGATAAACTGATTGCCTTTCATTAGCTAATGGATATGGGCATATCCTTAATTTTTTAGGATGAAATCAATTCTCTCTTACCCAAGACATACACATAACCTAAATATTTGGTTCAGTTTTAGATGTTTATGTAATGACTTTTGTGAAAATGTGAATTATCAGTCTTTATAATGGGAGAGCATTCCCAGTTCCTTGGGCGTCCAAGATGTTTGCTATAGTAATTCCCAGGACTCTAGCTATGCACATTTAACCTCCTAGCATTCTCCATCCCCTTCCTCAAAGTGTAGTTCGCCATAGCTATGTGTCATATCTTTATTTAAATTAACTTTGTACTGATTTAGGCATCCTATAACACCATTTTATCAGTATTTCAGTTACCTAAGGAAAAGGAGTTTTCACATGTGGTTCCATGTGGCTGACCCTCCTCACTTCTCTTTCCACTTCTCTCCCCCAACATCTAGTAGAACAGAGCAAATTCAACATGGAGTTTAGGCTCAGAAGCATATTTTTAAGTAGTAGCAGAGCTGAGCAATATACATGTTACATTTCTCTACAGTTGTATCTCAGCGTGAGTGTCAATTTTTTTTGGCTATGGAGCAGCTGGAAACAGTAGTCTCTTTTATAACTCTCTTCAGACTACGGGGCCTAACAATGATACATTCCATATTATCCATATGTCAGAAATATTTTTATGAATTGATGCATTGAAAAAGTTAATAGCTTTTTATTCCACTTAACATCAAAGCATTTTTCTATCTTTGAAAGGATAAATATCATTACATAAGAAACCACAAAATACATAAAATTAAGAGGTTTATGTGCTTGTTGTTGATGTGTTTTAACTTACCCTACCTGAAGCAAGTTAATTTGGAGGGTCGTTATTTATACATAAAACATATTTTTAAATTGCTCTGCCATCCTCTATTTACAGGCTCACATAGAAGACATAAGTGGAGGAGAGTATATAGTGTTTGGAATGGTCCTCTTTCTGTGGGAACATGTGCCAGCATGGTCAGTGGTACTGTTTTTCCGGGCACAGAGATTAAACCAGAATTTGGTATGATACATTATTCCCTAAGGCCTGCTCTTATTTTTTAATGATTTTATTTTACTGGTTTTATATTTTTGGCAAAGTTTAAGACTAAAACTGTCATAGACCCCAACCTCCTTTCTCATTGCAAAGTAAATCTTCATATGCTATCCAATACTTCATTCACAGGCACCTGCTGGGATGATAAATAGTCACAGCTACAGTTCCAGAGCTTACTTTTTCGACAATCCAAGACGATACGATAGTGATGATGACTTGCCAAGACTGGGAAATTCAAGAGAAGGAAGGTAGATGTACTGAATTAGTACTGAAATAGATGAAAAAGAATATAAGCTTTAACCCAAATATGAAAAAGGTTATTTGGTGATATATGTCAATAAGTAAGATCATTTAATATTGGTGTGGAGCAATAGATGTTAAACCCATGGTGGTGCCTGTACTGTAAAGATCTAGCATCTGACTGTAAGCCCATATGTGACCTTGATTTGAGAAATGCCTTTGGGGGTAAAATGGTACCATTTCATTTCAGGCTCTCTTGTTGGTTCAAAGCTGGCAGGGGCTGGTGAGCAGGAAAGGAATACTATTTATAGTGATTATATGTTTCCGTATCTATAATGTTACTCAAAATCCGCTGAGAAACTCTTGATGGAACCCTTGGGAAGATAAGTGCCATAGGAAATCTTGTGGCCTCCTTATTCTAAAACCATTGCAAGTCCATATCACCAGCTACTTATTAGGGCAAAGTACAGATGTTAATGCACATTGACCTAATGCTTTTGAGTTTGAGAGAGCATTTCCTGAAATCCTAACTCATCTGGACCAGTTAACCTCGGGTTTTTTTAGCCTGTTTTTCATAAAATAGGAATGACAATAGAGCCTATCTCATAGAATTGTTATGAAGATTAAATGAGCGTATATGTGTGTAAAAACATTATTATACATACATTATGCACCTACATAAACGTATGTTAGAATAGAGCCTAGTACATAATAAGCACTGTAATATTATCTGATAATCAAGTTCTATTAATTCTGAATGGCATTTATTCATTCTTCTGTAAAATGTGATATAGAATCAAGGATATCAAAGTCACTGAATTTTGTAAAAGCTATTACGTTATTTGGCAAAGAACATATTTCAATATATTTGGTACTAACTATATTATAAATTCATTGAAAACTAAATATGACTTATTATATCCTAACCGCAATCCTATGGCTTTTTTGCCTTTTTTGTGTTGCAGCTTATCAAATTCGCAAGGTTTGGGCTGGTACGGCACCATGACTGGCTGTGGCGGTAACAGTTACACGGTCTCCCCCCACCTGAGCGGGCCTGTGGCAGATGCTGCACCTTTGCTCTTTACCTGTGGTAATTTAGATGCAAACCACCACCACAGCTTGTATGTAACACCACAAAACTGACAGCATTGCCAAGTCATGATTCTTGAATTGTTTTTCACAAACATGTATACTCAACATGTTTAAATTCCATCTGCATAAACGTTCCATTATCTGTTGCACCTGAAAACAAAGCCTGGAAACGTGGCTGTGTTCCCTAGAAGACACAGCTGTTATTTTTTACCTTTTCATAGTAAAATGGAAAGCTTGGAGTGGGAGAAAAGAGGTATTAGATCTTAAGGCACTTGATGGCCTCCAAACATCCTGACTTTGGAACATCGGATGCATATTTGCACTTTTATCTTTGTTCTGAAAGAGTACACTGCAGTCCCCAAAGTCATACTCCAGTGTTTACACTGGGATATTTATATTGTACACCAAATTAGGAGGCGATTTTCCTATGAAAATCAAAGCCTGTATATTCAATAATGGACTCTATGTGGAATTCTTACCCAATAAAAATTTGTGTCAACAGTGCACAGAATTAAGAGATAAAAAAATGTATCATTCTTTTGAAAAATCCACTGAAAAATGTGTAATCACTGAAGATAGTTGTTTTAAGCATGACTGTAAAATACCAACTGAAAGTATTAAAGCAATCATTTTTTATAAATGATAGTAATCTCTTACAGTGATGACCAGCAGTTTTCTTTGGAAAGCCAGTCATTTCTTCAACAAGAAAGTAGACCAGTGAAAATTATGTGGCTACTTCAAGTAGAACTGGTCAAGTGATTATTTTGTATGATTATGATATATGTAGTAGTTTAAGCATGATTCTTCAAGAAAGCAATAGTGATTTTTGCATAGGGAGATTTTGGTAGAAACTTCTTGGGACAAAAGTTTACAGAGGCATTTAAGAATTATTCATAAAATGTACAGTTCAAACATGAATACATATTCAAAAGCATCCCATTTAGCTGAAACAAGATATAGCTGACTTACCTATTGAATCAGGATTGTCCTCAGGTAAATTAAATCATGATACATTAGTGCAGTGAACTTAAGTGCAATACTTTGCAAGACATGAATTCCCTTTAGTTCTCACATTTTTACATCTTGCATATTGACAAAGCCAAATTCAATTTAATTCAACTTAGCTCCAGCACTAGCCTAAATAAGCAAATTGGTATAAAGGTACTAACTAGGTAAGTACAAAACTAGTGGAATAATTAATATTATTGGAGTACTTAGAGAATTACAATGAAACTGTCTTGAATGTCTTATCCCAAATCTCAAAAAGATAAATGGTAGGCTGAGGTAATAGAGAATTTTTAAATGCACTTTCTACCAGTGTCTATATGGAAAGAAGTAGATGTGGAATACCTCAAGATGCCAAGGGAACAGGCAACATTGAGAAGTTGTCACAACATACTTAAAGATGACTAACTGTACAAAATTGTCTGCCGATGTTTCTTCAGAACGGGAACTAATACAATTGTCCTTTTCTGTCTTCTATTTGAACAGAAAATTATGTCTTATTTCTACTCCTACTTAAAATACTCAACTTTTTAATAATTGATGCAGTAACTTCAGAAAAGTCTAACAGTAGGTAAAACCCCAAGGAATAAATGAAATTTTTAGTGCTTTTGCTCTTTTGGGAAGTTGGTACACAACCAAATACATTTCTTTTTTATCATACAAAATGACTTTGAACTCAGTCAGAAGCACAAACCTGTAGTTATACATGTTACTTTGGGTTTGTTTGTAAGTTCTTACTATAAGCAAACTATTTTAAAATTTATACTGCAGAGGTTAACCTTGGTATTTACATGGCAATGTAACATGCACTTAACTGAGTATATTTTGACTCCAACTTCAGTTATTAGATTTCAGAATGCTGATTATTTCTTTTCCTGATTATGTTGGATATCTAATTATATAGTTACCTGAAAAAGGTATGTGTTCCTGGTTAATCCTTGGGGTTCAAAATAAATAGGGTAAATTTTTCTGTAAGGCTTCTTTAGATAATGTTCCTATTTGACCAGATAAGCTAAGATTACTTCAATTTTTTTTTCAGATAAAATAACTTGGTTCTTTCATTTGGATTAGTTGATTCTTCCAAATCCGAGATTTGTTTATTGTAATCACTGACTAGGGTACCTGAATTCTTGAATTTGTCTCCTTATACACATCACTCAAAATACATCACCAAAGATGGAGAAAGATAAGCTTCTGGCCCAATTTTTGCTTAAAAATTCCAAAGCACTAGGAGCACTTTAAGTTTGGTCTCGAAAGAAGGAGTTGTTTATAAAATCAAAGGGCTACCGATTCCCTGTTCATCCTGCACTGAAGCACATAATGACAATTTCAAACTTTCGTTTTCGGTTTAGTAATTAGAACAGCGAATGCCATTGCTTACGTGTGTGATGCTACAGTGATTAGCAGTACCGGTTTTTATCATTTCATTTGGGTGCCCAATAATTTTGAAACTCTTATCACTCATATAGCTGGTTGTAGGTTTATGAAGATGTAATTTATAGCTAAGTGGCTTTTTTATGCATAACTACCTTTTTTATTGTTTAACTTTCTCAGCTATATAATCAGTTTCAAACTGGTTAAAAAGTATAGCTGTGGCCAATGAATGTATTTATTTGTTGTTTCACTAAATTGTAACAAAACACTACTGTTAAAAATAAAAGTGTTTGTGCTTTTAATGCAAGGTCTAGTTTTCTTAATCTCTCTTACTGGTAATCTCTACCAATTCAATTTCTATGATACAAGTATAAGAACTCCAGTGTTACCAAAAAAGAAGAAAAAAAAATCAAGAATTACAAATGACAGTTTGCTAAGAGTGAGCTGGTAACTACCTACCTATGCACGTCACGTCCCTTGGTATTTATACACTCATTTGATAGGAAATGCCACACACTTTATTTTAAAAGACCAGTGTGTTACATGTTTATTCAAATATTAAGACAAAGCCTTCTATGGAATCATATAACACCTTTCTCTTCCCCTTAGAATCGTAAACAGGAATAAACCTATCTTGCCAATAATTTTGGGCAGCTGTCCTTGGATTATTTGAAATTCCTCAGTGATGTTGCCTTTTCCCCTGAAAGAAGCGTTCCTATTTTGTTCCAGAATCGATCCCTTTCCTAACACTCCAAAACCACATCACACACACAACTTCAGGAGCTTCACTGACCCCCTGAAGTCCACAAATTGTCGGGAGTCTAATGACTCTTGCTGTAAGGAATACTTGGAGTAAAGGTATTACCTCTAATAAAGTCATTTTAAAAGGAATTTATTCAACATTTATTGTTTTCATATGCCAAAAACTATGCTATGGAGATGCAAAAATGGATAAAGTTCCTTTTCCTGCCCTTGAGCTCACATTCTAGTAAAGGAAGCTTTAAAAAACAAAACAGTACTGTACAATAAGTGATACAATAGAGGTAGGTTGTAATAACAGTGGTGACACAAAAGAGGAAGTTAGATGATCCTCCTTGGATTCAACAAGGGAGATTTCACAGAGGTGATGCTTTACACTGGTCCTGCAAAGATACAGAGGAATTTTCCTGGTGGGGAAGGATGAGTAGGGGCACTTGATGCAAAGAGAGCAGCCTGTACCAAGGTATGGAGGCCTGACCATGGTGCCTTTGAGGACTTAAATCTGTTTTTCAGATTATGGTGGGGAGTGTACTGGGAGACACACATCAGAGGTCCTTGTTAGAGTGCTTCTAGAAAGCCCACTCCAGTAGCATTGTGGAACCAAAAGAAAGGAGATAGGCTGGGTATAAGGAAACAGGTTGGTGTAGTACTTGAAACAGCAATGAAAATGGAAAGACAGTGATCTATCAGAGACATGAAGATAAAATCTGTAGCACTGAGACACTATTTGGATAGTGGGAAGATGGAGGAGAAGAGTGAGCCTACAGAATTTAGAGTCAAGGGGCAAATGATTTTTAAGACACACCAGGTATCTGTGGGACCAAGTAAAGATATGCAGTAGACAAATGGATTGAAAAGTCTGGACTAAAGAATTTAGAAATCACTGAATTGGAATTACTGAAGAGTGAGAAGTGTTGGTGGTTAAGAGAGCAAGAATGAAAGCCTGAGGAGTAACACTTAAGGTATGAATGAAAAGAGGCTAAAGAGGAGGCATCCAGGAGCACATGAAATGTAAGGAACTCAAAGGAAAAAAATGTTTAAAGAAGGGACTGTCAATGGTATCAAATGCAGAAAATTGCTTGTGAACAGAACTGTGGATTTAAAGTTGGGATTTCAGGTTTCAAAGGAAGAGATTATAAAGAACTGTGGAGCCAAAGGCCAGATTTTAGTTAAGGAGCAAGTGGGAGACATAACAAAGTGAAGATAGGAATATTCTTTCAAAAGATCAGCTGTTAAAAAAAGGGCGGGGGATAACACATCAGAGAGGTATACAGACAAAATTACCATTTAAACCCATCTACCACATTTTCAGAGTGCTACACATGTCCCTGAACTTTCTTATATGCTGTTCACTTCATAGTCCTTTGAGTCTCCAAGAATATTGACTTAATTAGTAGGTTAATGTCTTTCCTTTCCTGCCCTATTCAAATGAGCAGGAAAGGAAAATATGACACATATTGTTGAACTTAGCTCTGTGATCATTCATTTAAAGCATATTGGATATATATTCATATATTCATTCAACAAATATTTATTGGATACCCACTATGTGCTTGGTACTATATAGGCCTTATGGACACAGAGCAGAAAAGTATACAGCAGTGTAAAATGACATTTCTAAACTAAATAAACCCTGCTTTATTAATAATGTGACATCTCAACATGGTATACCTGCTTAGACATATAAAGAGGGCGCATGATTTTGAGGTATACAGTTTCTTTTTTCCCCACAGTTCACTCTGTGACTTAAATTCCAAAACCCTTTCAAACATTTTTATTATTGTAAGGCTTATTATATTATTGTTGCAGATTTTTGTCTGAAAAAAATTACTTTTAGAAAATGATTTGGTATTACACACTGAAGTATTTAGAGTTCAAAGGACATGATGTCTGGAACTGACTTTCAAATGACTGAGGAAAAAAGAGTACATATGCATATGTGTGTGTATATATATATATATATACACACACACATATGCACACACAGAGTGCATGAAAAATAAAGCAAATAGGAACAATTAGTGAATCTGGGTAAAAGAGTTCTTTGTGCTATCCTGGAAACTTTTCTGTAAATTTGAAATTACATAAAAATAAAGTTTCCCCCAAATTTAATTCACTTTTAGGTAAAGTATTATGAGAATAAATATATAAATCTTGTCAACTTTTCACAATGTTTAGAAATCTCTGCCTTTGTGTTATTGTATCTCTACACACTAAAGGCAATCAAAAGCATTATAATTCTAAAAGTCATTTATTTCATATAAATGTATTTTATGGTTACCATATAAAACACAGGACTCCCAGTTAAATTTGAATTTTAAACAAATAATTCTTTTTAGTAAAAGTGTGTTCCAATATTGCATGCAACATACTTATACTGAAAAACTATTTGTGTTTATTTGAAATTCAAATTTAACTGGACATGCTATATTTTTATTTACTAAATCTGGTAACCCTGAATATATTTAAAAATTGTAGGTGGTTGAGTTATGGGTTATTCATGAGCCTCCATAGCATTTAATTCCTTGTCACATTAAATCCTTGTAACATTGGCCACAGTTTTATTTATACTACATATTCTTACATAAAAGACTAGTTTGAAAGACTTAAAACATTATGTACTTAGTTTTACCATATATGAATTTGATGATCCCGATTTTTTCGATACTAAACTTTAAAACTTGTACGTCATCATCAAAGTATTACTTTCGCTCACAATAATAATATACGTAGACTCAACACAATTGAAGGAAAGTTTACATAAAACAATATAATTCTCCTTTTACAAAAGCAGCTTTATATAAAATGTTTGGCTTAAAACTGTCATTGCTATTATGCCTTTGAATGAACATCCACTCTTTGGCCTCCACTGTCCACAAACAGGTACATTTCAACTCGTTTCCTTTAATGAATATTTTGTAACAAGTTCCTGAAGTTTTCTAATTCTTTCACACTTGTAGAAATTCTGTAACCAAAAACATATTTCACTCAGAAACTATTTTAGATAATTTTTCCAAGTTACTCACTCTGCATTTTTAGAGCACAGAATAATATTTATTTCAACAAATTAAAAGGTGCATAAACCATTTAATCTATTTTCATGTACCTTAGTTCTTAATTTGATGTGGTAAAACTAAGGTAATATTGCCCAGAAATCAATTATTTTTAAGTATTCATAACTTAGTATTAAAGTTTTAAAACACAGTTATAAAGTATATAAATATTAAAATGCTTAGCTATTTTAAGTATTCATAAATATATTCATATGCTCAGTATTGAAATTATATAAGGATAAATTACATAAGCATTAAAATATGTACTTTAAACATGTATAAGTATAATACTGAAAATTAATCAATGTATCATATTTTAGTAAATATACAAAGAATCAAAGCTTTTGGATGATAGAGTAAAAACAGTAAATGTATGACCAAATTATTTTCAATAATTTTTATAAAAAGAAAGTTTGTCCACTAAGTGTAATTCAGTTCTGCTCTCCACCATGAGAAATGTGCAGAATACTCAATGAAACATAAATGTCAAGCTTCTATGTACTACAGAATAATTCTGAAGGTCAATTATTTCCAACCCAAAATATTAAAATGTAATTTTTTTGAGTGAAGACATGTAGTCCATAGAAAAATGCTAGTTTTTATAAATCTCTGCATTCTTTACATATGGCTAAGCCAAAAAGAAATGCATCTATACTAAATTTTGTAATATAAACTCCTTATTTCAAACTTACGCTCCAATCATTTTTATGAAAGCCAATTATTTTTGAAAGAATTATTAACCTTTTTATATAATGGTGAATTCACAAAAACTTTTATGTATACACCTATATTAAACAACATGGTTTTTCCAGGACCTCCAAAAAAATATTTGGGTAGCACAAAAACTACTTTTAAATAATTAGAAAAAATATACAAATTCAGGAAGATGAATATTGAAGTCCAACCAGTAAATTAATCAGTAAATTAATGGTTATAAAAGTCAATAGGTTAAAATAAAGCATATCATCTAATAATTGCGTGTCTATATACTTAGGTATTTCATAAGATCATAGAATTCGGTACTGATTTAATTTCACTAAAAAGGATATTCCTTACCCAGCTTTATCTGAGAGTAAAAGTGTTACATTAGACGTGCTTAGCTAGCAGAAACACTTTCAGTACATTCAAACTAACCTTCCAAATGCATTAAATAATGATACTATTTCTTGTCTGGTTAGATGGAATTCATAACTGGGCCCACTTTCTGGAATATTTGCTATCAGTTTCTCAGAAAACAAAATCTTCAGAGCAGTACCCAAACCCTGAATCTGTAACAGAAATAAGAGAAAAAGAACAATCAGAAAATTATTTGAGTGAAGAATACATGAAAAATAGGTCTGAGCTAGATTTGCTTACCTGAAGCTTTCCCCATAGTCGACACTTAAGACAACCAACACAATCCATAATTCTTGATATATTTCTAAAATGCAGCCGAAATTCCTCCTAAAAACAATTTAACAAAATTGTATTAAGATGCAGTATATAGTCAATACTAAGTATTTTCTAAGTGCCTACGTATCTAACACTGCACAAGGCACTAAAGGGTGCCAAAAAAGGGGAGAGAATTAAGATCAACATTCGCTGAGCATCTCCTGAATACTAGAATCCACATACACATTTTCATCTTCACCACAAATCCAAAAGTAAGTATTATAATCTACACCTAATGAATTAAAAAAACTAGGTTCAGAGAAGTTTCAGAAACTTTGAAACAGCTGTAACATGAAAAAGATTTTTTAATAGGATCCCAGATATCTTTATTAATAAAAATGTTATTAATGTATAAATTTAATACAAAGCCTAAATTATTAATATTCATTATTTCCAAATGTTAGCCATATCTATAGCTTGTGTTTCTGTACCTTGTGGACTGAGTTCAGTCATCCTAATTTCAACCTACTTTTTAAAAAGTTTTACCCAGTAATATTACCCTAAGTAGATTTTGGTGATTTGATTGGGGATTTCCTTCAAACTTGTGTTTCAACCTTGAATTAAAGAAAAATCTCACTTTTCACAATAAAAACAGAGTAGCAAAGTTATTCTAAAGTGGATGTTTCCATCCCATGAGGTGCTGACCTCTGTAAGATTCAGTAGTTGTTGTAACAGCCTACAAAATCATAGGTAGACAAGCACATTACATAGAAACAATAGCTCACATTGTATGCACCATAAATTTCCAAATGGATATAAGTATTATGACCAATAAAACACAGCTTTTACTTAAAAAGTGTCACCAAATGCACAGTGGCTTTTTGGCAATTATATTTTCACAATCAACAGATACTAAAAATACCACTATCGTGGAGACAGGCCATAAAAGTTTTCACTTTAAGAGATTCATGCTTTTAAAGGTTAGAGGTCTCTGTTCTGAAAGATTGTGCTTGCTCTCACAGACGTCTAAATTCAGTATTTGAATCCATGTTTCTTAGTTCAAATACTTGAACACAGCAGCTCTTCAGTTAATCTTGCACGGCATATACAGAGAGTAAGCTTAATAACTCAGAGGAGACAAGATAACAACTACAGAATTAAAACCAAGCACCAGTGCAGAAGTGAATTTAATATTCTAGAACCAAGTTAATTAGCTAGAAATTGTACTAGATCAAAACAGGAGAAAATCTTGTGACTTCCACAGATAAAGCTCAATACCCTGAGTATATTCCAAACTTCTCTCAGATTAGAAAAATCTATGACCCTTAAAATAACCAAAACCTAAATTGCTTACAAATTCTCCTTGTTTACATACACAGTTTTTAGGTCAACACTTAAAATTACAGCCAGTGGGTAGAATGATCAAACATGCTGTGGTTATATACTGTAATTTATACTCAATTAAACCAATTGGCCAAAAAACAATCCTCAGCGAATTCTCAAATGCTTTATAAGCCTTCAAGTGAGAGCCTATTCTATTTTGAATTGAACACTAAACACTAAACAATTCTCTTTCATGCAAGTCTTCTATTTCTAATCATACATTGCTAAAGCATGAGATGAAATTTTTAAATGAACTTATAAATGTTATTCAAATACTTCAAGTTCACCATAAACTGCTTTTAAATAAAGTATCTGATGTTAACTCGCTCTCTTGTTCTTTTACTCCTTTCTTATAAAAGGATTCAGAAAAATATCTGTTAAACTCCATAGGACATAAACGCTGAGTGTTTCAGAGTTTTGATTGTGAGAACTTTTCTAATCTTGACAATATAAAAAAGATTTGGTGCCAAAACACTACAATAAACCAGCAAGTGTACTAAAAATAAGGAGGATTATTGAAAATAGTAAAGGAAAAAAGTCTTATTACAGCATCAGCCCCCTCATTTCTAAGTTCCTGGAAGCTGTGTGGGAGGTTATATAAGCAGAGGTTGTATTTCTAGCAAAAATGCTTTCAGTAGGAGTTAGGTGGGAAGTCAAGAATGACATCATGGAACAAAACTGAGTGCGAAAAAGTACTTTTTTATTTGTAAACTGCATAAAATCAGGTTCTTTCCTTATAGAAAGAAAGGGTAAGAAATAGTGGAAGATTGTTGTAAATATTGTAAAGAAATCAGATCAAGTCCAGTGCTCCAGAAGGCCATCTGCTTTTACTTACCTATAGCTTTGTAACAGAACAGTAATGTAATTTTACTTGAGTCCCCAAATAGACTAAAAATCCCTTGAGGGTAGGAGCTGTCTCTCCCATGAATGACAAAAGCCATGCTCTGCACAGTAAGCATTTAATAAATACTCCCAGCAATATTTTATATTTGCAGTATTTTTAGGCAAATATACACAAAGATCATCTTGCCTGAGGTTATACCCTTTATTAAAAGACAAGACAAAAATCAAACCACATTTTGTGGGATATCAAGTCTTCTGTTCTTTACACAACTGCATCCTGGCATTCTAAATGTCTGTAATTCCCATTGAATAAGGTGGATAACAAAATACTGCGCACTCTCCCCCTAAAGAGGATCCTTTAACCAAAACCATTTTCAGAATTCTCTGCAGCAAAAGACAGACTAATACTGCCACTCATGGCCTACACCCCTTTCCTTTAATTTATAGCTTCCATTTATTACATAAGACCATATAGTGCGCAGGCCAGTCATCAGTGACACAAATTGCAGTTCTATTTTATTCTGAACATAACACAAACTAGATCATAAGTCAAGTCCCTTTGGACTTCCTTTTTTGAGGAAAAGAAAGGTTATGACTCTGACTGTTCTTATGATTTGGGGATATAGAGTAAGATTTATTGTTAAGGATAAAAACATGGGATTATATTCATACCAGCATAAGAGTTTGCATCTAAAGTACCAATTACCTTTAGTTTGTTTGCTTCTTTTTTATCCCCAGCAAAAAATGAATTCTCATCAAAATGCAAAGGAAATGACCTGCATTTTAAAATGGAGAATATTCATTTTCATGTATAAAGACATTAAAAACCCTGTTAACATAACATTTTGCTTAGTCAGTGATAAATAGTATAAATAGAGTAGAAAATAAAGGATAATCAACACTCTGATGCCCCAAAATAAATTCTTATCCTCAAATCTAAAAGCTAATTGCATAATGTGGAAGTTTGGCCCCAAACCCAACTTGTTCAACGAAATATGAAAATAATGCAGATACCAAGTACTAAAAGAATGGTTTTTAAAACTAAAAATATGCTTTTAGTACCCAAGTCAAAAACAAAAACAAAATTCAATTCCAAAAGACCTTCAAGCAAAATTAGCTTTTATTTTTAAATAGCTTTCCTTTCTCTACACTGAATATGAAGAATTTAATTCTGAATACCACTCATCACTCTTCTATCAAGGTAGAAGTCATATTATATACTTTACTTGATTTCATGAAGTATTTCCAGAAGCAACATTTTGTTTTCTGCATCCTGAACTTTATTTCCAGTGAAGAGTTGAAAATCTGGGCGCTCAAAGAATGGTACCACTTTAGATAAAGCCCTTAATTCTATTAAGTAGAGAAAATACAAGTTCTTAAGCCTCCTTGGACCTTCTCCTTCAGTCAAAACTCCATCAAACCGCTGTTGAAATTCTGTAATGTTGTGTCCCCATTTCTTTTCCAACCAGGTTTCTAAGAAAGAAGAACTAAATATTAAAAACTGAATTTTAAAATTAATTTTAAAATTAGCCTAAGTATATTAGGTTACTTATGCCTACGGAATTTCATTTTATATTTTATATATAACAAACATAACCATGAAAACTGTTTCTCATAGTTTAGCCTTTAATAGTTGTTATCATCTAGAACCCATCCTTAAAAGGAAAATAAATTCAATATTTTACTGAGAAACCAGGTTTAATAAAAATCACATTTCTGAATATAAATGTATTCATAAATCCAAAATACACAATTAAAAAATGACTATCTGAAAGTACTAATGAGTGTGAAGCTCTATGTAAAATTAAAGTTACTGTACTTTGTTTAGAAGATGGAAGAGATACTTAATTCCAAAAGAAAGATGTTACTGATGAAAATCAACCATGGTTTCATTTTTTAACAGCATTTTTTTATTAAGGTATTATTGATATACACTCTTATGAAGGTTTCACATGAAAAAAAATGTGGTTACTACATTTACCCACATTATCAAGTCCCCACCCATACCCCAATGCAGTCACTGTCCTTGGGTGTAGTAAGATGCCACAGAATCACTATTTGCCTTCTCTGTGCTACACTGTTTTCCCCGTGATCCCCTACACCATGTGTACTAAACAAAATACCTCTCAATCCCCTTCTCCCGCCCTCCCACACCCCTCCCCTTTGGTAACCATTAGTTCCTTCTTGGAGTCTCTGAGTCTACCGCTATTTTGTTCCTTCAGTTTTGCTTCATTGTTATACTCCACAAATGAGGGAAATCATTTGGCACTTGTCTTTCTCCACCTGGCTTATTTCACTGAGCATAATATCCTCCAGCTCCATCCACGTTGTTGCAAATGGTAGGATTTGTTTCTTTCTTATGGCTGAATAGTATTCCATTCTGTATATGTACCACCTCTTCTTTATCCATTCATCTACTGATGGACACTTGGGTTGCTTCCATATCTTGGCTATTGTAAAAAGTGCTGTAATAAACATAGGGGTGCATATGTCTTTTTGAATCTGAGAAGTTGTATTCTTTGGGTAAATTCCAAGGAGTGGAATTCCCGGGTCAAATGGTATTTCTATTTTTAGTTTTTTGAGGAACCTCCATATTGCTTTCCGCAATGGCTGAACTAGCTTACATTCCCACCAGCAGTGTAGGAGGGTTCTGCTTTCTCCGCATCCTCTCCAGCATTTGTTGTTCTTAGGCTTTTCGATGCTGACCATCCTTACTGGTGTGAGGTAATATCTCTTGTGGTTTTAATTTGCATTTCCCTGATGATTAGTGATGTGGAGCATCTTTTCATGTGTCTGTTGGCCATCTGAATTTCTTCTTTGGAGAACTGTCTCTTCATATCCTCTGTCCATTTTTTAATCAGGTTATTTGCTTTTTGGGTGTAGAGGTGCATGTAAGTTCTTTATATATTTTGGATGTTAACCCCTTGTCAGATATGTCATTTACAAATATATTCTCCCATACTGTAGGATGCCTTTTTGTTCTGTTGATGGTGTCCTTTGCTGTACAGAAACATTTTAGTTTGATGTAGTCCCATGAGTTCATTTTTGCTTTTGTTTCCCTTGCTCGAGGAGATGCATTCAGGAAGAAGTTGCTCATGCTTATATTCAGGAGACTTTTGTCTATGTTGTCTTCTAAGAGTTTTATGGTCTCATGACTTACATTCAGGTCCTTGATCCATTTCAAGTTTACTTTTGTGTATGGGATTAAACAATAATCCAGTTTCATTCTCCTGCATGTAGCTGTCCAGTTTCGCCAACACCAGCTGATTTAACAGCATTCTTAAAGCGTTATAAAGAGCAGCAAAAAAGCTTTTATACATTAAACTCCAGGACTGAAGCTGGCAGGCAAAGAAAAGGGTCCCGATACAATAATATCTAATGAATAACAAACTGCACTATTTTAATTCCCACAACAAAACAGAAGAACACTTACAAAGCCATTTTGAACAGTTTTAAGCACCTTCTTAAAAGAAGGTGAAGAGAGCTAAGATCATGCTGAATGTTTTCTTACAGTCTCTGTAGTTCCTACGTTCCCAATTACTACCAGGTAAGAATTACCTTTCACTTCCTACTACTCAATAGGGTTAACTTTTACCCACTGAGGTAAATACCAAGAAAATTTTAAGAATATCTGAAAAGTAAAGTGAATGAAGGCTAATGTCACATACCTTGTAGAAGGTATCGTGCACTCAAATGTACATTAATGCTTGCATGTAGGCCAGATATAAGTCTGTAGAATGCTCTTTTTTCCACACAGAGGCCTAAAAAAAGTAATTTGGAAATAAAAATTTCATATGTGAAACTTGTAAGATTATAAAATTAATTCCATGTGTCTTCAAAAATGAGAAAAAATTTATCACTTAAATCTGTTTAAAATTTTCCAATTACCTTCTAGCCAACTGTAAAAAGTGTTCTCTGAAATTAAAAAGAAAAATAAGTCACAAGACTAAAAATGCCAAAGTGGAAGTTTTTCAAAAGTTCTAAAACACTATAGAAAATTTTTGCCAGTGATTTAAAGATTATTTAATGAATGATCCAAATTTTATTTGCAATTTCTCCAAAGGAAGTAGAAAAATTTTTGGTATGGATTCAGTTAAAGACACTTTCTGCTCATTCTTTTGAATGCTTTAGTATTGTAGAAAGCAGCCCATGTCTCATAACTTTCTGAATAAAGAGTTTTATATGAGGTCAAAACATAGGATTTAAATGGTAAATCTTGTCTGGAAAAATACTTAGTTTTGATAATAGTTCATGCTATGAAAATTAAGAACTCATTATATGCTTTTCTAAGTTTGAAAAGTAAATAAAAATTATAAAATAGAATTAGAGGTATATTATTTGTACATAGCTCATATCATATGCCGGTCAATATTTCAAAAAGCAATTGAAGGAAATGTTACAAAAAACAAATATAAATTATATTCTATGACCTAATAAGATCATTATTCATATACTCAGACCTGCTAATTCTGCTTTTAGAATTATACTGTAAAGAAATAACTCAAAATGGGGGGGGGGGTATGTGTAATAATTTGTATAAAGATGATTATATGTAATTATTAAAACCTGACAAAGTGTACAATAATGTATAAGTTAACATGACAGAATACTATATAACTAATTAACGTGGTAGACTAATATATGACTGTTAAAATGACAAGAATGTGGAACATAACAATACATGAAAATATTTGAAATACTATATAAAGGCATAAGAATTATAACTACATAAAGATTCTATATATGCATTTTCTAGAGATGGCAAACAATGTATTACATAGTTCTTCTGACTAAAGTTGCTTATACTAATATTAAAAATGAACCATGCAAGCATAAAAATAATGGAAGGAATGACAAAAAGAATGGACAATAATTTAAACTATTCGAAAACTTAAAACATGTTAGTCAAAAACCTTTACAAACAAAAGCAAAATGCGAACAGCAAAATGTTGCAAATACAACAAAGGGACGATATCCTAAATATATAAAAAGCTCATAAACTGAAAAAAATGCTAAAGTGCCCATTAAAAATGGGCAAGTAGTATGAATAGAGAATTCAGAAAGGAAAAAATACAAATAGTTATAATGGATAAAAACTGCTTAGTTTCACTAGTAATAAAAAATGGAAATTAAAACTATAGATACCACTTTTAACAGTAAAGGTAAAAATACAGTAATACTAATGTGGACAAAGGTCAGGTAAAACTAGGTAGCACATGATTCAAAGGGGTGCAAATCAGCACATCCTTTCAATGACAAAAAGCAATCTACTCATATGTATCAAAAGCCTAAAATGTCCATATCCTAGTAAATCCATTTCTAGAAACCGAGGCTCTCAAGAATGAATGTTTGCGTCCCCTCTAGAAGTTGTATGTTCAAGCCCTAACCACCACCCACCATGTGATGGTATTTGCAGGCTTGGGAGGTGACCTGGTTTAGATGAAGAATGAGGGTGGATTCCCATAATGGGATTAGTGGCTTTATAAGAAGGGGAAGAGACCAGAGCTGTTGTCTCTCTGCCATATGAGGATAAGCAAAAACCTGCCTCACTGCAAGCCAGGAAGACCATCACCAGGAACCAACTCTGCTGGCACCTTGGTCTTAGGACTGCACAACTGTGAGAGAATAAATATCCTTTGTCTTTTTATATTGCTAAACACATGACTTTAAGACTAACAAAGATCATTTCAATCTCACTCATAAAGCAAAGAGATTCTCAAAAAGACAAAGTAAATCTAAAATGTTAAAATTCTTAGCATTACAATTAACTTAGAGTTGGTAATAATACCTACACCTGAGTCAGCGTAAACCTTGGAAGCCTGTAGACCAACACTCTGATCAGACCTAGAAACTTCCAACATGAGACCCAGCAGGTCCCAGAGTTCAACCAGCGCAGGAGAGCAAGTTTACCCTGGCAGAGGCCAGGGGAAATCTAGGTTCCATGTGCAGTGGGTAAAACGTACCAGTGCGCTATCAGAGGCTGGGGCAGGCTGTTTCTACTGCTTGCTCCCAGACATAGTCAATTTTCCCTTAACCTGTGCTTTCATCTCCAGAATTTTATTTATTTATTTTTGTTGTTGTTGTTGGTTTCATTTTTTTATTTTTTATAATTTATTTTGGATCATTAATCTACAATTACATGTGCAATATTATGGTTTTTAAACTACTCCCTTCATCAGGTCCCCCCCACCTACCCCATTACAGTCACTGTCCATCAGCGTTGTGAGATCATCTCCAGAATTTTAGATAGGGAAATAAAAATAAATTTCATTGTCTCAGAAGTGGGAAGAAAAGTTTGCCAAAAAAATAGCTGAATGTGTATAAGCAAATTCATTTATGCAATGCATGATAAAGAAATTACACTTACCTTCACTTTTCCCTGAAAAACAAAACAAATTGTTTATTGTTATAACCTCCATCCACATGCCACTTTTACAATGCTACACCTCCCATACAGATAAGACTCTTAATACTGGTTAGTTTTAGTACATCATTTCATCCACATAAGCTGAGAGTGAGGCGAGAGGAGGTCTGCCTGATTTGATTAAATGGCGTCATCTCCAAGAGTCCAGGTAAAATATAGTTTCAGCTTGTACAAGATTTAATATAGGCTGACAGGAGAGAAAAATCTAATCTATCATCTGGGTCCTCTTAAATACCTTAAGGACTTATGGCTATTAGGCTGGCAGAGCCTCTTTCTACATTTATCCCAAATCTATAACTGTTTCTACTAAAGATTTGTGTTACTCCTTTGAAACCTCGAGAATGACATCGTAAAATTTTACTTTATAAGGAGTAACTTAAAGACTATTTGTAAGATTCAAATTTTCCAGTTCAGCAGTTTGTATACAGCTGCACATTTAGTATTGGAAATCTGTCTGCATTTTGCCCACTTTTATTTAATGCCATTGTTTGATTATTAAAGTAACATATGCTCATTGAAAATACATATATTTTAAAAAGTACACAGATGAAATAAAAAATATTATCCATAACTTCCTTTGCACAAAAATAAATACCATTTATATTTTGCTAAATGTTCTTTTTCTTTGCGCATAGAGATATTGATACTATATTTTACAAAAATATATTATAGATCTTGTTTGATACCTACTTCTTTCTTCAGTGTGCTGTTGATCACCATTGATATAAATAAATACAAAATTTCAGCAACATCCATAATGGCTGTATTCTACTATGTTACCAAACTGTAAATAATCTAACCAGTTTATTAACATTTAAATTCTTCCCATTTACCTTTAACATAAGTGAGGGTGGTTAATTAGTTTATCAGACCATAAAGTGAGTTCACAGAGCAGATCACTTCTTGTCTAGGAATCTGCATTTTATCTGACATTAAATCAATAGCTTCCACTGAGTTGTCTCTGTATAAAAACATACGTGGCTCCATATAAACCCAAAAGCCTTGTTTAAAGATGTTCTTTCATTTCTAATCTAAGGAAGACTAGTCTGCCAGTATTTAAGGAATGATGCAATCTGATTGCTCTCCAGGAGAAAATTTATGTTTATTGACTATATGAGATCAGCTTTTCAAATAAATTTTAAAAATGAAAACCTTAGACATTTGCTAAAAACACATCAAAGATTTCATCAGCAAGCACATATGCAGAGAACAGGGAAATGTATATCCCAAGGAAAAAGTCTGAAATGGTTTATACAACAAGCCACTCTGCCTATTACAGACTGGGCAGAGTTTGTGAATTTCAATTTTTCCATCCCCTCCAAACCTACACAGTGCTTAGCACATAGTAAATGGTAGACAATCGTTTGTTGAAGGAACAAGTAATTTTCACTATTGCAGACAATATCATTAAATGAGGAGAGCAATTTTCACAGATCATTGTCTAACAAACTACTCCATCTGTTATGTGCCTGGCTCTCTATTATGAAATGAAACCAATAAATGCTGCCTGTATGTCCAAACGAAGTACATCAATGGATATATAACAGTGAAATAATGCTAGACAATGAAAAGGGCTGAAAGAGAAATAAAACATCACTTGATGGAGATTACGTCTAGTTAGGGGGATCATGGAAAGTTGTAGAGAAGACAGCATTTGGGCCAGAGAGACCTTAAGTGTAAGTAGAAAATGAAAAATGTTGATGAGATATAAAGACATGAATTTGAAATCAGACTCACAATATATACAATAATTTAAAGTCTGGGTAAAGATTTGAGGGAGTTTTCTGGATGTTAACTAGAAAATGAGTAAAAATAGAAAAACTGAACACACACTATCTATTAAAATGCATAGAATAAATATATAATCTAATCATCACCCTATGATAGTCTAATACCATGAACTTCATTGCAAAAATACTCCCTAATGGAGTGTAAATATTTTAAACACCAATTTCTCTGTAAGGGTGAGGCATAACTTCTATGGAAACAGGAATATATGATCTCAAATGCTCTAACCAATCCTCATCTTGCTTCCCCCTTCCTTCTAACCAAAGTTCACTGGCTGATAAATAATAGAACAGTGCAAATAAATAACTCACCTTGACCAGAAGCCAAAGGACTTAAAGGTCTTTTAATTGTCTGTGGCCTAGAAACAAAAGAATTCAAGTATAAAATATAAATATGTTACTTATCATAATTATTTAAATAAAAGAGAAATTATCTCAGAAATTTCCTTAATGACTACATCCAAAATCAAACTGTTTTTATTGGGCTTAAAAAATATTTATTTTCTCTAATTACATGAAGGGAGGCTGGTTTTTGTTTTAGTGATAGTAATTTGTCATCTCTCCCCATTGAAGCACCCAGAAAGTCATTTTCTAATCACTTCTTCAAAGAAAAAATGCCAGTCAAGCTTTTCAACGTATTACATATACGTGTGTGTGTGTGTGTGTGTGTGTGTGCATGCACGCACATGTATGGCACAAAGTGTACTCCTAACTGAAAGACAAACAGGCAAAAAAATATAACTATGCAACAGAAGCATTAAAATGAAAAAAGGAAAAAACATTGTGGGTAGACTATTTTCCACTTAGGTGACCTTAGGCACATCAATTTGCCCTGTGGCCATCTAGTTTGTTATGATTTCAGTAAAAAGTATTTTTAATAAGAAAAAAAAGAATTAAGGTGGTTTTAAACCTTAAAATAAATATTCAATAGTATCATCAGTAAAGTGTGGGGATTGTTTAGTGCCCATTAAAATCTGCACAACTTGAGACATTTTGAGGGCAGAACATGTAAGGTATATTTTTAACATATTCAATGTAATGCCTCATATATTTTTTATAATTTAGAAATAATGTGTTATGGGAATCATAATATAAGTTAGGAAATAACTATAAAAATAATACAAAATCTAACAAAAGCTTCAGTTGGACTCTATCTTAGTTCACATTTTTAAAAAATCCTTTAAAGTCGGTCAGTAAAGTCAGTAAACCAAATATTCTTAATAGTCAAGAGAGTTTAAATGAAACAACATGGCAGAAATGAGTAAATAATGAAAACTCTCCCCTTCCGAAACTGAAGAAATTCTTCAAGTCAAAAAAAGAAACATTCTGACATTTTATTAGTATAAGCATAATTGCTGATCTCTCATACTTACATTTGACTTACAAAAGCTGAAATGTTTTTTGCTGTATCTGGAAACTCCTAAGATTTTCCCAGAACTCCCTGCCATCTCTGAGATGGCATAAAGCATGCATGCCCACACACGAACTCCTTCCAAAAGCCAGCAAGGACACTATTTAGAGCCTGCAGGCTTACAAGTGGGTAAAACGGAGGCGTGTCTCAGTCACACAGTAACCGAACTGTTTCCATTGTAGTGATTAAGAGACAGTGGGTGCTTCCACTCACTAGGTTTCTGACACTGGACCAATCACTTACCCAGTCCAAGTCTCAGTCTCTCCATCTGTAAATGGTGCGGACTAGACTCAGGGTTACAGCAAGGGCAAAGCAGGAAATGTATGTAATGCCTGGCACACGGTGAGTGCTCAAGTGTTACCGATTATAATTGTTCTCCGAAATTAATTTAACTTTAAAGCAGGAAAAAATAACTATAGCTACAAAAAGAAGAGTACAGAGCACTACAAGAGAATTCAGTTATATATTCTAATCCAGACTCTGCTACTAACTATATGAAAGAGAGAAATACTTAAGAAAGAACTATATAAGGAAGAAATATTTGTTGAAATTCACGTCCACGTTTCCTCAGAGGAGAATGGGATTAATGAATAAGTATGTATCTGTGTCCAAATACATCTTTTTGTAAAGTGAATTTGATGGTACTTTTAAATCATTACGATTTTGTTTATCTGTTTATAAAGAGGAATCACTACATCTTCCAGGAATTTCCAAATGAAAGTGACACATACTTAAAACAGTTTTCTTCATAGATTACATTCCATATCTTCCAAGCATCTGGCCCCTTGTAACCCGTGTAGCGCTCAGGATTAAGAAGCAAATCTACATATTCAGCATCAGGAGACTGTATGTCTGTAAAATAAAATGTTTTATCAAATCTTTCATTTTATCTGTTATTTTAAAAAGCTATTAAAACAGGCCATATTCCACTGATTCTAAGGCACCACAAATGTTAACAATGCCATCAGGATTTAGAAGTATGTGAAGGGGGAAAAAAATCAGTGAGAACGTTCAACATCTTGGTCTCTGTCATGGTTACATGCAGATACACACATTAAAATTCATCAAGCTGTACGCTAAGATTTGTGCATTTTATTGTATGTACATCAATAAAAAAATTTAATTTTTAAATACAAATAAATAAATTTTAAAAATTAAAACAACCTTTTAAGAGAAAAATAGGGAAAATAGGAAGGAACAAAGACAGTCACATGAAATACATAGTCTGGTTATCAAAGCATACTATATCTAGAAATGGGAAAAAATAGGAATAGCTAAATTTCAGAACTGAAGAAACAAGGTAATTCAATTCTCATAAGCTACAGAGACAAAGAATATAGTATACAAAGAATACACTATACATTTCCCTCCACAATAACCACAAGTAGTTCATCAATAAATGAAGACTCTTAGTACCATAAACTGTTTGTTAATACTTCCTTTTTACATGACCACCATCAGGATCCACTACAAAGCTATCCCAAAGGTATAATCTAAATATGCAAAATGTTAATAAGCAGTATGATATTTCTATCAGCATTATTTAGATAAGGGAAAATTGGAAGCAAACTAAATGCCCAGCAGAGCAGGACATGTGCTCTGGAGCCAGGGTACCTGGCTTAGAATCAGGCCCTACCATCTATTCCCTGCGGAACTCTGGGCAGGTCACAGAAGTTCTCTACGCCTTGGTGTCATCATTCGTAAAATGGGGATAATACGCACAGCATTACCGTGTGACTTCAGTAAGTTCACATGTGCAGAGTGTTTGGGAAAATGGTAAGAGTATAATAAATATTAGCTAGTGGTATTGGCATTATGATACATCTCAACAGACTATTTTACAACCAACAAAAACTGTTAAATGCAAAGGCTACCTAAAAAAATGAAAGATAAGCCTTATAGAAAAGTTCATTACAGACAAAGATGAAAAACATACAGAAATTGGTGGGATACTGGTTTCTCCTATGTTCTATAAACTTATACATTACACAGAATACATTATACCTTGAAAACAAAACAAAATGGCCCCTGATTCTCCACTGGCTTTGGGAAATTATTAAATATTATAACAATACCTTACTCAATCTATAAAGCTTAACAATATGAGCCAACAAAGAATGAGGAAGTAGGCAAAAACAGCCTAAAAGCAACCGAAGTAGATGACAAAAATCTGAGCAGAAAGGTGTTTATAAGAGAGGCCATCAAGTTCTCAATACCTACTTCTTCTTTAAAAAACAAAGACAAAAATAAAACTAAGCATGGTTATTTTTATCCCAGTTCACTGTATATTAGAGGCACAAATGAGGGGGAAATTTGATTCTAGACAGCATCTAGAAATAACTGATGGTCTAATGCAGAAGTGGCAATTAAAATAACTAGAAAAAGTAAAAAGTAAACTTAAAAAACAAATTTGCATGAAGTCATCTACCTCAGAAACATAATTCTGTTCATCTCAATTAACAATAAAGGCTTTGCCACAGTACAGCAGGTTATAAATTCATCTTTAAAACCTGATTTTTATAATATTTAAATGATTCTCAGCATCTAGTACTTTAAGACAGAAAACTAACCACCAAGAAATTATAAAATTTTTAATCTTCTGCCTAATTATAAAAAATATTAGTTGACTCATAATTTCACTTGTGACAAATACTTCAACTGTCCCCAATTTTATTAAAAAAAATATTACTATAACCATATTTCACCAGATGACAAAAGCTCAAAGTTCAAATTAGGATTTACAAAATACCTTCTATTCTTTACTTATCATTTACATACATTATTTATTCCTTATAAAGCTTTCTTTTTTTTGTAAATATTCACCCTACTTTAACAGAAGAAACAAATATAAATGGACAAGTGATTCACCCAAGATAAAAGAACTCCACCATATAAGATATGAATTACTGATTCTCAGTTCTTGCTACAGAAATAAAAGCATACAGTCTCAAAAAGGCACTCTGGTGAAAGAAGTTAAAGTATTACCATTCTTTCTCTAACATTAATAGGCCTAAAAAACATGTGCTCCATGTTTTAAGTTTAATTTTGTCTCACATAGCAATGTTTGGGCCAAAGAACCCTTGCGGAAAACGGCAAAATTAGGGGTTTGGGAGGACATCTTATCCCCTTCCTCTCCTAGTCTAAATGTTGGTAAAAGTGCACAGTTCCTTATCCAACACTCCTGGGGCCAAATGTGTTTTGGAATTCAGAACTTTTCGTATTTTGGAAAAGTTAACACAGTACATGTAACATATATTGAAAAGCACTCCAGAAAGGACTGGGGCAGCAACCTTTAATCAAACACAGAAATATTTCTGCAGTGAAACACATGAGTATTCACACTGAATGAATCTCTGCTAAACTTGGGGTGAGGGGGGATGTTCATTTCTCAGAATTTTGGGGTTTTGGAATAAGAAAGTATAAATATGTACTTGCTAAAACATGGTCATGTTTTATATTAAGGAAAGCATGCTTTCTTTTTTCCAAAATGAACCCACAAATTAAAAATGAGAACTTTCCCTTTTTCTTGCTCTTTTTCAAAGGTCATTCCAGAATTCATTTTTTTCATGTAATTACAATGATCTGTATCATTCTTTTCACTGGTTTTTTAAAAGACCATTAATCTGCTCCAAAAGTCATAGGAAGACATCAAAACTCAGTTTGATTTGATTGTTTAGCCAATTAAAAGGTTGAAAGTTCAATTTATAAAAAGTCAGATACTAGAAAAAGGAAGAATGGGAGAATCCATAAATCTTAAGCAAAGGATTGTAATGGGTTTTAGGGCTTCTAGATTTTAACAGCACCAGCACTCTGGCCTAGCTTTAGATGTCACACATGTAACTATGGTGCAATATTCTCTTTTCCAAAAGTAACACACCATCATTAAGGAAAATATTTAATAATCCAAGGCCAATATAACAAGAACAGTTCTTCGCAATCTTCGCAATCTCTGCATTTAGCTATATATGCAAAAATGCCTACATAGGTTACAAAAAAATGTATATATATTTATATATAAAACTCAGCTAGATACACAGAACTATAAACCTCAGAGGTAAATTTTGTCCAGAATCTGACTTTTCTTCTTAAATGTTTTTATTGTGGTAAATATATATAACATAAAATTTACCATTTTAACCATGTTTAAAAATATAGTTCAGTGGGAGTAATGACATTCACAATGTTGTGTAAGGATAGCCACTTTCTATGACCCCAAACAGAAACTCAGTAACCACTAAACTGTAACTCCCTATCGTTCCCTCCCCTAACCCCTGGTAACCTCAACCTCAAATCTGCTTTCTGTCTCTATCAATTTGCCTCTTCTGGATATTTCATGTAGCATCATGTTTTCAAGGTTTATCCATGGTATAGCATACATCAGAACTTCATTTCTTTTTATGGCCCAATAGTACTCCACTGTCCGTATCCATCATACTTTGTTTACCCTTTCATTTGCTGATAGAGCCTTGGGCTGTTTCCTTCTTTTGGCTACTGTGGGTAATGCTGCTATGGACATGGGTGCACAAGCATTTGTTTCCCATCTTCAATCTTTTTGGACATATATACTTGGGAGTTGAACTTTAGGGTCATTCTGTGTTTGGCTTTTTGAGGAACTGCCGAACTGTTAGAAACTGAGATTTAAAAAATCATTTTAAAATGATTACTTTTTAAGGCACAATTTTAAACAAAATGCACACTATAAAAGATGTTATACCATCAGCTTCACAGAAGTTGTCTGAGGAATCATCATGTTTGGTCCACTGAAGAACAGCCTTCTGCGTTTCCTCACTTCAAAAAATAAAATAGTATTATTCTTCTTTTTTAAGTAAACATGTCACATGAAAAAACAGAAAATGCCACTGCCAAAAAAAAAAATCAAACCTCAGAGATTCATCCACAGCTCCAAGTCGTTCAGCTTGTTCACATTCTTCAAGGAGATTATTAGCTTCTTCAGAATACTAAAATGAAAAGAGGAATAATAGAAGATAACATCGCATTTTTAAAACTTAAAAAAAAAAGATTTTGAAGTCATTTGAGCTTCTTTGATACCTGGCACCATCTTTGTGGCTTCATAATTTTTAAAAAATAATAATCATTAAGACTTCACATTCCTCCTGAAGATTAAAAAAAAATCAGCCTCCTGTTTTTATTGAACAACACTTTTACTATGATGGCCACAAGACAAGAATATAGTTCTCATAACTAATTACTAAAATGTTCACTAAGAAACCCTTTGATGTATAAAGAACACCAGGTAAGGAGTTATGAGACAATGGCCCACATTTCTAATGACCTAACTGTGAGCATCACTTTCTCTTCCATAAAATAAGTGATCAGACCAGATGATGTGTGTCTAATGTCCATCTCGACTCTAAACGCCAGGATCCTAAGAATGCCTAGAGCCTACCAAGTCTTACAAAAAATATCCCAATATCTTTAGGTGTTTAAAATACATTCTTTAACAACCACATTTCTTCCCAATGTCTTAAGTCACTTTATATATATATACATAGCTTCTTATATTTATATACTATACATATGAAATTCTGCTAGGTATGTATGTGGTACAGGGGAAGCGACTGGATCTAAGACTTCACAACACACAAGTCATCAACATCATATGGCTGAAATACAACACTGGAAGCAGGAGGTGGCAAATTCAATCATTCAATATTTACTGAGTGCCTATTACAGACTTATTGTTAGGACGACCACACAAATGACTGTGCTGACTGTGACACTGCTGAGACCACTGAAATAACTGAAATTATGTAATTTTTTGAAATATTTATTTGCTGGATAACAACTTTGTTTTCATTACACTGGTTGACTTATAAAACAGCTCAATTCAAAAACGATTTCAAGAAATAAAATGCTTTTATATATAATAAAGTATTAAAGAACTATTAAGGGGCAAAATATTCAACCTACTCTCAAATGATTCAGAAAATAATATGTATAGAGAGAAAGCAAATATTAAAAATCAATGAATCTACATAGAGTATACAAAAATATCTTTATACTAATCTTGCAACTTTTCTGTTAGTTGGAAGTTATTTCAAAATAAAAAGTTGAAAATACATATCAAAAATGAAAAAATTGTTTAAAAATATATATACCTATGTATATTAATATGCCTATGTATATTACGTTTTTAAACTATTATTATAATCTGAATATCAAAACATGTTAAACAAGTACTCTTTGTTCCTATTTAACAATTTAATCAGCTTTGTTAAATCACATCTGTCTCAGCATTATGTCATCGGTATTTTTCTGAAGAAAAACTTTTTTAATCTGTTATTATTTTAAAATTTTCATAAAACTGCCCATAATCTTCTTCAATTAATTTTTATGGTTGATTTGAAATCATCAATATCTTTAATTGACTATTCTCTTCAAATAGAATTTTCAATTGAGAAAATATTCTCTCTGTAGGTAAATATGTAGAAATGTTTTAGCTCAGATATCCTTTTTTTCTATTCTATTCTTTCACTTCACCATTTCTTCAATAAGTATTTAAGACAAAAATCATCAAATAAGGTGTCTATCTTTTGAATTATTTTAAATGTTTTGCCAAATATAGATACTATAAAATTGGGAATGTTAATTTCATTTCATTTCAGGTCAGAATATAAATTTATCCAATTAAAAGCAAGAGTTTCATCAAGAGGAAACTCTTCCTGCAACTGAAGAGATACTCCAAAACACAACTGCAGAAGTTCAGAATTAAATCTGGCATACCATTTGAACTTTCCTCACTTAATGTGTTCAATTCCTCCCTAGTTTTTGCAGGAATAAATTTCCAGGTGTTTATAAGCTTTGTTATAATAATTGAAATTTGCGATATCTTCAAAGTTGAAATTTGTTTTGTTTTTTCCTTTAAGCATTCCATTCATTGATACTTTGAGTAGTGACTTTCCACTGATTTTAAACAAACTGCAGTCAACATTTAGAGGGCTCATTTATTAAAAACTGATTAATACCACTGAAGGACTCGAGTTGTTTTACAAAACAGTTCTTCAAGGCTCAACCATCTATAAAATCTGATTGATGACTGACAGCAAAGAAAGTAATCTGGTCATGCCAAAGTAATATTTTTTTCAGCATTAGATTCACTTCAAATATTTTATGGCCATTACTTAGTGTAGCATATAAATATAAAAATTTTATTATACTTTGACAATTACCCCTTCTAATCTTAACTGGTAAAATATCATAGCATGTTTGGACCCAGTTATGACTTACGTGTGTATCTCCAATTACAAATTCATTTCTGCTCCATAGATTTCTTGATTTAATAAGGACATTGTTTTTATCAAAATTTGTATGTATATCATCACACAAAACAAGTATTTTGTCTTCAATTTTGAACTTTAAATGAATTTACACTAGCATTCACAATAGTGGCAAATGTTTTCTTCAACAGGATGAACTTCCAAAAGTTTTAAGACCATCAACTGAATGAAAAGAATCAAACAATTTTTTAGAATTAAATGATTTTCTATTTGAAACAGATATGATGGGATCATTTAACTATGTACAAAGTTCTGCCATTGGAGCCAACACATTAATAGCTTTGACTTCACTCTTCATATGTGAAAAAGAAAACATGGAATCAAAAATGAGCAAAATTCGCTTAGAATATATGGTGGAAAAAGTACAGAATAGTGGTTGCCTCAGGGAAAAAGCAGAGATTGATTGGGATTGGGTATGAAGGAACTTTCTAGGTAATGGTAATGTTTTATATTGTAACAGAAGCTTAGGTTACACAGGTATATGCATTTCTCAAATGCACACTTAAGATCTGTGCTTTCATTGTATGTTAATTTTATAAAAAATACATATAAGCAAATACTGGAATCCAATTAATGATATACTTCTAGTAGAGTGTACATATATCTAGTTAATGACATAGAGAGGGCACTGTGTACTGATGCTTACAGTTTACTTTGAAATGCATCCCCCCAAAAATATTAATAGCTGGCTAGATGTATGGACAGACCTACGGTGAAAGTAAATTTACAAAAACGTTAATGATAGAATCTACGTAATGAGTATAGGAGTATTAATGGGAAAAATCTCCCACTTTGCTGTATGTGTGAAATTTTTCAGAATAAAGTATCAGGAAAATTTAATTTAAAACAGTTATTTAGACTAAACGAAAAGTCACATATCCCAGAATGATGCGTAAATGCACCTTCTGCAGCTGCACAGGTTAAACTGCTCTCTTAGACACTGTCTTCTTAAAACAACCACTAACTTACAAATGAAATGCTTAGGATTTGGTAGCAGATTTGTGTATTCTGGTTTTCATAAAATATTTATGTGGCCCTTATGGATGATAAATAATGGCCTTTTGTGCAAATTAAATATCATCAACTGTCATGAGAAATGGTAATTCAGTATTTTATTTTTCATTAAAAACCATGTTCTTGCTTTTTCTTTTCTTAAGTTATTTCACCCAAAAATATATTTGTAAATTTTTAAATTATTGAATAGCAAAATAATTATAAATTGTCCATTTATATCACAAAAACGGGTAAGAACACTCTAGGAAGACGATTCTCTCCATGCAAGATTGCTTACCCCCTATTTCCCATATATATGTCTCATAAGCATGATCTATAATTTCCCAGACTTCCCACTGACCAGTCAAATGGCAACCTGGCAGCTTAGAACACATTGCAGGTATGACGCTGGCCTCAGCACAAACGACTGTTAACTCCAAAAGATGACAGGGCAGCAGCATCCAAGGCGGATCCCCCTACTTCCCAGGACTATAAGAAGTTAGCTGTCCCTAGTCATTTGTGTCTGACTGCAATTATTTTACCAGCAGGCACTCAGTATACTGTCCTAGAAAGAAAGTTTTGGTTTATTTACAGCTAGAGAGGGTCACAAAAAGGTTATAAAAAGAATGCTAGGGTAAATTCATGTAAGATGAAAAAAATAAAAAGAGAAATACCATTTGACCAATTAATCCACTTCTGGGATTTTTGTATTATTGGCCATCTTTGCGCTAAAGTGAGAAGTCTTTAGTGTACATACATATTACATGTAAGAGAGAAGGCAATACAGGAAGCTAGAAATACAAAGTATTTGGTCAACCAAATCCATCCTAAGTTATTTTAATATAATTGTTAATATTTTATTTCAAAAATGAAAAACTCAGGACAAATGATAAACAAGACAGGATGCCAAAAGAACAGGCATAAGCTGATTCTGTCCCAGGCAAACCTTGGTATACAGTCCCTCTATATACTCTTGTTACTTGATAAGGGCTTTGAATTTTACTCCAAGAGAGAGAACACATAGGAGGATTTTAAACAGAAAAGGGATATAATCTGGTTTCTTTTTTTTTAAAGTCACTTTGCTGTCTTTAAAAGACTCTAGAGAGGCAAGGGTAGAAGTATGCAAAACCATTTAAGAGATAGACTACAACAATAATCCAGGCAAGAAGTGATGATGGCTTCAAAAACAGCAGTACCATTAAAGATTGCAAGATTCTGGGTATATTTTAAAACCCTGTAATCACAAATTGAACTTGTCCACCAAAAAGGCCTTGAAAGAATGACAATCTTTCAAGTGACAATCTTTCAAAGTAATAATTAGCACCTCTAGGGCCCAGATTATAATCTCTAAACACCTCCCACTGAAAGAACTAGGGCTCCTTAGAAAAACGGCTAGTTTCAAGACTGGTGCACGAAAGGGACAAAATAAGCCTAGAACACTTTTTGACAACAGAAAGCAAAAAGTCTACCAACACTACGAGGAACATCTCAAAGGCCACAGTCACTAACTTGAAGGAGCTCTAGTAGCCAAAGACGGAATAACTCAAGCATCAAAAGGAACAGTGAATAGATGACTACAGTTGATTCCAAGGCATTAACTATGTCAAAACTCATAAGTTCATTATAATACTTAAAAATTTAAAAATTACTGGGCACCTCTGCAGGGTGTTGGGGCACCCACTTCATAATATTCGGAAAACTGGTAAACAAAGGAAAAGATGAAGAACTTATTCTGCCTGTCCTGTATAAACTGTATTTTAGGGTATCCAAAGAGTTGACAAGAAAATGTCTTTATAGAATAATAACAGATAGTAAATATAGAAAGAAGTATATAATTATAATATCAACATTTTCAAATCACTAATAAAGCAATGCAATAAGAAAATGACCATTAAAGCTAAAATGTTAGATAAAAAACTAGTGGGGAACTTTATAATGGATATATAATGAACCTACTGATCAATCTTAACATCCTGAAAAAGTGGGAAAACCAGACATTATGTGTCTCCCGATATGATGCAACAGTACTAACACTGCAACTCTGAAGAATACATATCAAAAAATGAATCTGGTCAATGGAACAGAAGAGAGAGACCAGAAATTAACCTAGTTATATGGCAAATTAATACATGACAAAGGCAAGAATATCTAATGGGGAAAAGTCTTTTCAACAAACAGTGTTGGGAAAACTAGACAGCACATGCAAAAGAATGAAACTGGGCCCACTGTCTTAATACCACAGACAAATATAAACTCAAAATGGATTAAAGACCTAAACATAAGACCCAAAACCATAAAACTACTAAAATGAAACAGAGACAGTACGCACATAAACATCTGAATTAGCAATTTTTTTCTGGCTACATCTCCCCAGGTAAGGGAAACAAAAGCAAAAATAAACAAGTGGGACTACATCAAACTAAAAAGCTAAACAGTGAAGGAAACCATCAACAAAACAAAAACACAACATACCAAATGGGAGACTATATTTGCAAAGGACATATCTGATAAGGGATTAATATCCAAAATACATAAAGAATTCACACAACTCAACACCAAATAATAATAATAATAATCTGAGTACAAAGTGGACACAGGACCTAAACAGTCATTTTTCCAAAGACAAATGAAAAGATGCTCAACATCACTAATCATCAGAGAAATGAACATCAGAATCAAAATGGGATATCACCTCACACATTAGAATGGTTAGTATAAAAATAAATAAATGACAAGTGTTGTCAAGGATGGGGAGAAAAGGGAACCCTCCTACACTGTTGGTGGGAATGCAAATTGGTGCAGCCACTATGGAAAACAGTCTGGAGGTTCCCAAAAAAATTAAAAATAGAAATACCATATAATTCAGTAATCTACTTCTGGGTATTTACCCAAATACAATATCACTAATTCAAAAAGATATATGCACCCTTATGTTCACTGCAGCATTATTTACAATAGCCAAGATACAGAAGCAACCTAAGTGTCCATCAATAGAAAAATGGACATGACATAAAGGATATGATACATATATACAATGGTATATTATTCATCCTTAAAAAAGAATGAAATCTTGCCATTTGCAACAACATGGATGGACCTAGAGCTTATTAGGCTAAGTGAAACAAGTCAGGCTGAGAAAGACAAGTAAAGTATGATTTTCATTTATATGTGAAATCTAAAAAAAAAAATCAAATTTTTAGAAACAGAGTAAAAGAGTGGGTGTCAGGGCAATAGAGAAAATAGGGAGGGGCTAGTAAAAGGGTACAAACTTTCAGCTATAAGATGGGTAAGGTCATGGATTTAACATAACATGGTAACTACAGTTGGTAAACTATAGTATACAATTGAAACTGGCTTCAAGTAGAACTTAAATATTCTCACCCGCAAAAAAGGTAAATATGTGATGATGGATGAGCTAATTAACTAGATGGGGGAATCCTTTCACAATGTATATCAAATGATCACAATGTACACTTTAAATATCTTACAATTTTATTAGTCAATTATATCTCCATAAAGCAGAATAATTTTTAAAAAATGAATATGATTCTGACAAGCCTTAACATCTAACTACCAAATTATAAAAAATAGAGTTATGTGTTAAATGACATGACAGGGATATGATCAACTAAATATGTAGTGTGGGAAATTCTATAGGACAATGACTCATTTCCTTCAACACAACGCAAAGAAAGGAAAAAAAAAGAGGGATGGGGAATGGCCATGGATTTGGAGACCTAAGTGAAAGGAAATACACAAGGAGTACAAGCAAGTAAGTGCTAACAAAAAGAGAAAGACCACAATGACAGAGGTATGTCAAAGTGACACAGGAGCAACTGAAGAAGTTCCCAATGGCCAAATCTGTAACAAATTGAACAAAATAAAGTAGCACCAGATAATAATACAAAATACAAAATAAATACCTATGATAGTGATAAATGCCTGAATAAATAAGTAAAGGGAGGGAAAAGATAAAAATCTATCCTAAAGAATTCTGAACAATTTATATCCTCAAGGAGTTGAAGCCCCCCTAAAGCACAGGCTGGGCATAGTGATTTCCTTCCAGAGAGTTCAGTAGTATGGAAACAGTGAAAAAGGGTAAATCTACAGTGGGGAAACTTGACAAAAACTACCTCAGCCAGGTGATCAAGGTTAACATTAACAGTGAGAAGCCATGTTGACAGTATGTGCCCTTGATATGACATAATGAAAATGTCACTTTACGTCTGTGATCTTCCTCTCCGAAACACATAACCCCCATCTAATCATGAGAAAAACATCAGACAAATCCCAGTTGAGGGACATTCCACAGAATACCTAACTAATACCTCTCCAAAACACATATCAAAGACAAGAAGAGTCTGAGAAACTGTCACAGCCAAGAGAAGCCTAAGGAGACCAGACTATGCACTGTAATGTGGTGTCCTGGGTGGGACCCCGGGGCACAAACAGGAGCTTAGGCAGAAACCAAGGAAATCTGCACTGAGTATGGACTTAAGTGATAATGTGTCGATCCTGGTTCATTCATTATAGCAAATGTGCCATTCTAATGTAAGATGTTAATTGCAGAAGAAACTGGGAATGGGGTATACGGGAACTCTGTACTACCTTTACAGTTTTTCTGTAAATCTAAAGTATTATAAAATTAAAATTGTACCTAAAAAGGAAGAAAAAGAGACATGAGACACATGAACCTAATGTAATATGCAGAGTATGTTTGAATCCTGTTTCAAACAAACTATTAAGGCACTTATCAAACAACTAGAGAAATTTGAACCCTGACTGTGGTTATATTTAAGTGTCTTATCTTAGAGATATATATGAAGTATTTGTAAACAAAACGATTTATCTGAGTTTGGCTTTAATATTGGGAGTATGAAGTGGCAAGTACAGATGAAATAAAATTGACTACAGAGTAATAATTGCTGAAGCTGGATGATGTGTTTTTTCTCTTTTTCTATTTATCATTCATAATAAAAGATATTAAAGAAAAAAAACAAAAAATTCTCAAGGGGTTTCGGTGTAAAGGGGAGCAGAGAAGTGGGGCACTAGTTGGTAGGAGAAGTGAGTTTTTGTTCAGATACTAACATATTAGGAAGTATATGTACATACCTTGTAGCTCGCAGATTTAATTCCATCAGGAATTTCATCCTGCAAACAAAAAATGCTTTTATATGACATTTATTCTATCTACTGAAAAAACATACTAAATTTCTATGATTTATGGGAAAAATTTATACAACAAATTATTGAAGTTAGATTATTTTCAAACCCGGTATAGTTAGGCAGTTTTTATATTGTTTTTTAAAAGTAAATAAAAATTTCAACAACAAATTATGCTAATGAATTGCTGATCATATACTGTATTATAGCATGGAAATGTAAAAATAGTCACTTTGCTATGATTCCTTTTGACGGTCAAACTTTTCCACATTCGGCTACTAGAGGACCCACTAAGTGCTGGCTTGATATTTGACCTGTGTCCTTTTCACATTACCCCAGTAATCTTTAGCAGCATTTTCTTGTTTTGTTATGACAAGATACTCTAGGCTCATCCTGGATATTTCTTGTTGCAGTCTTGGAATGAAACTATTTTTTAAGGAGTCTTAGTTCTTTTCAGAGGAAAAGAGTAATAGTTTTTAGTCATGTGTTGGCTGCTTACTAACTCCAGGCCCTGTCTGCCTCTCCTCAAAGTGATGCTGTGAGTAGAGATAATGATGTATGGGGGAGAACTCTGTAAATTGCAGGGCCCTGTTCCAATACTAAGCATATTCTTGAAACAGACTGCCTCTGCCCAAAGGGAAGGACCCACACAAAGACAATCACTTTACTGTGTACCCTTCCAGATTCTGAACTAGGTCAATGGCTATTGTTTTCCTATGGCCAGGGTAAATGGTTTCTACTATTTTTATATAATAAACCATCCCAAATTTATAGATCAATTTCCACAGAATTGACATCTTTACAATATTCAGTACTGCTTCACAGTCATCTTTGAACATCTATCCAACTATTTTAGTAAATGAAATTCCTGGTAAAATTGCTAGATCAAAGGCTATTTATTTTAATTTTTTAATCTTTAACCTTAAATTTTAACCTTTAAACCTTTTAATTTTTTCTTTTATATATGTATTTGCCAAATTGATCTCCAAAAGGACTTAACCATCACAGTGGTCATTTCTGATTCCCAGGCTAACACTGGATATTGTTATTCTTTTCATCATCAACTAATTAATAAAGGAGGTGAAAGAATGTTATTTTCATTCATTGTAAAGAGAATAAGCAATTGGTCTTTTCAGGTTATAGAGATTCCAGCCTCTATGGGCAGACTATCTGCCTCATTCAAACAGTCTCTGGATTCTGGGTGTAAATCAAGGGTATAGCTTTATAGCACCAAGAATGAGGATGAAGATTTCAATTTTTATTATTTTTCTATCTCCTGCTGGGTCCCTGGGTATCACCTGAACCAAGTCTAAAAATGAACTGAAAAGGAAATCAAAGTGTTGACAAAATGGAAGCTGGTCTTGATTCCTTGTTTGGCCCAAAAAGGTATAAACAAAACAGCAGCAGACCATCAACTGTGTTTAACCTTGGACATAGATTAAGAGAGAAATACTGTTTTGGTTTGATAATTGCACTGTGCTCGTGAAGTAATGTCCTTTTTTGATGCATACTGAAATATTTAATAGAAGATTTCAAGATAATAATGTACAATATAAATGCTATATATGAAAGCTGATTATTTAGGCTGAATCAAGTGTTTTAACATATTTTAATCACTCTGGTTCCAATAGATGGCCCTACTTAGGAACTACTAGAACTGAACCCAGGCTTGTCCAAAGGAGAATGTAAATGGTTCATTCCTTCACTGTCACTTGAAGTGGAGTTTCTCTGTGTCTTCCTCCTCTGACCTCCTCTCCCCTCTGTTCTCACAATGTGTATACCTTCAGTATCTCTCTGTTATCGAGCTATGCCATTTGTATCGAAATGATCACTTAGTATTTCTCTCCCCCACTAAACCATAGGTCAAGATAAGCACTCATCTATTATGCCCATGTCCAGGCACACAGTAGGCCCTCAAAAAATATTCATTATTGAACCAAATTACATTCAATTGCTAACTGACATTCCTTCACCAGTTCTTCTCTATCTCCTCATCTTCCACTCCCCACTCTCTGAAGTATTTCCAGCTATCTTTCTAAATCTTGGGTCTAATCATGGCACTTCTCTACTTAAGGACATATTTAAGTGGAGAAACGCTTTCTCATTATCTTTTAAAGAAAAAGTCCTCTCTCTGCTGTGAAACCAGTTCAAGAAAAAAAGACTATTGGCATGAAAGGCACTCTTGCTCCACGTCTGCAGAAGGTGAACTAGATTCTAACTCAGTTCCTCGGTACAAATTGCTAACTTTTACCTCATTCTTTTTTAGCATTTCTATGGGTTCAGGTCAAATAATAAACATCTATGTTTTAGCATCTCTTAAATGCTAAAATTGGTTGTTGTCTCTAGGATTTACAATGAAATACATCTCATCCATCAGCCTGTAAGCCTCGGAATCAATAAGTTATTACTTGATGCTAAACATCTGTATGTTTTCTGCCCACTCCAATCTTTTTCTCAAGGTGACATCCCCTAGTTCTATACTTCATTAATAATTATCAGAAATAACTGCGATTTCAAGATGAGATTCAAATTTTCAATAATTGTAAAATGATTTGCTTGTTCTGACTAATGTTAACAATAGCCCATTTAATGCATAAGTGCAATTAAGTGCCTTAAGTATCTACTGTATTTTGAGCACATCTAACGTCATATAAGCAAGTATTTGGTAAACCTGAATTTCCCCAATTAATTTTCTCCTATTACAAATTATAAATGCTAGAACTTATGAAATGCAATGAAACATTTAAACTGGTAATATCACTTTAATGATATGCGCATGGCTTAGTTATAGCAACATAAGGTGTTTTACAAGTTAATCCTTGCATTCTCGAAAAGCTGTGTCTGTGATTAATATAACTAAAAACATGCTTCTCATTCATCTAATGATAAAATACCCATAAAAATATCTCATATTTGCCTTAATTTCACAGGTTTCATAGGTCTATATAGAAATATTTACACATATAAAAGTAAACTGCTCAACACTGTACCACTTCACACTCAGTAGGATGACTACTATCCAAAAGCCAGAAAATACCAAGTGTTGTGAATATATGGAGAAATTGGAATCCTTGTGTATTACTAGTGGGAATGTAAAAGTGGTACATGTCACTGAGAAGACAGTATGGCACTCCTCAAAAAATTAAGCATAGAATTACTAAATGATTCAGCAATTCTACTTACAGGTATGTACCCAAAAGAACTGAAAGTAGGGACTCGAACAGATATTTGTACACCCATGTTCATAAAAGCATTATTCACAGTAGCCAAAAGGTGGAAATAACCCAAGAGTCAATCAGTTGGTGAACAGATAAACGAAATGTGGTATATACATACCATGGAATATTATTCAGCCTTAAAAAGAAATAAAATTCTAATACATGCTACAATATGGATAAACCTCAAAAACACCATGCTAAGTGAAATAAGTCAAACATGAAAGGACAAATATTGTAATGGTTCCCTTTATACGAGGTACCTAAATAGTCAAATCCATAGAGAAAGAAAGCAGAATAATGGCTGCCAGGGGCTAGAGGAAGGGGGGAATGGGAAGTTATTTTTTAATGAATAGGGAGTTTCAGTTGGAAAGATGAAAAAGTTCCAGAGATGGATGGTGGTGATGGTTACACAACAATGTGAACAAATGTACTTAATAACAATGAACTGTACACTTAAAAAATGGTGAAAGTGGTAAATTTTATGTTACATATAGCACAATAAAAAAGTAAAATAAAAATATATACTTTTAAAGGGAAAAAAAGTCTTCACTGAAAAGTATAAAATTTTCTGTTTTCAGAGTAGGATACCTCAAAGCTTAACAATCTGATAATTCCTAAGAAAAATCAGGTGTTTTGTCCAACTTTTCTCAACCCAAGGAAATCCAAGAAAAATGATATACCCATAAAAAAGGGAAGGGATTTTGTTTAGACATCAATTAACTTCATTACACTATAAATATAACTTTGGGCATGAAGTAAGAAGAAAAACAAATATCAAGCCAAAAGAACTATAAATCTCACCAATAAATCAAAGGATTATATTAACCACAAAATTTAAATTCTATTTTTATGCAGGCAGAATAATTCAAAATAGGTTTCATATTTATAAGTTTGGGTTTTTAATATGTAAATATTAATAACATATTTAGCCTAAGAATTGAAATGGTATTTATATTGGCCCCTTTTACAAAGTTGAATTATTTGAAAAAAATATATAACAGTTCTTAAATGTGTACATGGTTCTTACCGATTGACAAGGTTTGACTGCACAGTCTCTTCTTCCGCACTGGCTGATATCATTCCAGAAAGGACAGGGTCTCTTTAGGTTTACCTATAAGATAATAGAAAAGTTATAAAAATAAGAATCTTGAGATTTTAACTGACAGATGTTGAATTATGATACTATAAGTGATAATCATGGTATTCCCTGCAATTATTCTATTTCTTCTACTCACCAGCCTCAAGTTTCAGTAGCTATATAAATGCATAGCTGGTTTAAGTAAATTGATAGACTTGGTTAGACAGACACAAGCTGCTACTAAACAGACCTTGAATAGACGGCAACTAGAAGCCAAAGTAGCTCATATGATCACTGTTTAATTCAACTGATACTCTTTTAAAGTAGCATTTGTGAACTTCAACTGCATACTCCAATGATCAGGTTTTCTAAATTCTTTCAGTAGGTATCTCAAGATAATATATCACAAATGACTTGTTAAAATAATACAGGTCAAAATAAAATTATGTTTCTTCTAAAAATTATTTGATTTAGTTGTTTTAATTAATTTGAGTCAAGCTTATGTTTTAGAAAATTATCAACTTGCAATTCTGGTAACAGATTCTGTTCTGACTTCAATTTAACCAGTAAGTTTCTAACTCTAGAGAACAAAACTCAGTAATTCAAATTAAAAGTAACCAATGGATAGTTTGAGAAGCACATGGTTCACTCTGCTGAACTAAATTTTAAATAATAGACACAATTTTGAAACTCAGTAATTCCTAAGAAATTTAATTACCTACTTAAACTTTAAGTATTCTTACACACAAAAAAATTAAAATAAAAATACCTTGTAATATCTAAAGTAGTTGCTTTCAAGAAGTTCTTGTAGTCTTGGGAAAAGCCTGTAGTTATTAAATCTATCAATGGTTTCAACATCACAGGTACAGTCATCCAAATAACCACTAACCTGTGAAAAAGGAAAGGAAATATTAAGTCAAAACATCTTAGATGCAATGCGGTTCTTTTTCCTTACATGGATATGATAAAAGAGCTCTCTCTGCCCAGCCAACACTTATTCTCCCTCCTCCCCACAATTTTCTGAGATGGGGTATAACAATATTTTAGTAAAGTTCTTGCTCTTACTACATACCTAAAGGAATGCACTGGGTAACCTGTAAGATGTATTGAGCTAATAATGACACCCACATATGCAAAGAGTACATCCCCTGCAGCCACTTTGTAACCTGTTCTCAGGCCTGACCAGGAACCTGGAATTGAGACTAAGACAGAGAGAAACCTTTCACATGGCTATACCAGTAAAAAAGCAAACTCAGACCATATTCCAACATGTGAACTCAGAAGCCCATAAGTGAGTCAGCAGAGAGAGGAAACATTTTAAAAGATACACAGAAATGCAGAGATAGGGGATGAGAACATATGCTACCTGGACTTCCTGAAGTCTTCTAGCTCCCATTCCACCTGTCTGTCCTGAAGCCCAGTTGCATTCCCATCCTTGGCTTTCTTTAGACTCTGTACTCTGATAACCCAACTGTCTCTGTCCTCCCTTTAGATTCCCACAGGATGTGTAGGTCAGAGACAAGCTTGGTGAATGTATAAAAAAGACGTGATATTGGATTTATAAAGAGAAACAGTACTTCATTATAAAGCTGTAACGACCATCAAAATTGGGCATTACAATTTTTATAGGTGTCAGGTGGTACTCAGAAATTACTTATCATTAGCTACACTGAGACAGCAAATTGACCAAAAAGCCAATCCTGACCTTCAAATGTTTAAAACTAATGTCTTAACTGTATTTACTAAATTAAATTATTAAATCTACCTATCCTAGGATGCAATGAGAAATCATGTTATAATCAGACACTGTTATCAGGTATCAAACTAAAATTCTAAGTTCATTTGGAACTAGTCAAACACCTACCAGCATTAATTAAACATTGCTTTAAGTAACAAATACATCATAACAAGTAACTAGAATTTTTTTTAATGTACATATACTGCATCAAAGAGATCCTTATACTTTTGTCCAAATATTTGCATTACAAACTACTTTGGGTTATATTTTGAGGAGACTTATTGCTAACAACAAAAAAATAATTTAAAAATCTACTGGTATGTACTACGCTGATGGACAGTGACTGCAATGGGGTATATGGTGGGGACTTGATAATAGGGGGCATCTAGTAACCATAATGTTACTCATGTAGTTGTATATTAATAATAGCAAAATAAAAAAAATCTACTGCTATGGTAGCAATTAAACAATACTTTACTGAAATACTGAATTTAGGTGTTTTCCCTTTGGAATATGTAAAATTCTATGCTACCTTTTAATTTCAGAATACTGCAAAAAACAGTAACAAATTTTTCCCCTCAGAGATAGATAATATGTTGAATGGTGATGGAAATATTTGAGTTAAAATTTTATACTAATTTGCCTAGTCTTATTTGTTTTGGACTAATTCAGTTTCTAGAAATATGAGCTACATATTTTGTCTTTGTAATAACTACTTTCATTCCTTATGCAAATTTGTCCTTGTTTCCTGCTAAAAACTCTTGAGTGTACAAAAATCTCAGAGTCCTAATTTTGGGCACCAAGAAAACAAAAAGTGCTTCTAACTTAGATGATTTAATTTTTCACATCTCTTTCTTTTGAGCTTTAAAAACAGAAGTCTGAAGGACATAAAATAGCGACTGTTTCTCCCCTTGGAAACAAATTATTATCCCAAGAAAAACAGGCACAAAGACTGCAAAAGCCCCAGGTCACTTGCCAGATAGAGACATTAAGTCACAAGAAGAAATACACAAAAAAACTTGAAGACTTTGAAGCAATCCATTTTTCCCTCCTGAGGAATTCATTTTTAAGGTAAAAACCAATCTCACCACTCAAGCTCAGGCACTGCCCTTTGGGGAAGCTGCCCCTCAGGAACCATTCACCCACTGCTGGGCTAACTGCCTCTCCCATGTGCTCTCATAACACTCCACATACACCTACTTAAGAATTACCCCACTGTATTCAATTTGCCTATTTCATTCCCACCCACTAGAGTTTCAAGTCCTTGAAAATAAACTCATGTTTATTCATTTTTGCATTCTCAATACTTAGCACTGTACTTCTAGAAAGTAGACAGTAGCTGCTCAATAATTATTTGTGGAATGGTTGAGGGCATGAAGGAATGCTATTAGCATGTGCATCCACTAGAGACCAGCACCTCACTGTCTACCTAAACCCAGGTACTGCCACGGCTCCTAGGGGTTGGTGCTCAGCGCTCCAGGCCGCACAAGCTGAAGTGGCAGGAATGCACCCATGGTGCATGGAAAACAAGTAGCAAAGGTAAACCTTTTGGGTCCAACACTTTACCAATCTTTATTCTAATTTACAAAGGAAGCTGCAAGAAGCCACAAACCAGAAGGAAATGCAAGATGCATCTAGGGCAGAAGTAGCTAAGAGCCTAGAGTCCTCAAAGAGACATAAGGCAGGACAGTGGTAGATTTAAAATTTTTCTTCTCCTTAGCTTACAAGTTGAGTAGAAGGTATTCCCAGCTACAACAGGTAGCAAGGCAGCCAAGGACGTAGAACAGAGGAGGCAGGAGTTTCAATAGATGGAGAGAGCCCAGCAAAGGAGAGACAGGAAAATACTTCGAAATCCAAGCCATCTGACCATCCAGATAAACCTTCCTACAGGCAACAAAACCTAATCCCTGGAAGGAAGTCTGGCAGGTATGATACTAGGCCCAGTTCTGGATACTAGAGAAGTAGGCATGTTACCAGAATAGGGTCTCAGGAAAAGACTAAGGTAGAAATCCAGTTTACAGACCTAGAGCAGAATCTTGGAAATAAAGTCTTATTACATAAAGTAAGGCCAAAAGACAGGTGCTGATCTGTAACAAGGATGATTTGATGCTGCACGTCAGAATGTGCTCAGGCTGCTTAAATAAGTATGATGCTATCTCCCAAGGTGAAACAGAACTCAGGCCCTACCAGAGGAATATGAATTTTTAAAAATACATGTCCTCCCCCATACACACAAAGTAGTATTTGCATGCTAAAATGTGAAGCTCTTTGCTCTAAGCCTTGGGTAGGGTGCCAAACCAACAGCTGACAATTAAAAGACCCTTGTTGGTATTATAGGGAAGCCCGACATTACACCACTCAGTTACTAAGTCCTAGTCTCTTAAGAGTTGGAAAATCTTTGAAGGCCTTGTCTTACAACCTCCCAAGCAACACAGCAGTCCTGTCCTACCTACCCTCAAGGAGGCAGTGGATGACAATGGTCAGCATGCAAGCCCTGGAGCCAGGCCTTCTTGAGGTTGAATCCCATCACTGCCACTTACTAGTTGTTGACCTTACCCACGCTTTTGAACCTCTCTGGGCCTGTTTCCTACCTGAATACAAAATAGCAGTAATCATAGTTCCCATCTCAAAGTGTTGGTATCAAAATAAAATGACATTGAACAAATGCCCAGTACATGTTAATTATTATGACTGTACTATGCTTAAGTGCTTCCAGTGAGAGGGATCTTACTATTTCCCCAAAACAACCCACAACATTGTTTTTAATGAACAAATTTGCAGTTAAAAATTTCCAAAAATGTATAGCCCCAAGGGAACACAGAACTAGATAACCAAAAGTTGGCTGGCGGGGGCACCTCAATTACTTTCTCCATTTACTCTGATAGGTTTGGACCAAAAAACAAAATACAGAAAGCAAGGGAAAAGAAAATAGCACTGGCCTGCCTGCTCACTATTCTTTGGTCAGAGGCATCCTTAAGTTTGCAATGAAAGATGAAACAAAAAACACGTTCTAAATAGTTTCCTTGTGTACCAATTTCTAGTCCTACCATAAATGATCTTTTTTTCCAAAGCCCTATAAGAATCCACATTCTCATGAAATATGAAATACCTTTTTAAAAGTGCTCAAGGTACACTTGATTTGGAAAATAACTTTAACTGTATTTAATTTTATTGTATTTTGTGACCATTAAAAAGAACATGAAAAGTATTCACTCATGACAGAGTAGACTGGGACAACTGTTAATGGAAGCACGGAAATACCAAAGATTCTATGCTAGGTAGTTGGAACCACTCTAAGGACATGTAATGCTAAGACCTATTTCTGCTTTGAAGTCTTGGTCTTTAGAACTTTAAATTGTTAAATGAGCCAAAGTATAGCAACCAATGTGAAACACCCTATCTTACACACTTGGTTCAGAAAAGCCTGGAATGTAGCAAGCACTAAGAATCAATCCTGAGCTTATAGCCACCCACCACCCAACATATTATCAAGTATCCTCTTCCATGGCCCAGCTACCCTAACAAACAAATACTGTTTTTAAAATTGACCAGAGATTCTAGAATTGTAAATCTGCTAAAATATATGTATGCACAGTGTATTTACAATGCATTTAAGGTGGAAAATAATCCGTTTTTGCAAGTAGCCATTTTGTATTATATGAACTACTCCCCTTTCATGAGACTGATAGAGATTTGCAGCACTCAGGTAAGTGGACCTGAGTGTTATTAGCACTAGCCATATTAAGACTGATGAGCCATTTTCACTATGTAGGAGTTTACAGACTCGTTTCTAATTAGTTTACATGAAAAAGATGTCCGTACTGTCTCCATAAGTATCTGAGCTTCAATATTTCTTCTAAGGTTATTTCTTTTAAACATATCCCAGACCCAATTCATTATTACATTCATTCTCTCTAGTGTACATAGTGGGGTAATGTCAAAAAGAAATGAGAAAAAGTCTTCATTTACTTCAATACCTATTACAAGAAATCTAGCAAATATTATTTTGGTTTAAAGAAAGGGTGGGTTCCTGATTATGGGGTTGTTTACACAAACTCTACATCGACTTCTATACCAAAGGGGGCAAGAAGGCCAATTTTCTATGTAAAAAAATTTTTAAGTAGAAGGATTTTTTAAAAGTGGGAGTTGTATAGAAGGACAATTAACAAGTCCCAGACAACTGGTCACTACTTCCAACCACTAACACTGAAGCACAGTTATCAAAAGAACTTACAACATATAGTAAAAGTGGTTTTAATAGGATTTGATGTCAACTAACAGACATATATAGAAAGTACACATCAGAGAGGATTAAAGATGGCAAGAGGTGAGACAGAGGCTTCTTCCTAAAACCGCATATGAAAATATAACTAATACAACTACTCGTGAAAGAGCAACAGGAAAGAATACTGCAACAAACTGCATACACCTTGAGACAAGAGCAGACCTCACGGAAAAGGGTAACGTACTAAAGCTGTGGTCCTACAGGATCCAAGCCCTTCCCCTACCCCAGCTCACAGGCAGGAGGAAGAGGAATGGAGCAGGGAGGGAGTGGAGATCTGTGATTGCTGAATACCTAACTCTGGAGATGTGCTCTGGGAGCACAAACCTACATTTCATGGTGCTTGCATGATACTATCGTAAATAGGGGGTTGGAAAGCTAAGACCAACAGAATTCCTGGAGAGACTAAGATTCCAGCTGCTTGTGGAAAGCAGGGATCCATTTCCAGCTGCTCTTGGACAAAAGAAAGGCAGGCAGTCTGAGAGACTTCCTAACAAAGAAGCCCTTAGCAAGAGGGCTGCTAAAGGGACAAGGATTGCCCAGAGCTTACTGCTCAGGAGAAAGGACAGGTAGACAAAATAGTCCGGGTGCACTCTGCCCAGCAGATTGGGAGTTTTCACGATCTTCAGGTGCTCCAGCTCCCTGGCTGCCTACACAGCTCCAAGAACCCCTTCTATGACAGGCAGACTACTGCGCCTTTCTCCTGGCCAACCCCATGGGGCTTGCAAACTGGGAAACCCCACCCTGGCATTAGGCCAGCCAGAGGGAAGATCTGTCTACAGCAACTAAAAACACAAAGCACAGAGGCTTATACCTGTGTGCTCAGCCCACTGGTTCAAGCAGTGGAGACAGGCATAGCAACCAGGAACCAGGAAACAGCTCTTTCCTCCTCCAAGGCACCAATTACCAATCCCCTGCAATCCCCGACATTGCTTCAGGGGCTGAGCAGCTCCAGAGAGTAGAGTTTCTGGGCACTAGAGGGCACCATACACAAATATGAAACGCCAAAGGAACCTGGTCAAGAGTAAAATTATTATACAACTCCTGAGAAAGATTTAAATGATATGGATCTCATGACTCTCCCTGAAAGGGAGTTCAAAATAAAAATCATTAACATGCTCATGGAGGTACGGAAAGATATTTAAGAACTCAGGAATGAATTAAGCTCAGAGATCCAATCACTGAAGGGCACAATGGATGGTATTAAAAGCAGATTGGATATGGTGGAGGAGACGATAAATGAAATAGAAACTAGAGAAGAGGAATACAAAGAAGCTGAGGCACTGAGAGAAAAAAGGATCTCTAAGAATGAAAGAATATTGAGAGAACTGTGTGACCAATCCAAACGGAACAATATTCGCATTATAGGGGTACCAGAAGAAGAAGACAGAGAAAAAGGGATAGAAAGTGTCTTTGAGGAGGTGATTGCGGAAAACTTCCCCAATCTGGGGAAGGAGATAGTATCTCAGGCCACAGAGATGCACAGATCTCCCAACACAAGGGACCCAAGGAAGATAACATCAAGACATATAGTAATTAAAATGGCAAAGATCAAGAATAGGGATAGACTATTAAAAGCAGCCAGAGAGAGAAATAAGATCACATACAAAGGAAAGCCCATCAGACTATCATCAGACTTCTCAGCAGAAACCTTACAGGCCAGGATTGGCATGATGTATTTAATGCAATGAAGCAGAAGGACCTTGAACCAAGATTACTTTATCCGGCAAGATTATCATTTAAATTTGAAGGAGGGATTAAACAATTCCCAGATAAGCAAAAGCTGAGAGAATTTACCTCCCACAGACCATCTCTACAGTGTATTTTGGAGGGACTGCTATAGATGGAAGTGTTTAATAGCTGTCACCAGAGGTAATAAAACCACAGTAAAGTAAGTAGAACAGCTAATTACTAAGAAAATAGAAAATTAAATTAACTATCCCCAAAGTCAATCAAGGAATAGACAAACAGTACAGAATGTGATACCTAATATATAAAGAATGGAGGAGGAAGAAAAACAAAAAAAGAACCTTTAGATTGTGTTTGTAATAGCATATTAAGTGAGTTAAGGTAGACTCTTAGATAGTAAGGAAGTTAACCTTGAACCTTTGGTGACCACAAATCTGAAGCCTGCAATGCCAATAAGTACATACCTATCAATAATCACCCTAAATGTAAATGGACTGAATGCACCAGTCAAAAGACATACAGTAACTGAATGGATAAAAAAACAAGACCCATCTATATGCTGCCTTCAAGAGACTCACTTCAAACCCAAAGACATACACAGACTAAAAGTGAAGGGATGGAAAAAGACATTTCATGCAACTAATATGGGGAAAAAAGGAGCAGTTGCAGTACTTATATCAGACAAAATAGGCTTCAAAACAAAGAGTGTCACAAGAGACAAAGAAGGACATTACATAATGATAAAAGGGTCAATCCAACAAGAAGATATAACCATTATAAATATCCATGCACCCACAGGAGCTCCTACATATATGAAACAAATACTAACAGAATTAAAGGGGTAAACAGAATGCAATGCATTTATTCTAGACTTCAACACACCACTCACTCTGAAGGACAGATCAACCAGATAGAAAATAAGTAAGGAGACAGAGGCACTGAACAACACATTAGAACCGATGGACCTAACAGACATCTACAGAACTCTATAGACAAAAGCAGCAGAATACACATTCTTCTCAAGTGCACATGGAACATTTTCAAGAATAGATCATATACTAGGCCACAAAAAGAGCCTCAGTAAATTCAAAAAGATTGAAATTGTACCAACCAGCTTCTCAGACCACAAGAAATGAAACTAGGAATGAATTACTCAAAGAAAATGAAAAAGCCCACAAACACATGGAGGCTTAATAACATGCTCCTAAATAATCAGTGGATCAATGACCAAATAAAAACAGAGATCAAGCAATATATGGAGACAAATGACAACAATAATTCAACATCGCAAAATCTGAGGGATGCAGCGAAGGCCACATGCTAAGAGGAAAGTATATTGTAATACAGGCCTACCTCAGGAAAGAAGAACAATCCCATATGAACAGTCTAAACTCACAATAACGAAACTAGAAAAAGAAGAACAAGTGAGACCCAAAGTCAGTAGAAGGAGGGACATAATAAAGATCAGAGCAGAAATAAATAAAATCAAGAAGAATAAAACATTAGAAAGGATCAACAAAAGCAACAGATGGTTCTTTGAGAAAATAAACAAAATAGATAAACCCCTAGCCAGACTTATCAAGAAAAAAAGAGAGCCTACTCACATAAACAGAATCAGAAATGAGAAAGGAAAAATCACTACGGACACCAAAGAAATACAAAGAACTATTAGAGAATACTATGAAAATTTATATGGTAACAAACTGGATAACCTAGAAGGAATGGACAACTTTCTAGAAAAATACAACCTTCCAAGGATGACCCAGAAAGAAACAGAAAATTTCAACAGACCAATTACCAGCAACGAAATTGAACTGGTAATCAAAAACCTACCTAAGAACAAAACACCTGGACCAGATGCTTCACCACTGAATTTTATAAAACATTTAGTGAAGACCTAATATGCATCCTCCTTAAAGATTTCCAAGCAGTAGAAGAAGAGGGAATACTTCCAAACTCATTCTATGAGACCAGCATCACTCTAATACCAAAACTGGGCAAAGACACCACAAAAAAAGAAAACTACAGACCAATATCCCTGATGAAAACAGACGCAAAAAAACTCAACAAAATATTGGCAAACCGAATTCAAAAATGCATCAAAAGGATCACCCATCATGATCAAATAGGATTTATTCCAGGGATGCAAGGATGGTTCAACATTCGAAAATCCATCAACATCATCCACCACATCAACAAAAAGGACAAAAACCACATGATCATCTCCATAGATGCTGAAAAAGCATCTGACAAAATTCAACATCCATTCATGATAAAAACTCTCAACAAAATGGGTATAGAGGGCAAACACCTCAATATAATAAAGGTCATATATGACAAACCCACAGCCAACATTATACTTAACAGCGAGAAGCTGAAAGCTTTTCCTTTAAGATCGGGAACAAGACAAGGATGCCCACTCTCCCCACTTCTATTCAACATAGTACTGGAGGTCCTAGCCATGGCAATCAGACAACACAAAGAAATAAAAGGCATCCAGATTGGCAAGGAAGAACTCAAACTGTCCCTGTTTGCAGATGACATGATATTGTACATAAAAAACCCTGAAGAATCCACTCCAAAACTGCTAGATCTAATATCTGAGTTCAGCAAAGTTGTGGGATACAAAATTAATGCGCAGAAATCTATGGCATTCCTATACACTAACAATGACCTAGCAGAGAGAAAAATCAGGAAAACAATTCCATTCACAGTTGCATCAAAAAGAATAAATTACCTAGGAGTAAACCTAACCAAGAAAGTGAAAGACCAATACTCTGAAAACAACAAAACACTCATGAGAGAAATTAAAGAAGATACCAATAAATGGAAACACATCCCATGCTCATGGATAGGAAGAATTAATATTGTCAAAAATTTGATCCTGCCTAAAGCAATCTACAGATTCAATGCAATTCCTATCAAAACAGCAATAGCATTTTTCAACGAAGTAGAGAAAATCATTCTAATATTCATATGGAACCACAGAAGACCCCGAATAGCCAAAGCAATCCTGAGAAGGAAGAATAAAGCTGGGGGGATTATGCTCCCCAACTTCAACCTTTACTACAAAGCCACAGTATCAAGATAATTTGGTACTGGCACAAGAACAGACCCATAGACCAATGGAACAGACTACAGAGCCCTGATATAAACGCAACCATATATGGCCAATTAATATATGATAAAGGAGCCATGGACATACAATGGGGAAATGACAGCCTCTTCAACAGCTGGTGTTGGCAAAACTGGACAGTTACATGCAAGAGAATGAAACTGGATTATTATTTAACCCCATACACAAAAGTAAATGGATCAAGGACCTGATTGTAAGTCATGAAACCATAAAACTCTTAGAAGACAACATAGACAAAAATCTCTTGAATATAAGCATGAGTGACTTCTTCCTGAACGCATCTCCTCGAGCAAGGGAAACAAAAGCAAAAATGAACTCAAGGGACTACATCAAACTAAAACTTTTCTGTACGGCAAAAGACATCATCAACAGAACAAAAAGGCATCCTACAGTATGGGAGAATATATTTGTAAATGACATATCTGACAAGGGGTTAACATCCAAAATATATAAAGAACTTACACGTCTCTACACCCAAAAAGCAAATAACCCAATTTAAAAATGGGCAGAGGATATGAAGAGACAGTCTCCAAAGAAATTCAGATGGTCAACAAACACATGAAAAGATGCTCCACATCGCTAATCATCAGGGAAATGCAAATTAAAACCACAATGAGATATCACCTCACACCAGTAAGGATGGCCACCATCCAAAAGACTAAGAACCACAAATGTTGGCAAGGATGCGAAGAAAGCGGAACCCTCCTACACTGCTGGTGGGAATGTAAGTTAGTTCAACCATTGTGGAAAGCAATATGGAGGTTCCTCAAAAAACTAAAAACACAAATTCCATTTGACCCGGGAATCCCACTCTTTGGAATTTACCCAAAGAACACAACTTCTCAGATTCAAAAAGACATATGCACCCCTATGTTTACTGCAGCACTTTTTACAATAGCCAAGATATGGAAGCAACCTAAGTGTCCATCAGTAGATGAATGGATAAAGAAGAGGTGGTACATATACACAATGGAATACTATTCAGCCATAAGAAGGAAACAAATCCTGCCATTTGCAGCAACATGGATGGAGCTGGAGGATATTATGCTCAGTGAAATAAGCCAGGCAGAGAAAGACAGGTGCCAAATGATTTCCCTCATTTGTGGAGTATAACAACGAAGCAAACTGAAGGAACGAAATAGTACCAGACTCAGAGACTCCAAGAAGGAGCTAGTGGTTACCAAAGGGGAGGGGTGTGGGAGAAGGGGATTGTGGTATTATGTTTAGTACACATGGTGTGGGGTATCATGGGGAAAACAGTGTAGCACAGAGAAGGCAAACAGTGAATTTGTGTCATCTTACTACACTGATGGACAGTGACTGAAATGGGGTATCAGTGGGGACTTTATAATATGGGTAAATGTAGTAACCACATTGTTTTTTCATGTGAAACCTTTATAAGAGTGTATATCAATAATAAATACCTTAATAAAAAAAAAGAAAGTACATGTAAAGACTCATTCGGAACCATCAACACATCTAAAAAATCAATCCCAGAAAAACATGCAAATGGCTTGCCAAGTAGAATAATAAAAAGAATACACTCTTACTAGCATATCCGAATTTCCCTAATACTCGCTGAGCACCAATTACGTACCTGGGTCAGAACTCCTGAGTATCAAGAATTGAGACTAAATTTTTAATTTCTTAATTCATTTTTTCATGTCTCAGCACCTGCTCATAGTAGGCCTTGATAAATGCTTGTTGAATTTGACTGCTTATTTGTAGAGCTTTGTACATATTACTTTTTCTAGGGTCGAGTAACTAACTACATACTTCTCTGACTCAAATCAGAGCTTATATTCTGTTAACTGAACCCCTACTACAAGCTAGGCACCCAGGACACATTATGATGAGGGGTGAGGATGTGGTAACTCAAGGCAGACGTGATAAGAAGGGCTGACATCAGGGAAGGAAGAAAGGGAGATGACTTAACAAAACAGAACCCACAGGGCTTTGCAGCTAATTGCGGACTGCAAACAGAAGCAGAAAAGAGTTTAACTTCAATTCCCAAACTTCAGGTGAAAATTAAGGTTTTCACTTAGTTTCTAGCAATATTTACTAACTTGTTTTTTAAACACAGGATCCTTGCCTCACCTCCAGCCCCAAAGAACATAATTCACAAACTGCAAGCTCTGCAGGGCAGGGATCATGTCATAGTTGTTTCTGTATTCCAAACACCCAGATCAAAGTACACAGTGTTTATAATTGTTTGTTGAATGAATAATTTGCACCATTCTTTCTCCATTTTTTTCCTTTATCTCTCTCTCTCCTTCTGTTTTTGTGTGCATGTCTATGTGTTTGTTTCCATAATCAGGACCCACCCTTTCACTGCCCCTCTGCCCTCTTCTTCCCTTATAACCACCCTTCCATTAACCATAATAGAACTAAAATATACTTTTGTTTCATTTATTGAGTTGGAATTGATGGTCTCTGTTCCTAAGTTCATTTAGGTAGACCATTTTAAATCTCCCTTACAATTGTTTTTTATTATGTGACCCTCAATTTACTATCTTTAAAGTTGACTCTGAAACGAAAAAGACAGCCACTCTTGTTCTAAAAGGAAAAGTAAGGTGTCTAACAGATTTTGTGTTGGGGGAGGACTTGAACCTTGAAAAATGATGAAATGAGAAAAAAGCTTAAGCAGTAATCAGAAGAAAAAGAAAACTACAAAAAATTTAAAGCACCCCAATTTTAATCAGATAATCTAAAAAGGTTATTGGGGTGGGGGGAGTGAAAGTTGAAAATCTCAGCATGTACCTTTTTATTCCATTATCAAAAAATATCTAGAATACAGTTGAAAATGTTACACTGAACATCTTTCAACACTAAATACCTTATCTTAAAGTCACTTATTTCTACTTATTTTTTAAATGTTTAAATTTTATGAGACATATTTGTAATCAGAAGAAAAAGGACCCTTTTTCCATTCAAATACTTGATTGTGTGCTGTTTGCAATCACTGAAGGGAAAGGACCTTTTCAATCTCCTAGTTGTAAAGCAGGAACTACCTTCCTTTCAACTTCTCTTTCACTTCCCAAATAACACCTCAATGCCCAAATCACTCAGCAGAACAAAATCCAACAATATAAGGCAATGAAAAAGATATCTCTTTCTCTCATAATATATTTCAAGTGTTCTTCACTCTGTGAAATAGCATCATGGTCCCTACACACATAAAATGTCATTTCTGATAATAAATTAATAGTAAAATCCACTTAAAATTAACAATTTGGATGCCAATCCTCAATTTTGCATAAAATGCAATTTTTGTCAGAAGCCAACCAAAAGGTGACATTAAAAGCAATATTAAAATACGAGATATTGTAGATCCAGAAACTTGTAAATGTCTTTGAATTTTTACTCATGGAGCCCACATCTCTTAGTAATTGGAGGAAATGACCATAATAAGCTTGTAAGCAAAACTGCGCACTGAGGAGTAGAACCATCCTCCCAATTCGGACCAGCTCTGTGGGTGTCGCGATAAGAGAATTTCATTGCATTCAGGAAGAAGACTCACAGGGCGAGGAAGCCCCCGGGCAGCCGAGGTCCAAAGCCAATGGGCAGTTGGGCTTAGACGGTGAAACGCCACACGAAGCCAGTCTCCCGCCTGACAACGAGATCTGAGAGCAGCCCCCCCGCCCCCTACAAAAGCCAGTCCTGGCCAGAAAGGCTGGCGAAGGCACCCAACACCGGCAGAGCGTACACAGTTCCAGGTATAGTGAAAAGGTAGAAAGGCCCAGGTTCTGCGAAAATAACAAATATTTTTAGTGTGAGTGCACACCCTCCCCGGGCAGAAAAGACCAACAAAGATGCATAAACCAACTAGGCAACAGCACAGCGCGCACCCACACCTCCCTCGCCAGTCGCCAGAAAGGAAGCGCCGAAGAGTGCGCCGAAGTCCAGGCTGCGGTGGGAGACGGGTCCACACCAACCCAGGCGAGCTGCAGATGATTCAGACCCGCTGGAGAGCAAAGGCACAAGGGGCTATTCCCGACGGGTGGGGATGCACTGATGCACCCTAGCCCGTCAGCTGCAGGGGCGCGCGGGACAGAGCGCGAGGCGGAGGCGGGGGCAGCCGGACGGGGAGCCCCGCCGCGCACACCCCTCACCTGGCAGAAGCACCGCTGCGCCGCTGTCTCCGGGGGCTGCTGCCCGCTGTGGCCCGAGCCGAGCAGCCATACGGAGCCCAGGAGGCCGATCAGGAAGCCCCAGCAGCGGCCCATACCCGCTCCGTCCGCTAGTCGCCCTGCACCTCGGGAGTCCCCAGCAGTCGGGCGCAGGCCGCGCGTCCGCAGATGAAGCCTGAGGCAAGGCTCCCGGCGGCTGAATGGCCAATGTGTAAACTATTTTAAGCTTAAGTGGTTAATTTGAAAAAGCTTATACAGTGTAGAAAAACACCCAATGCTTCAGAGTTTGAAAAGTTGGAAATTCTGTCACATATAGATAAGGACAGAAGAAAGAAAGAACATAATCTCCTAATATTACACATTTAAAATTCCATGTCTGTTACTACTTGAAGACTAGACCTTCTAGAAGATACATGCACAATATCAATTTTAAATTGCAGTTGTTAGTTTGCAAATTCATGCCAATATTATTCATTGAGTGCTCAACACTCCGTTAAATTACCTACATAATAAAGGGAAATACTTTTCACATTATTTATCATGGCAACATATTTTAACATTTTTGACTGATATAAGTAAACATGTCGATAGGTAAATGTGATTAAGTTTTCTTCAAATGCCCTTTCTATAGTTATTATTTGACATAAAAAGTTAAAATTTATCACCCAATAAATACCTCTTTTAAAACACAACTTATAAAGTTCAAGAAACAATATTTGTGGTCCATAGAACAAGCACAAAATGAATATTTCTTGAGTCATGGAAATGAAGGGAAGAAGGTAAGAATACCCATGACTGCAGGAGCTATATAGCTCTTCCACATCCACTAAAGAAGTAAGTGATCCCTACCACAACTCCAGTTTTTGCTTTCATTTGGGCTATAATTTCAGCAGTAACAACAAAATGCACAGAAAGTATTTTCTATGGTGGAAAAAACAGATATGATCTAATCATAAACCACAAAATCTGGGGGGACTGATATGTAGGAGAATAAGTTTGAGCAGTGCAACTCAAAGGGTCCTCAAAGTGAAAACTTTTCCTAGACCATGATAAGAAACTTGCAACAGAATATAAGTAAACTGTATAGTCACTAAGCAATATTTAATTGACCTGGAATACTTGTTAAACCGATTTTCTCACTAAAGAAAACACCTGTGTAGATTTACATTCTGCGATAAGTGCTTATCTCAGTCTAGGATGGTAATGACTGATAACTGAGCAACAGCAGGCTCAGAACACTATGAGAAGCTATACGCTAACAAGCTGGAAAACCTAGAAGAAATAGAAAACTTCTCAGAAAAATACAACCTTCCAAACGTGACCAAACAAGAAACAGAAAAACTAAACAGACCAATCACCAGAAGTGAAACTTAAGCGGTAAACAAAAAACTACCCAAGAACAAAACCCCCGGACCAGAAGATTCACCTCTGAATGCTACCAGACATACAGAGAAGAAATAACACCCATTAACCTTAAACTTTTCCAGAAAAATAGAAGAGGAGGGAATACTTCCAAACTCATTCTATGAAGCCAGTATAACTCTAATACCAAAACCTGGCAAAGACCTAACCAAAAAAGAAAACTACAGACCAATATCCCTGATTAACGTGGATGCAAAAATACTCAAAATATTAGCAAAACGAATTCAAAAATACATCAAGATGATCATACACCATGATCAAGTGGGATTCACCCAGGGATGCAAGGATTTTACAACATTTGAAAATCCATTAACATCATCCACCACATCAATAAAAAGAAGAAAAACCACATGATCATCTCCATAGATGCTGAAAAAGCATTTGACAAAATTCAGCACCTATTCATGATTAAAACTCTCAACAAAATGCGTATAGATGGCAAGTACCTCAACATCATAAAGGCTATATATGACAAACCCACAGCTAACATCATACTGAACAACAAGAAGCTAAAAGCTTTTCATCTAAGATTGGGAACAAGACAGGGATTCCCACTCTCTCCACTGTTATTAAACATAGTACTGGAGGTCCTAGCCACAGCAATCAGACAAAACAAAGACATACAAGGCATCCAGATTGGTAAGGAAGAAGTCAAATTGTCACTATTTGCAGATGACATGATATTGTACAAAAAAACCCTAAAGACTCCACTCTAAAACTACTAGAACTAATATCTGAATTCAACAAAGTTGCAGGATACAAAACTAACACACAGAAATCTGTTGGTTTCCTGTACACTAACGATGAACTAACAGAAAGAGAAATCAGAAAAACAATTCCATTCACAATTGCATCAAAAAGAATAAAATACCTAGGAATAAACCTAACGAAGGAAGTGAAAGACCTGTACTCTGAAAACTACAAGACACTCCTAAGAGAAATTAAAGAGGACACTAACAAATGGAAACTCATCCCATGCTCTTGGCTAGGTAGACTAAATATTGTCAAAATGGCTATACTACCTAAAGCAATATACAGATTCAATGCAATCCCTATCAAAGTACGAACAGCTTTCTTCAATGAACAGGAACATATAATTCTAAAATTCATATGGCACCACAAAAGACCCCGAATAGCCAAAGCAATCCTGAGAAAGAGGAATAAAACAGGGAATTATTCTCCCTGACTTCAAGCTCTACTACAAAGGCACAGTAATCAAGACAATTTGATATTGGCACAAAAACAGACCCACAGACCAGTGGTGGAATAGAATAGAAAATCCAAACATCAACCCAAACATATACAGTCAACTAATATTTGATAAGGGAGCCTTGGATATACAATGGGGAGATGACAGCCTCTTCAGCAGCTGGTGTTGGAAAAACTGGACCGCTACATGTAAGAGAATGAAACTGGACTACTGTCTAGCCCCATACACAAAGGTAAACTCAAGGTGGATCAAAAACCTGAATGTAAGTCATGAAACCATAAAACTATTAGAAAAAAATATAGGCAAAAATCTCTTGGACATAAACATGAGCGACATCTTCATGAACATATCTCCCCGGAAAAGGGAAACAAAAGCAAAAGTGAACAAGTGGGACTATATGAAGCTGAAAAGCTTCTGTACAGCAAAGGACCCCATCAGTATAATAAAAAGACATCCTACAGTATGGGAGAATATATTAATAAATGACGTATCCGATAAGGGGTTGACATCCAAAATATATAAAGAACTCACGCAGCTCAACAAAAACAAAACAAGTAGTCCAATTAAGAAATGAGCAGAGGACATGAATAGACACTTCTCCAAAGAAGAAATTCAGATGGCCAACAGGCACGTGAAAAGATGTTCCACATCACTAATCATCAGAGAAATGCAGATTAAAAACACAATGAGATACCACCTCACACCAGTGAGGATAGCCAACATCCAAAACACAAACAACAACAAATGTTGGCGAGGATGTGGAGAAAAGGGAACCCTCCTACACTGCTGGTGGGAATGCAAATTACTTCAACCATTGTGGAAAGCAGTATGGAGGTTCCTCAAAAAACTCAAAATAGAAATACCATTTGACCCAGGAATTCCACTCCTAGGAATTTACCCTAAGAATGCAGCAGCCAGTTTGAAAAAGACATATGCACCCCTATGTTTATCACAGCACTATTTACAATAGCCAAGAAATGGAAGCAACCTAAGTGTCCATCAGTAGATGAATGGATAAAGAAGAATTGGTACATATACACAATGGAATATTATTCAGCCATAAGAAGAAAACAAATCCTACCATTTGCAACAACATGGATGGAGCTAGAGGGTATTATGCTCAGTGAAATAAGCCAGCCGAAAAAGACAAGTATCAAATGATTTCACTCATATGTGGAGTATAAGAACAAAGAAAAAATACTGAAGGAACAAAACAGCAGCAGACTCACAGAACCCAAGAACGGACTAATAGTTACCAAAGGGAAAGGGACTGGGGAGGATGGGCGGAAAGGGAGGGAAAAGGGGGAAACAGGGGCATTACGATTAGCAGATGTAATGTTAGGGGGGCACGGGGAAGGCTGTACAACCCAGAGAAGACAAGTAGTGACTCTACAGCATCTCATTATGCTGATGGACAGTGAGTGTAATTGGGTTGGTGGGGGGGACCTGATGAAGGCGGTTGTGTAAACACTGTAATATTGCTCAGGTAATTGTAGATTAATGATATCAAAATAAACTAAATAAATAAATAAATAAATAAAAAGAAGCATAACCCAGTGGAGCATGTGACTGCATGGGCATCTGGGATGACACAGAATGAGTGAAAATGAGTGAAATTCTGATCTCTGTGGACCCAAATCATGCCTAATTTACATTAACAGAGGAGTGCTAGTATGAGGTGTTTAACATTTCTGGATTTTATTTTTCCATCTGTACTTCTGCCTTGCAGAATTACTGGAAGGTTTAAATGAGACACTTACGTTAAAGCCTATTACTGATCAGAGTATTTAATAATAATGCCAGAGGAGCTGCCTTGAATAGGGGGATGCCAAAGCCACACCACACTTGTACACAGAGAAAGAAACTTCTAGAAGACTGAAGAAGGAGAAACTCATTTTCTTGGAATGTCTAATCTGTACCAGAGAACAAGGCCCAGCTATTCCAGGCCAGTCCACTGCAGGTGTTCCATCCAACAAGGCACATCGTCCTGTGAAGGGGTGATTTGTCTCTCAACCACCAGCTCATCCATCACCAGTGAGCTCAGCCCAACTTGGGACTCCCGATCAGAGATGAGGCTCCTTTGAAGAGTAATAAGTGGAGGAAATTCCCATCGGTATATTCCAGGATTCCAAGATTTCCAGTGACCATGTAGAGAACGGATAAAATGTGAACACTGAAATCACTAGTGTGAGATGTAAGGTTTTTCTCTGCCATTAGTTAGTCTGAGACCATAGTCACCTATCCTGTGACATGATGAATAAATACCTACCCTAGAAGATGCTTCTAAGTATTAATAGCATTTGTGAAATGACCAGGACCAAACGTGGTCTGTCATAGGCTGTTACAGTACACTTACATGCCTTGTTGAGGCTCAAGTGTCTCACTACAGCAGCGGAGGCTGGACCAGAGCTGGATGAAAAGCAGGTGTCAGAAGGATCTCAGGATCAGAATGGAGGCATCCCATGAATGCCAGATTTCCCCACTTCCTCCAAATAAATTTTCTTCATGGCCTGGCCTGTGTTCTGCACCTCATCAGAGACAGGATTGGGAGATCACTTTTCTTCCAGATATTGCCGCCTGGTACCCTGGAAGTGGAGCACAGAGGACTCCTGGAGCAGCTGAGGGATAGACACAGAGGGACCCACATGAAGCCAAAGCTGCTGACATGCACTGCCTGTGAATTCCACAAAGACCACAGCATTCCACTGGCCCCAGGTATCAATTTTCTTAGTTAATAGTGTCGATGTCCAGAAAGAGTTGAAGAGGCAGTGAGGCCAGAACAGCAAGGAAAGGACCCAGGCACAGAGGGCCGGGTAGAAGCCCAGACAGGGTACTGATTCTGGCTCTCACCTTGACTCTGCCCCCTTGACTCCAGTGGCTCAGCTCTGCACAGTGAATGCCACCACTGTGGTCTCTGTGCCCCTCTGGCAATCCTGCAACTGAGGCACACACAGTGGAGCTCGAATCTGGACTGTGGAAAACTCCAACCTCCCCCACTGCTATGAACCCCGAGGCCATGGCCACACTCCCTCTCCCCTCTGCAGGAATATTCCCTGATCTGCAAAATGTGGGAGAAGAGAAGGTGAGGTACGTGGGGGAAGGGAGGTATCCGGCTGCAAGGAGAAGTGCCACCCACCTCTCCCAGGCTACATCTTCTGCTTCCTGTCACGGGTCTTCCAAAGGCACAGTCCAGCTCCCAGCAAGAACAGCACAGCTATGACGTCCCTTAGGAGGTGTGCCAGGAGGCCAGGACTGGCCCCTACACGTGACCCTGCTTTCCTCGCACGGAGAGAAGGAAGAAGGTCAAGGTAAGAGAGAACTCACCTCCCCATCGTCAGGGAGAGAGAGGGAGAGCGGGTGAGAAGCCTGAGGTGTCCGGGGTCAGAAGAAGAGGGAACAGCATGGAGGTGCGTGCATTCAGCCAGGTCCCCAGCTCCTGGGGGTGGGAACGCTGAGATGAAGGCGATGGGTAGGTCCATGTCCTTGAGGAACTCATCACCCAGAGGGGGAGACGGAGGAAATACCAATGTCTGCAGCCAGAGGGATCCCAGCACAACAGAGGCTTACTCCTTATACCCAGGTCTTCAGGGAGGGTCTCCCAGAGGAGGTGATGGTAAAGTAAGTGTTGAGGGAGGAGTGGGAGTTCCCCAGATATTCAGGGTGGGCAGGCCATTCCAGGAAGGAGGAGCCACATGTCCGGGGATCACATCCCCAGCCCGAGGAGGGGCAGCATGCCCTGGGGCAGGCAAGAGAGGGGCAGGCCAGGGGGATCAGAGGAGGCACAGTCTGTTTCCAGGTCTTGTGGGTCATGCTGAGTTTTAAACGTTATGTGGGACTCAGGATGGGGCCGAGGGGAGGGGAACAGGGGTTTTGTGTGCTGCCCACATATTAGATCCCCCAGCACCTGGGGAATGGGTTAGAGGAGGGGAGCTGCATGCAGGGAAACAGGTCATTCATTCACTCAATGAACACAGACTGTGGGCCCATTTTTCCAGAAGCTGGGATTCAAAGGAGAACATGACATGTCCCTGGTGTGACACGGCACCGAGGGGAGAAACCCAAAAACAGAGCATTGCTCCTAAGTGTTGGGTGAACCTGGGTGACTCCTCATAGGAGCTGATGCCTGAGGGAAGCGCGGCTACAGCGCCTGCAGGGCCCTGTGCAAAGTGAGGATGCAGAGGCCCTTGCTCAAAAATTAGGAAAAATTTGAAGTTTCAACTGTAGGATTATGTGACAGCATGGGTCACACACCCATGAAGCCAGCCTTTCCTGAGGGGAATTCTACAATAAGAATAAGGTAGAAAGTGGAAGACATGGGTGGGAGAAGGGAAGGTAGCGAAACAGCGTGCATGAGGATCAGTGCTTTCATGGGCAGGACACCTTCAGGAGCTCCAAGCAAGCAGCCCAGAGCGCAGGGTCGAGGTGAGGCCAGAGACACAGGCAGAGAACACGTCAGCCCTGAATCTGACGAGGTGTCATTGTAGGTCAAATCAAGCAGACAGCACAGGACAATGACACAATCTGAATTCTATTCCCAAAGACACAGTGAACACACTATAGATAATGGATGGAAGTGGAGGGACTGGAAGACTACAGACAAGACAAAAAGGACAAGGGGATGAGAATAGAGCTGTGACAGACATTTCAAAGCAGCAGCAACTTAGATGTGCTACCCAGACCCTGTATGGGGTGACCAGGTGGAAGGCGATGCTAATAGGCATGGCAGGGAGAAGAGCCCAGAGCCTCACCCCAGGGCTACCTGTGCTCTGAGGGTGTCCTCCCTGCTGGCAGGTGGCGCTCACCAGGGACACAGATGGCCCCAAGGTCTGTGGTGGCAGTTTTCTTGTCATCTGGGTTGCTGAGCACACAGGTGAGTCTGGGGTTGGGCTGGCTCAGGGGCAGGCTCAGATCCAGGGTCCGTGAGTTGGGGGCTGGTCCCGGGGTCCCACTCTGCTCCAGCTCCTCGGGGAGGCCCTAGCTCTCCAGGACACCTTCAGGTCCTCCATGGCCCTCTGGGCCCTGCACTCCAGGGTCATGTTGCACCAGCCTGGTGTGATGGATGAGGAAGTGACCCGGATCTGGGGAAGGGGCATGGGTGCTGGGCAGGATGGACAAAGGGATGGACCCTCACATGAGTGAAGGGCATGACATTTCCTGTTGGTCAGGGGGATGCAAGGTGATGACCCATCCCACCATCACCGATTTAGAAGATAGTGGAAGGTGGCCACGTGCTAAGAAATGCAGGCAGCCTACACATGGAAAAGGGAAATAAATCCCCTGGATTCTCCAGAAAGGAAGAGAACCATGCCAAACCCATGATCTTCCCTCAGAGACCCTCTGTCTGACTTCTGACCTACGGAGCAGTAAGATAAAAAATGTGCTTATTTTGAAACCATGATTCTACAGTAATTTGTCATCACAGTAGTAGAAAACTGCTACACAAATTAAGTAAACTTAGCCCTATACAGAAAATAACTATTGTAATGATTCTAAATACAGTAATTCCATTGCTCCAAATTTCCATTCACCTCTGCCAAAACACTAATTTGATACCCCATGTGAATCTCAGCTCTGCTCTATATTTGTGACAAATTGCCTTCCCCTAACTTAAGAGGAGAAACTATTCTGAAGGTGGCATCAAAAAGGAACACCCCAAAATAAGTGACAGACTTACTGAAAAAGCAGGACATCGCCATGGGTGGGGTGAGGGCCTGTCACATACCATAGACAGTGAGGTGGAAATTCAGGTTAAATACTCTTCCTCCAGTGAAGCTGCCTCGAGCCCGGTACTGCACGCTGTCCTTACGGGTCAGGTTGTCGATCCTCAGGGACGTAATGCTGGGCACATGGACCCTCTGCTCATACTTGTCCTAGAGGCTAACCCAGGTGGGAGAGTCTGCACCAGGATGGACTCACAGTAGGACTATGTAGTCTGACTCAGGGCCGAAGGCCCACGAGATCTCCTTCAGCTCAGTCCTGCCTCCCTGGTCTCATGAAACAACACACAACCTCCCTGGGTCCTTTTCAGAAATACGTGGGCTCCAGAACTGTTGGCCACAGTGCTGCAGACACCTAGGGCATGAACATGGGAAGTGGCAGCATTCTTTTCAGAAAAACTTTTAAAAACCACAAAACCCATCTTTTTTAGTGAAATCCACCCAGCACATTTTCTGTCCATACCAAGTGCTTATCTTCAGGAGGCAGCTGCTAATGTGGTTCCAGAACCCCTCCCTTCTCGGGGCCACACCCTATGTACACCCTCTCCTGGGGAGTGGGCAGCACCTGGGGACTTGCCTCTAAGGAACGGAACACAGCAAAGGCGAGGGGACGTCCCAGCCATACACGTCATCCGGGCCGGGGACGTTCATCTTGTTCCCTCACCCTCTCCATTACTCTCTTGCTCGCCCTGATGAAGCCAGCTGCCCAGGTGTCCGTTGCCCTAAGGGAGGCCCACGTGGCAGGGACGGAGGGTGGTCTCCTGTCCAGAGCCAGGGGCGACCTGGGGCCCCCAGCCCAGCACAACGGGCACCCCACCCCATTAGCAATCCCACCACGGACTTGGAAGCAGACCACTCCCACTGCCCCGTGAGCTGGGCACATGCAGCCCTGGACAAAATCTTGATTCAGGCTGAAAGACCCTGAGCCTGAGGTCCAGCTGAACTGCCTTGGGGTCCTCACCCACAGAGGCCATGAGACTGTCCATGGTGTGGTTTGAAGACACTAAGCTGGGCTGGCAGGTTCTGCAGCAATAGGTAATTAATGCAATGGTAAAGGGGGCCCTCCTTGCCCTGTGCCTGCAGGCTGGGCCCCTGTAATAATACTGCTGGGACTTAGAATGAGGGGGAGACCTCCCCTCCACATGGCAAATAACAGACGGCGGGAGAGGGCCTGTCACACATGGGGGCTCCACCAATTCGGGGTTGAACATGGGCCCTAAGCCTCCTCAATGGCTCTCAGCCCCACAGCAGGGAGGGAGGCAGGGAATCCCACACGGAGGGTCAGGTCATTCATCCAGAGGTAGCTGATCTCTGCACATGTTCTCTGGCCAGCACCACTCACAAGGCCCCAACTCACCGCCAGAAATAGAGAATGTTGGGGAGCAACCAACCCTTTGATGAGCTCCACTGGACTCTCCCCACAGACAGCACTGTCCTCCTCTCAGGCCCCAACAGGCCAGAAATGTCCCTCCTGGTCTCTCTCTGCAGAGCTGAGACCTGTGGACACAACTCCTCAGGGCCATGCCCCCAGAGCCCATCTCCCCTTCAGATACGGTCCTGGACTTGATACTCTCTAACCCTAATGATCAGGGAAAGGGCCACAGTACAGCCTTATTCTGAAGGAAGAACAACCTCGCTTCAGCAGGTCAGGGTCAGCTGGGCTGCCCACCTCCTGCTGTGCATGTCCCATTCCTGCCTCTCACTGGACACAGAGAATGGCTCACATAGTGTGCATGGGCAGAAGTGTCTCAGGTCCCTCTTCGTGTTCACTTAATCACTAACATCAGTCAGGCATCTCCTCCAGGTTAGGCCTTTACCCTCAACCCTTCAGCTCCACTCACAGGACCAGGAACCCCATACCAGGCTCAGCAGTCCCCAGGCCCGAGGCCACAGCCCTTTAGGACTGCCTCAGTGGGCGGTGGTCTTACAGGGTCCCTTCTTGCCTTGATCCAGCCAGGAGAAAGGAGGTACCACTCCTCAGGCTCTATCCCGGCTCCTCACAGCTCCTGCTCTGCCCCTTCCTTCCACACCTCACCACCAGACCCCAACACCCCAGTGCAGTAAGAGGGCTGGTGCAGATGCCACTCTGTCCTGGGAACTCACCCCTGGGGTGCAGGCCAGACAGCCTGACCTGGCCCACAGCAAATGGACACAGAGGTGCAGGACAAGACTGGGCCACCAGGTCCCTCTAACACGTCAGGACACACTGGCATGGCCAGCAGGTCCCCAGGACACAGTGATTAGCCCTCTCTAACCAGAAACCAAACTGGAAAGAAATGTCTCAAACTCAGACTTCTCAGCCTTCCTAACTGTGTGAAAACAAATGATGAGCCTCCCAGTCGGTGCATCCTGTTCTGGTAGCTCAAGCTAAATAATTCACTCCCACGAGTTTTAGAGGGAACAGGGCCTGCTCACACTGACTCTGGACTTCTGGCTCCAGAACTCTGAGGATAAATTCTGGTTGTTTTAAGCCACCCAGTGTTGGGTCCTCATGATGAGAAGAGCTCATGAGAGGAAGAAGAGACAAGTCCCTTCCTCGCTCTTCACCTCTCTCTCTTCTGTAATCTTGAAATACAAAGGCCTATGGAGAAACTCTATTATTTAGCATATTTCTCCAGTTACATAAAATTGAAGAGAAGAGGATGCCCACATGTTACTGTGACCCAGTCCCTAGTAAAGGGGCCTCATGCCCTGCAAAGCTCCTTGTTGTGTCGGGCCATTCTGTGCCCAAAGCCCTCGGCTCCATTCCATTTCATAGCTCCCTGCAGTCCCCCAGGGGCAAGTGCATGAACACCATCATCCCTCAGGGAGGCTCAACAGCTTCCCCACAATCATGATTCATGGGCCTTATCATACATAAGCATCATCTTGTAACATGATATTATACATAAAAAACCCTAAGGAATCCACTGCAAATCTACTAGATCTAATATCTGAATTCAGCAAAGTTGCAGGATACAAAATTAATACACAGCAATCTGTGGCTTCCCTATATACTAACAATGAACTAGCAAAGAGACAAATCAGGAAAACAATTCCATTCACAGTTGCATCAAAAGGAATAAAATACCTAGGAATAAACCTACCCAAGGAAGTGAAAGACCTATACTCTAAAAACTACAAGACACTCATGAGAGAAATTACAGATACCAATAAATGGAAACACATCCCGTGCTCATGAATAGGAAGAATTAATATTGTCAAAATGGCCATCATGCCTAAAGAAATCTACAGATACAATGCAATTCCTATCAAAATACCAACAGCAATCTTCAACAAACTAGAGAAAATTATTCTAAAGCAACCACAAAAGACCCTGAATAGCAAAAGTAATCCTGAGAAGGAAGAATGAAGCTAGGGGAATTATGCTCCCAAACTTCAAGCTCTACTACAAAGCCACAGTAATAGAGACAATTTGGTCCTGGCACAAGAACAGACCCATAGACCAATGGAACAGACTAGAGGGCCCCGATATAAACCTAACCATATATGGTCAATTAATATATGATAAAGGAGCCATGGGCATACAGTGGGGAAATGACAGCCTCTTCAACAGCTGGTGTTGGCAAAAATGGACAGCTACATGCAAGAGAGTGAAACTGGATTATTGTGTAACCCCATACACAAAAGTAAACTCAAAATGGATCAAAGACCTGAATGTAAGTCATGAAACCATAAAACTCTTTGAAGACAACATAGGCAAAAATCTCCTGAATATAAGCATGAGCAACTTCTTCCTGAACATATCTCCTTGAGCAAGGGAAACAAAAGCAAAAATGAACTCATGGGACTACATCAAACTAAAAAGTTTCTGTATGGCAAAGGACACCATCAACAGAACAAAAAGGCATCCTACAGTATGGGAGAATATATTTGTAAATGATATATCTGACAAGGTTTTAACATCCAAAATATATAAAGAACTGACGCACCTTAACAAACAAAAAGCAAATAATCCAATTAAGAAATGGGCAGAGGACATGAATAGACACTTCTCTAAAGAAGAAATTCAGATGGCCAACAGATACATGAAAAGAAGCTCCACAGCACTAATCATCAGGGTAATGCAAATTAAAACCACAATGAGATATCACTTCACACCAGTAAGAATATCTAGCATCCAAAACACTAAGAACAACAAATGCTGGCAAGGATGTGGAGAAAGGCAAACCCTCCTACACTTCTGGTGAGAATGTAAGCTAGTCCAACCATTGTGGAAAGCAATATGAAGGTTCCTCAAAAAACTAAAAGTAGAAATACCATTTAACTCGGGAATCCCACCCCTTGGAATTTACCCAAAGAATACAACTTCTCAGATTCAAAAAGACATATGCACCCCTGTTTATTGCAGCACTTTTGACAATAGCCAAGATATGGAAGCAACCTAAGTGGTCCACCAGTAGATGAATGGCTAAAGAAGATGTGGTACATATACATAATGGAATACTATTCAGCCCTAAGAAAGAAACAACTCCTACCATTTGAACAACATGGATGGAGCTGGAGGATATTATGCTCAGTGAAATAAGCCAGGCAGAGAAAGACATGTGCCAAATGATTTCCCTCATTTGTGGAGCGTAACAATGAAGCAAAACTGAAGGAACAAAATAGCAGCAGACTCGGAGACTCCATGAAGGAACTAGTGGTTACCAAAGGGGAGGGGTGTGGAAGGGCGGGTGGGGAGGGTGGGAGAAGGGGATTGAGGGGTATTTTGTTTAGTACACATGGCGTGGGGGGTCACGGGGAAAACAGTGTAGCACAGAGAGGGCAAACAGTGAATCTGTTGCATCTTACTACACTGATGGACAGTGACTGCATTGGGCTATGGGTGGGGACTTGATAATATGGGTCAATGTAATAACCACATTGTTTTTTCATGTGAATCCTTTGTAAGAGTGTATACCAATAATACCTTAATAATAATTTTAAGAAAAGGGGCATCATCTTGGATGAACTC